>JABTTQ020001938.1:0-600000 GCA_016081115.2 Rehmannia glutinosa
CATTGTACCGAATTTCAGTTTACATGTGCTCTTTTCTTATTAGAATTGCAGTCATTTTCTTATCTGTCTTTATTACCATTTCACTGTTCAATATTCCAGTTGCAATTTTCTATCTTCCAGAAGTTGATTACAGTCTTCCTCAACAATTCCTAATCTCTCAAGCTAAACATCAGGTAAAAATACGTCAATTGGTTCTGTTTCAATGTTGATTCTTGGGAGAATTTGTTTTTTCTCCCCTGTTTTCTTTAATTTGGTCTTACTACCTTCAAAAAAAAAAATTCTGATTTTATTTTCTTTAGCGGTTTCTGAAATTCCGACGTTGTGTTTGTTTTTCAGCGAATTTTTGGTTGAATTTGTTGTTGTGAACCTCGTTTGGGCTTCGTAGTTTCGTTGTTGGAATTTGCAGATCATGGTTTATCTGTTGACTGCGGTGTGGATTGTAGTTTCCAGCCCTCCTCTTCACTGGGTTCTACAAATTTTCTTGTGGCCGTTACGCCAGCGTAATTGAGTTTTGTACAATTGAGGGTGCTTAGTCTGCCATTGAATATGCAGGAAAAGGTTGGGATGCCAAGGAAAATGGGTGGAATCTTTACCAATTAACAAAGTTGGTTGCTAGAACTCTATTTATTGTTAATGACTAATATCACTTATGTTAGATTAACTAGTGATGTATTTCTAGGAAAAATTAATACTTTTTTGTGGGGCTATTAATTCTTTACAGAGAAAAAAATTAATACTTTTCATGGCCTACTAATATTTTTAATATAGAAATTTAATATTTTTCAAATGAACTACAAAATACTTTTAAATGAAACTACTAATACTTTTTATTAGAAAAACTAATATTTTTGGAAACTACTAATACGTTTCTTTGGAATTACTAATACTTTTGGGAAAACTAATATATATTTTTCATTGGGGTCGCTTTAATACTTTTAGTGAGGTCGATAATACTTTTATGGAGAACTACCAATATTTTTCGGTGGAATGACTACTTTTTTTCAAAATGGGATTGCTAGTATTTTTGAAAACTATTATATATTTTTGAGATAGTAATACGGTAAATGGCGATTGATAATACTTTTATGTTAACTACTAATCTTTCAAGTAAAAAATATTTTTTAAATGGATTGCTAATATTTTGGGGAAAAAAAAAACTACTATATTTTTACTAAGACGGTTAATACTTTTCATGGTGCAGATAATACTTTCATTGAGATTACTAATACTTATCCTGTGGAATTGCTAATAATTTTAGTGGGGCTAATACTTTTGCTTAACTACTAATTTTTTTTTCCAAATTGGGACTATTAGTTTTGGGCAAACTACTAAATATTTTCCGGTGGGACCGATAATAATTTTCTGAACTACTAATATTTTTCTGAGGAAAAAAATGACACTTTTCAATAGAATTATTAAATATATTTTAGGGAAAAATTAATACTTCTCAGGAAATATGAATATGGTTTAAGGCAAACTACTAATACTTTTGAGGGAAAATCTTAATATTTTTCATGAGACTACAAAAACACTTTTGGTGAACTACTAATATTTTTATATGTACTACTAATACTTTTATGAAAAAAATTAATATATTTCATGTTTTAGTGAAAATATTTTAAAAATATATTTAAAAGTGTATTAAGACAGACCCTAAACTAAATTATTTTTAACTAAATCATAAATGGCAATCAAAATAATTAAGTATCCAAAACCGCCCACAATGGGTAAAACAAAATGCGCATAGAAAACCATTTGAAACTTGAAAGTGACTTAATACCAGTACTTATCTTTTTTAAAGACCTCAGGAAAAGAGAAACTGTTGAATATAATGTGGGCCCACCCCAATTGTCCCATGCATGCCTATAGGAAGCACCAGTTTTACGAGGATGGGCCGCTCTTTATTGTGCACCTTATTTGAAGGTTGACGAGTAAGGTTACAGTCTTACAGAGATGGGCCCACCAGGCTTACAGGGGTTGGGCATGCGGGTTCTAGTTGAATTTAGGTTTAGATCCATTTGACGGATTTGATGTTTGACCCGTCAAATGGTCTAATACGAGTTTTTGTTTAAATAATGTATTACCTTTTCTTCTATCAAATCCTAGCCACTTCTACTCCACGCCTTTTTCTTCTTCTTTTTCTTTTCTTCTTTTTCTTCCTTTCATCCTCGACTTATGAAGAATCTCTTTTCATGCATGAATAAATTTGTCCCCGCTATGTAGATTTTATTTGTCCTCAACTGGTTAATTTTTCTCTCATATGTGTGATTTTTATCAGAATATCATATTTTGTGAGAATATTATTTGGAAACGTTAAAATAAGGGTTAATTTTTCATGACAAGTATGATTATATTCAACGTGGAAGAAAGAGGTAACTAAAAGTGAATGAAGAAAGATGTTGGCAAACAAAGAATACAAAAGACAAACTAAAATAATGTGAAAGATATTATGGTTGTTACTAAAACATAGGTGTGTTAATTTGGATTGATGCGGGTTCAGATTCGCGGTCAGGCTTGTTGCAATCCAGGACTAAAATTATTTAATTATTAGTATTAAAATCTTAACTGATCCGATCACGTCTTTATTCACGTAATCCGAACCCGACCGTATAACTCGTTTAATAATTTTTTTTTATATATACATTTAATTTTTTCAACTAAATAATGTTTTTCTAAAAACCAACCACTATGACACTATTTAATCAATACAAAATATCATAATAAACAACATAAAAAAAAACACATTGCATAAATAACATCACATACTAATCATATTTTGAGGATAACATTAAAAAAGACATAAAAAATAAAAAAATATATAATTAAGGAGGTTTTAGCATTTGAATTTTAAGCATAAGTTTTTCTTATAATTAATAATTTACTTAGTTTTCTTTTAAATTCACAAGAAAACGAAGCCGATGGGTTAAATGAGTCATAGTCAGTTGGCTCTTGCTTAATTTTATTTAATTAGCGGAGTTATTCGGGTTAATTGATTCAACCTCTACCTACGAAGTCCGGACGCATACCCATTAATTTTGTGTTAGATCGAGTATTTTGCGTGCCGGTCCGAAATTGACACCTACTAAAACATAGGCAAAAATACTATGATACCTTTGAACTTGATAATATATTCGTATGCAGCATTTATTTTCTAAACTTACCAATGCAACACTTATCCCCCGGATCAAATCCAAAAAAATTTAATCATTTAGACTAAATTACTAAGTAATAAAAATAAATCTATATAATATTTAGTATTTCTTGAGTATTTGAATCCCAAATTTTTATTTACTTCATTAATTCATAAAATAAATTACTTTTTAAAAGATTATACATTAAGTAATATATGCTTTAAAAAATCAAAGCATTATATATAATGAAACACAAAAATATATATAGATGAATGAAGAAAATGAAGTATTAATTATTAACGAAATTCCAATATTATAGAATAAGATGAGCTAAGCTTTTTAAACTTAATTTAGTAATATCTCATACTCTGTTTGTTTCTTGTTTTATTAAATATGATCCATAGTCCAAAACATAACATTAGTAAATCGTCTTCTTTAATGAATAACCAATATTATTAATAAAACATGTTGAAAGTATGCACACCCAATTAATTCTATTAAAATATTATAGGCACTAAATCTTGTTATTTGAGCAAAGATTATTAAAAAACAATATTACCACAAAAAATGTGTGTTGTTTTTCTTACTAAAACATTACATATATCATTATATTGAAACATAAATATTTTTAAAAATGTGTAAATATTCAATATACAAAATATTGTATCTGTTCATATTTATCTGGAAAGAGTTTCAAATTGTTATTAATATTTTACATTGATCGAATTCAAAAAAAAAAAAACAATTTGATGCTCAATTTATTTGTGTATTTGTCATCCTCATTATTGAATTACTTAAGTTGCTAATTACTTTTAACTTTCTAAGAAAAATATGATTTGAAATACTTTTCTAGTTCATTATGAACTTAAAACTAAAATTGAGCAAATACTTAAGACATGCTAAAAAACTATTATTATTAAGGGCAAGTATATCCAAATGGTAAAATTCAAATTTAACTTAAGGGGTAAGTGCTCTTTGAAATTTTAGTGGCTAAATGAAATATATACCAGTTCAAAGGAATAATGTTATACTTTGCCCTAAAACTTTTAAATTGGCTTCTGGCTATTTAAACCAACAACTTCACGTATGAAAATAGATTGCATTTTTAACAGATTATTGTATATAAGGATATTTATTATCAAATTATGGTGGGTTTGGGGGTGCTTAATATTTTGATGTTAGTCGTTGATAGTGACTAGCTTAAAGTCATTGATAGCAACAACGACTAAAGTTCAAATATTTTTTTTTAAATTTTTTTATTTCAGTCGTGATTCATATTAACGACTGGAACAAAAATTTTTTTAAAAACTGACATTCTAGTCGTTAAATTAACGACTGGAAAAAAGTTTTTATTTTTAAAAAAGCTGACATGTGAAGAAAGATTATTGTCCTTTTGTGAGGTCCAGCCCACTAATCTAAAAACCAAAATTATGGAATAAAGAAATCAGAATTCTGTTTTTGCGTGCAACCACACTTGAATTGAGGAAATAAAAAAGGAACACCACAATCTTTTCAAGCACGCCCAACACCATAAAGTAGTTCAAAAAAGACGCCTGCTTTTAGATTATCTTTATACAAAATAATTTGTACACACTTAGCACCATTTTCAACAAATTTATCACCATCGTCGCTAAGGGTGTCAATTTCTGCACTCCGACACGCAAACCCGATCTGAACCTAACACGAAATTAATGGTATGGGTCCGTGCCGTCGGGTCCGGGTCGAAAATGGGGCGAACCCGAATAACACCTTAATTAAGTCGGGTTCGGGTCAGTCAACCTATTATGACTCATTTAACCCATTTAACCCGTTTGTAAATTTAAAAAAATTAAGTAAATAATTAATTGTAAGAAAAACAACAAATAAGACATATCTTAAAACTTAAATGATAAAACCTCCTTAATTATGTATTTGTTATTATTATGCATGTTTTTTTAATATTGTCCCTAAAATATGATCTGTATTTAGTGTTATTTATTTAATTATGTTATTTCTTTTTATATGTTGTGAATTGTGATATTTTTATTGATTGAATAAGTGCCATGATGAATTATTGATTTTAAAAATAAATGTATTGATTTAAAACTTTTAAATATATAGGAAAATAATTTTATTAAAAGCGGAGGTTTATGCGGGTCGGGTCCGGGTTACGCAGTGAAATAAGTAGGTCGGTCGGGTTGATTCATCGACACGAATAATTAAACAGTCGGAGTCGGGCCTGGCCATTTGTTTCGACACGCGCGAACTTAAACTTTTGACCAACCCAAATGACACCCCTAAATTGTCGCCATCTTCAAAATTTCTAAGTTCTAATATGCAGTCCTTTCTCTTACAGCCCAAATTAAACTCCTATGATTATAACTCAATGAAATAACTTAATATTGAATTTTGACTCAACAGATTATTAAAAAAGAATCAAAACCTAAACAGAAAATAATAATCAAGAAAAATTAAAATTGAAATTATAGCCGTTACTCATTTGACACTCACCAGACATGATGTTGAACTGAATCTTCCTGGTGTCCTTATCAAGACCCGTGGCCCCACCGCCTGTGACCAAGCTGCCAAGATATTCACACCGGGCCCAATTACGTCGGGCTTCAAGATCTGCGGCGTCACCATATTTGGTCCCCTTTGAGCTGAACGCCACCACCGGCGACGGCTTCACGTTCACCACCGTTCCACCAAAGCTCAGTACCGCCGTCGGATTCTTCACGTTCACGACTGATTTTTTAAAAAAATAATTTTTTTTTTTTTTCAGTCGTTAATACAATTAACGACTGGAATGTCAGTTTTGTTTTAAAAAAACTTTTTCTAGTCGTTAATTGTATACGACTGGAAATGTCAGTTTTTAAAAAAAATAAAAAATGTTCCAGTCGTTAATATGAATCACGCCCCGGAATAAAAAATTTTAAAAAAAATATTTGAACTTTAGTTGTTGTTGCTATCAACGACTAAGCTTTAATCGTTGATAGCCTCAACGACTAACATCAAAATATTAAGCACCCCAAACCCACCATAATTTGGTATCCTTATATCTTGTTGAAATGTGGCCAATTATGCTTTCATTATACATTTGACCAGCCCAAATGTTACTTGTAGTCCAATTGCAACCAATCCTACATTAATCCATCCTGCCGTCCCACTATGGGTTATGAATCCTTGCCATTCAATTCCTCTTTATCTAATTACAAAAGCTCCCAAACCCTACGATGAAGAACCGGACTTACGCCCCTTTTCTACTTCTCAAAAAAAAAGTTTATCTCTTTCTCTCTCGAAAACGCAGCTTCTCTTGATTCTTGGTGACGATGTGAGTTCACGGTGAGGTTTTTGTGGGTGATTCCGTCGACTTCTTTGTGGGTGTTCGATTCGGTGTGAGTGCCTGGGGTTTCGAGGGTTTAGTTGCGGGTATGTTCGTTTTCCGTCCTCGGTTTGCTCGTAAGTATCCTTTGTGGGTTCGTCGGGAAACGTGTGGGTTTTGGAAGGCGTTGGACTATTGGGTCTCGTTTGTGGCCAACCTGTGCGCCCGGTTCGTAGGTCGACGGTGAAGGTCTTATACACACAACGAAACAAGTCGATTCGACCACGCCCTTCGTGCTTGAAACACGGTGATATCATTCCTTTACTTTGATTTCGTATTTTAGTCCTATTTTTAGTGCGCCATCGATTTCTATTTTGGCCTTATTGTAGCGGCGGTTCGGGCCTAAGGTTCTTTGAAGGTTTGATCGGTTCGCGAACTCGAATCGCTATTTTGGTTGTATTATTGTTATTTAGATTATTTTGTAATCTGTAATCCTACCGAAGTAGGATTATTACGTAATAGTTAAGTTTGTTGGATTATTAAAATGTCTATGACGTACGGGCTCGACAAGCGGAGGTCGATACCTAACGGTGGTATCGAGGCGTCCCCTGTCTTTGTGGTGGCAAAACCCTTACCCAGGGTTTCGCTGAAGTAAAAAGGCTTTAACTCACCTTTCTGCTTTTTAGTAGTGTAGCCGCTGTCGGACTTATCGCTTTCAGAGTGTAAATACCGCTGTCGCGGTTTATTTGCTAAGTCTTTATTTGCTCTTACGTGGTTGATCGTCTTTACGTGGTTGATCTTTTCGATTTTTATTTAGTATTAACGGAACTCGAGTGTAAAAGCTTGACCACCCTACACCGCGAGTGTAGTGGAATCTGTGGTGCAGGGTTTCTATCCTGTGGCCCTTATTTGTCTCCCGCCGTATTCTCGAATTTTTGTGTGTTTGTTTTGTCTCCTTGATTATAACTTGCTTTGTGTGCCTGTGTTTTCCAAAATTATTTGTGTTTTTTGTGAAAATGGTTGTGCCTAGTTATAATCTTGAACCATTTAATGGAAAAACTGATTTTTCATTTGGCAACAAAAATGAAAGGGATTTTAATCCAGAAAAGGTTTATAAAGCGTCATTCTTGGTGTTTATGGTGAAAAAGATACCATTGAAAAGAAAGTTGAAATTGATGATATGCTTATTCTTCTATTATTTTGAACCTTTCGACTCGTGCTTAGAAAAGTTGGTAAACTTGCTTTAAAAAAGCTTTGTGGGAAAAATTAGAAGAATTGTATACGAAACTTCTTTGCCTAGTAAGTTGTTTTTGCTTGAAAAATTTTTGATTTAAACTTGACTTAAACAAAGAGATTGATGAAAATTTGGATGTGTTTACCAAATTAATTCAAGATATTAAGTTGACGGGTGATAAGAATATTGATGATTATACTCGATTGTGCTTTTGAATGCTATTCACGAGTCTTATAGTGATGTTAAATGCGCAGCCATTAAGTATGGTAGGGACACGATCACACTTGACATTTATTTGTGAATGGCCTTAAAAGCAAAGAAGCTGGATTTAAAAGTCAATAAAGCTCTAGGCAAAATTAGGTGAGGTTATGCATGAGAGGACGATCTCAAAACGGGTTTAATAAAACCGGTAATAACAACCAAATTTGCTAAGAAAAAAAGGAAAGAGTAAGTCAGGTCTAAGCTCCAGCCCACAATAATCATCTATGAATGTGGTCAAAGTGGTCATTATGTTAGGGAATGCCCTAATAAAAGAGGTAATCGGATTTTTAAACAAAATGAGCATGCTAATATGGCTTCTCACGAGTGAAAGCGTGCACGATGTCTTTATGGTTTATGGAAATTGTGCCGATGTGAATTGTGCATTCTAATTACGTGTGTGAAACCAATGGCTTGTTGATTAAATTTGCACTTTTCATATGACACCATTTAAAAGGCTCTTTTCTAATTATAAAGAAGTGTTGCATGGTTACGTGTCATTGGCTAATCAAAAGCAGTGTAATATTGTTGGAATTGGTGATGTTTGTTTAAAATTTGATTCCTCGCTATGTTTTGACTTTGAAAAATGTGAGGCATGTGCCTGATTTGTGTAGCAATCGATTTCGTGTGCTTCTCTTGAGGATGATGGTTTAGAGGAAATGGGGAAGAGGCTTAATGAAAATTTTAAAGGGTAACTTGGTAATTTTCAAAGTCACATAAAAGGAGGAACCTTTATGTTTATCTTCTTGAACTTGAATCTAGCCTGCAAAAGTGCAGCCAAATGCTTGTGTGTGGTTTCTGAAAATGACAAAGCGATTTATGGCATAAACGTTTGGGTCATATGAGTGCAAAAGGTCTTGAAATTTTTGGAAAAATGGGCTATTTTGGAAAGGATAAATTGTCTTGTATGCGTTTGTGATTCTTGTGTTCTTGGCAAACATTCTAAAGTTAAATTTCTGTTTTCTCTTCTCCGAATAAATGCATGTTAAAATTCTTGAGTATTTGCATACCGATGTGTGGGGTCTGCGAGTGTTACTACGCATGGTGGTTCTAGGTATTTTCTTTGTTATTGATGATTTTTCAAGAAAAGTTTGGTGTTTTGTTGAAAAACAAATGCGATGTGTTTGATGTGTTTAAACAGTGGAAAACTTTAATTGAAAATCAACAGAAAGAAAATTAAAATCCAAGAAATGATAATGGACTTGAATTTTAATCAGTTGTTTGATAACTTGTGTCCGATTCGGTATAAACGGCATAAAAATGATCCCGTATACACCGCAAAATGGTGTAGGGAACGTATGAATAGAACTTTACTTGAAAGGGTGAGAAGTATGCTTGCTTGTTCGGACTTTCAAAAAAGTTTTGGGGTGAAGCTGTTTTAAGCTGTACACGCTATGTGATTAATCGATCTCTTTCTCGTGCCTTTAAGTGGTAAAATACCGAACTGTGTTTACGGGTAAAGAAATCGATTTTTCTAACTTGAAAGTGTTTGGATGTTCTGCGTTTGCACATCAAAAACTTGATAAACTTGAACAGTATCGTGAAATGTGTTTTTCTTGGTTATCCTGAAGGTGTTAAAGGTTATAGGTTGTGGTTAAAATCTCAACCTGGTTTTAAAGTTTTAATTAGTAGGGCGTGACATTTAATGAATCTGAAATGCCTTGCTTGACTATGCCTTTGTCGATTAGAAAATGATACACCTAATAAGGTGGAACATGTTCCTAGTGTGGATATTTTCCTGATCTTTATTTGTCGTGAAAATCATGAAAATATGCTGAAAACAAAACCCGTTATGCCTGAAATCGAACCGATTTGCATGATTTTGAACTGTTTTGCCTGAAAATCATGATGATCTTGTTGTGCATGATGAAATTATTGAAGAAAATGAACCAGAAAAATGAAAATCTGCATGATTATCAACTTGTTAGAGATAGGCAAGACGAAACATTAAGCACTGCTAGGTTTGATGATTTTCATATGACTTCATTTGTTTTCAGTGTGTTTGACTTGATTGATAATTGAGCCTAAATCTTATGAAGAAGCTTTAAAATCTAAAAATTTCTGCTGAATGGTTAAATGCTATGAATGAGGAAATGAATTCTTTGCATGTTAACAATCTTTGGATTCTTGTGCCTAAACCTGCTAATTGTTCTGTTGATCGTAAATGGCTTTTTAAGGTGAAGAATGAATGCGAATCATTAGATTTAAAGCTAGGTTAGTGCTAAGGATTTACTCAAAAGAGGGGATAGATTATACAGTAAATCTTTGCTCTGTTGTGAAGTTTACTCTTTGTCCGAATTATGCTTGCCTTGTGTGCTCATTTAATTGGGAATTAAAACAAATGGATGTCAAAACTGCGTTTTTGCATGGTGATTTGGATGAAAAAAATCTATATGCGGCTGAGCCTATTGGTTTTTGTTGACAAAAGGAATCTTGATTTTGTTTGTTTACTTAAAAAATCCTTGTATGGCTTGAAACAATCTCTAGATGTTGGAACAAGAAATTTGATGATTGCATGCTGTCTTTGAAATTTAAACGAAGTTCTTATGATCATTGTTTGTATTTTAAAGAAGATGCTAAAGTTCGTTTTCTTGTTGATTTATGTTGATGACATCTTGTTAATTAGCCCTTGTGTTAAAACTGTGAGCATGTTAAAAAAATCTAAGTGCTAAGTTTGACATGAAATACTGGGAGATGCTTAAAAGGGTTTTAGGAATGAACATTTTTAGAGATAGAAAAAACTCGTGATTTTTTCTAAATCAGTTTCTTATGTTGAAAAGATTTTGAGTAAATTTTCTATGGCCTGATTCTAAACTTTAAACCGTGAATGTTCCTTTGGTGGTCATTTTCGTTGAGTAAAGAACAATGTCCTAAAACTGATCATGATGTTAATTTATGAAGAATGTGCCATATTCCAATGCTATAGGTTCGTGATGTATCTTATGGTTAGCACTAGACCCGATATTGCTTATTCGTGAGTTGCTTGAGTAGATACATGTCTAATCCGGGAATTATACATTGGAATCTTTGTTAAATGGCTTTTCGATATTTGAAACATTCTTTGAATTATAGTCCGGAAATTTGCTAAGTGCAAAGATGGGGTTAAATTGAAAGGTTATGTGGATTCTAATTATGCAAATGATAGGGATATGAGTAAAATCAACAACATCATATGTGTTCACTTTGTGTGGTTCATGTGTTAGTTGGAAATCACAATTACTGAGATGTTGTTGCTTCGCTTCACGATCAATCGAGTATATTGTTGTAAAAGCGTTTAAAGAAGCAATTTGGCTTAAAGGCTTGATTTACGAACTTGGTTTTCTTGATGGTAATGTTGTTGTGTTTTTCTGATCCAATTGATTCAATTGTGTAAGAATCCTGTTTTCATGATAGAACTAAGCATATTGATGTGAGGTTTCATTACATTCGTGATATTGTTGCTAAAGACTTAGTTAATCTTGAAAAAATACCTTCCGAATTTAATCCTTTGATATGGGAACTAAATGCTTGCTGTGACTAAATTTTTGACATGTCTAAAAATTCTAAATTATGATACGGTGTGATTGAGCAGTTAACATTTCTGCTTTGGTTTTGGAAATTACTTTGTGTGCTTGTTATTTTAAAGTCTTTATTGTCTTTGTGTGTGCAATATGGTTATTTTACCCTGTCTGTTTTGCTTTGGCTTGCTTTGTGCTTGCTAAGTTGTCCCGTGTGTTATGGTTTGCTTTGTGCTTACTATGATCCGATTCTTGTTGTACTTTGTGTATAGTAAAGAAAAAAAGCGATGATGATTTTGTGTGTATGACCTGAGTCGTGTGAATTGAAATTGTGCGAGTGGAGAATGTTGAAATGTGGCCCGATTATGTGGAAGCCCATTATACATTTGTCCAGGCCCAAATGTTACTTGTAGTCCAATTGCAACCAATCTACATTAATCCATCCCCGTAGTCCACTATGGGTTATGAATCCTTGCCATTCAATTCCTTTATCTAATTACAAAAGCTCCCAAACCCTACGATGAAGAACCGGACTTACGCCCCTTTCTTCTACTTCTCAAAAAAGTCATTGCTTTCTCTTTCTCTCTGGAAAAACGCCGCTGCTCTTCGGTTCTTGGTGAACAAAGTGAGTTCACGGTGAGGTTTTTGATGGGTGATTCCGGCCGACTTCTTTGTGGGTGTTCGATTCGGTGTGTGAGTGCCTGGGTTTCGAGGTTTAGTTGCGAGGGCATTTCATTTTCCGTCCGGTTTTGCAAAGTACTTGCGTCCCTTTGTGGGTTCGTCGGGAAACGTGTGGGTTTTGGAAGGCATTGGACTATTGGGTCTCATTTGTGGCCAACTTTGGGTGCGTCCAGGTTCGTAGTCGACGGTGAAGGGTCTTATACACACAACCCGAGCCTAAGTCCCGTTCGACCACCAAGCTCGTGCTTGAAACATGGTGATATCATTCCTTTACTTTGATTTGATTTTAGTCCTATTTTTAGTGCCTTTACTGATTTCTATTTGGCCTTATTAGCGGTGGCAAACGTTCGGAAGAAGGCAGCCAGTTTGATCAAATGGCGGGCGAACTCGAATGTTTGGTTGTATTATTGTTATTTAGATTATTTTGTAATCGTAATCCCTACCCCGTAGGATTATTCTCGTAATAGTTAAGTTTGTTGGATTATTAAAATGTCTATGACGCGTACGGGCTCGACAACGGGTCGATACCTAACATATACAATAATGCTATTAAAAATACCAAAATGGATAGTGCTAATCGGTGGGTTTAGATTAATTGGTCACAAGGGTATTAGGTCTGTTGTAGGGTGGAAATTGTAGGTTCAAAATCATACTCTATCAAATTGCTCCTGGGGCATATATATGTCAATCGATAATAATTTGGTAGGTACTCTTCTTGAATAACATCAAGTGTAACCAAAGACGGACTTATGGGGGCACGTGCCCCAAAAAAATTTGTTTGTTTATTTTTAAAAGCTATTAATTAGTTAAAAAATTAAAGTGTAGTCCCATTAATATATTTTATGTAGTTTATCATTGTGCTAATTTTATTTTTGATGTAGCTTTTTTCTGGGAATTTATTTTGTAGTTTATAATTGTATTTGTTTTATGAGTAGATATCTTGTGAGATGATATCACCGTGACTAAAACAAAGAATAACACTTTTTAATATATAAAGTAATACTTTTAGTGTAATAATTAATACATCGTCGAAAATTAAAAAAGTATGTTCAAAATTACTTTTTCATATAAAAGTCTTTTTTTTTTTTTTGGCCGCACGGTGAGACCTTTTACACAAGTTTTTGTCTTGTTTTGTGCCCCTTTGTAAAAAAATTCTAAATCCGTCCTGCGTGTGACCTCATTTCGGGGAGGTAAACTAATATTAGATTTAAGGGGAATTAAACATACTTGTTCTCTCTAACTAGGAGGACCACGGGTTTTACATTCACAGCAGATCGCACCACAACACCGGTCTACGGTCGTGCACATCCTATTCGTCTTGGTGGCACCAATATGTACTCGTACATAGTCCGGGCGTAAGCTTGAAACAGACATATAAAAATCGAAAGTTGTGTTGGGTTTGGAAAAAGTAGCTAAAAGCGTGAAAAATTTGTATAACCAATCGGAAAGGAATAGACAAACAAACAAATGGTCCAATTAGGTGGCTCATCTTTATTTCTTTCCTTTTAATTTAAGAAAAGCGAGAGATGATTAATTATATGAAATACTAGAAATTTTGGGTAATTAAAAAAAAACTAAATTTTAAACTTATAAAATACCTTGGTAGAGCTATCAAAATCAGACCGACCCAATAATAAGGTGGACTGTGATTTTGTAAGTCCAAAAAAACCCGAGCCTAATGAGGCCTAAAATGTCGAGCCAACCCAACATAGCCTGATTTCTTCCCTTGACCTGGTGGGCCAGCCCGACTCGACCCAAAAAGCTTTACAGCACTACCCCTGAGGTTTGAGGAATAACAGTAAAACTAACGAAATATATATAAAGTTGATAATAGCCCTAATAGAATTCCAAAAAAAAAGAAAAAAGAGAAGTGGACATACAAAATTACCCTCATCTAGTTTATAAACCCAGAGATTTTAGATATTCTAGGTGGAAATTGTTTTTTCTTCGTCACCAGATGGGGGTACTTATCAGATTCTATGGAGGGTTTTGACCTTGTGTAATTGGTTAAAATTTCTTAAAAGAGTTTCAGTTGATTTTCGTAGGACTGTATATATGCACGCATATGATTGTTGAATTTGGACGATTTTAGTTGATAATTATGGACAATTTATAGAAAATGTTGTAGTTTATATTGAAACTAAAGGTTGTTTTTGTAAGGTGTAACAGTTAGCATGTGGCTTTTTTGTAATCTTTTGTGAATAGCCAAGGGACATTTTTGACTTCTCATAATGTGTGAACAATAGTAATGTAGGAGTATTTTTGGAATTTCATGTCAATTTTTTTGATGGCCTAAGCAAATTCTGTTTGGTCAAATAACATTTTGGGTAAACATTAGATGTAATCAAGCCTCATATATATATATATTTTTTTTGTAATTTTAAAACTTAGTTGATTTTTTTTCTACAAACGTCGAGGATACTTTTTTATAATTAACCCAATAAGAAAAATATTGATCAACACAGTCAAGATTTCTTTATATCCGTAGGAATCATTTGGGACATGATGGACTGATACACATAGACACGTATGTATTTTTAGCATATGAAATTAAGTCTTATTATATATTAATTCATAGTTGTATGTATTTCAATGGGTTTGGTAGCCATATGACATGGACTCATCAGATAATAGGGCTTGGGCCATGATGTAATTTTATGTTGTGGAGATCTTAGTGTCCTCTGATAAACTACGGCATAGTAGAGTTTCACCACACAAAGCGAGTACTGAGGTAGGATATTCCTAATGTCCTCTTAGCATCACATGCCTCGCTTCATGGCATTACTCGCAAGAGATGATGTGGTTGGGATTGGCCAAATTTTCATTCAAAGATTGGGTTTAGATGTTTGAAGGTGGCACACTAGTCCATTGTCCAAGGTGATCATATAAGTAATGGTTGAAGTGACAATGCATGGCTATTAGACAATCTTTGCGTTCGTTTACCCACAAATGATATCTCCCCAAAATTTGAATATGACGGTGGAGTATCAACCATCATACTAATCTTGTAGCTCGGGATTCCATGGCAATTTATTACTAATATTACTATTACGCATTTTTTAAAAATAACATTATATATAGTGTAATGATACTTTTCATGTGTGTGTTCCCAATGTACCTTACTTGATCAACTGTGGATTGTTGTTTGAAATGTTAATGCTTATGACCATGATCAATTGATCATATTCGGTATGACTTTTTATAGGGAGATAACTATTGCGATGTCTCCCAGGATTGCTTCCACGGAGCCATTTTCATCGCAGAGAAGCCTTCACAAGAGCATGCTCGGGCATGAAGCGCACACACGACCTCTACCACTCAGAGGCATCTCCCATATTTGTATCCTCGAGCATATATGACAAATTCATCCACATTTAGCATATATGACAAATTCATCCACATTTACACCTAATCTTGTCAATATACAATTATATTTAATTATTCACATGTTTCCATATGTAACATTATCACATCCCATGTACAAGTTCCTCCACTTCAATACATTAGACATCCTACAATGTGGAAAGCACTCAACGCGACAACGTGCCTCAAAATATAGATTACGATGATTTCAATTCACATCTTTACATCATTGCTTAACACAAGTATTTATATGGAGTATCCATCAACTAGACAACATAACTCATCCAGAGTTACATATCTAAAATTTCAGCAATCCCCTACTATGTTTCCCACTGATTTGGTTAGAGTTACAGGAACAGGGACGCAAGCTCATCCGCTATCTCCAACCAGCATAATGATAATTATGCAATTTACGGTCTTCGAAGGAAGCGGAGACAAGCGAGACAACCACCAAGATGTGTCATTTGGTGGATATATATATTATGATTGACTTATTCCCACTCAACTATGTATGCATCACTAGTTTGTTATGACATTTATCCGAGAATTAATGTAGAGTTTGTCAAATTTTAGTTTTTCATTTAAAAAAGGTTCATACTTAAGCTTAAAAAAAAAAAATGGCGTGACATCAAGTTAATTGCGCTGGAATGGAAATTCATTTTATTAAGTATTCTAGGTGCAATTTGTTGTAGTCTCTAGAAGTAATTTTGATTACTAATTTCAAGCACAATGTAGTTTCATCCCCGACGTACTATGCTTTATTGTGCCACCACTTAAAATAACTACTTATTCCGTCACGCTCTATTTGAACAATTTTACATGAATTTTGCCATATTTTAACAATTTGTCGTGATTCCTTCCTGTCTTTGCTCCTAACGCTCTCTTAATCAATATTTAGTTAGATAAAAAATACACTTAAAATTCTATTTAACTATAAAATCCAACTATCTATTAAAATTTCAAATGCCCTTCAAATTTGTTTCTAATTTACAAGTTGTACCTTTAGTAAGTGGGTAATTGTTAAATAAATACAATCCTTAATGGATTGTAATACTTTAAATGCGTATTTGTAATTTTGAAAAATAATTGATTATCTTGTGTAATTAAGCTAAAATTCAAAAGTAGATTTTGTAATTTATCTCGATTATTATATGTGTTGTAAAAAAAAAAAAGTACATTATTTGTTTCTATATTTTTGTTGGGGTAAAATTGGTTTTTTCCTATTTTATTTATTTAATTTATTTTAATAAATTATTAGCCCATAAAAATTATAAATTTGGTCAAGTCAACAAAGAAAAAAACACATGAGGCCCAACTCATCACATCAAGCCCATGAGGCTCAACTAATACTATCGGACCCTAGATGCCCAATTTGTTATATTCAAGACACGCGACCGCGATCCCAAGTGTAAATAGCTCATCCTTCATGACTTTTCATTAAACACAATTTTATCAACGATGACTTATGCGTATTGGATTATTTCAAAGAGATTCAGGGATACTCGGGACCTTTCTAACCTTTTTTACCGTGTCGATATTTGATCTTGAATTACCGTAACTCGAGTGAGTGAACAACTTTCATTAGCATTAATTTTAGAGCCATTCTTTTCACGATAAATCTTAATAAAAATTATATAATTGATCTTTGCTTTTTAGGATGCAGATCACTCCAAGTTAAGATTTACGATAAAGTCCCACACCACAAGAAATCACACATTTTATGATGAAATTTTTCTCAACGCCTAACTATTTGTCATCATTTGTTAATTAAAAGTGGCAACTTTCATTTTTGTCATTGTAAAGTACACTATTACGACACCATTTAATTTCGTCACTATTGGTATTAGATGTCATCACTAAATTGCCAATTTCATGACAATTAACTGAAATCCATCAGTGTATTTCATAGAAGGTGGAATTTGACACCAAAATTTTGGCGGAAAATATTTCGATGACGAATTGGTGATAAAATTTAGTGTCAAGAATTATTTCTTTTAATGACAACATCATAATTTATCATTTTTCACTCTAACAAAATAGTGACACTCTTATTTCGTCAACAAAGACATATTTTATGACATTTTTTTTGGCACGCATAAAGATTTACCATTATTTGTTAATTAATAATGACGCAAGTTATTTGTGTTATTTCAAAATACTCTTTTATGACACCATTTAATTTTGTCACTATCAATATTAGATTTCGTTACTAATTTGCATATTTCATGATGATTAATTGAACTATGTTATAGTTATTTGTAAAAGGTCAGAATTCGCACCAAAACTTAGGAGGAAAATGTTTTAATGATCTAATGATAATAATTGATGGCACTTGATGTCACAAAATATGTTATTTCATCATTTCATGACCACAACATATTTTGTCATTAATTACGCCAAAATATTAGTGAAAAATTTATTTCGTCAACAAAATTCATAATAGTAATGATAAATATGAATTCATGGAAAGTTAAAAAACTCCTGAAAATTCTAAAAATTACAAAAAAAGACATTGATGTTTGATTTCGTTTTACATGTTACCCTTCATAAGAAAAATAATTTTCAAAACCCCCTAAGATTTAAAAATGTATTATAATTATTTCCTTAAATTTAAGGCATAATCAAATTGAAGGGCTTTTTAAAAATTTTTGAAACTTCTTTTGATTATTTTGTAATTAGTCCAAAAATTAGTTTTTTTTGGAACTATCCATATTTATTATTTTTTTAGCAAGAAAAATGACTTTTAGAACACTTTAAAAAACAATTACAAACATACAAATATTTTACAAAAGGACTTTTCCATTTAGTATGGATTTCCGATTTTACAGTTGGCATAAACAATGTCAATTTTCATGTTTCCTCTTTGTACGTAAACATTTCAAATTTATGGTAAGTAATTGCTCATTAGTTCCATTAACTTTAAAATTAAAGGTAAGTAACTGCTCATTAGTTCCAGTTTTCGACATTATTTTTAATTACTAAAATTGATTTATAAAAAAAGGTCATTTATATGACGAATTTTATCATCATGTTTTCTCTAATTTCTTGTAGTGCCAAGTCTTCTTCTCCACAAGCGGGAAGTCTTCTTAATCTTCTTATCCCAAAAGTGAAAGTCTTCTACTGGAAACTTGCCCGCACACTCGAAAATGTTAGTCGAACCCCGGGGTTGCCTAGGGAGGCCCCTCCGACACTCAAGTCAGTAAAGTGTACGAAAGGAAAAATAAGACAGTAAATGAATATTGAATGTGAAGTTATGAATTATGAATTAGATACTTACAAATGAACATGAAGAACCTTTATATACATGGGTAATGGGCCTCGTGAGACGTGTAGGAGAAAGTGGCCAGTGGACCAGTCCCGAACCCATTGGGCTGGGTTATTCTATATGTAGTTTGTTGACTATTGGGTAATTAATAAGATTAACCTAAGATATAAATTGAATTATATATTAATGATACAATGATATTTTTGTCCCCAACATAAGCCCCCCAACTCCCGTGTTACGGAAGTATGGAGCAGTGCGGGGACTAATATGATACTGTGTTTGACTTGTCTTGATCTTGTTTCTGGACTGCGAAGTTGGAGCAGCTGAGTGTCTTGCGAATATGTAAGTTTTATGGGGGAGTTCATTTCTTGAATAGGGTGGTGTATCCTTAAGTGACGGTCCCCATAAAGGGAAAAAAGTTTCTGGAGCACGGGAGCCCGTGAATTGAGTTTCTTGTATGTGATGAGTCCCCGTGGGACTTAGCCTTTTTGGAAGACAACATATTTCCTGTGAATGAGTGGGCTTGATGGGACTTGAAAGTCGAGGAAAATGTCCACGGAGAATTGGAGTGAGGAGTGGAGTGCACCAAGTAGTGAGGAGAGAGATGAGAGTCTGGGAGCCGGGATAGGATGATAGGCAACGCCTCCAGAGAGGCGGCCCAAGCCACCTAGTCCGTCATTTCTTGCGTATTTCACCATCGTTTCAGAGTTTTCTCACATTTCGGGTTGGATTTCAGATTTCAACCTTTCTTCACTTCCAGTCAGGGGCAGGGGTGTCACCTCTTGTTGATTTCTAGTTCTATTATTCCTTTGCCCATGGGTTTTGATATTCCCCCTCTGGCCATAGAGCTATGTCTTGTTGGCGAGGGAGTCATTGGTACAACGCCGACTATAAGGATGAGATTGGCAGAGTTGATGCTGCTGAGGAGAATGGTGTTGGGAAATTTATTGTTTAGATTTTGGTGAATTCCATGTAAAACTTAATCTAGTAAGTTGGCACCCCATTTTTCTTGTAAATTTCATTGTAATAGATAGAACTGGATGAGCTGAGTCAAGTCAGCTAAGTATGGGAATACAACAAGTCAACTGAAGAAAGTGAAGTGAAGACTCCGCTGTGGAACAACTGAGTATGGACAAGATAGAAGATCAAAGACTCGACTGAAGACGTAACAGCTGAGAAACAGCTGTGTGAAGAATCAGTCAAGTTAACTCAAGAAGCCATGTCACAAGTTGGAAGTGACAGATGAGTCTTCAAATGATTGGAGCAGACTCAAGTCACCTGGGGAAAGAGGCAACAAATAGGAGTTAACTGAAAAGGATCCGTTGCATAGAAGTCAAGAACATTACTTAAATAAGTAATACACCCATGCTGCCAGGTCTTAAAGTGCTTGTCCCAGAAGCGTGCAAAAGGAATAAACCAATGGGAAACACTGCACCACGTGTCAGAACCTGAAAAGCTGAACATTCATTTAATACGAGGAAAGGTCTACATCTCAAGACTGAAGACCAAGAAAAGACAAGCCAACGAACATAAGTGACTTTTGAAAATCAGCCTATCTCTTCAACGGGCAAATTTTTGAAGGTTCACTATAAAAGGCTGAGGAAACTCATTGAGAAAAGGTTACCTTACACACCTGAGAAATCAAGCATTATTCAAACTGTAACCTGCAAAATATTCTCAAGATATTCAAGCAAAATCCTCAAGCCTCGAAACTCGAAGGAAATTGATCCAACACAAAGTCTGTGAAGGAAAGACAACTTCAAATGTTGAAGAGGAAACTTTTGAAGAATCAAAAGGGATCTACTTTCCAAGGAGGATTGTAGGAAGGTTCAAGGTCGAACCAGTCTCAAGTTATTGGTGGGCTTCATGATCAAATCCAAGAAGCTTGAGAAAGTGAGAGTAAGCAAGGCAAACGCCGTGAAGTAGCCGAGTCGAAGAGAAGCAAGTTTGTGTGACCAAGGCATCTCAGATCGAGTCCAAGGAGCAAGTCGGTGTGTGATCAAGACTTATCTCTAGGATCGATAACCACTTTGTGAACTCGATCATTACTTAGTGGATTCCTCCAGGAGTTGGAGAAGAGAGGATTAGAAGAATTACCCCATCTTTGAACCTCTATAAAAATTATTTGTGTCATTTACATTTCAGCACTTTTATTTCTGCATACTTACTTATATCTGTTGATAATTTGCTATCCAACTGATTAATAACTAAGTGTTAAAATCAAATGTTAAAACAAGTTTAAAACAAATCAAAGGGTGTTAAGTCTTCCGCTGAAAAACTCAACACAGCCAAGTTAAGTTTCAGGTTAAACAGTTGAGTTATTCTATCAACAGCTCTATCGAGTCTTTTGAGTGGCTAACTCTGCTGAATAACCAACTTAGCTGTCCCTCAAGGACTTAGCTGTTTGTGTTAACTCTGTAATTTCTTTTAAGGACTAAATCGAAAATTTGGTAAGGTTTATTCAACCCCCCTTCTAAACCTTACTCACACCCCTTGGGACCTACAAGTGGTATCAGAGCGGTTGGTTCATTGAGCCTTCCACACTGGTTACTGAACTAGATCTCTATCTTTTCTGAAAAGATTTTTAACACTTGCATTTTTAAAATCTTCCACTCTTAGCAAAATTATTATCATGGAAGCAAATTTGACACGCATTCCTATGTTCACTATTGAGGAATTTGATGACTGGAAAATTCGTATGCAGGCTCATCTATCTGCTTTACATGATGAAATGTGGCTAGTGATAGAGGATATGCCATTGCAAATACCGAAAGTGAACACAACCTTAAAGGAGAGAAGCAATTGCAATTTGAAAGAGAAGAAAGTAGCTTGAGGTAAGACCAGCCATGGTTGAGAAACCAAGGACTGAGTGGACAAACGAGGACAGAAAAAGATACAACTTGGACAATGTAGCCATAGACATACTTTACAAAACCTTGGACAAAGCAAAGTTCAACAAAGTCAAATCTTGCCAGACTGCAAAACAAATGTGGGATAAATTAACTTTAATTTGTGAAGGATCAGAGCAAATTAAAGAAAATAAATTGTCTGTTGCTGTAGAGAAATTTGAAAATTTTAAAATGCTTGCTGGTGAAACCTTGGATCAGCTGGATACCAGATTCACTGAAATCACAAATGAGCTATCAACACTTGGGAAAGAATATACACAAAAGGAAATATGTATGAAGATTCTGAGAAGCCTCCCAGTTGAATGGGAAATCAAGGTCATGGCCCTGAGACATTCAATGAACCTCACAACAACATCCAATCATGAGCTGTTCTCAGATCTCAAAGCTTATGAGTTTGAGCTGAGAATAAAAGATCAAGAGGAGACAACTGTACCCAAGACAGCTGCACTTATAGTCAAGGATGGAAAGAAAGCTAAAGCCAAGGAAGCCATAAATCAGGAGGAGATTGCCCTGATGGTTAAAAAATTCAACAAGTTCTTCAATAAGAACTATAAAAGAAACAAGGGTGAATCCTCCAGGAGACAATCCGCTCCCTCCAAGTCAAGGGAAGACAGGCCTCCCAAGAGAACTGAGCATTAAAGAGTTAAGTATCAGAGAGCTGATAACCCAAGAACAGAAAGAGCTGATCAAAGAGCTGAGAACCTGTGTTGGAATTGCAGACAACCAGGACACTTTGTTGTTGATTGTCCCTATCCAATAGTCAATAAATACAGGAATGAAGAAGAAAGAAAAGTCTTCAGAGAAAGAAGACAGGAAAAAAAGAAAGCCATGTTGGCTGCTAAGACTGCTGAGACAACTAAGTCTAAAGAAGTAGCAGACTCAGAGAGTAGTGAAGCTGACTACTCAAGTGATTCTGAAGAAGAAGCAATGATCTATCTAATGGCTAAAGAATAAGATCAACCAGACCAAGAAGATGAGGTACACTCTAACTCATCTCATTCAGATTCTAGTGATAGTGATTGTGATACACACACCTCATCACCCACTGATCTTTATGATTCATTAGGCAAAATGATGAAAGACTTTGAGCACATTAAATCCTCATAGATACTATTAATGAGGAAAACAACCAGCTCAAAAGCCAAAATTCATAGCTGATTAAGGAGTTGAGTACTCTAAGTCACATAGCTGGTGAGAACAAGGAGCTGAAGGGTGAGAATGTTAAACTAATAGCAGAGATAACTGCTATAGAAAAGATGGAAAATGATCTCAAAAATTTGACTGCCTCATTTACAAAGGCATCTAAATCATTGGATGACCTTATTATGAGCCAAAAAGAGTGTGGAGATAAGACAGGCATGGGATTCAATTCCTTTGTGCACAGTCAAGCTCCTAGAGTGATTTTGGAAAAAGGATCTTCGAGTAATGAAGCATCTCAAAAACCCAAAACACCAAACGTTGCACCGAATAGAAAGTACTCTGTGAAAAATAAACAGAGCTACCAAAAACCCCAGAAGTTTTATCAAAGAAACACATATGATGGGAATGGTAGAAACTACCCAAGCCAAGCTGATTGGAATAATGTGAAAAATCAGCAAAGACCAATGGAATACAAGCCTAGATGGCAAAGACCTAAACCTCAACAAAGGTCATTCCAAAGGCAAAAGAGTTATTATCAGCACACATATGCACCCAGACACTACATTCAGAAATATCACAACTACCCAAAGAAGGCAATTGCTAAAACACACACAGGCATATAGACAAAAGAGACAGTTGTATGAACCTAAAGCCCCCAAGTAATTTGCCAAAGTAAATTATGATTATGGCACAGATAGATGGCAACCTCTTAGAGTCAAATCATTTGGCTATAGGTTGGTTTGGATCATCTTACAACACTAACCCCTTAGGACCCAGGCAAGCATGGATACCTAAAAACTAATTTCCTTGATTGCAGGTTCAAGAAACAGCTGAGTGCCAAGGAACCTGGTACATGGATAGTGGTTGTTCAAGACATATGACAGGAAACAAGAAAAATCTGTCAAGATTCAAGGAGATTAGTGGTGCAAAAGTCATATTCAGACGAAATGAAGCTCCGGAGGAAATCAAAAGGACATGATCCATCAAGAAGAATGGATTAGAGATCACATATGTTGCATATGTTGAAGGCCTCAACTTCAACATGTTAAGCATCAGCCAACTCTGTGACAAAGGATACAATGTTGGATTCAATATGGGAGTGTGCCAGATCAAGGATGCTGAATCAAATGAAATAGTGCTACAATGATCAAGACAGAAGAACATGTATGTGGTAGATTGGTCTACTGCCACACCAAGCACTTGTTAATTAGCAAAAAGCACAACCGAATCAAGTTGGTTGTGGCACAAGAAGCCGAGTCATCTGAACTTCAAGATAATCAACAAGCTTGCAAGGAGCCATCTTGTGGAAGGATTGCCGAACTCAATATACAAGAAGGAAAGTGTATGTGACGCATGCCAGATGGGAAAGCAGATCAAATCTTCATTCAAGGAGAAGCCTAGTCCTTCTTCAACAAAGATATTGCATCTGTTGCATATGGATTTATTTGGTCCAGTTGAACTAGCCAGCATAAGTAGAAAGAAGTACACCTTAGTGGTGGTGGATGATTATTCAAGATATACATGGACAATCTTCATGTGCAAAAGAAGGAAACTTGCGAAATTACCTCGGTGATGAAAAGAGTTCAAAATGAAAAGAGCAAACCATTATAAAGATTAGGTCTGATAGAGGAACCGAGTTTGTCAATGGGATAATAACTCAGTATTGTGTTGAAAATGGTATTGCTCATGAGTTATCTGCAGCAAGAACTCCACAGCAGAATGGAGTAGCTGAAAGAAGGAACATAACTCTCAAGGAAGCTGCAAGGACCATGTTAATTTGAAGGTCGACTACCTAAGAGATTTTGGGGTCAAGCCATCAACACCGCATGCTATACTCAAATTAGATGCATGATAAATAGATAGCTGACAAAGACTCCCTATGAAATCTGGACAGGGAGAAAGCTAATTGTTGGGTACTTCAGGATATTTGGATGTAAATGCTTCATCCACAACAATGGTAAGGATAATCTAAAGGCTTTTGATGATAAAGCTGATGAAGGTATCTTTTTGGGATACTCAGCTGAGAGCAAAGCCTATAGAGTGCTAAACAAGAGGATTATGGTCATAAAAGAGTACATTCATGTGGTTTTTGATGAACCTAATGTGAATGGAGAATACATTGAAGAGTTAGCTGATAAGCTGAATCAGCCAACTATGCAGAAGAGTCCTTATGTTGAAGCTGGAGCAAGAGTAATCAACCAAGATGAAGATGAGATAGCTGAATCTCAAAGACATTTGGAAAATCTGCAATTTGAATGATAATGAAAGAGCTGCTCAAGACAACACGATTCTTGAGACAATTTGAACCCACCGATTTGCTTCAACTTTGATGTGAGATGGCCGAGAGACCATCCACCGTGAGCTAGTCATTGGAGATGTGAGAGATGGTGTAAAAACCAGATCCAGAGCTCAGCAAGAAGCAATGTTCACTTGTATTATTTCCCAAATTGAACCAAAAGATGTGTCTCAAGCATTGTATGACACACATTGGATTCAAGCCATGCAAGAAGAGCTGGATCAATTTGAAAGAAACAAAGTACCGGAATTGGTGAAAAGGCCAACACATCAAAATGTTATTGGCACAAAATGAGTTTTCAAAAACAAAATGAATGAGGAAGGATCTGTGGTAAGAAACAAAGCAAGATTGGTAGCCAAAGGGTATTTCCAAGAAGAGGGAATAAATTTTGATGAAACATTTGCTCATGTTGCAAGACTAGAAGCAATAAGGATGTTTCTTGTCTATGCCGCACACAAGAACTTCATTGTATATCAAATGGATGTGAAAAGTGTATTTTTAAATGGACTGTTAGAAAAAGAAGTCTATGTTGAGCAACCTCCAGGCTTTGAGCAGAAGACTCTCGGAGATAAGGTGTACATGCTCAAGAAAGCATTATATGGACTGAAGCAGGCAC
Source organism: Rehmannia glutinosa (assembly GCA_016081115.2). Classification (NCBI taxonomy): domain Eukaryota; kingdom Viridiplantae; phylum Streptophyta; class Magnoliopsida; order Lamiales; family Orobanchaceae; genus Rehmannia; species Rehmannia glutinosa. The sequence continues at coordinate 25,692 of JABTTQ020001938.1, forward strand.
CAAGAGCATGATATGATACATTGTCTCAATTTCTAACTGACAATGGATTCACCAAAGGCAAAGTGGACAGAACACTCTTTAGAATCCAAGATGGAGAGAGTATACTGCTTGTTCAAATATATGTGGATGATATCATTTTTGGATCCACAAATAAAGAGTTGTGTGATAAATTCTCAAATCTCATGCAAGGCAAATTTGAAATGAGCATGATGGGAGAGCTGACTTTCTTCCTAGGACTTCAAGTTAAGCAATTGAAGGATGGAACTTTCATAAGTCAAACAAAGTACACCAGAGATTTAATGAAGAAATTTGGTATGGAAGAGAAGTCTTCTGTGAAAATACCAATGAACACATCAGTCAAGATGGACATGGATGCAGATGGTAAGGTTGTAGATCAAACAAGATCAGAGCACTTATTGGATCAACTGCTTACTACTTAACAAAGCCGGGGACGGACATCACCTTTGCAAAGAGGTGTATGTGCAAGATTTCAATCGCACCAAAAGAGAGTCACATGATGCATTGCTAAGAGAATCCTAAGATATTTGAAGGGATGGCGGGGAAGTTGGCTTATGGTATCCAAAGGAAGGTGGATTCAAGCTTATTGGTTACTCGGACTCGGACTATCTTTGGATGTAGAGTTGACAGAATAGTACTTCGTACATGTCAAATGCTTGGAAACAAATTGATTTCCTGGTTTAGTAAGAAGCAAAACTCAATAGCCACATCCACAATTTGAGCAGAGTACATAGTTGCGGGCATTTGTTGTGCCCAAGTCTTGTGGATGAGACATCGGTGAGAGATTATGAAATTGAAGAAAAGAGATTCCAATTATGTGTGATAACACAAGTCTATTGCAATCACTCAGAATCCTGTGTTGCATTCAAGAACAAAGCACATTGATGTCAGATATCATTTCATAAGAGATCATGTTGAAAAGAAAGACATCACTTTGGAATATATCTCAACTGATAAATAGTTAGCCGACATATTCACCAAGCCCTTATGTGAATCAAGATTTGAAGATCTTAAACATGAGCTAGGGTTAATTAAGCTGAGTTAAAACTCAGAAGACTGAATGAGAAGAGATGGAAGAGAGAAAGTGAGAAATGAACAAGTTTTTCACTTCAGCCAAGTGAAACAGCCATATCGGAAAGTCAGCTGTATCGAATTAGCTGACAGTTGAGTCGCCTAATGGAAAGAGAGACGTAGAATTAAGTCATTTGTGAAATAAGCTGAGTCATTTATGAGCTAAGTGACAAAAACTCAGTCGTTTTAAATGAGCGGAAATATTTTTAAAAATGACGTCAGCGTAATAATGACGGGTACAGTCAAAAGCTGCACAGTAAGTTTATGATTGGATATAAATGCTGCTGCATTAAATGCGAGGAATTAAATGTGGTTTGACGTGCTAAATCTGAGCTGTTGATCTTGATCAAATTTCAAAATCCAAAAACTCGTCCTTTCATAACCCTTATATACGGTTTTCAGTCTTCTCTCTCACTTTAATGAAAATTGTTCATCTTCAAAGCAAGTTCATTTCTCTCTCAAACCCTACGAGTTCTCAAGCAAGTTTATCAAGTTTTATTCGGTAAAAATCTCTACAAATGGCACCAAAGTTCGATTTTGTTAAGCTATCAAAGAAAATCCACTCGGGATCAACCGTGGATTTTGAAGGGATGGTAAAGCAGGGTTCAGATAAAACCCTAGTAAAGAAGATAGCTGACATGCTAGAAAAGTCCGGTCTCAGAACTTTTCTTACTATGGAGTACTCGCTCAACTACCTTGAAGAGGTGGCGCAGTTCTATGTAAATGTTGAGGTGCAGACGAAGGAATCAAGTCCTCCGTCCACCGCAAAGGACATCATGATTATGCTAAGGACCTTGCGAATCTTGTTTCTTTGTCGTCTGACGAGGGTATGACGGAAATAAATGAAGTGATGTTAACTTTCTTTGCATGGAAAAGTAGCCAAACTGAGTGTCTTTGCGAAGGTAGTCTACACGGTGAGAAGAAAGCTATTTGAAGGACGACTATCACAAGCTGATGGATGTCGTTGCAAAGTGTGTAGACATGAAGTTTGGCAGCTTCAATCAGCTGTCAAAGACCAAGCTGATCGTCATGGATGCGATCATGGAAGGAAAGAAAGTCAACTGGGCTGAGTTCGTGTACAACAGACTCTGCCAGAACGTTTGGAACAAATCATACAAGGAGGATAGATACCTTGGAGGATCACTCAGATATGGCCTAGTAATTGGCCATCTGATGGAAGTGAAGGGCATTCCCCTTCAACATGGAAAGCCTTTCCATGTAAACAAGAAGATGTTCAGGGCAAATCTTTCAGGAGCCCAGAAGAGAGCCCATGCCAAGAGGGCGGATACAAGTGAGGGGGAATCAGCTGACCCCGAGGACACAACTGTTATCTCCCCTTACAAGAAGAAAGCTGCAAATAAGAAGGTTGCCCCTGCAGCAAAGAAACAGGATGCACCTGCCCCTGCAGCCGAGTCACCTGCCCATGCAGCTGAGGCTGAGAAGGAAGCCAAAATCCCTTCTCCAGCCATACGCAAGAAAAGGACTGCTAAGCCCAGGAAGGCAACTTTGTCCAAGAAAGATGCCCCGGCCCCCACCGCCGGAGAATCAGAAGAAGAAAAAGAACCAGAAATTCCTCTGGTTAAAACCAAACGAAGAAGGCTAGTCAAAACGTTAGAGCGTGAACTGACAGTTGAGTCTGCCACTCAGCTGGAGAAAGCTTCTAAGACTGCTGACACTCAGGAAGTGCAATCTCCTGAAGTAGTCGATGAAACTTCCAAGTCTGCTGAGGGTGATCAGCAGAGGACCCAAGAAGACCCAGTTGTGGAGAGGACAGCTGAGGAAAAATAAGCAGCTGAGACAACTGAATCTTCAGTTGAAAAAGTTGTCTCTCCGCCGCTACGGACGCCGGCTTTGGAGGAGAAAGAAAGAGAGCATGCTACCTCCATCCATCGAGAAAAGGAAGGACAAGAAGAGGAGGATGAGGATGATGATGTGATAGTGGTTTCTCCTGTATATCCAGATATCCAGTGCCGTCTACGTGAATGGAGGGCGTGGAAGCGAAGTCACTCAAGGGAGCAGTTTGAACGCCCTGAGTTCATAGAAGATGAGGAGGAGTTGTTCGAATTTCTCGGCATCACCAAAGTAGTTTAGGACCTTAATGAAGACAACTTCTTGAACATCTTGCAAATCTTCAAGGAGAAGGCTCAAGCCAGAGCAGCTGAGGAAGATGAAGCTCTCGAGAAAGCTAGTATATGTCCTCTTACTGGAACTCTGGAACACACTCACCCTCATATAGATGTGTTGTCAGAGAGTGATGAAGATATGGATCGTGTTGCTGCAAAGGAGAAGTTTGACATGCACCAAGATATGAGGGAATCCATGATGATGCATGAGCAACACATGTTTGAAGGACCAGGAGAGTCCTCACAATCTCTCCTGCAGATAGACCCACTGGGAGTAGTGCAGCAGATTGCCACAGTTATAGCTGCAAACTACTTCCCCTGTGCAGTCAGAAGATGGGTCCAAGGGACCTGGCGATGAAACTGGAAATTTGGGCACCCAAGTTGAGCCAACCCCATCAAGGTGTTTTACCACCTGCCCCCACTACGGTGAGCACTCAATGGAAGCAATGAGAGTCCGAGAAGAGTGACCCCATCATCAGTCACTCAGCTGGTGTGCCAGCTGAGGGGGAAACTCACTCCACTATAGCAGGGTCGGAGGATGCTGCAGATGACTCCACAATGAAGAAAGGAGGTGAAGAGAAAACCAAAAAAGAACCCCAGAAGAATGACATTGATTTAAGCTCGAGATAATTGAGTCGTCCCGGTGAAGTCACCGCTTTGCTTTGCATCTTAAGGACACGCTTATTGCGATCGAGGCACAGGATAGAAATGCCCCAGGAGTTAACACTATGGACAATTAAAGTGCAATCCAAGGGGTTGAGACTCCTTCGGATGCCACGGTCCAAGACCCTAAGACAGCTGTGACTGTCAAAGTGAATGTTGAAGGCCTCTCTGCAGTTGAGATTGCTGGAGGTGTTGAAGGCCTAAGGGAAGTTGAGACCTCCCTAGGTAAAGCTCAAGACACTCAGAACATCCCTCATGTTCTTAATGATGAATCTGAGAAGGAGATTAGTGCTCTTCATGACTCCCAGGACAATCCTGACATATCATTTCTGGGCTCTGAAGATGAAGCTGAGTCCACTCCTGTTGCACATCAAAAGGACATAGCTGAGGATGTTCTTTCGCAGACGATTCAGTCGAGTTTTAAAGTTGCTCGTCAAACTTTCAACTTCGATGATGAACCAAGCCCCCAGGTTTCATCATCTTCCGATGACGCTGATGTTGCAACCGAGGAACAGGTAATTCATTTAGAAAAATCTACTGAGACTGAAGAAACTATTAAGACAGTTGAGGCTCAGTCAGCTGGCCAACCCACTCAACAAGGCCCAGCTGGAACCAAGTCATCTGTGCAGGCTCCCAAAGCTGCAGCAGTGCCGACTCAACCAGAGACATCACAGGCACAAACATCACTGTCAATCCCATATGTGCGAGATGATGCCTTTGAACAAGTTTTTCCATTTTTGATTGAGCTGCCTGAGCTTGAGGAAGAGACAACAACAGAGCAGCGACGATTCACAGTCCGAGAAGATCCAGTTATCCCTACCGACTCCATTGTGCCAACAGACTTTGACTTCGATGCTGAATGGCCGCCAGCTGAATCAGGTGTGACAGCTGAGATCCGTGAAGTCTTCAAGAAAATTTGTGGAGAGATTGGGAAGATAGAACGGCATTAGGCCTCATTAGATCTACGTCTGGACAATAGAGATGCCAACCTCACAGCAGACTTAAGAGGAATAGTGGTACGGATCAGGGAGTGGTGTCAGTAGTAGAGTGCAATGTGATACGAACAAGTTCGATATTTCAAGGCATTGTACAATAAGATGCTTGTTTGGAGTGCTGACAATGCTGATATGAAGCAGAGGATGCAGGCGTATATGGAGAGATTGCATGCCTCCCACACAACTGAAATGGAGTTACTGCGTGAATTTCATCGAAAAGAAATTCTGCGTGTTGACGAGAACATGGATACAAAGTTTAGTCTTCTCATGGCTGAAATGAAACTAGTGGCAGCCGAATCAAAGGCCACTCATTTAGAATTTCCAACAGCACATGCCGCAGCAGACTCCAAGCAGAGCTCAGCTCTCAGCAGACTGGACTTCATGCTCACAGGAATGTTCCCTGGGGTTCCTCTCTCCTTCGATGATTCCAAAAAGGGGGAAGAGGAGTACCTGAGGAAATTGAAAGAAGAAGCAGCTGGTAAGACAGCTGGTGAGAAGAAAAAGGGAAAAGCAGTTGAGAGGGAAAGGTCAAAGGATTTGACCTTAATGATTGCCGAAACCCCTCAACAAGGTCATGCCACAGCATCCATTATCAGCAAACTTCCAGTGATGAAAGAGATTGAAAGAAAGACGGATGCCCATGTTCAAGAAGTATTAAAAACTTACGGAGGCATTCCGGCAGGGAATGATCTAGATGCCATTCCAGATGACGGAGACGAGCCAAGATGAGTTGAAGAATTTAAGACGCTCGAATCCGAAGGTTATTTCAAGAATATGTCTGTAGCCCAAACCTGGGATCTGTACTGGGAGAAGGGTCTTAAGTTGTGTGAGGAAGCTGATAGGCAGCAGACTACCAGCAGCCATTCGGTGGTAAGGCGGAGGCGACTCTGACTGATCTACACCGGAGGAGGAGGAGGAAGAAGTGGTGGAGGAAGAGGTTTTCGACCTAGACCTCTGCTCAAAAATATCGAATATGTAGATCCAGGAAAGAAGGGAAGGATCTACTGGGCTAGCTATGATGAAGTAGCGAATCTGGAAGTGGCGAGGAAGAATGCTGATTATGTGAAAAGAATAGAAGAAGAAAACAGAAGACAAGACCAGCTATGGGAAGAAAGGAAGAGAAAAGACGTTGTTGCGAAGAGAGCTTATGAAAAGAAGAAAGCAGCTGAAGATGAAAGAAAAAGAAAGGAACCGGATGATGACAGATGAGTCTTCAAACAGTTGTGTCATTTACATTTCAACACTTTTATTTCTGCATACTTACTTATATCTGCTGATAATTTGCTATCCAACTGATTAATAATTAAGTGCTAAAATCAAGTGTTAAAACAAGTTTAAAACAAATCAAAGGGTGTTAAGTCTTCCGCTGAAAAACTCAACACAGCCAAGTTAAGTTTCAGGTTAAACAGTTGAGTTATTCTATCAACAGCTCTATCGAGTCTGTTGAGTGGCTAACTCTGCTGAATAACCAACTTAGCTGTCCCTTAAGGACTTAGCTGTTTGTGTTAACTCTGTAATTTCTTCTAAAGGACTAAATCGAAAATTTGGTAAGGTTTATTCAACCCCTCCCCCCTTCTAAACCTTACTCACACCCATTGGGATCTACAAATGGAGCTCCCCATGCTTTATTAGTCTGATAGTTATTCCGGCCTAGACAACCTATGTTTTCAGCCACGTACGACTTTCTTTTTGCACTTGGATGTTTTTCTTGTTATTTCCTCTGAGATGTTTCATTGCCCCCGAGGGCTGGATGATGTTCCACCATTTTGGTATTATGCTTACATTTGTGCTTTTCCTTATGCATATTTTCCTCTTTATGATTTATTTGTGGTATTCGACTATGATTTTTGTCCATGGGGACTTGTTCGCATTTTGTGTGAAGATAGATCATTCCCTTTAGGAGGAAGCTTTAGTTCTTTCAAAATGGCCGAAGATGTTTGTATGGAGGTCATGAAGTGCCATTCCGTGGCCCGGAGGGGCACCCTTCCAGAACATTAGGGTTCTTTTTTGGAGCCTTTATCTTCATTATTCCACTGATCACACATTCATTCCTTCAGCGTTGATGTTAGCATTTTTCGCTCTCTTTTCGTTGCACATTTTCGTGGCTTATGTTTGTAAGGAAGGAAAATTTACAAGTACCCCCTAATAAGGGAGCCTTCCACTCTGGGAGCGCCAGATGAGGTTTAATTTATGAGTCCTCCTCCCTCCCCCGTGAGGGAGCCCTTCCCCTCTTAGGGCGATGGAGAAGGTTTATTTATGAGGACCCCCCGTGAGGGATCCCCTCCTCTTTGGAAGCACTGGAGGAGGTTTAATTTACGAGGACTCCCTCATGAGGAAGCCCCTCTCGTGGAGCGCATAACATCTTTAGAGAGATAACTATTCCTCTTGGAGTGTGTAGCATCACTAGAGAGATAACTCTTCCTTTTGGAGCGCGTAGCATCACTAGAGAGATAACTCTTCCTCTTAGAACATGTAGCATCCATAGAGATATTACTCTTCCTCTTAGAGCGCGTATCATCCTTAGAGAGATAACTCTTCCTCCTGGATCGCATAGCATTACTAGAGAGATAACTCTTCCTGTTGGAGCGTGTAGCATCACTAGAGGGATAATGTTTCCTCTTGGAGTGTGCAACATCACTAGAGGGATCACATTTGCTCATGGAGTGAGTAGCATCACTAGAGGGATTAAATTTCTGATTAAATTGTGAGGATCCCTGTTAGGAGACCCCTCTTCTCCAGAAGCGCCGGAGCCAGTTCATTTTTATTGAGGAGAGCGCCAAATGATCGTAGATTGCAGCCGTATTCGGCAATTAATGCTAGAGGTTGGGAGAGAACTGGTGTCTACAAGAGCTGGTGAGGTTCACGACTCCTAAAGCAGTGTGGCACTTTCACTGTCTGGTTAGGGGAGCTTGCGCATCTTCAACGTAGCCACATAACATTCCCGAGCAGTTTTGATATCCCCAATAGTCTCGCCACTTCAGACTCTATGGGGAATTTCAGCTTGAGATGAACTATAGAGGGGATGGACCGGAATTCGTTTAGGTTGGGCCTTCTTAAGATCATGTTATAATCAGATGGAGCATCCACGATGAGAAAACATACCATTTTCATGACAGGGTGTGGGGCGTCCATCCCCAATGCGAGTGGTAAATTGATCTCACCGGTGGACTTGATCACTGTCTCTCCTAGAGAGCTTGCATTTCTTTTTACGGCCTTTAGAGGTTATGCTGATGATTCCAATCATATGAATATTCTTTCTTTAGTGTGCAACTTGTGGCAGCGCAGAGCTTTAACGGAGTTTGTTAATGACTAATTTGGATGAGCTTCCTCCTCAAAATTTTGCATTAATTGGTGCTGTTATGCAGCTCATGTGGGGTGGCCCAGGACATGTGCCCAAATGTGGGTGGCACACTATGTTTTGCAGACTTTTGTGAGCGGCTCCTCAATTACTATGTTTGTTAGGAACTCAATCTTTAGCCAAATCGTGGGTACGAGAACCCTTGGTTGGTTCAAACTTGGTCTGCCTTAGTCTTGTAGTCTTGTGTTCCAAACGTTGCAAAAACCTTCTTCTCTATGCTGAATTTCGGTATCCTTTGCCTGGGAGCGGTGCCCATGCTGGTTTCATTGCACTCCTTGTAGTATGTTGGAAGTGTACTCCATGGTCTCTATTTTTTGGACTTCTGGAAATAATGTTAATGACTCCCACAATATGTGAGTCTATCTTGATATGACTTTAGTTGGAGAATTAGGGTCCAAGAGTTCACTGGGGATCTTTTTTTCCATCTCTCTTCAGGAGATGTGAAGTCTTGACATCTCTAGGGAGTAGTTTCACCGATATAGCTAAATGAATTGTGCTTCCACTTTTGGAGACTTGGGGATCTATATTGTGCATGACTCTCGTGAGTGTCCTCAAGGCCTGTATCCATTTCTTTTGAATGTCTTGAGTAGAAACTTGAGAGATCAAACGAAATCTGAGGGAGTCCCTTGTCCAAAGAGGATGCTAAGTGAAAATGCTCAATGACATAGTAGGGGTGCTAGCAACCGCGTTCTTGCGCGAATGCGAATGAAAGTGATGATTGGCTGCTTCTTTTCCGTGTGCGATGGGTTCTTGGGATGATTCCTTCATGGTTCAACTTTTTTCATCTTTGGAGTCTCCGTCTTCTCCAAAGGGTTGAGCATTCTTTCTCCTTCAATGTTGGAATGTACTTCTCCAATGAATGGAGATTCTGCGGAGCTCTCTCCACTTGATAAGGGATCGTCAGCAGGTCTTCTTGGGAGTTTTGCTCTTCTATAAGGAGTTGCTTGCTCCAGGGTAGCTTGACTAGTGTGGATGACTCTTGACCCGGAGTGCCAAGGGGAGTTTGTGACTATCATCGTTGGACTTCAATGTCTACTTAGTCTCCAAAAGTGTGATGGCTTTTCTGGAATATGGTTGTCCTCCAGTCCATTATTCCTCTCACCCATTCTAATCGATTGATGGTCATTATTCATCCAGCTGTCGGAGCCAGCTACGACAGGGGCCCTTATGAGGGGTCTTCGTGCAACTACTATTGCGGCTTGCTACGGTAGGGTGCCCTTATGAGGGGTCTTTGATAGTTGGTGAAGCTCGGGGATGTCTTTGGGCGGCTTCGGGAGCGATATGATGTCTTAGAGCGTTTTGGGAGCTAGGGAGCTTCCCGGGTCCAACGGACTTATTGGATGGGCGGAGCCCTTCAAGAGGAGTAGCTTGGGGAATGGCGTCCCCTTGAGCTCATCGAGTTGTTGAATGGCGCCCTTCTGGAATGAATTTATTGTCCTCTGTCTTCTCGGCGGTCTGGCTTCTTGTTCGGTGTTCCCGACTTTGGAGTAGCCGGCTTCCACGAATCACTTCATGAAGTCTTGTAGTATCTCTTCTTCCTTCTGTTTAATTACTTGAAAAAAATGAGCAATGGTCTCATGATATTTCCTGTTGATGGAGAATTGTCGTATGAAAGCAACAGTGAGCTTGTCCATCCCAGTGATTGATCCAACTGAGAGCTGACCGAACCAAGTTAGTGTGCACTTGATTAGAGTTGTTTGGAACGCTTTACAGGAGAAAACATCCGTCATATCATAGAGATCCACCTTCGAATAGAATTTGTCTAAGTGCTCCTGGGGGACCTCTGGTCCCATCATACTCTAGGAGGTTAGAGATCTTGATGCTCAAGGGCAATGGCTCACCTAGGATGAGAGGAGCCAATGAACTTCCTCCATTGGCTAATGTTACCACCTACGACTCTTCTGCGAGCATGTAAGTGTGGACTTCGTTGATTTTCTCCAAGTCCTTCATTTCTTTTATCTTTTTCCCCAAAGTTGGGGTCTTCAGCTTCTGGCGAAACTTTGGGGAGATCTCCCGGCAGTTTCTGCTATGACAAGCTCCCTTCGAGAAGGGCTTGGAGGGCTTCTTGTATCAAGTAAACTTCTTCAATGGGCGGAGCCCACTCATGACAAGGGGGTGATGCCCCTCTTGCTTTCGGCGAGGGCGAGATTCCTCTAAGAGGAGGAGGGCTGGCCCCCTGTCTTACATGTGGTCGTTCCTCTTACTGGTCTCTGGCTCCGTGGTCTGCAGCTTGGGATCCGACTCCATGCGCTTGAGATGGGGTCTGCATCTTCGTGTGCTTTGGCTGTTTTCCACAGACGGCGCCAAAATGATGCTGTTTTTTAGGGAATATCACTTCAAGTTAAGGTTTCTGATAAAGTCCAAGTCTTCTTCTCCCCAAACGGGAAGTCTTCTCAATCTTCTTCTTCCAAACTGAAAGTCTTCTACTAGGAACTTGCTGCACACACGCAAACCTTAGACAACCCCTGGGGTTGCCCAGGAAGGCTCTTCTGACGCTCAAGTCAATACAGTGTGCGAGAGAAAAAATAAGACAGTAAATGAATAATGAATATGAAGTTATGAATTATGAATTAGATACTTACAAATGAAGATGATGTACCTTTATATACCTGGGTAGTGGGTCTCGTGGGATGTGTAGGAAAAAATGACCAATGGACCAGTCCCGGACCCGTTGGGCCGGATTATTCTATATGTAGCCCATTAATTATTAGAGAATTAATTGATCCAATATATAAATTAAATTATATATTAATAATAAAAAAATATTTTTGCCCCCAACAATAATATACCAAAAGTGTTGAATAAAAACATTCTTCATCTTGTATTTCACTAATGGCGCACTCTTGAAAATACATTGGAGTTGGATCCATTGGGTAATTCGTTCCTTTTGATAAAAATACAGCGCGTCGTAAGTAATGCACAAATCTCCACTGCCCAAAGAATTTCACTTTCTTTTTTCCCTCATTAGATTTAGTACACCTTTTCTCTTTTGTTTGCCCTTTTACGGTGTGATTTGGACGTTACCATCTTTGTTCCGCAAATCACAATTCTCGAAGCAACTTAAAAACTACTGCAAGAAAATAAAGAAAATGTAAGCAAAGCCTTATCTATCAAATATACTTCAACAGAAAAAAAAAAAAAAAAAACGAAGGAAGATACCAGCAAATGGAATTATCCTTTCAGTTTAGCCATTCCAATTTCTACTCCTGTTCTTCTTCTTCTTCACTTCATCATCCCTGTGAGTTCCCCTCTCCAACCCACCCTCTTTCTCTTTATTTCTCATTTATATACATATACATATATGTGTGTGTGTGAATTGTTTTTAAAATGTATGTTTATTTAAAGAATTTATTTTCTTTGCCTTTTAATTTAGTTTTATGCGTAATTCTGTTTATGCAGGTAAAGGGGAACAACGGGTTTTCGTTGGATCTTTTAATCGACCAGTAAATCATCAAACCCACTTTATATTTTAGTGTTTTTGTAATTCATTTACTGGTATTCTTTTTGGAAATTGTTAAATGGCACATAGGAATTCTGCACTCGGAGTGCTTCTAATTTGCCAATTACTTCGGTAATTTTGTGTATATTATGTTGAATAATCTTGAGTGTGTTTTGACGAGAAAAGAGGAATTTGAGTCGGTTGATGAATTTGATTGGGCATAATGCGAAGAGATGTAATGATTGAGATCACTAAGTGTTCTTGTGACGTTGTTGAATTTGCACCCGTGTGAAATCGACTTCAACATAACTTGTATAATTGATGAGTGATGCGTAAGCCAGGAATTGTGTTTTTTCTTTACTTTGTTTTTTTTTTATTCCTTTTTCTTGTTTTTCTTAGGTTGTGTGGGGAGGGCGTTGTCGATTTCAGTTTTCTCTGTAATGCGTTATATAATATTTACCTTGGTCCTGTCAGGTTTTGGTTTCTACTTGAGCTTGGTGGGATTTGCATTTATTCACGCAAAAGGTTTTTGTTTAAGCTTATTAATTAATCATTTTGCGCTTAAGACATTTTTCTTAATTGAATAACGAGGAAAATAATTAGAGGATGCAACTTGTCCTCTTCCTTTACTTTTTAAGTTTTCAACGAAATACGAAGCGAGCAAGTGAAGAAAGATAACGAAAGAAAGTAATTGAAGTAGTTATTGGCGTACGATAGATGAATGCAAGCACCCCATGAAAGTGTGGCAGAATGAATACCTAGACTGTATGAGTCGGTGGCGATCTTCTAATGAATCGGCTAGTGCCTCGTTTTGAAGTTGCTGCTTAGGTACATTGTCATGCTTCCTGTAGTTTCATATATACTTTAAAGAGGATTAATTTGGCTTATCGGCAAAAGATTTTTTTCTTGATCGTAAATCTTACATCAGATCTGTGTTAATGAATGTCTAATTGAAGACATAAAGTGTGCTGTGAGAGCAATTTCTGCAAGTAAAATAATTGAGATTTTAGTCTGGTTCATCAGTTCTAGAGCGCATCCAGAGCCATAATTGCCGTTTAGTTGAATATCCTTATTACGTCCAACATTTGATGACAGTTTTGTTGCTGAATATTTATCTGAGCAGTTGGCTTCTCTTAATGGATTACGCTTGGGCTGCTTCCCTCTTAAACATCCAATTCAGAGATATTCTAAAAATTGTGAGTGAATTTCTCTGTTTACTATTAACTCTTGAAGAGGTGTTTTGTAGCTAAATTTCCTAGATCAAATTTTAGATCATTTTCCAAATTACTTTTTCATTATAACTGTTTCCGTGAGACACCCAACTTGTAGGTCTAGAAATTTAATAGACAACACATTATACAAAGTTATTCACTTTCAGGGAAGAGTGTGTTTTTTCCCCTTTTGCATTTCTCTGCTTCTCTTTTTTTAGTGCCTGTATGCTTATTGTTGGCCTGCACCCCACCCTCTAATGTTTTTTCAATTCATGTTGATGAGTGAATTTCTTTTGGATGAGTTAGAATTTTTCGTTTCATTAACATGTACACGAGATTTTGTCCTTTGCAATATCATTTTGATCTCGAAGTAAACTAATATTCTTGTTGGTGTCTTATTTGGAAGCATCATTTAATTGTTGCAAGATTTCTTCCATAAGATGTATCGCTAGGATTCATATGTTGGTTAATTTCACAGATGTAGTGTAGGGATTTATGTTTTTATAAGCTTCCAGAGATGGGGCACGTTTTCTTTATACTGCCGACACCATTTTTCTTTGCGCCCTAGCCAGTATGTTATGTTAATGCTATAGTGTTTTTCAATTGTTGTCTTTTTTTTTCTTTTTTACGGTTGAAAACTATGATAGGAAGTTTTGAATTTAAACGAGGATGCAATTTTGATTAGTTGCATTATTATGGAAAACAAATTGAAGTTTCAAATGTAACTGGTGGAAGCCGCTGTAATCAGACTACCAGTGAACTTAGCCAAAGTTTCTCTAAGTGAAAATTATGTGGAGGCAACCAAGCTTGCCCTTTTGTGAAACTGTTCTTGTATCTTTAAAATTTATCACATGGACCCTTTTCGAAAATATTTGTGGTTTGTGATGACATTTCATGGTTAGTGAAACTCAGTTGTGAAGTATTTTTACACTGATTTATCCTTGTCTTATTTAGAGAAATAAGCAAAAAAATTGTGGTACAAAAATACAGAGGAAAATTGAATTTCTAAATTCCTTGTTACAGAGTGGAGTATACATTTGACCAGAAATTTTCATGTGGCAATTTTTAAATTTGACCAAGATTGTCTTAGTGTGACTTTTAAATGTAGTTATCATGAAGAGGTAACTTTTTAATCAGAATGAATAGAGTTTATGTGAGATAGTTGTATTTTTTTGATATGTGCTTGCCAAGCTAATTTTCAGACTTGAAATTGTAGTGGGTGCATGATTTTGACCTATTCAATTACAGACTTCAGATTTTGCCATATGCTAGATAAATCTAGTTATCCATTCCCAAGTCGACCTACCTTTTGGCCTACTATAATATATGAAATCATCAATCAAATAAATTAGAGGCCAGTGACTGGTTAGATGTAATTTTATATGCATTTAATGTACAATATCTGAGCCCAAGGCAAATGTTAATCTTCAGAAAAGTTATTTATTAAGAATGATAACCGAGGCTGAGAGGAGGAAATAGATCAAACTGTGCCGAAGCTGGTTGATATTAACTTGGCGAGAATTCAAACTCCTATATGGTTCTGATTAACTTCATCATGAAATTAGTCTTCCTTAGTTGTGCATAAGAGGTCGAAAGTTTGACATTAAAATAAATTTCTCCATATCACCTTATTAAGACCTGTTTTAATAACACCATACAAGGGTATAGGGTAATCAGATTCACTTTCTTGGTATTCTTTTTGTTTTTTTTTTGTTTAAGCATCGTGCACATACTCCTTTTTGGAGGGGAGGGGACTATGTGTGCACTAGTTGGTAATTCCTTCAAATTTGTTTTTAATTGGTTTGCATTTCCCGTTTGTTCACCTAGATGGCCTGCCACCTGAAACAATATGTGGTTCAAGGCGACATCTTTGTCCAACTCAAAGCCTATTTTACCATGAGGAGAAGTTCAGTAGAACATGCAATAGTAATGAGAGTCGTAGAAGGCGAAAATCTTCAAGAGACGTAGTCATTAGGTCCGAACTTACTGGTACTGGATCAACAGGATCTTCATATCCATTGTCAGGTATATTACTAGTCTGGCCCACTTTCATTTCTCGTTTTTTATCTCACTACTCATTCCTTCTAATCTTTAAATCAGAAATTTGGTTGAATTCGAAGGTCAGAGGAATTTGCTTCTATGCTGTAACCGCTTTTGCTGCCGTCATTTTGTTCGTGCCAATGCTTCTGGAGCATCCGTTCGTGCTCATGTTCGACCGATATCGCAGAAAGGCCCATTATCTTGTTGCCAAAGCGTGGGCGTCTCTATCGGTTGTTCCGTTTATCAAGATTGAGTATGAGGGATTGGAAAATCTCCCTCCAGCCGACACCCCAGCTATGTATGTGTCTAACCACCAAAGCTTTTTAGACATATACACTCTTCTGACTCTTGGGAGAAGCTTCAAATTTATTAGCAAGACTTCAGTTTTTCTTTATCCGATTATTGGGTGGGCCATGTTTTTGCTGGGTGTAATTCCTTTGAAGCGCATGGACAGCAGAAGTCAATTGGTACCGGTTTTTCTTTATAATTTTAGGGATAATTACAAAAACTACCCCCGAGGTTTGCGCTAATAACCAAAAAACCCAGAGGTTTATGAAAATTACAAAAATCCCCTTGAGGTTTGATCATATATTACACTTTGGCCCTTTCATAAGCAAAAAAATTTCAAACACCTCCTTTACAATTGTAAAAATATTAGAGTTCTCCCCTTACATTTAACACAATCAAACCTCAAGGGTTTTCTTGTAATTTTCAAACATCTATAGTTTTTTTTGTAATTAACCCAAACCTCGGGTGATTTTTGTAATTATCCCTAATCTTTAATAATGTTTCCTTCTCATTAAACTGGTTTGTTGTTTGACTATATAATCCCAAGTATGGCATTAAGGATTCGGATTGGGTTTCCTTGAATATCGCTGAGGAACCTGCATTTACTATTCAGGTGTTCTAATTTGTTGCTAATTCGAATGTAGGACTGCCTTAAGCAATGCATTACTCTGATCAAGAAGGGGGCATCAATTTTCTTCTTCCCGGAGGGCACTCGGAGTAAAGATGGCAAACTAGGTCCTTTTAAGGTATAGGATTTATTTTCGCCTTAGTTACCATATAAATTGTTGCTCTAACGAATTGTTGGATTGAACTTGATTAGCAGTCACAATTGTTTGCTTATATGTTGCTAAAAGATGGAGCATTTTTTGCTTTCTGTAAAGGACTTTTTTCTTGAGAAATTTGGGCAGGAATTGGTTTGAGTTTGAGAAATGTTAAGGATTATTAGGATATAAGCATTTAAAAAATCTCAGCTTTTACATATCCTGTATTGATGATGTGAAGGGAAATTTGTGCAGCGTGCTAAGATGATAATTATATGGATTTTCTCACCTTTGTCCCAAGGGTTTAGGCCTCTGTTGTATGAATGCCATACTGCAATCCATTCTTGAACTGTTCTTGTCATAATATATTAATTATGGAGTGTTTTTCCAAAAACTTTTGCTTTTAGAAAAAGTGATTTAACGTAGCAGAAGTAAAAATAGTTGAGAATCAGTAGTTGGTAGTGTTTGCAAATAGGAGTAGAAGTTGATAATCAGAAGTTGAGAGTGTTTGGTGAAAAAGTTGTAAAACTGCTTATTTATTTGTAAAAATCAAACTAGAAGCAGAATCATAAATCTAAAGCAACACCATCTGCTTTAAATTCTGATTAAATGAAGTAGAATCAGAAGCATAAGTTGGCATTTGCAAACACTAAATAGTGATTTTTTCAGCCAAAATGTGAGTAGTACTTTTTCTTTTAGTGATTGCAAACACTCCCCCGTATATATATATATATATATATATATATATATATATTTCCACTACTTTTAACTGTTATCTAATAAGTCCTTATGTCCATGTACGGGTGATTATTTTGTAGAAAGGTGCATTCAGTGTCGCTGCAAAGACTGGAGTACCTGTTATTCCAATTACTCTTGTTGGAACAGGTGAAATCATGCCTGCTGGAATGGAAGGAATATTAAATCCAGGATCTGTAAAAGTTATCGTTCACCCGACTTTAACAGGAAATAATCCAGACGAACTTTGCAACGAGGCGAGGAATGTTATTGCTCGTGGGCTTATTCGTCAAGGCTAGGCGTCCAAGAGCATCGAATTTTTGTGTTTTTCATTCTAGAATTTTCAGAATTTTGAAGAGCATTCTGATGATATCGAATGAGAGGTATTTGCGCAAAGGGGTTTTCTTCATTCCAAATTGTAATCACTGATGCCTATAGAGTAGCAAGAAAGTATCTTTCGGCTCACATTTGTATCTGAATAGGATTAGAACCATTACTTAGGCTACCTCCTTAACCTGTAAAAATAGTTACACCAATGTTTTAATACGCGGCCCAAAGGTTTTATTTTTTGTAGTATGCTATGTTGGAATTGTACTATAGGAGTGTTTGCAGACTCTCAAAGAAAAAGGGAAAAACAATTCTCAGCTTCTAGATGGAAAAACTGTTTTGTTTTGTGCACCTAGAAGTTGAAATCACTTTTTTTAAGAGTTTGCAAACACTCCCAAAAGCACAGAAATGTGCTTTCGTTAAAAGTTCTTGATCCAAGAAAAAGATGGCGAGAAAGATGCCGGTGGTGGAGAGGGATGGTGCCGGAGGAAGTGGAAAGTGTGTTCAAGAAGGATGGTGGTGGTGTGGAGAACAAGAGAAGGGTGGAGGCGCAACGGCTGAAGGTGGTGAGCTTTGGGGAGATGATGGCTGTTTGATTTAATTTTTTTGTTTTTGTTTTTTCATCCCAATTTGTCAAACTAACTCCGCTGATTTAAAGGATAATTTGAGGAGATTATATGTGCGTAGATTGCCAACACCTTATCTGAGCGATCATATTTGTTTGTGATGTTTGTGAATGATAAATACATGCGAATAAACAAAATTATTCGATGTCGGACTCAAAATTGATTATTAAAGATCGAATTTGACTTGATAAGTGAAAAAATAATAAAGTATATGTAAAAATGTCAAATAATCAAACTATTTGAACTTAATTTATATTCGAATTTGTCTATACTCATTTAACTATGGTTCGATTAAATAGTCAGATTAAATTGTACAACAGTTGTAACCAAACGATGTAAAATAATGCTTTGGAGTTTACAACGGTTGTCAGCACAACCGATGTAAAATATGCATATTGTTTTTTAGTGCCTGCTTTTAGAACAGGATTCCAAGCCCGCAATTTCTTAACCTATTCTAATTATCAAACAACCAAATCATTGAATTAACATATGAACTAACAATATGAGAAACTAATAATAACATATTTAAACACAGTTTAGAAGTCAATATCAGTGTACTAGATATTACATCAATAGAAACCGATGCATAATGTTCACCAAAGGCATTGGTTTTCCACAAACAACCGACGCATAAAGTTAATTTGGGCAGCAGTTCGCAACAACCACCGATGCCTATTGTTATTTATACAATTATTTTTCCAATTTTCGACCTCCATGCACAGAAACTGTTAGCTCAAATAAAAATCTAGACCACAAATTCCAACCCAAAAATTAGTGACATTTTCTAGTACATAAATTAGAGGACCCAATTCAGCAAGATCATGACCAAAACTTTTAAATAAAATGTCTAACTCCATCTCCAGTCTAGAATACTAAAACTAGAATATATTTCGTCTGAGTAACAAATTGGGAATACATATGTCTATCAAAATAAAATCAACTACTGAAAATATTACAATTTGTTTTTAATTAATCATTCCTCCTCTTTGCCTCATTCTCGGCAATGTTGAAGTACCTCAAGTCATACACATTTTTGTCCTTGTTGGAAGATATCACACGGAGCCATACGTGGCCACTATGCTACCAGGGCCACTATGCTACCAATTCATACACACTTTGCTACTTGAAGCTGCAACGGTGTGAATTTTTTTTGATTCTCCGAAGCATAATAAATGCGGAGCAATAGCTTGAACAATCGGTTGGGCACTCTTAAACCTCTCCCGAGTCCCTGGTGACAACAAAAAAAATTATGCATTTTATTCAGTAAAAATTGATAAAATAAAATGATAAACTGAACAATTTGCGGTGATAAAGAAAGGTCTTTGAATGATGATGGACATACATCATCCAGTTCACTAAACCACGTTTAGTTCCAACATTATGATGCAGGGTTAAAAGAGTCTTAGTAAAAAGATTATCAAGCCTAAATTTATATAGGCCATCATTAAGAATATCAGAACCAATAAGAAGACTTTGTTTGAACAAACTGAAACATCCATTACTGAAATTAAAAGAGTATCCAACAGAATCAAGTCTGGAAAGAGAAACTAAATTGTGAGAAACATAAGGTATTTAAAGAGTTTGAAACAAATCTAAATGGTGTCCAGTATCTAAAATCAGGCGATAAGTTCCAATGGCTTCAACTGGAGTTTTGTCTCGATTTCCTATAAAGACGTACTTTTCATTTGGATTTATGGTTTGGGTCGTAAGGAATCCCTGCATTGTATTTTAAACGTGAGTGGTGCAGCCGACTCCACCAAGTGTTATGAGGAACTTAAAGTAAATTTGATTCGAAACATACGAAAGCGTTAATCATACCTTTCTTTTCGAACCATGCCTTACTTTTCAGGTAATCTTTCTGGAAGTGTCCTGGCTTTCTATAGAAACGACACTTAAAGTTGCCGTGTTCCTTTTTTCTGGACTTGGGCAGTTGACTCATTCACTTTAAATGGTCCTTTCTAGCCCTTTTCTTTCTTTGTTCCGGCTTTCTTACCGGCTCCTTGATTGGTTACGAGATGAACAGAATGAGTCCCCTGATTCTTAATTCGTGTTTCCTCCTAAATTAGCATACCATGAAGTTCATTCACATTCCACTTGTCGTCAAGGTGATATAGTTCATTTGGAACGGACCATACTCAGAGGGCAGTGAATTTAAAATAAACTGCACGAGAAAGTTATCATCCACGTTCATCCCTAAGGACTTAAGTCTTGCTGCAATGTTTGCCATTTCAATGACATGCTCATGCATACTACGAGAACCATCAAACTTCATGGTGGTCAAAGTAGTCATTAATGTCCCAGCAAGAGACTTATCAGCAGTTTGGGAATGCTCTCCTACTAACTTCATGAATTCCCTAGCATTTTCAGTGTGAGGAGCTCAGTCTGTTTGATCTTTCCCATGCAGTATGGACAGATTTCTCAACATCACTGCTAGTGTCAGTAACAACAACGAGTTTCTCAACTTGAAGATCTAAGTCAAGATCCAAGACACCAAGGTGAAATTAGATTTGCTCGTATTATTCAAAGAAGTTAAGCCCATTATACACTGGAATAGACGAAGCATGCGAATGAAGAGAAACGGGAATAGGTACTGCAATTAAAATAGTTGATTGATCATTAATGCTTTGAGATGACTTAATATAGATTCAGATAAGACAATAAATGTACATTGAAGTTTTCATTTGGGTGATCCAACAATGCACTACATTAACACAATTGATTCTAAAAGTTGAGTTCACATTATTGTAATTAAATATACTCTAACTAGACATGCCTGGTATCTTTGAATATGCTAAACACATCTAATCAAGTATATTAATTATCCACGATTATGTTCTTGATTATAAAAACAATTGATCAACCTTTGGGCGTCCCCTAAATATTCTATAATTAATGAACTTCAATATACCCACCAAAAAATCATCATGTCATTTCGATTAGTAGCATCACATAATCATGGGTAATTGAATTTTTTTTTTAATTTAACATCTACAAGCTCTTTCCAATTGGGCCACTTTGGTGATTAACAAATATTCATAATATAGACGCATATTAAATAATAAATACTATACTAAAAGATAGACTTAATGGTTAGGCCACTTTGATGGCTAACTAATCATCTGTCAGATAAATTCAAATATAAACCTAAGCATTTGAATTATGAAGAAATCATAATTATAGTTGCATCACATATATACGCATTGTGCAATCAAATAATAAACATAACATGTATATGAGTAAATGATACACACTACATTAAGCCATGTAAGCAACATCAGTTTATATAATTCAAACAATACTGATGACGATTAAGCAGAAGAGATAATAACTTAACTGTCATTACTAATGTAATCATGAAGACTTTTAATCTGGAACAACATATCTATACCAATTCAAGCCAAAAGCACAAGCATATAAACTAATCTGATATTGCATAGTGGAGTCCAACAATCTAAACTTGCATCATTGCATGTCCTCATCACTACAAGATTCAATCATGCATAGCCATATGAATTCAAGTTCGGTACTTTCACACGAAAAATATATGAGAAATTTAAAGAATCTCAATAATGATAAGAGAGTTGTGGATAAAAAAAAAATCAGCAGAGATAAATATTCATACGGAAATTTCATGTGGAAAATTGACTACTCAAATACTTCAGGCCCAAATCAAATTGAATTAGCATAATTGTCATCAAGTTCGTAACTTGCAGCGGAAACATTATACATATGAGAATAATCATACTTTTCATTAATAGGAATAACTCCAGTGGAATATCAATGATATTGAAATTCATAAATCAACAGAGTTTGTAGCAGAAAACTTTCGACAGTCCGCAAACTTGATAATATTAACTGGAAAATCATGAGTTCTTAAATTCGGGCTTTGATACCACATTTAAGCATAATTTTACATAAAATCGAAGAAACAAAAATCGAATCCCGAATCTTTAACTTTATAATTCTCACAATTAATTCGTAATCAGGGTACTAACCTTGAGAAGCCATGTCTTTCTTTTGTTGAAAATGGAAGAAACCACTTTCTCTCTCTTGGCCTTTGTTAATCCCACATAACGATAATTTTCCAGTGATTTATTTTCCAGTTATGAATGAGTTCTATTATAGGCAGAGAGAGGACCGATTTCTGATAGTAGTTATCTGCCAATAATTATTCTGGCAGAAATGTTCTCAAGACACGGTCTATCAACGTGTGTAGAGGTGGAACATAAACCACCTCTTATCTAGTCAGTTAAGACTTATCTGATAACTTATTTATTTAAATCATTAATCAAATATTTAAAATTCATCATTTAAATAATTAAATTCTTAATTATTTGCACGTGGGCCAAATAGTAATTTTACATTTTCTCTCTAGTAAAACGTTACAATTAAAAAGTGTTATAAACAAAGAAAATTGTTTATTCCATTGCTTATCTTGATGTATTTGTTGACAGCAAAATAGACGTACGCAAACTTGAAAGCTGAGTTATAAGAAAAGAAAATTGTTAATTCCATTATGAGGGAAAAACAAATTATGACGTCTTTTCTTTGCAGCCATCATATTCATGTAGAGTATTATTACTAACCTCCAAAGTATTCGCAGAGAATCCAGCAGAACATATTACTCTACACAACCACACTTTCCCACACCATCCGCTGCATCCAACCATTACTTTCCCATTCTTGTTTTCTTCTTTATGAATCAAACTACAAGAAATTAAAAAAAAAAACAAAAGCATTCGTGCTAGTAGCAAACAATAACATTTAAAGACTAAAAAAGTCGAGAAATACAATGGACAAAATATATTATACTAAAAACATACTCTACTGATTTGTGATCACCAAGTTAGTAATTGATACAAGTGAAATCAACATGTATAGAAAAGAAAATCTAACAATCAATATAGACTCAATGGTCTTCAGAAAAGTTAACTATAAGAAAAAGTGTCTATGGTTGTATATAGAGCTTCACATCTCAAATTCCGTGGAAATCAACATACATAGAAAAGAAACTCTAACAATCAACATAAACTAAATGTTCTTCAGAAAAGTTAACTAGAAGAGAAAATGTCTAAGCTTGTATATAGAGTTTCACAGCTCAAATTCTGTGGAATAATAATGAGAGTTCAACCTGAAGGCAAATAGAGACATGGCACAACTATTAATTTCATATAATATAGTGAAAAAAAACAATGGTATAACAAAAATTTTACTCATCTCAATCTGGAATAATGTCTTTGTAGACTCACAAAATAAATGAAAGTTTGACGTATAAAGGCAAAAAAGTCATCTAATTATCCTAAATAAGCATACTTGCATTTAGGGGTGGGCATCGGGTCGGGTAGTCGGGTATTCGGGGTTTCGGGCCGGGTACCCGAATTTATCGGGTAGCAAATATAGCTACCCGTCTCCGACCCGATAATATCGGATACCCGACTTTTTGGGTACCCGAAAAACCCGGGTACCCGACCGATCGGGTTTCGGGTACCAAATTTTTACTTTTTCCTTTCTTATAAGGTCTTGAGCCCCTCCCCCAAAAAAAAGTATGATGTCGGCTAAAGTAACACCACATGGGTTTGGGCACCCAATTTGATTAATCTATATATTAAAAAAAACTCAGAAGACAAAGGCTAGTGGGTAAAAAGACAAAGGCTACCCAGCTTTTTCAAACTCACAAGAACATAATTACATAAACCATCTTCTCTACCATACAATTACACAAAAACCATATGTCATTTACCTTTCTACTCTTTGCTAGTCGGGCTCGCACGCTGCCGCCGTGAAGTGGAGAGTTAAAATCGAGATTTCAAGAGTGAAGACAGAACTTAAGCTTGGCCTCAACCATTTCCCCTTTTCTTTGTTCTATTTTTTAAAAATAGCGGGTACCCGATGGGGTAGTCAGGTGATAATTACACTACCCGATCCCCAACCTGCTTTATTAAGTTCGGGTATCGACGTACCCGCTAACCGATTTTTTTCAAAAAATACCCGCCCCAATCGGGTATTACCCGATCTGGTCGGGACCCGACTTCCCGACCCCGAATGCCCACCCCTACTTGCATTACTTACAATTTCTCTGTATATGGGAACTGGTGGGATTGTTGCACTCAATATGTTGGAACTCAGTTGTCAGAAAGTAACACCACCATGTCACAAGAACAAATAAAGTACTTAGAATACTGCAAGTGCCTGCAGGCAACAATTCATAGATAACTAATATTAAATGGAATCTCACCAGATAAATTGTTGTATGAGAAACTCTAACATTAAAAAATTCTTTTTCAACTAAATCGTGTCAAATACATCTTAATGCAATATAAGTAATCATCCAAGCACGTAAAAATCTCGGAAGGCTGTGCAGATTCAAATATCATCAGGAATTGAACTACTCAAGCTATTATTTCGAACATCACTGGCACACAACAAATGCACTTGTTAGTTCGCATATGCTCTAAAGGCATCATATTGGGAGATTTAAGTGATTAGAAGGGTAAGTGTTCGCCTTATTTTTAGCTTCACCGCATGTGTACGATGTAGTTTATAGAATATGGTTAGCACGGTTGAATCTACAAAGACTAATAAATTAGTGTACTAAGTATTGAGATTGTAATAGTCTTATTTTTATCTTGACGATCGAAATTTGATGAATGGTTTATAAAACTAAGACAAGAATTTATCCTAAAAAGACAAAGTAAAAGTTGATTGAAAGATCAAGGAGATAAATGGATTCCAGGGTTATGGTTTCAGTTAATTTCTCTCTTGAATCTGAATAATCAAAACCAAAGTTATTATTATTCTTCCCTATAAGACAATCACGAACGTATTTTATCATCTCTCTCGAGATGTATATAAAAACGTTGATTGGATTATCTATGCTAGCATCTCTACTCAACATAAAATATCCAACTCCCAAACGCACAAAAGATAAATAATCCTCACAAATAGTTACAGACTTCTCAATCATGCAAATATTCATGTCAACTACTCAAAGATCTAGTATTGAAACTCATCTCTCGAATTATGAATCAATACATCAAAACAAGTTAAACCAAAGGCCTTTTGATAAAACAAGAAATAAAATAGAGTACTCGAATAGGGTTTAAAAATAATAACTTCAATTGCAATTAAACATCAAACAAAAGTATGCATTAACCTAATCCCAAACCCCAGAATCACAAGGTGTTTAGCCAGACATGCGAATTAAACAATTCATAGACAAATTATTCAAGTTCATGTCTAACTAATCGAAAGTAAAAGATACTATGGAATGAGAAAACTCAGGGATGTCGATGATCTCTCTATCCATCTTCAATCCTCAAGCATGTGGTTGCGACCTCGATCAATCTCTCGAATCCTCCGGTAGAAGGTTGCTCTTTTTGTTTGCTTTATAGGGCAAAAAATAGTGTGTCTTTGTTTGGGGCCGCCTCGTCAGGCCGTAGGAATAATCTTTTGCTAAATTGACGCACGGGCCGTGCGTCCTAGCACGACCAGGTCATGCGCCATGCCGAAGGACCTCTCTTCACTTGGTGATCACGCACGGGCCGTGCTATAGACGCACGCCTTGCCCGTGCGCCCCTGCTAAATGCGTATCTTCTTCGTTCCTTTCCATTTCTTGCCTGGTTCGTTTGACTTCTTCTCGATTTGACTCCAAACATCATATATTCGCTCAATTATTGGCGGTCCTTTACCGCAATGCTTTGATTTATCACCAAAATGCTACAAATATCGTTTAATTCCTATAAAACGAGCAAAGTGTAATACCTTTTCCACTTTTTAAGAATATCGCCCATTTTACTCAGTTAACACATGCATATAAACTTATTCTAACAAAAATTAAGCCCAAATTACATGCAAAACTCATACCATTCAAACCCCCAAACTTAAACTGTTGACAGTCCAGGTCAACGCTTTATAAACAAGAGAAAACACAAATGGGAGTAATGAAGGGCAATCAAGAACAACACATCAAAATTCATGCCGTTTATCCATATGCGTCAAGCAATAAATCAACCAAGCCTCGAACATCTAACACATAAAACATGTTAATTAAAACTATGGCAAATGCTTCGAATCACGACTCTCACAGATCAAGTGTATACTCTCCTCTAAAGTGTATAAGGGACGTGTTTACGCTCAAATCACATCAATGTTGAAGAGTTACCATAAGCTTGCAAATCGTCTCACATCTCCGCCACTCGAATGTATGCAATTCATAAATCAAAAAGGACTTTTTCATTTGGTTGTAATGAAGGCTCTTTGGTTAGGGTGGGGAAATACGGAAAAAGTGACTCAAACTCAAGCGTATAGACTGGTAAGCACATATTTCATTCAATCAATTATTTTCATTCAAACCCAATAAGCTACCCCAATCACCTCTCGTTCTTATCAACTTTTCGTATCCCTTTTTTTTTTTTCTTCTTTTATAGACTTCACTTTCTTTCACCTCACATCACAAATTCCAGCCTACAATTTCATTCAAAGCAAACTCATCTATAAAGTCGATTTCTTTTTCTTTTTTTTTTCAACTCTTTCATGAGTATTTATCCTTTCTTTCTTCTTTTATTCCAATCAACCAACACTTGCACAATTAGCTAAATTCTTGACAACCTCCCATTCAACCTCATTCAATCCCCTTACTCAATGCTATACGCTCAAGTCTAGGGTAACAGATATATCAAGTTTAAGGCTTGAAATGTGGCTATCAAAAATTAGGCAACAGGCTCAAATTGGCGTACTAGGGAATTCAATGTCATTAGGTAGGCAAAAGGCTTGAAAGGCTTAACAAAAATGGCTTAAATCATTTTCATAAATCGCATACAACATGTGGCTTTGACAGAGATACCAGAGAAAGTTCTAGAATTCAAACCACATGAATGACACACTCAATCAACAAACAATACTGCATAATATGAAAGCAATAAAGGCTCAAAGCTCACAGGCTTGCAATTGCGTAATTCAAAGCATAACAACCTTGTTCTCAATATTCACATGCTCCATATCATCTATTCTCAACACGATCAACTCACACTCAACACCCAATTCAAAACAACACAAACTATTTCAAAGATGTTCCCAAGGTCACAACAAACACCATAAAAACAGTCAACTCACTCCCTAAAGACCTAATAAAGCAATAAACGTGCTAAAACTGAAAACATGCGTCTAATGCAATGCAACCTACATGCTCTAAATGCAACTATATGAATGCAAAATATTTTTTTTTTTATTTTTTTTTCGCCACACCCTTCAAATCAAAATAACTATCTCTCGCCCAAACTTGAATGGAATTATATCGCATAGAAAAGGAGATAGAATTTCAAAGAAAAGTGTGGAATGGACATGACTCACTGCGGTGGTGGCGGCGGAAAGTAGCCCTGGGAGATGTGCCACATGTGTATCTGATGAATCATCTCCAAGCTCCTCTGTTCCTGCGCTATGCTCCTTTGCTCTTGTTCCATCCTAAAAGTACGGAACTCATCCTGGTGCTGCCGGAAGTCATCCCGGTGCTGCCGCATGCTCTCCTCAAGAGAAAATAATCTATCATGGTAATTCGGCCCCCCGCGCTCCTCACCCTGGTGAGAGCTCTCAGGTATGTCGGGCACCCATTGGTGGAACCCTTGCTCGAAACCCCTTTCCTGTCTGTCATACTCCATCGCCTCAACTACCAAATCATCCTCATCAGGCAACCTGGTGATCC
Organism: Rehmannia glutinosa; assembly: GCA_016081115.2. Classification (NCBI taxonomy): domain Eukaryota; kingdom Viridiplantae; phylum Streptophyta; class Magnoliopsida; order Lamiales; family Orobanchaceae; genus Rehmannia; species Rehmannia glutinosa. The sequence continues at coordinate 53,044 of JABTTQ020001938.1, forward strand.
TTCACCTTTTTCGCGCAATCATGGCCTCCATAACTCTGGTATGCGCCTCAGAGTTCATAAAGTAATTGGACTGATCATTCATATTGGCCACAGTCGTGAGTGGCGGGTTAGGAAGTGGGAAGGCGGGTCTGACCCTTTGTTGGAAGAGGTGCATGTCCTCTTCTTCTGTAATAATTTTCATTTGGCGTAGGGCCGCCATGTTGATCCTCCTACTGCCCTCAATTGGTTCTAAACCTCTCAAATCCACATTAAAATGCCGAGCAATTGGAGTGATCATCCCTCCAATCAAAATCATGCCACTTGGTTGCTTGGCCACATATTCAGCATGTTCCGCAAAATGGGTCGCCGTGTTATAGGGGGTACGGGTTAGCATACACCACAGTATATAGAGCTCCCAAACTTGCATACCCCTATTATTATGCCGGGCAAAGACAGAGTGAGCCATAACCTTCTGAATATACCTGAAAATCGGATTCCAAAGTGATGATGCTTTAGCCGCGTGTGCCTTGTAGAGCATGGGGCCTGTCTCCGGCATCTAAACTAATAATCACCAAAAATCATACTGGCTATAGCGCTCCGCATTTTTGTAAAGGGCATTAGTAGGCACCCCGAAAATGGCATTGAGTTGGGCGATAGATAAGCGCCTCCACTCGTTGCCCAACTGAAAATGCACCTCATAGGGCTCGTAATTTCCTCCCTGTTTATAGACATCAATTGTGTTGAGGAATTCGAGCGTGAGTTTCTTGTAAGTCGGCCACTTCCCTCGCATGAAAGCAGTCCACCCAACTCTTTCAAATAACTGCCAAACATCATCCTGTATCCCAAGGGTTTGGGTACACTCGTCATCGGGGTATCGCGTCGGTGCCATTGGTTGGGTGACCAGTTTATTCCATCGCTCCAATTCATTTAATTCAATGGCTTCAGTAAGAACAACCCCGTAAGACGCGGGGCTATCCGGGTTCACTTCTTGCGGTGCGACTTCGGCTGCGGCCCCCCTTGGGCGTCTCCCCTACCCTGTTGGTTTCTTCGTTTGGCCATGAGATCAAATTTGTACCTAGCAAAACATATGTGAGATTCTGAACGTGCCAAGTATAACAAGAATAAAATGAATTCAAGCCCAACAATTCATAAAAGGCATAATGTCTCTTCCCTACAATTTTAATTAACAATTAAGCTCCCAAGCCTAAATAACAATACAGTTGTAGAGAACCATAACCACTAACACCCTAAACGTCCAAGCTCATGCAAGATTCATCATCAATTCATCAAATATGCCTCAATTCAACTAAGCCCACAAGGTGTTCGATAATATGCTTCACAGAATAATTCAAGGTAATCAAAGCAATTCAAGTACAAATTTGATCTCATGGCATCATCCAATTTTAACGCCCTATCTTTTCGGTTGATGTTCACCGTCTTTTCAAGGATTTGTTTGATCTCCCTGTTAGCCACCTACGCTTGTCCATTGGCTTGTGGATGATATGCCAATGCAACTTTATGTTTGACCCCATATTTTGCCAACAAGTTGCTCATCAATTTGTTTACAAAATGCGACCCTCCATCACTAATTAAAGCTCTTGGAGTCGAATCTAGTAAAGATGTTTTTCTTAAGGAATCGCATTACAACTTGAGCATCATTTGTTTTGGAAGGAATCGCCTCTACCCAACGAGATACATACTCCTTTGCAAGTAGAATATATTGATAGCCCGAAGATGATGGAAACGGGCCCATAATGTCAATCCCCAAACATCGAACAACAATTCCCGATTACGTTTGTCATCGGCATCTTGTGCCTTACGGAAATGTTGCCCATTCGTTGACACTGTCACATTGTTGCACAAACAAATAACAATCATTAAATAAAGTGGGCCAATATAGCCCACTTTGCAATACCTTCGCTGCGGTGCGAGTGGGGCCAAAATGTCCGCCAGAGGGTGAAGAATGACACTGTTGTAGGACTCCCTCCCATTCTTCTTGAGGTACGCATCTTCTTATGATTTTGTCCGCGCACCTCTTAAAGAGTAGGGGTCATCCCACATGTAAAACTTTACATCATGTAAGAATTTCTTCTTTTGATACGGTGATAGATCCAGGAGGTAGAACTCAAAGCTGACCAAGTAGTTGACAAAGTCCACATACCATGGGAACTTAGCCTCAAGCATGAGTAATCGTTCATCAGGAAACTCCTCTTTTATCAATCCCGTACCTCCTTTTGCTCCCTCTTGATTTTTTAATCGAGACGGATGGTCTGCTACCACGTTCGCATCCTTTCCTGGGTCTTGATTTCCACATCAAACTCTTGCAATAATAAGATCCATCGAATCAACCTCGATTTCGCATCCTTCTTGTCAAAGAGGTATTTGATAGCCGCATGGTCGGTATGCACTGTCGTCTTCGTCCGATCAAGTAAGATCGGAATTTATCGAATGCGAAAACAATCGCCAACATCTCTTTCTCGGGTGTGGTATAATTCATTTGAGCACCATCCCAACGTTCGACTTGCATAGTAGATGGATCGGAACAATTTTTCCCTCTTTTGATCGAGAAACATGACCCCAACCGCAAAGTCGCTTGCATCACACATTAGCTCAAATGGTTGACTCAATGCGGGGCGACAAGTATATGTGCGGTCACCAATCTTTGTCTTCAACGTTCAACGCTGCAAACATTCATTGGAAAAAATGAAAGCAACATCATTTTCTAGCAAATGGCTCAAGGGCTTAGAAATTTTAGAAAAGTCACGGATAAACCTTCGTAAAAATCGGCATGGCGAAGAAGCTCGAATGGCTTTCGTTTGTAGGAGGTGGTAACTTCTCAATTGCTATAATCTTTTCCCGATCAACTTCCCAACTGCGAAGAGACTCGATGACCAAGTACAATGCCATCGCGTACCATAAAATGGCACTTTTCCCAATTTAGTACTAGATTGGTCTCTTCACATCATTTTGCAAAACTAGGGAAAGATTGTGAAGACAATTATCAAAAGAATCACCAAACACAGAGAAATCGTCCATAAACACCTCCATAACTTTTTCAATAAGATCGTGAAATATAGCCATCATACAATGTTGGAAAGTGGCGGGCGCATTACATAAACCAAATGGCATGCGGACGAAATGCAAATGTGCCATACGGACATGTAAATGTTGTTTTCTCTTGGTCTTCCGGCGCAATCATGATTTGATTGTACCGGAATAACCATCTAAAAAGCAATAATAATCATAACCTGCAAGAGCGATCCAACATCATATCGATAAAGGGGAGGGGAAGTGACCTTTTTGAGTGGCATCATTAAGTTTTCTATAATCAATACATATTCACCACCCGGTAACAATTCTAGTAGCAATTTGTTCCTCATTTTCATTTTTCACCACTGTTACCCCCCTTTTTTCGGCACCACTTGTACTAGGACTCACCCATGAACTATCGGATATCGCATAAATGATCCGGCATCCAACCATTTCAACACTTCCTTCCTAACCACATCTTGCATAATAGGGTTTAGTCGTATTTGGTTTTGCACTGATGGTTTATAAACATCTTCCATCCGAATTTTATGCATCACAATGGATGGACTTATGCCTTTTAAATCAGTTATAGACTATCCTAGTGCCGACTTATGTTTTCGTAAAACCCTTAACAGTTTATCAAGTTGAGTAGGAGTGAGAAGAGATGAAACGATTACCGGATTTGCATTATTTGCCCCAAGGAATGCATATTTGAGGTGTTCAGGTAATTGCTTGAGTTCCGGAGTCGGTGTTGTCATTTCAGTATCACGCACGGGCTGCCCATGCGCCGGCGCACGGCCCGTGTGCTCTTCAGAGAGCTCAACCCGTACTTCAGCATCACGCACGGGTTGCCCGTGCGTGGACGCATGGGTGGTGCGTTCCTGTAAGTTCGGCTCCCTTATTTCTGGCTTTGCATTCTCGCCTCTTGCGCTATTAGGTAGTTCCTGCATATGATCTAAGGCACAAACATAGTCGTACAAATCTTGGTTATCAAAATCAAGTACAACACTCGACATTGAGCACGAGTGGGTTAGACCAAATTCCAAATCATCTGTAGACAATGTATGATCAACATAATCTTCAATGCATGAACTAACTATATCCAAAACATTACAATTCTCTACCGAATCATGAAGTTTCATTGCCTTATATATAGAAAATAAAACATGCTCATCATTAACGCGTAATGTGAGCTCCCCTTTTTCCACATCTATTAAGGCTTTACCCGTTGCTAAGAAAGGACGTCCAAGTATCAGTGGAACGTCTCGATCTTCTTCCATATCCAAAACCAAGAAATCCACGAGGAATATAAATTTATCAACTTTTACCAGTACGTCTTCAATAATTCCCATTGGATACGTAAGTGATCGGTCGCAAGTTGCAATGTCACCGTAGTTGGTTTCACGCCGCCTAATCAAGTTTCGAAAATGGACAAAGGCATCAAATTAATACTTGGCCCCAAATCACATAACACTTTATTAAAGAAATTACCACCAATAGCACAAGGGATAGTGAAACTCCCGGATCTTTCGATTTTGTGGTAGCTTCCTTTGGATAATTGCACTACATTCTTCCGTCAAATTCACCGTTTCAAAGCTTGTCATCTTCCGCTTTTTTGACATAACATCCTTAAGAAATTTTGCATAGTTAAGCATCTGTTCTAGTGCGTCCGCAAAAGGAATGTTAATGTGCAATTTCTTAAATATATCAAGGAATTTGGCAAATTGATCATCAAGCTTTTTCTTTTGAAATCTTTGAGGAAAGGGAAGAGATATAGACAACTTAGATATATTCGAGTTAGATGATGATTTTAGCTTTTCAACCCCTGTTTGTTCCGCCTCTTTGTTATCTTCTTTCCTATTTTCTTCAATATCATCCTTCATCACGGATTCTCCTGCTTCCGGCCTAGATGCTTCATCTGAAAGTTTCAGATTCCCAGATTTTTCTTTAGGCCCCTCATATTCCGTACCGCTTCGTAAACGAATCGCCTTGCATTGTTCCTTAGGATTCATTTCCGTATTACTTGGAAATTGACCCTTTTGATGTTGACCACCCACAATGGTAGCCAATTGACCCATTTGAGTCTCCAGATTCTTTATCGAGCTTGTTACTTGTTGTTCTATCTTATCCATCCGAAGGTCTTGCTTAGCGAGGCGGCTGCTCGTATCATTCATGAAAGCATTAGATTGATTTATGAAGGAGGTGAGTGCATCTTCCAACGACGATTTGCCTTCCCCATTACCGCCTCCGCTTGAAGCATTAAATCCCGGCGGAGGTTGTAACACATTATTTGTATTTGCGTAGGAAAATTTTTCATGATTTCTCAACCCTGGATGGTAGTGCGTTGGGTTTGAATTATTACGGAAATTGTTGAAATTTCGGTTATTCACATAATTTACCTCTTCCATCGGATATAGAAGAGCTTCACTACCCGTGCTCGTGCATGCTTCTGGCCCCTTCGTAAATACACTCAATTGAGTTGTCAAAGCCGCTACTTGTGCCGTCAATGTTTTAATTGGAGTCGAATCCGAGATCTCGGCTACTCGTTGTACATTGGATCTTTCGGATGGCCCTTTTGTGCTTGTTCATGGCCATTTCCTCAAGAAGGTTCAAGGCATCTTGTGGAAATCTTGCCAACAATGCTCCTCATTGCGGCATCTACAAAGGCCCTCGTTTGTCCAATTAAACCATTGTAGAAGAAGCATAATCATGTTGATCCTCACGGAAACCCATGTTGTGGACATCTACGTAACAAATCCCGAAACCTTTCCCAAGCCTCATACAAAGGCTCGAGTCGAATGTCGGAATTGCGTAATTTCGCTTTTGAGTGCAAAGTTTTGCTCGGTAGAAAGAATTTAAACAAGAACTTTTGGCTCGATTCGTCCCATGTGCTTTCTTGCCTTGCGTCAAAGTACCCAACCAATTTCTCGCCTCATCCCTTAAAGAGAATGGGAACAGGCGCAATCTTATGGCGTCATCCGAGACTCCGTTCATTTTGATCGTATTGCATATTTGGATAAAATGCGCAAGGTGAGAGTTAGGATCTTGATTTGCAAACCCCCAAATCGATTTTGTTGCACCATATTGATTAGTGCCGGTTTGAGCTCGAAATTGTTCACATTGATAGGAATATGGGCAATACCACCGTAATTACGATTCGTTTGTGGTCGAAAGTAATCACGAATGGCTTGCTGTTGAACCGATATCGGTAACTCGTTCCCACTATTGTTTGCCGGTATTGGTAACTCATTCAAATCCCCCATTATCGGATTGTGTTGTCTTTCAGCCCGTCTAGTGGTAGCACTGATTCTCCTCGCGAAAGCCTCAACTTCCGGTATGAGCGGTATTAAGTCCCCTCGCCTAAAGCGCGTGTTCATGCACTACCTGGACCAAACTAAAAGAAACAAGTCAAATAATGTGGAATTACAGTCACACTAAAATAAAAAAATTAAAAAGAATGTCTAAATTAAGAATAATTCTATCTATCGCAATATTAGCACCATAAATTGTATTAGTCCCCGGCAACGGCGCCAAAAACTTGTTCGCCTTATTTTTTTTAGCTTCACCGCAAGTGTAAGGTGTACTTTATAGAATATGGTAAGCAAGGTCGTATCCACGGAGACTAATAAATTTAATGTGCTAAGTATTGATCCAAGATAATCTTATTTTTATTTAGACGATCGAAATTTGATGATTGTTGTATTGAGATTAAGACAATTTAAATCACTAAAACACAAGATTAAGATAACACAAATGATAGAAGTATCAAGATAATGTAATGGATTTCCGAGTTAAGGTTTCGATTAATAATCCTCTTGTTGTCCGATTTAATCAAGCCACGTTATTATCAATATTCCTATAAGACGATCACAAAGCTATTTTATCCTCCCTCTCGAGATGCATATAAAACGTAGATTGAAATACTTATGCTAGCATCTCTACTCAACATGAAGCATTCAACTCCCAAAAGTACAAAAGATCAATTGTCCTCACAAATATTTACAAACCTCTCGATTCATGTAAATATTTGTGTCGAGCATTCAAGATCTAATATTGAAACTCATCTCTTGAATTATGAATTAATATATCAAACAAGTTAAATCATTGATCAAGTGATAAAACAAGAATAAGCTCAAAATACTCAAATAGGCTTCAAGATAATAACTTCAACTAAGATTAAAACATCCAACAAGAGTTCATTAATCTACTTCCAAAACCCGGAAATCTCTAGAGTTTAGCTACACATGATTAAACAACTTATAAACAAAGTGTTCAAAGCCATTACAAATGAAAATGAAAGATTGAAACTAAAAGAGAAGCAAGAAAAACTTAAGAACGTCGACAATCTCTCGATATATCTCCGTTCTTCAAGCTCCGATGCAACCCGATTGTCTCCTTGATGTCTCCTTCCAAGAGTTGACCCTTGTCTTGTGTTGTAGATCCCAAAAATGCGAGAATATCCTTGTGTGCGCCCCCAAAAAGCCTTTTATACCCACCATCAAGTTTAGGGCATAATCTTGCCCAGATTATGGGATTCAGTAGAGACGCACGGTGGTGCGTCGGAGCATGGGTTACCCGTGCGCCACCCCTGCTGAAATAATCCAACTCTCTCGTAGGGCACACGGGTGGTGCGTCGGAGCACGGCCTACCCGTGCGCCACTCCGGTGAAATAATCCAACCCTCGTAGGGCCACGGGTCATGCGTTGATGCATGGGCTACCCGTGCGCCATGTCGCTCGATTACATTTATACAGGGGGTGCACGAGTGGTGTCCGAGGCACGCCCAACCCGTGTGCCCCTTGTCTTTTCCGTAGACGCACAATTTTCGCTCTTTTAGGCTTCACTTTTCGTATATCCACTCAATTCTCCGTGTTTCCACTATGCTTTCCTTGTATTCGTATTCAATTAGCTTCAAATATCATGAAATTCCTACAAAATAAGCAAAGTGTAATATCTTTTCCACAAGGAGTGAATATGTAATATTTAACGCGAGTATGTGCATGTTTACCCATCATTATAGCTCGAAATACGCCTCAAAATACATGCAAAACTCACACCTATCAACAACCTCTTGCATTATAGGGTTTAATCGTCTTTGGTTTTACCTTTGAAGGTTTATAAACATCTTCCATTCGAATTTTATGCATGACAATCGATGGACTTATGCCTTTTAAATCAGATATCGACCAACCTATAGCATACTTATGTTTCCTCAAAACCCTAAGCAATTTATCAAGCTGAGTTGAAGTTAAAAGGGATGATATGATTACTGGATTCGTGTTGTTTGCCCCAAGGAATGCGTATTTGAGATGCTCGGGTAATGGCTTGAGTTCTGGTTTCGAATTGGATGATTCAGACTCACGCACGGGCTACCCGTGCTCATACGCATGGGTTGTGTGTCCTTTACTCTGTACAGGGATTTTTTTGGCATCACGCACGACCTGGTCGTGCTCAGACGCACGGGTCGTGCATTCTTTAGGGTTTTCAATAATTGCTATGGCATTGCGCACGACCTGGTCATGCTCCAACGCACGGGTCGTGCGCCCCTGCAGACTTGATTCTCACACGTTTTTCTTCGTGTTTTTGCCTGATGAGAATCCATCTACTAAGGATCTGGGCAACACTAAATGCAAGTTATCTCGAGTTCTTGAAGACTATGTAATTGAGTTCTTGAGTTCTTGTATTTGTTTATCATAGATTAGGTGTTAATTTTCATTGTTTTGAGTCATTTGAGTGGCCAAATTGATGTTAGAGGCCAAATATGTTGAGTTTAGAGTCATGTTAGTTAATCATGTGTCGAAAAGAAGCATTGACGGTCGAACAACAATAGTATTCCTTAAAAAAAACGTCCAAGCGCGTCAACAATTGTCAGCACTGGCAGGGTTAGTATCTGGGCCATAATTTTCTATACAAAATTGGTATTGGACTGATTCAATTTGCTATGGAAATCTAAGAGAAAGGGCCACAACCTTTATGAAGACTCCAGGAACAAATTTGAAAATCCCGGACGCATATTTTCGCCCACACGTGAATATTGACTGCGATTGAGTTTCCTTTTTGGGTTTGGACTTATTTTCCTTTCTAGTTTGTTTAGGGTTTGCTTTGAGTCACCTATATAAGGCAAACACTTGTTTATTTTTCACAACAACTTTGATATTGAATATTGATTTGAGATTTTCTCTCCAACCCTTTGGGTTTTTCGAAGAGCTTCAAGATTGTTCCTCTTGTTGCGAATTCTGACTTTTCAAATAAACTTCTGTATTTGTTTGTGGCGTCTTCGCATACCGAGGTTCTTGCTTCGCTAAGCAACGGGCCGAGGTTTCCACCAATCTTTAACCGAACTAGTGAAGATCTTGGGTTAACAACATATTGTTGTTGGGTCGTATGTACAGTTGTTGCTGCGGTTCACATCAGTTGGTAATCAGAGCCATCTAGCAAGGTTAAATCTATCCTTGTTTTCTTTTATTTTCCAGATTTTCTTTGTTATCTATAAACCCTAGTTCTTCAAAGGTTACAAAAAAAGTCAAAAATTGCACAAAAACAAATTAGCGGGTAAAAAAAAAATCGTAATCCGCATGCATAAAAAAAAGTGAGGGAGTTAATTTCGTGATTTGTTGGGAGCGTGAGATTGGGTTTTTAGGATTGTTGTTGGTATTATTGCACTTGTTTATACATCATGTTTGAAGAAAAGAGACAACCATTGGATCTGATCAACAAATTACACATAGAGGTAATGGAGAGTCTTGTGAAGAAGATGATGTTAGAGATGTATGGGGAGCCGGGTGAATATAGTAGTACCCGAAAATAGGAGACCAGGTTGCAAAGACAAAGGCGTATAGATCCGGTTGAGTTAGATGATGAATTTAATGAGTACATTAAGGGAGACCTGAATTATAGCCCGGGTAGAAGGAGGACTCGTGTTGGTTGGAAGGGTACAAAAGTTGAGCAACCTCAAGAGGATGGGTGTCACAAAGAAAACCTCAAATATTAGTACCAACACTTAGGATTTTGTTGACAGTGATCTGCATTTTGCGTCGATTTTTAAAACCACGGAGAACACCTCAGTAAAGGTAATCAATCCAGAGTTGGAGGAAGTTCCAGAAGTTGTCGAATCAAGATTAGAAATTGTCAGGCCAGAGATAGATATTGTAAAGCCGGAGTTGGAGGATGTTCCTGAAGTACTCTATCCGGTGAAAAGGGATCTATTATCATTGGATTTTGATGATATGTTGGGTATCGATCCAACAATTGAATCTGATAATTCATTAGAAATTGAAGTTGGTGGGGCAGATGAGATAGAAACTTCGGCTGGTGTGCAAAACAAAAATTATGAAACCGAAGACAATGAGAGATTGAGTGAGAAAAAAATTGAGAGTTCGGCCAAGGGTGGAAGTGAGATTCGAGTGATGGCCGAGAAAAAGAAGATTAATAATTTAGAATAGGCCGAAAACATGGGGGTAATGGCCATTGAGGTAAAATTCGAGGAAAAATCTATATTCATGGCAAAAGAGAAGAGACATACTAGGACTAAGTTTTCATGTTCTAACACTTTTATCTTTGTTTTGGCTTGTATTATTATTTTTTGGTTACAGGATTATGGAAAAATGGATGAATGTGCATGTCGTTTAACAGGATTATGGAAAAATGGATGAATGTGCATGTCGTTTAACATTTGATCCGGGAGGATTGACATGATCGTTCAACCATTGTGGTCCAACGTTTGGATTCGAGGATGAATCCCTTTTAAGAGGAGGGGAATGATGAGAATCCATCTATGAAGGATCCGGGCAACACCAAATGCAAGTTATCTCGAGTTCTTGAAGACTATGTAATTGAATTCTTGAGTTCTTGTATTTGTTTATTATAGATTATGTGTTAATTTCCATTGTTTTGAGTCATTTGAGTGGCCAAATTGATGTTAGAGGCTAAGTATATTGAGTTTAGAGTCATATTAGTTAATCATGTGTCGAAAGGAAGCATTGACGGTCGAACAGCAAGAGGATTCCTTAAAAACAAACGTCCAAGCGCGTCAACAATTTTCAGCACTGGAAGGGTTAGTATTTGGGCCATAACTTTCTATACAAAATTGGTATTGGGCTGATTCAATTTGCTATGGAAAGCTAAGAGAAAGGGCCACAACCTTTATGAAGACTCCAGGAACAAATTTGAAAATCCCGGACGCGTATTTTCGCCCACACGTGAATATTGACTGCGATTGAGTTTCCTTTTTGGGTTTGGACTTATTTTCCTTTCTAGTTTGTTTAGGGTGTGCTTTGAGTCGCCTATATAAGGCAAACACTTGTTTATTTTTCACAACAACTTTGATATTGAATATTGATTTGAGATTTTCTCTCCAACCCTTTGGGTTTTTCGAAGAGCTTTAAGATTGTTCCTCTTGTTGCGAATTCTGACTTTTCAAATAAACTTCTGCATTTGTTTGTGGCGTCTTCCCATACCGAGGTTCTTGCTTCGCTAAGCAACGGGTCGAGGTTTCCACCAATCTTTAACCGAACTAGTGAAGATCTTGGGTTAACAACATATTGTTGTTGGGTCGTATGCACAGTTGTTGCTGCGGTTCACATCATTGCCTCTCGCGCTTCTCGGTAGCTCCTACATTTTATCTAAAGCACAAACATAGTCATATAAGTCTTGATTATTGAAATCAAGCATTACACATGACGTCAAACACGAATGTGTTAAACCAAACTCTAAATCATCCTGAGATAATGTATGGTCTATGTAATCATCAATGCAAGACTCAACTATATCTATGAAATTACAATTCTCAACACTATTATGAAATTGCATCGGCTAATAGATAGAAAATAACACATGCTCATCATTAACCCGTAATATGAGCTCTCCCTTTTGCACGTCTATCAAGGCCTTTCCGGTAGCCAGGAATGGACGCCCAAGTATCAAAGGAACGTCGCAATCTTCCTCCATATCTAGCACTAAGAAATCCACAGGAATATGAATTTATCGACTTTCATGAGCACATCCTCGATGATTCCCTTCGGATAAATGAGTGATTGATCCGCAAGTTGTAAAGTGACCGTAGACGGCTTCACCCCTCCTCATCCAAGTTTCTGAAAATGGACAAGGGCATCAAGTTAATACTTGCTCCTAAATCACAAAGTACTTTATTAAAGAAAACACCACCAATTGCACAAGGGATAGTGAAACTCCCCGGATCTTTCAGTTTCTAAGGTAGTTTTCACTGAATTATGGCACTGCATTCCTCCGTCAGATTGACTGTCTTGAAACCAGTCATGTTCCTCTTCTTAGACATGACATCCTTTAAAAATTTAGCATAATTGGGCATCTGCTCCAATGCGTCTGCAAAAGGTATGTTAATATGCAGTTTCTTAAATATATCCAGGAATTTTGCAAATTGCGCATCTAACTTTTTCTTTTGAAATCATTGGGGAAAAGGAAGGGGACTAGTAAATTTAGAAAAATCAGAGTTAGAAGAAGATTTAAGCTTTTCAGCCCCTTTTTGCTCATCAATATGACCCTCAACTCCTTCCACGGCATCAACATTGCCATTTGCATCCGTTTTCACGTCTCCCGGACTGATAACTGCTTTCTCTGTACCACGTACGACTTGCCCGTGTGGTGGCACACGGGTCGTACATCCCTGCGTATTTTTAGTGCTTTTCGGTATTTTCGGCCCCTCAATTTCTGTTCCACTCCTCAGACGAATGGCTTTACACTGCTCCTTCGGATTTACCTCAATGTAATTCGGAAACTGTCCTTTCTAATGTTGTCCACCTACTATCGTAGCTAATTGGCCAATCTGGGTTTCAAGAATTTTCATTTGGGAACCCATGGTGTTAGCCAATTGAGTGACATGATTCTCAATTTTATCCAGCTTGGTCTCATCCTTACTAAATCGGTTCCTCGTATAATTCATAAATGCACTGAGGACGTCCTCCATAGATGGCTTAGCCTCAGAATTAATAACACCATTTGTCACACTAAACCCCGGTGGTGATTGCATCACATTCCTCGTATTTGCATAGGAGAAGTTTTCATGATTCCTCAAACCCGGATGGTAATGAGTAGGAGTCTGATTGTTCTGGTAATTGTTGAAATTTTGGTTATTGACATAATTTACTTCCTCCATGGGATCTAGAGGAACTCTCCCATTATTTGCACCCGTATATCCTTCAGTCCCCTTTGTCAATACACTCAATTGATTCGTCATCTGAGTTGTCAATGCCTCAATTGGGTCCGAATCAGAGACTTCGGCTACCCTTTTCACATTTGTCCTCTCGGAGGGCCACTGATAGCTATTCATTGCCATATCTTCCAAAAAGTTGAATGCATCTTGTGGAAATTTAGCCAGTAAAGCGCCTCCTGATACGACATCGACAAACAACCTAGTTTGTCCCATCAACCCATTATAAAAGAAGCAAAGCTGCTGATCCTCTGGAAACCCGTGTTGCTGACACCTCCTCAATAAATCCCAGAATCTCTCCCAGGCCTCATACAGTGGTTCGGAGTCAAACTGTCTGAACTGCGTGATCTCACTCTTAAGCTGCAGTGTTTTACTTGGTGGAAAGAATTTAAACAGGAATTTCTAACTCAACTCGTCCCAATTATTCACACTCCCCTGAATTAACATGCCTAGCCAGTTTCTAGCCTTATCCCTCAAAGAGGAAGGGAATAGGTGCAAACGTATAGCATCATCAGTTACCCCATTCATCTTAATCATGTTGCAAATTTGCATGAAGTTCGCAAGATGAAAATTGGGATCCTCGGATGGAAAACCCCCAAATTGGTTCTGCTGGACCATCAAAATCATTGCTGGCTTCAGCTCAAAATTGTTCGCATTAATCGGGACATTGGCGATTCCACCATAGTTGCGATTTGTCTATGGGCTTGAAAGTCGGTTCTTCTTTGGACTGCCGGGACTTCTAGTAGCAGTAACTCATTAATGATCCTGTTGATCCCGTTGTTGGCTCCGTTATTACCTCCGTTGTTATCTTCCACATCCCCCATAGTATGATCTTGCTGTTTTTGTAATAGTTGCACTAAGTCGCCTTGCAAAAGCCTCAACCTTCGGTATGAACGGTGCTAATTCTCTTTGCTTCGAGCGAGTGTTCATGCACCACCTAAACCAACTAAAAGAAAAAAGTCAAACACAGTAAAAGTAGAATTAAACAAACAATAAAAAGAAAAAAAAATATCTAAATTAAAAATAATTCTATTTATCGCAATATTCGTACTAAAAATTTAATTAGTCCCCAGCAACGACACCAAAAACTTGTTCGCTTTATTTTTAGCTTCACCGCAAGTGTACGGTGTAGTTTATAGAATATGGTTTGCAAGGTCGAATCCACAGAGACTAATAAATTAGTGTACTAAGTATTGAGATTGTAATAGTCTTATTTTTATCTAGACGATCGAAATTTGATGAATTGTTTATAAAACTAAGACAATAATTTATCCTAAAAAGACAAAGTAAAAGTTGATTGAAAGATCAAGGAGATGAATGGATTCCAGGGTTATGATTTCAGTTAATATCCCTCTTGTTATCTGATTAATCAAAACTAAAGTTATTATTATTCTTCCTTAAGACAATCACGAAAGTATTTTATACTCTCTCGAGATATATATAAAAACGTTGATTGTATCTATGCTAGCATCTCTACTTAACATAAAATATCCAACTCCTAAAAGCACAAAAGATAAACAATCGGTTTTGTTTTGCCATTCCCAACAAATCAAGATGTTTTTTAGCCATCTTTTTCAAACACATCTTTTTTAGCCATTTTGGGGTGTGAAAAACCCAATTGCCCTTGAGCCAATTTAACTGCACAAAAACATATATCCCTGTGACTCATTCGAGTCACAGTGAATTGAATTCGTGTTACAGCATCCAGTTCTATCACATATTATTACCCAGTTATGTTTTTTCCAAAAAACTTTGAATTCATATAACTTTTTCTTTTTAAATCCGTTTTGCATGTATAATATATCAAATTAATCCTCTTTTCGATATCTATAATTCAACACCCATATTGCATATTTAAAAATGAAATATACATGTTCTATTTCCTAAAAAAAGTTTGGAAAAAAGAGTAAGAAGATACATAGAGATAAGTGAAAGAGAGAGAAATAACCAATATATTAAACAAACATGCTAGACGGGTATGGATGTCATTTTACACCCCAAAATGGCTAAAAAAGATGTGTCTACAAAACATGACTATTTTTAATCTTTATATTTTCTAAATGGCTGTTTTGTACCATTACCACAAAGATAAATAATCCTCACAAATATTTATAGACTTCTCAATCATGCAAATATTCATGTCAAGTACTCAAAAATCTAGTATTGAAACTCATCTCTCGAATTATGAATCAATACATCAAAACAAGTTAAACCAAAGGCTTTTTGATAAAAGAAGAAATAAAATAGAGTACTCGAATAGGGTTTGAAAATAATAACTTCAGTTGCAATTAAACATCAAACAAAAGTATCCATTAACCTAATCCCAAACCCCGGAATCACAAGGTGTTTAGCCGGACATGGGAATTAAACAATTCATAGACAAATTATTCAAGTTCATGTCTAACTAATCGAAAGTAAAAGATACTATGGAATGAGAAAACTAAGTGGTGTCGATGATCTCTCGATTTATCTTCAATCCTCAAGCGTGTGGTTGCGACCTCGATCAATCTCTCGAATCCTCCGGTAGAAGGTTGCTCTTTGTCTTTGCTTTCTATGGAAAAAATCAGTGTGTCTTTGTTTGGGGCCGTCTCATCTCTTTTTATACGCCCGTTGGATCAAAACCTGATTAGAATTTGTCAAAACCTGACTTTTCCGCACAAACGCATGGGCCGTGCACTGACGCACGACCAGCCCATGCGTCAGGCCGTAAGAATAATCTTTTGCTGAGTTGACATACGGGCCGTGCGTCCTGGCATGACCAGGTCGTGCGTCCTGCCGTAGGACTTGTCTTCACTTGGTGATCAAGCATGGGCCGTGCTATATGCGCACTCCCTGCCCGTGCGCCCCCGCTAAAGGCGTATCTTCTTTGTTCCTTTCCGTTTCTTTCCCGGTTCGTCTGATTTCTTCTCAATTTGACTCCAAACATCATATGTTCGCTCGATTATTGGCGGTCCTTTACCGCAATGCTCAGATTTGTCACCAAAATGCTACAAATATCGTTTAATTCCTACAAAACGAGCAAAGCATAATACATTTTCTACTTTATAAGAATATGGCCTATTTTACTCAGTTAACGCATGCATATCAACTTATTCTAACCACAATGAAGCCCAAATTACACGCAAAACTCATACCAATCAGTAAGACATTACTTACAAATACCACAAATCGATTAGCTGACACATACCAGCAGAGAGGAGCATCATATGTTGTTCCCTTCAACCCCTTATGTAAAAGGCAAAATCAGTATGATCCCAACTAATCATATAGTTAATCCATTTAAGAATGACAAGGGCTAAATTTAAGAAGATTAATTAGTCTAACTCACAGGTAACAAAAAAATAGAATATTATAATAGTACTGGTATTTATCTACTCAGCTTGTTCTAAGCCAAATCCTTATAGCAATGAATTTGAAAGCACATCACCTGAAATTATTCATGATCATAGTAGAATTAAAATAAATTGAAGAATACAAATTCTACTCACATAATTTTCAAGTTAGGAAGAGCGTTGAGGGGATTGGGCCAATTGATTAGTTACTATTCAAAATCCTGTCAAGCAAACTAAATATAAAATAAGAACACAAACCTTGGTACTAAGAAGTGAGATTAGTAATATACAAAAGCATAGAAGCATGAAATAAGTCCATAGATAGAAACAATGCAATAATGAAACAAGAAGATAACTACACTTTTTTTTAGGAGAGATAACTACACTTTGATTTTAACTTACAAAATCCTCTTTTGCACTTTCAGTATCTGGGACGAGGATGGGGAATCCCCATTCGGGGTATGAGATCCCCGCAGGGAATCGATTCCCCGTTTTGTAGTTTTAGATAATTATTTTTTAAAAAATAAATTACTTCAAATAATTAAAATAAATAAAATAACATAAACCAATTCCATTTTTTTAAACAAATTACTTCAAATAATTCTAAAAATCCCCGTCTAGCCCCGATTAGTCCCCACCTAGGCGCTAGGCCCCCCTGGTCCGTCTTGGTTATTCTTCCAATTAGGCCCCGCCTAACTCCGCCCAGGTCCCGCCTAACCTCGCCTAGGCTCCGCCTAGGCGCTAGGCCTCAGTCTGCCGCCCGACTAGCGCCTAACACTAAAGAGTACTGCCAATACATAAAAGAAATAATGAGAACAATTAAAATTATAAATAATTAAGAGTTTAGTTTTTAAAAATAATAAAATAATATATCTAAATAGAATTAATATAAAAATAGAAAAACATAATATACATATTCGGGGAATGGGGAATCCCCTGTTTTATTTAAATGGCAACGGGAATGAGACGGTGGATATACACTACAAGAAAAACGCTAATAGACAGCGGTGATTCACCGCTATCTTTTAGGGAAAAAATGTTGTAGATACGGGAGTTGTAAAAGAGATGGCTAAAAGACAACGGTTTTCCACCATTGTCCTTTTACTAAACGACAATGTTATAATAACGTTGCAAAACTGTTGTCTACCACGCAAAATACAACAGTTTTGCAGTGGTTAAGCACCGTTGTCGTATAGTAAAAGGACAACAGTGAAAGACTATTGTCTTTTAGGCCTTCTTTTACAACACCAATATCTACAACAACTTTTTTTCCCTAAAGATATTTATCACCATTGTTCGTCCAGTTCTTTTTTTCTGGAAATTATTCTTCTATCTGATGTTTTTTTTCCTGGATTTTTTTTTTTTGAAATATTCATGCCAATCCAATCATTAATATAACACAATAATAAATCAAAAAACTAAATTCATTGCAAATGTCAAATATTCTCGAATACAACTTAATCCATAAATGACTGACTGTACGATCACATACTCAATCCTAATATTAGTCAATTTCGCAAGAGAAGAAATTAAAATGTAGAATTCAATAGTCACATCAGAATACAACAAACTCACGAAGAGGCTGTATACCAGTCATCAAACAAACCATAATGACCAAATTGATAATTTCAAAATGATCCAAAATATTGAAACTTCCAAAGCAGAGATTACAGAAATCATTTCTTCATGTAGAACCACGTATATCTTCTTGATGAATTTGATCTTGAAGTGTAGTGAGATTAGACAAAAGACAATATTTTTTATCCTGCAAAAGTAAAAATAGAAGAAGTAAAAATCATTTATTGACTCTGAAATCTAGCAAAATACGTAAAAGCACAAACCATCAAATTCGGAAACACCACCACATATAAAAATAACATCAACCATTCACCCAATTTAACTAAACCTCTTAATCCTACGTGCTTCCAGAAGTACCAACTTCTAATTAGACAATATTTCAACTGAAAAGTATAACAAACACACAACACTAAGTGAACTATAGATTATCTCATATAACCATGAGTTGATAAACTATAAAACAAGCAGTTTCCAATTCTAAATGTTATAGGAACGAACTTACGATTTGTGAGTACCAAATTTCCACCATTCTGGCTCGTACCTTGGTTTTCCCTTGAAAATTAAACAATAATCAGAAGTTAAAAAACATAATGATTCATACTTAACAGAATCTCTTGCTATTGTTTTGTCTAATATTGAAATACGGAATAGCATAGATAGGAAGAACACCATATAGAAGTTAAAAAACATACTGATTCATACTTAACAGATTTAATTCTCTAATTGAATAGGTCAAGGAATTGGGGTTAAAAAAGGTACTACAAGAGCTATTAAGCAACAATAAAACCCAACAAACAAATGTAAAGAAACATTATAGAACTATATGTTTTCAACCATGCCCATCCTCATTCCTTTGCTGATATAGTGAAAGAATTACATCACGGATATTTACCAAAAGTTTTGCAGAGTAAGGATGTGATTGCAGATGTGGCCACATTCACAATCACATGCAGCGGAATTTTGAAAACAATAAAAAGACACACGAAGTAAAAATTGTCTACAAGCCAACAAGCTTGTAGACGTGCCAATATGGCAAAACTTTCCACTAGTAAAAACTGTTTGATTCCGTCTACAAAAATACTCAAATCCAACTAGTAGAAACTCAACGAAAAACTCCTATCTAGAGTATATCTGATCTATGTAATTCAACTCATCCAACAATAGACATGTGTGGACTTTGTTAATCACAATACCAAAACAATGGATGAAAAACCTAACAAACACAACTGCAGGGCTGAATGTGATCTCAGATGTAGTCACATTCGAGATCGCATCCAGGGCAGCGAGACTCCTTGTGCTTGTATGACTTTTAACTCTCTCAAGACTCTTGTATCTCTGGTATATTTCTTGTGTTGTGATTATGCACATCCTCTTCCCTTTTTATAGCCATCCAAACCCTTCAAGAGACCTAATACACAAGGAAAGAAGATATATACAAATATATTACAAGTAAATCACTTATGTTAGGAAACAAGATAACTATCAAGAATCCTAATATATCAATACCATATCAATATTATTTCTTTCCAACTCTAAAAAGTCCTAATCATACCATAAGTCTAGAAAGGCAAAACAAATCAAAATCCAATCTTTATAATTTAGGAAATTATTTTGGGCAATAGAAAATCACCCTAACAATCTCCCCCCATTTGCCTTTCTGGACAAAACACTTACCAAGCACAAAACAAACAAACTCACCCTTAGTATAACAACTCCCCCTAAATATCATGCTGAGTAAAAATACTGAAACATATGCGATCACATTTCAAGTAACATTTATAACTGCAGCAAAAAATTAACATACGAGAGTTTATCAAGTTATCAACAGACAAAACATGTAAACCTAGCAGAAGAGTAGTTTTAGTACATCCCAGATCAAATATTATAAAGTTCATCAGTAGACACATTCGTGTCCATTTGTCCTTGAAAATCAAACTGAAGGCCTTCATCGCCTTCATTCTGTCGAGTCATTGGTGCATCAACACCAACTTGGGCTGCAGCCTATTCAGAAATGTGAGCATCAGTCCTGGGTGTCTCAGTCTCCATAACTCCCCCTTGAGCAGTGCTTGGTCCAGCGGCATGCTCTCTCCCTTTTTGGTCAGAAACAGAGCCAATGATATGTTGCAATTGAGACCGGAGAGCAGTGAAGTGAGCAATTTGTTGCTCAGCAAAAGCCAACTGAACCTGTAAGAAAGGAGTAGAAACAGGTACAGAGGAAATGTTAGAGAAAATGGGAGCGGGAATGTGGCCAACATTCGGATCCACATCCAGGGGCCACATCTCGGGCCGGACCCTGGGGACAGTGTAGCAAAGATCCGGAGAAGAAGCAGAGGTCGGAGTCGTAGGAGCAGGCGGAGCATCTCCTAGATAGACGAGAGGCAGATCAACAATGCGATTTTGAGGACTAAGCAGAGGTCGGGACACATGAAAGACCCTAGGCTGATTGGTGAAGTGATCACCCTGCTTTGGCTCAAATCCTTGTGATACCAGGATTTTATAGATGAGACTGGGGAATGGCAGGGACCAAATTTTCGATTCACTGGTAGCAAAGAATGTATCCTCCTCGAATGCCAATTTTCCAAAGTTGAACGGTAGGTCTTTCCTAATTTGATATAGAACTCGAGCATGCGTCCTTGTGACTATGGATTTATTTATCGAAGGAGACCAGTTTGCAAAAAATATCTTGTGCAAAAAACCCATAGAAGGACGTAAGGCGGGAGGAGACAAGCTTTTTGGGATGGGCAGGCTAATCTTGCATACGCCCACCAGTGAGAAAATGAGCCATTTCATTGTAATCGGAGGGCACCTCACTTTCCTTAAAATCAGGCATGTCAAAGAACCGATTAATGAAGGAGGGACTGAATTCGTATATCTTATTGCGAACAAAAACTTTGCCAAACTTAGGAGATCGACGAATAGCAATACGAGTAGATATATTAGCATAAAATTCACAAACTAAAGAGTCAATATAGGGTAGAGCAGTATCAATCGTGGTTAACAAATTGCGTTCCTCAAAAAATCGATTCAAGTTATACTTCTCAAAGTGCTCATAATCTCGATTTTTCTCATCAATAAAAGAACGAGAAATTAAAGCATGAAACCTGGAACCTGCAGCAGCTGTATAAAATTGCTCAGAGTGAGCTCTCTCAGTATCAAACTCAGAATCAGATGTGTCGTCGGATGACATCACATCTTCCTCGACATATATTTTAGCCTCTTTCGTTCTTCAGCCATCATTTCATCACCCACTTCATCTACCATGGCCTCAAGATCAATCTCACGATCTGGTTCTTTTGAGGCATCGAAATCCTCATCACTTGAGTCATCGAACTCAGAACTTGACTCAGCTGCAATGGGTGTTGGCTTAGATGTGGTAACATCCTTGGCCACACCTTTGCTCTTTCTGACCTTCTCAACCATCTGTGCGAAAGGCACATCATCATCACTATCTTTGGACTCAAGCTGCACATGTTCTCTGGGCTGAACAACAAACTGGTTTACATTGTCCTCGGAATCACTGAAAGGAACATAAGGAATAGGCAAATCATCTCCCCCTGTCTTCGAAGTACCCTCAACAGTGGTCTTTTGCTTCTTTGGAGAAATTTCAGGAGTGGAATCGGAATCTTCGAAGTCCTCTGGGGAGTTACCACAAAGTTTTTTCGAACGCCGCACATTAGGGTTTCCCAAAGAGCCATGATCTGGGCGAATGAACTTAAAATCCGGAGGATTGTCGACGTCTATTTCATTATTTTTCTCTCCGGGAAGAATAGAGGCAAGAGTCTCGTCTTGAAAGGGAACTAGGATGATAGCAGTAGGAGTGGAACTCGGAGAAGATGAGTGCGCAGGGGGAGAGGATTTCAGAACTGGTTCCTTGGTTGGAGCAGTGGGAGATGCAGTCCCAGATACAGGGACATCTTCAGGCACGGATGTAGAGACATCTTGAACAAATGCTAGTGCAGAGATTTTTGGCGAAGAAGGAGTGATGGTCTCTGCGATTACCTCTGTGGGAGTGGATGAGGGTGTTGTAGCCTCTGGTGGTAAAGGACTCTCCTTAATCGGAGTAAAAGACGGATTCTGGGCAGATGGAGATGCAGTGTCAGATGGGGTTCCATCTATGACAAGCATCTGCAACAGTTCGCTTCCATGGATTTCTCAGACTTTGGACTTTCAGAATTGTGTGAGGAAGATGTTGATTTACTGGGGTTGCCAAACAAATTCTTGATTGAGGAAACAAACATTGCCATGGTGAGGAAGAAAGCCTTGGAACCTGAAAAAAAATCCAACCACACAAAAACTTCGAAAGACGTGAGAGAGGGTGAGATGATATGCATGTAGGTCCCAAGGGGTGTGAGTAAGGTTTAGAAGGGGGGGTTGAATAAACCTTACAAACTTTTCGATTTAGTCCTTTTAAATTAGTTCAAAGTTAATTTCACAGTTATGTCCTAGATGGACAACTAAGTTAGTTAACCAACAGAGTTAGCCACTCAATAGACTCATTGAAATTTGTTGATAGAATAACTCAGCTGTTTAGTCTAATACTTAACTTGGTTTGTGATGAGATTTTATTGGAAAGACTTAACACCCTTGAATTTGGTTTAAGTTTGTTTTAACACTTGGTTTTAGCACTTTGTTAAATATCAATTGGATAGCAAATTATCGTGAGATATTAAATGATATGCGATAAGTAAATCTTTGAAATGTAAATGACACAATAAATTTTATAGAGGTTCGAAGATGGGGTAATTCTTCTAATCCTCTCTTCTCCAACTCCTGGAGGAATCCACTAAATATTGATCAGAGTACAAAGTAGTTATCATCCGATGCAAGTCTTGATCACACGGTGGTGATCCTTTGGGACTCGATCACGGAGATGCCTTGGTCACACGGTGGCTTCTCGTGCGACTCAGTTTCTTCATAGGGCAGCTGCCTTGCTACTACAACTCACTTGCTCAAACTTCTTGGATTTGATCACAAAGCCCTCCAATAACTTGAGACTGGTTCGACCTTGAACCTTTCTACAATCCTCTTTGGAATATAGACCCCTTTTGATTCTTCAAAAGTTTCCTCTTCAATAGTTTGAAGTTGTCTCTCCTTCAGAGCTTGGTGTTGGATCGATTTCCTTCAAAATTTAGGCTTGGGGATTTGATTGAATAACTTGAGAATATTTTGCAGGTTATAGCTCGAATGATAACTTGAATGTTCGTGGTTCAGGTTACCTTTTCTCAAGGTGATTCCTCAGCCTTTTATAGTGCTCTTTCAAAAATCTGCCCGTTGAAGAGATAGGCTGATTTTCAAAAGAAACTAGTGGTCGTTGGCTTGTCTTGTTGCAGTCCTTGATCTTGACATTACCTCTTATTAAATGAACCTTCAGCTTTTCAGAGCCTGACACAGGTGCAGTGCTTTCCATTGGTTTATTCCTTTTGCACGCTTCGGGATGAACACTTTAGAATATTGCGGCATGGAAGTATTACTTATTTAAGTAACTTTCTTGACTTCTATGCAACGGACGATTTTGATTGTCTTGACTTGATCTGCAGTTCCTTAACTTCCCAGGTGACTTGAGTCGGCTCCCAATCATGGAAGACTCATCTGTCACTTCAACTTGACTCATTTGTCTTGAGTTGACTTGAGTCGACACTTCTCACAAATTTGTAACAGTGATACTACTTCGGTCGAGTTCTTGACTTCTCCTCCTTGCCATACTCAGCTGTTTCACGGCGGAGTCTTCATTTTAGCCTCCAGTTGACCTCTTGCATATCCAGGCATAGCTGACTTGACTCAGCTCGTACAACCCTATCTATTACAGTGCAAATTGTAAAGAAAATGGGGTGCCAACTTTCTAGTCTAAGTTTTACATGGCATTCATCAAAATCTAAACAATAAATTTCCCAACAATTTCCCCCGTTTTGATGATGCCAAAACTTAAAACATACATGCAAAAATGTAAACATCAAAGATACATACAGGTAGTGTAGTAATAGAGAATGTATGCGTAGAATCAATCTTTTTATTGATCATAACATTCTTGTCCTTTACACAGCTGTTTACACAGTGTATCAGAGCAAACATCTATGTCTACGCAAAAATAGAGAAATTATAGATTTCTTATATAATGTCTGTAAGACTTACATACTTATGTATTTACAATAGTAAATTACATGAAGGGTGGACAACAACACTTCATCTCCTTGTTGCCTCATTCTTTCTTCATGAGCTCTGTCGTCTTCTGACCTTTTTCTTTCTCTTCTTTTCTTCTTCATCTGCTTTCTTTTTCTCATAAGCTCTTTGGCGACTTCATCTTTTCTTTTCCTTTCTTGTCTCTCTTCCCACAAAGTGAGTCCTGTCTTCTATTTTCTTCTTCGATTCTGTTTACATATTCAGCATTGTTCTTGGCCACTTGCATGTTGGCTACTTCGCCAAACCCAACCCAATAGATCCCTCATTTCTTACCTGGATCTATATATTCAATGTTTTTGGGTAGAGGTCTAGGTTTGAAGCCTCTTCCTCCACTGCTTCTTCCTCTTCCTCTGGGTGTGTATTGTCTTGGGGCCTTTTTCTTTCCAAAAGAGAGTGACCGGCAGAGTGATCGCTGCAGAGTCACGCTGACGGCTTCTTCTTCGCACAGCTTGAGCCCTTTTTCCCAATACAAGTCCTAGGCTTGGGCCATGGTCATGCCTTCGAAGTATCCCTCGGATGCGAGCGTCTTGAATTCATCAACAGATCTAGGCTCGGTTCCGATGTCTGAAATGGCATCAGTGTCTCTTCCTGCCAGAATACCTCCGTATTGTTTCAGTATGTCCATCGCACGAGCATCCATTTTTCTTTCAATCTCTGTCATCTCTGCTTCTACTATTTTCCTCTTTTCGAGGACATGGGGCTGAGTGTTGGAGTAGCAGAGTCACTGGAAGTTTGCTGATTATGTCAGCTGTGACAAGTCCTTGTTGAGGGTTTCTAGCAACCATTAAAGCCATGTCTTTCAAACCTTCCCCTCAATAGTTTTTCCCTTTTCTTTCTTTTGTTTTTCAGTTGTCTTCTCCTTTGATTGCTTCCTTCTCGGCAGATCCTTCCAACTTCTTCGTTAGGTATTCCTCTTCCCCTTTTTGGCATCATCAAAGGAGAGGAACCCTCGAAACATGCCGACAAGCATGAAATCTAAGGCGGTGATAGGCGAGTTCGCTTGGATTCTCTTTGCGGAGTATCTTGCTCGAAATTTCGAGCGGGTGGCTTTTGATTCGGCTATCACCAATTTCATTTCGGCCATAAGAAATTTGAATTTTTCATTCATGTTTTCTTCCATGCGCAGAAGTTCTTTTCGATGAAATTCGCGCAGCAGTTCCATTTACGTGGTATGAGAGGTATGCATCCTATCAATATTTTCTTGCATCCTCTTCTTCATGTCAAGATTACAGCGCTCCAGTTAGCATCTTATTGTACAATGCTTTGAAGTATCGAACCTGTTCCACACGCATTGTCTGCTGTTGTTGCCACCATTCCTGGATCCTGACTATTATTCCACGCCGATCGGCAATAAGATTAGCATCTCTGTTATCCAGCCTCATGTCCAATGAGGCCTAGTGCCTTTCCATCTTCTCTATCTCTGCAAAAATCGCCTTGAAGACTTCTCGAACTTCCGGTAGTTACCTTCGTCTCGGTGGCGGCAAGCCAAAGCCGTCAAAGTCAAAGTCTGCTTTGGGACGATGATATCGTGGAAAATGGATCGGAGGTTTATGGAAACGTTGTTGATCTATAGCCGATTCTTCATCAAGATCGTGCGACTCACAGGGATAAAGGGAAAGTTTGTTCAAACGCATCATCACGGACATAGGGAATCTGTTCAAGCGTGACTTGTGGCGTGATGTGCCGGATGTGCCGGTTGAGTTAATTTAACTGCGGCGTTGGAAGCTCGTGCGATATCGTGATTAATTTAAGGGGTCATTGCGGTATTGACCCGGTGGTGAGCCTCGGTGTCTCAGCACTTCGTCGGTCTCGGTGATTTTTCCATATGAGTTGTCCGGTCTCGGCGTATCGATGAGCGTCATCGGACGATGATGAGACTTGAAGGGTGGCTCATCATCAAAATTGAACTTTTGATAAGCGGCGCTTGAATTCGGCTTACTCGTCCGGGAAGAACATCACCGTGAGTCGTTTGGACTTGCAACAAGGGATGACTCACTTCATCTTCACCTTCGATCCGAGAAAAGTGACATTAGGATTGTCTTGGGAATCGTGAAGGGCACTTATCTCCTTCTCGGATGCATCGATGATAATTGGAGAGATGTTCTATGCTTCTTCGCCTCTTTACCCCTGGAAGTCTCAACCTCCCGTAAGCCTTGGTATTTCGGTCTCAAGCTGCTGCAAGGCCTGGACATTCCCTTCGGCTGACTCACTTTGTCTTGGGGTCTTCGACGGTGGCATCCACGGGAGCCTCAACTCCGTGGATTGCACTTTCATTGCCCAGTGTTAACTCCCAGGGGCGAGATCCATCCGTGCCTCGATTGCATCAACGGTGTCCTCGGCTGCATAGCGATTGGCACTTCAGATCAAGCCTATTTCAAGTATGCGAGCTTCTTGATGACGATCTGCTATGTTTCTTTTTCTTTTTCCTTCTCCACTTTGCCTCCTAGATTCGTTTGTGGAGTCATCGCAACAACCTCCGACCTAGCTGCGGTGGAGGGAGTTTCCCCTTAGCTAGCACACCACGGTGAGTGACTCGGATTGGGGTCACTCTTCTCCAAACTCCATTTGTTTTCTGTGAGTGTTCAGCCATTGGGCGGGTGGAAAGACACCTTCAATAGGGGTTGGCTCGACTTGGGTCCCCAAGTTCCCGGTTTCATCGCCATTACCCTTAGAACCTTCCTCGAGTGAGTGGGGAAGTGGTCGCAAAGAACAACTTGATTTGCAATGGCCGCACCACCCCCATAGGGTCAATTTCCAGCTGTGATTTGGAAGACTCTCTAGGTCCTTCCATCAGTTGTTGCTCATGGATCACTCTGGATTCCCGCATGGCTTGCTGCATTTCCAATTTTTTCAGATCGCGGCAGCAGGTCCAAATCCTCATCACTTTCTGAAAGAACGTCGAGGTGGGGATAGGTATGCTCAGTGGTTCCAGTGAAGGGACAGATGTTGGCTTTCTCACGAGCATCAGCCTCTTCTGCCAACCTTTCCTTCTCCTTTTCTTTGAAGATGTTCAATATATCTATGCAGTTCTCTTCATCCAATGCTTGAACCACTGTTGTTAACCCCTGGAAATTCATCAGTTCTTCTTCTTCTTCAATAAACTCAGGTCTTTGGAATTGTTCCCTTGATCGACTCAGCTTCCACTTCCTCCATTCACGCAGACGATTTTGGATGTCTGGATATGGTGGAGACAACATGATCAATCATCATCATCTTCGTGTTGTCCTTCTGTCTCAGGAATGGAGGGTAGCAGATCTTGCTGCTCTTCACTTTCAACAGCATCTGTCGCGGGTGGAGACACAACCCTATCGACAGGTGACTTAGCTTTATCTCGGTATTACTTGCTTCTCGTTGTTCTATCCACGGTGGGTCTTCGACTTGCCTCTGTTTGGTCGGCCTCGTGACTTGGCGATTGCATCAATAATCTCTGGAGACTCCACTTTTCCAAATTGTTTTTGATTTGTTTGTGAGTGGCGGACTCATTTGTTTTCTCAAGCTCAACGCTTGAAGAGTCTTCATTTTTGGTCCTCACCGGAGGAATTTCGGTTCGGATATAGTTTTTAGTCCCTGGCGAGGGGCGTGCTATTTTCTTTTACGAGGGAGCGTGGCGTTCTTGGCTTGTCGGTCCCTCTTCTTCTTGACAACCGGAGAAGGTATTTGAGGTTCCTTCGGCGGCCGCAGGGGCGAGGTGCGTTGTTTTTTCTTTTATTCGGCAGCGCAACAATCTTCTCTCCGGTGCGGGCAACTTTCTTCTTGGGAGGGGGTGACAACAATTGTTTCCTTAGTGGTGATTCCCCCTCACCGTATCCGTTCTCTTGGCATAAGCTCTCTTTTGAGCTCCGGAAAGATTTGATCAGAACATTTTCTTGTTGACATGGAACACCTTTCCATGTCGGAGTGGAACTCCATTTACCTCCATCAGCCGGCCAATAACAAGGCCATACCCCAAGGACCGTCCGAAGGACCCATCTTCCTTAAAAGACTTATTTCCAACATTTTGGCAGAGTCTGCTGTATACAAACTCAGCCCAGTTTACCTTCTTCTCCTCCATGATCGCAGCCACCACGATCAACTTAGTTTTGGACAGCTGATTAAAGCTTCCAAATTTGATGTCTACACACTTGGCAACAATATCCAACAACTTGTTGTAATCTTCCTTCAGCAGCTTTTTGTCAACTGTGTAGACAACCTTCGCAGCACAGTCAAGTTTGGCCACTTCCTTCCATGCAACAGCCAAGTTTACATCAGCCTCCAATATCTCCGGCACTCCTTCCGACGGAAGCAAACAATGCTCCACTAGATCCTCAGCAGTGATCGTAAACTCCTTTCCGTGAAAAAACGACTTGATGCCCTCGTCGTGAACTTCAGCATTCACGTAGAACTGGGCAACCTCTTCCACATACGTCATCTGAAACTCCATCGTGAGAAAGGGTTTCAGTCCATATTTCTCTACTTTCTCAGCTATCTTATTCACAAGGGTTTTATCAGACCCCTGTTTGATCATCCCTTCGAAATCCACGGTTGAACCAGTGTGGATTTGCTTTCCCAACTTAGTGAAATCATAAGTAGTTGCCATTTCAGTGATTGTTACCGAACAATTTTTGAGAAACTTGCTTTGAAGATTGGTAGGGTTTCGAGAGAAAAAATACAATCTTTGGTTTTGGAGAGATGAACAGTTTTGGTGTAGTGTGAGAGAGAAAACGGACAAAATGGTATATGTATGGGTTATGAAAGGACGTGCATATGGTTTTTGAAATTTGATCGAGATTAACGGCTCAGATTTAGCACGCCAATTAGCATTTAATTGCTCGCATTTAATGAGGCAGCATTTATATCAAATCATAAGCTTTGTCGTGCATCTTTTGACTGTACCTGTTATTATTACGCTGACGTCATCCTTAAAACATTCCCACTTATTAAAAATAGCTGCGTTTTTGTCACTTAGCTCATAAATGACTCATCTTACTCCTTAGCTGATTCAATTCTTCTTTTCTCTTTTCACATAGGTACTCAGCTGTCAGCTAACTCGATGTAGCTGATTTTCCGATACGGCTGATTCACTTAGCTGATTTACGAACTCAACTCTATTTTCATCTTTTCTTGTTCCATCTCTTCTCCTTGAGTCTTCTGAGTGTTAACTCAGCTCAATTAACCGTAACTCATGCTTGAGTTCTTCAAATCTTGATTCACATAATGGCTTTGTGAATATGTCAGCCAACTGTTTATCAGTTGAGATATATTCCAAGGTGATGTCCATCTTTTCAACATGATCTCTTATAAAATGATATCTGACATCAGTGTGCTTTGTTCTTGAGTGCAACACTGGATTTTGAGTGATTGCTATGGCACTTGTGTTATCACACATAATTGGAATATCTTTTTCTTCAACATCATAATCTCTCAGCTGTTGTCTCATCCATAAGACTTGGGCATAATAGCTGCCCGCAGCTATGTACTCATCTTCAGCTGTGGATGTGGCTATTGAATTTTGCTTCTTGCTAAACCAGGAAACCAATCTGTTTCCAAGAATTTAACATGTACCTGAAGTACTCTTCTTGTCAACTCTACATCCAGCATAGTCGGAGTCTGAGTAACCAATAAGCTTGAATCCTCCTTCCTTTGGATACCATAAGCCGACTTCCTGGCATCCCTTCAAATATCTTAGGATTCTCTTAGCTGCAGTCATATGGCTTTATTTTGGTGCAGATTGAAATCTTGCACAAACACCTACTGCCAAGGTGATGTCTGGCCTACTTGCTGTGAGATAGAGCAGTGATCCAATGAGTGCTCTGTATCTTTTTGATCCACAGGCATACCATCTGCATCCATATCCATCTTGACTGATATATTCATTGGTATTTTCACAGAAGATTTCTCTTCCATACCAAATTTCTTCATTAAATCTCTGGTATACTTTGTTTGACTTATGAAGGTTTCATCCTTCAACTGTTTAACTTGAAGTCCTAGAAAGAATGTCAGCTCTCCCATCATGCTCATTTCAAACTTCCCTTGCATGAGGTTTGAGAATTTATTACACAACTCTTTATTTGTGGATCCAAAAATAATGTCATCCACATATATTTGAACAAACAGTATACTCTCTCCATCTTGAATTCTGAAGAGTGTTCTATCCACTTTGCCTTTGGTGAATCCATTATCTGTCAGAAATTGAGATAATGTATCATACCATGCTCTAGGTGCCTGTTTCAATCCATATAGAGCTTTCTTGAGCTTGTACACTTTATCTCCAAGAGTCTTCTGCTCAAATCCTGGAGATTGTTCAACATAGACTTCTTCTTCCAACATTCCATTCAAGAATGCACTTTTCACATCCATTTGATATACAGTGAAATTCTTGTGTGCAGCATAGGCAAGAAACATCCTTATTGCTTCTAGTCTTGCAACAGGGGCAAATGTTTCATCAAAATCTATACCTTCCTCTTGGCAATACCCTTTGGCTACCAATCTTGCTTTGTTTCTTACCACAGAACCTTCTTCATTCATCTTGTTTCTGAAAACCCATTTTATGCCAATAACATTTTGATGAGTTGGTCTTTGAACCAATTCCCATACTTTGTTTCTTTGAAACTGATTCAGCTCTTCTTGCATGGCTTGAATCCAATGTGTGTCATCTAATGCTTGGGACACATCTTTTGGCTCTATTTAGGAAATAAAACAATCGAACATTGCTTCTTGTTGAGCTCTGGATATGGTGACAACGTCTCTTACATCTCCAATGACTAGCTCTGATGGATGGTCTCTTAGCCATCTCACATCAGGTTGGAGTAAGTAAGTCGGGTTGATCGTCTTCTTGTTGTGTTGTCTTGAGCGACTCTCTCCTCATCACTTAGTCAGTAGATTCTCCACGTGCCTTTGTGATTCACTACATCATCTTCATCTCGGTTTATTGCTCCGACTTCGACTTCAACATAGGGACTCTTTCTCGCATAGTTGGTCGATTCACTTATCGCCTAACTCTTCAATGTCTTCTCCATTTACATTAGGTTCGTCAAAAACCACATGGATAGACTCTTCGTGACCATAGTCCTTTTGTTCAGCACTCTATAGGCTTTGCTTTCAGCTGAGTATCCCAAGAAGATACCTTCATCAACTTTAGCATCAAAAGTCTTTAAATTATCTTTGCCATTATTATGGATGAAGCATTTACATCCAAATATTTTAAAGTATGCAACATTTGGCTTTCTCCCTGTCCAAATTTCATAGGGAGTCTTTGTTAGCTGTCTATTTATCATGCATCTATTTTGAGTGTATCATGCAGTGTTTATAGCTTCAGCCCAAAATCTTTTTAGCGACCCTACTTCAGCCTAACATGGTCCTTGCAGAACTTCCTTGAGAGTTCTTTCCTTCTTTCGCAACTCCATTCTGCTGTGGAGTCCTTGCTGTGGATAATTCATGAGCAATACCATTTTCAACATAATACTGAGTTATTATTCCATTAACAAACTCAGTTCCTCTATCAAATCTTATCTTTATAATGGTTTGGCTCTTCTCATTTTGAACTCTTTTCATCAGCTGTGGTAACTTCTGTAAGGTTTCTTTCTTTTTGCACATGAAAATTGTCCATGTATATCTTGAATAATCATCTACTACCACCAAGGTATATTTCTTTCCACTTATGCTAGCTGGCTCAATTGGACCAAATAAATCCATATGCAGCAGATGCAATATTCTTATTGAAGATGGACATGACTTCTCTTTGAATGATGATTTGATCTGCTTTCCCATCTGACATGCATCACAAACACTTTCCTTCTTCAGATATCGAGTCCGCAATCCTTCTACAAGATTACTCCTTGCAAGCTTGTTGATTGTCTTGAAATTCAGGTGACTCAGCTTCTTGTGCCACATCCAACTTGATTCGGCTGTACTTTTTGCTAACAAACAAGTGCTTGGTGTGGCAGTCGACCAATCTACCACATACATGTTCTTTTGTGTGGATCCTTGCAACACTACTTCATTTGATTCATGTCTTTGATTTGGCACACTCCCATATTGAATCCAACATTATAGCCCTTGTCACCAGAGTTGATTGATGCTTAGTAAGTTGAAATTGAGGCCTTCAACATATGCAACATCTGTGATTTCTAATCCATTTTTCTTGATGGATCTAGTGCCTCTCATTTCCCCTGGAGCTTCATTTCCTCCAAATATGACTTTTGCACCTCTAATCTCCTTGAACTTTGACAGATTTTTCTTGTTTCCTGTCATGTGTCTGGAACAGCCACTATCCATGTACCAGGTTCCTTGGCACTCAGCTGTTCCTTGAACTTGCAATCAAGAAAATTAGTTTTTAAGTACCCATACTGGTCTGGGTCCTGAGGGGTTAGTGTTGTAAGATGATCTAACCAACCTATAGCCAAATGATTTGACTCTAAGAGGTTGCCATGTATCCGTGCCATAATCATAATTTACTTTGGAAAATTGCTTGGGGGCTTTAGGTTCATACAACTGCCTCTTTTGTCTGTATGCCTGTGTGTGTGTGTTTTAGCAACTGCCTTCTTTGGGTAATTGTGATATCTCTGAGTGTAGTGCTTGGGTAAGCATATGTGTGCTGATGATAGCTTTGTTGCCTTTGGAATGACTTTTGCTGAGTTCTAGGCCATTGCCATTTAGGCTTGTGTTCCACAGGTCTTTGCTGATATTTCACATTATTCCAATCAGCTTGACTTGGGTAGTTTCTACCATTCCCATCATATTTGTTCCTTTTATATAACTTCTGGGGCTTTTGGTAGCTCTGTTTCTTCTTTACAGAGTACTTCCTATTTGGAGTTTACTGAGGAACTCTGCTGGATTTCTTCTCAGCTATCCTCTTAGCATACTCAACTGGATGTTTTTCTTTTCCTTTATAACCAAGGCCAATTTGTTTGTTATTGTGCTTTGGAATAACTGTGTGTGCAACATTTGGTGTCTTGGATTTTTGAGAAGCTTCATTACTGGAAGATCCCTTTTCCAAGATCACTCTTGGAGTTTGACTATGCACAAAGGAATTAAATCCTATGCCTGTCTTGTCTCCACATTCTTTTTGGCTCATGATAAAGTCATCCAATGATTTAGATGCCTTTGTGAATGAAGCAATCACATTTTTGAGATCATTTTCTCTCTTTTCTATAGCAGCTATCTCTGCTGTTAATTTAGCATTTTCAGCCTTTAACTCTTTGTTCTCATCAACTATGTGACTTAGGGTACTCAACTCCTTAATCAGCTGTGAGTTTTGGCTTTTTAGCTGGCTGTTTTACTCATTTAATAGTGAGTGTGAGGATTTAATGTGCTCAAAGTCTTTCATCATTTTGCCTAATGAATCATAAAGATCGAGTGGGTGATGAAGTGTGTGTGTCACGATCACTATCACTAGAATCGAATGAGATGAGTTAGAATGTATCTCATCTTCTTGGTCAGGTTGATCTTGTTCCTTAGCCATTAGACATATTAAGGCTTCTTCTTCAGAGTCACTTGAGTAGTCAGCTTCACTACTCTCTGAGTTTGCTGCTTCTTTTGACTTGGTTGTATCAGTAGTCTCAACAGCCAACATTGCTCTTTTCTTTTCTTGTCTTCTTTCTCTGAAGACTTTTCTTTCTTCCTCATTCCTATATTTATTGACTAAAGAATATGGACAGTCAATAGCAAAGTGTCCTGGTTGTCTGCAATTCCAACACAGGTTTTCAACTTTTTGATCAACTCTCTCATTTCTTGGATTTTCAGCTCTTTGATATTCGACCTTTTGATACTCAGCTCTCTTTGGTGGCCTATCTTCCCTTGGCTTGGAGGGAGCTGAATGTCTTCTGGAGGATTCACCTTTGTTTCTTTTATAGTTCTTGTTGAAGAACTTGTTGAATCTTTTAACCATCAAGGCAATTTCCTCCTAGTCAATGTCTTCTTTGGTCTCAGCTCTCTTCCCTTCCTTGACTACGAGTGCAGCTGTTTTGGGTACAACTATCTCCTCTTGATCCTTTCTTCTCAGCTCAAACTCATAGGCTTTGAGGTCTGAGAACAATTCATGATTAGATGTTTTTGATAGGTCCATTGAGTGCCTTAGAGCCATGGTCTTCATTTCCCACTCAGCTGGGAGGCTCCTTAGTATCTTCATACACATTTCCTTCTCT
This sequence comes from Rehmannia glutinosa, assembly GCA_016081115.2. NCBI lineage: Eukaryota > Viridiplantae > Streptophyta > Magnoliopsida > Lamiales > Orobanchaceae > Rehmannia > Rehmannia glutinosa. The sequence continues at coordinate 87,443 of JABTTQ020001938.1, forward strand.
GTGTATTCTTTCCCAAGTGTTGAGAGCTCATTCGTTATTTCGGTGAATCTAGCATCCGGTGATCCATTGTCTCACCAAGCATTTTAAAATTTTCAAATTTTTGAACAACAACAGATAATTTGTTTTCCTTGATTTGCTCGGATACTTCACAAATTAAGGTTAATTTATCCCAGATTTCTTTGGCTGTTTTGCAAGATTTGACTTTGTTGAACATGGCTTTGTCCAAAGTCTTGTAAAGTATATCTTTGGCCACGTTGTCAAGGGTGTATCTTTTTCTATCATCATTTGTACATTCAGCTCTTAGCTTTTCAACCATAGCTGGTCTGGGAGGAGCATCCTCCTCTCCTTTAGCTGCAGCAGCTCTCCTTGCAGCTGTGTTCACCTTCATTATTTGCAGTGGCCCATCCTCTATCACTATCCACATCTCATCATGTAAAGCTGATAGATGAGCCTGCATACATATTTTCCAGTCATCAAATGCTTCATTGGTAAACATAGGATTGCGTGTCAAATTTGCTTCCATGATAATAACTTTGCTGTTTAACAACTTCTTTGAAAGATTGGAGATCTAGTTCAGTAACCAGTGCAGAAGGCTCAATGAACCAACCGCTCTGATACCACTTGTAGGTCCCAAGGGGTGTGAGTAAGGTTTAGAAGGGGGAGGGGGTTGAATAAACCTTACCAACTTTTCGATTTAGTCCTTTTAAATTAGTTCAGAGTTAATTTCACAGCTATGTCCTAAATGGACAACTAAATTAGTTAACCAGCAGAGTTAGCCACTCAACAGACTCGATTGAGCTATTGATAGAATAACTCAACTGTTTAGTCTAATACGTAACTTGGCTGTGATGAGATTTTCAGCGGAAGACTTAACACCCTTTAATTTGGTTTAAGTTTGTTTTTACACTTGGTTTTAGCACTTTGTTAAATATCAATCGGATAGAAAATTATCAGCAGATATTAAATGATATGTAGTAAGTAAATGCTGAAATGTAAATGACACAATAAATTTTATAGAGGCTCGAAGATGGGGTAATTCTTCTAATCCTCTCTTCTCCAACTCCTGGAGGAATCCACTAAGTATTGATCCGAGTAAAAAGTGGTTATCGATCCGGATGCAAGTCTTGATCACACTGGTGACTTGATCCTTTGGGACTCGATCGGAGATGCCTTGGTCACACAAACCGGATTCTCGCACGACTGGGCCTTCTTCACAGGCAATTTGCGCTTTGCTACTACAACTCACTTGCTCAAGCTTCTTGGATTTGATCACGAAGCCCTCCAATGACTTGAGCGGTTCGACCTTGAACCTTTCTACAATCCTCCTTGGAATGTAGACCCCTTTTGATTCGTCAAAAGTTTCCTCTTCAACAGTTTGAAGTTGTCTTTCCTTCACAGCTTGGTGTTGGATCGATTTCCTTCGAAATTTAGGCTTGAGGATTTGCTTGAATAACTTGAGAATATTTTGCAGGTTATAGCTCGAATGAAAACTTGAATGTTCGTGGTTCAGGTTACCTTTTCTCAAAGTGATTCCTCAGCCTTTTATAGTGCTCTTTCAAAAATCTGTCCGTTGAAGAGATAGGCTGATTTTCAAAAGATACTAGTGGTTGTTGGCGTGTCTTGTTGCAGTCCTTGATCTTGACATTACCTCGTATTAAATGAACTTTCAGCTTTTCAGAGCCTGACACAGGTGCAGTGTTTCCCATTGGTTTATTCTTTTTGCACACTTCTGGGACTGAGCACTTTAGAATATTGCAACATGGAAGTATTACTTATTTAAGTAACTTTCTTGAGTTCTGTGCAATAGACTCTTTTCAGTTGTCTTGTCTTGACTTGATTGCAGGTTCCTTAACTTCCCAGGTGACTTGAGTCGGCTCCCAATCATGGAAGACTCATCTGTCACTTCAACTTGACTTTGTCTTGGGCGACTTGACCGTGACACTTCTCACGATTGTAACAGTTGATACTCCTTGATCGAGTTCTTGACTTTTCCTCCTTGCCATACTCAGGTGCTTCACAGAGGAGTCTTCATTTTAGCCTCCAGTTGACTTCTTGCATATCCAGGCATAGCTGACTTGACTCAGCTCGTACAACACTATCTATTACAGTGCAAATTACAAAGAAAATGGGGTGCCAACTTTCTAGTCTAAGTTTTACATGACATTCATCAAAATCTAAACAATAAATTTCCCAACAATGCACTTGATTGCCTGCAAATAAATAGTGATTCAAAATAGAGTCAGAATCAGGCACGAAAATCAAGATACAATAGGAAGAGTTTTAATTAGGAAAGAATTCCTCATGGTAAAAATCGAAAAATAAGGAAAGAATCAGGATCCCAATTAATCTCAAACTTTGGTTCACAAAGTGTTCAAATTATGTCAACTTGTGATAAAATCAAAAATAAGATTTACCCCGATCCTCCAAATCGGTTCAACCCACAAAATATATCCATCAAGATTTTCAAGATTTTGGGGAGAGAAAAATATCACCCTCAAATTATATGGAAACCAAATCTCAGCAAAGAATCCAAAATCACTAGGACATGCAACACATACTATGCCTAATGCAGCAAAAAGAAAAAAAAAACAAACAAGGTGAAAAGTGTTGTAGCAATGGATGTAGTTTCAAATGTCGTCCCATTTTGAGTCACACCTGTACTAGCTAATTCAATGAATCGCAATCCGAAACCCCAACTTTATCAAAATTTTCAAGTTTTCTTCACTTTTTTCAAGTCTCATGAGGGAGTTAACCAACAGGGAGCTTTCACTCAAATGTCAAAGGTAGCTCTTTTTCACATGATCATGCCTTTTTAGACAACAGTACGCTTGAAGAAATTGGTCACAAGGAATAGCTTCACACAATGGGTTGGTAGCTTTTTCCTAGAAGGCCTCCAAGCATGATCAAGACTTTATTCTCAACTCAGCTACTGGGAAAAATATCATCATCATTTTTTTGAATTGGAGAGATCGACTCACACCAGTTTTCCAAGGGAGACAATATATGTGACTAGTTCGAACCATCAATCCACTTTTTGCAGATATGCATGAAAGCTTACAATGCAGGGATGCCTAAAAAAAATCAAAAAGAAATAGAGGAGAAGAGAAAGGATGCAGAGATTGGATGTCACAACGGATGTGATGTGTAATGCTGTGACATCTCATGTAACATTTCAGAGAACACACAAACCGAGAGACTTCCTTAGATTGGAGAATCTCTCAAAATCCAAAGACTTGGTGAAGATGTTAGCAAGCTAATTTTCAGTAGCAATATACTCAATTAGAATTATATTTTGCTCAACTAAATCTCGAATAAAGTGATATCTAATATTTATGTGTTTAGTACGAGAGTGTTGGACAGGATTTTTCGAAATATCAATAGCACTCATATTATCACAATAGACAATCAGTGTTTCACTTTGCAAATCATAGTCCTCAATCATTTGGTTCATCCATAAAAGTTGCGTGCAACAACTCCCAACTGCTACATATTCTGATTCCGCAGTCGAAAGAGATACACAATTTTGCTTTTTACTATACCAGGAGACCAAATTATTTCCTAAATAAAAACATCCACCAATTGTACTTTTTCGATCAACAACATCTCCAGCCCAATCAGAATCACTAAATCCCACAAGATTAGTGTTAGTGTTTTTAGTTTACCAAATTCCCAAACCAGCTGTGCCCCCTACGTATCGAATAATACGTTTTAAAGCCTTTAAGTGAGTAACCTTGGGATCAGATTGATAACGAGCACAAAGACAAACACTGAACATAATATCAGGACGACTGGCAATCAAGTACAACAAACTTCCTATCATGCTTCCATACAAGGTGTGGTCAACACTTTCAGCCACATCTTCTTTACTCAACTTTTGACTCGACCCCATGGGAGTCTTCAAGTGAGAGGCATTTTCAAGCTCGAATTTTTTCACAAGATTCTTAGCATACTTGCTTTGTGAGATAAAAATTCCTTCCTTTAATTGTTTTATTTGCAAGCCCAGAAAGTAACTTAACTCACCTACAATACTCATTTCAAAAGTGGAGGACATGCAAGCAATGAATTCCTTTAACAATTTATCAGAGGAGGAACCAAACACAATGTCATCGACATAGATTTGAGCAATCATGATATCGTGATTTTTTCTTTGAATGAACAAGGTTTTATCAACTTCACCACATTTAAAACCAATTTGAAGAAGATACTCAGTTAGACTACCGTACCAAGCTCTAGGGGTTTGTTTGAGACCATAGAGAGCCTTTTTAAGCTTATACACGTGGTTAGGCTTAAAAGGGTCCTCAAAGCCTTTAGGCTGTTCAACAAAAGCTTCTTCATCTAGAAATCCGTTTAAGAAAGCACTTTTGACATCCATTTGGTGAAGAGTTAATCCCATGTAACATGCAATAGCAAGCAACAAACGTATGGACTCAATACGGGCAACAGGAGCGAAGGTTTCATCGTAATCCACCCCCTCAACCTGTGTGTACCCTTGAGTGACTAATCGAGCTTTGTTGCGAACAATTTTGTCAGATTCATCTGTTTTATTTTTAAAAATCCATTTTGTCCCAATGACATTTACATCCTCTGGCCTAGGGACTAAAAACCACACATCATTTTTGACAAATTGATCTAGTTCCTCTTGCATAACATGTATCCAAAATTCATCTTTAAGAGCTTTAACAACATTCTTAGGTTCAACATTGGACACAAAACAACACGTTCTCACATTGGTACAATCAGTAGACAAGCATACCATTCTTACCATATCACGATAGTTCACTCTACCTTTCCCTCTTGTCTTAATACCATCAGTAGTATTACCAATGATCTGAGACGTAGGGTGATTTTTCAAAATCCTTGTAGGTATGTTACTGCCACGATCCATGATTGGATTATTAATTTCTTCAGCAGGTTCATAGTCAGAGTCAGAGTCTGACTCGGCTATAGCAGACACGGATATGGGCTCAGATGCCATCACATTTGGTTTTACATTTGAGACAGCTGTGGATGGCGCTTCAGTCATATTCTCCATAACATTTGTGCCTACATCCTTTGCTGGGGCAGTCTCAACAAACTCGAGTAGATCCACATGATCTTCTTCACTCTTTCCTGCAATATCTGAGAGATCATCAAAGACAATATTCACAAATTCCATGATTATCTTAGTACGAAGATTATAAACTTGATAGGCATGACTATTCGAAGTGTAGCAAAAAAAAAAAGACACTTATCACTTTTGGAATCGAATTTACCAAGATTATTATGATCATTAAGGACATAGCACACACACCCAAAAACATGAAAATATTTGAGGTTAGGTTTCTTTCCCATAAGTATTTCATACGGGGTCATAGAACATCCATGTCTCAAATACACACGATTAGCTATATGGCAGGCAGTATTCAGAGCTTCAGCCCAAAACTTTAGAAAGTTTTTTTGAACTAAGCATGACACGGACTATCTCTTGCAATGTACGATTTTTCTTTTCTGCCACCCCATTTTTTGTGGAGTTTTAGGTGCGGAAAATTTATGAGAAATCCCCTTTCTATCACAGAAGGACGAGAAATAAGAATTATCAATTTTTTTACCATGGTCTGATCTAATTCTGGCAACAGTTAAATTATATAAGTTATAAACCTTTTTATGCCAGCTTCTAAAGAAATCGAAAGTTTCAGATTTCTCACGTAGAAAGTAAGTCCACGTATAACGTGAAAAATCATCGACAATCACATAAGAGTACTTCCTACCACCCACACTTTCAATCTCAATAGGACCCATGAGATCCATATGAACTAACTCCAGACATCTAGTGGTGTGGAAATGTGATGTCATTTGATGCGATACTCTCTTTTGTTTACCCCTTTGACAACTTTCACAAACACTGACACTTTTCATAGACAATTTAGGAAAACCAACAACAACTTCAAATTTCACAAGTTCCATTAGCTTTTTATGGCTAACATGGCCTAATTTTTGATGCCATAGATCAGTGTCATTCGTGTGTGCCCTGTGACAAAGTTGATCATTACAAAATTGATAACAGTTGTCCGAAGACCTCAAGCCAGTAATGATACAATTATCAGTCTCATCGAACACTTCACATGAGTTTTTGTTGAACTTCACATAGAGATCCTCATCACATAGTTGACTTATGCTGATGATATTAGCATTAAGACCAACTACATGAAGCATATTTCGTAGCTTGGGTAGTCCTTCAACGTTCAACGTCCCTTTCCCAACTATCTTCCCTTTAGCTCCACCTCCATAGGTAACATTGCCACCATTGTAAACTTCATAGTCAGTTAAATACTCCAAGGTACCTGTCATATGTCGTGAGCATCCACTATCGAAGTACCAAGATCCTGCAACGTTAGATCTCAAGGAAGTATAGATAACATGACATTTAACATCAGATTTTTTGACCTAGACAGATTTTGAAAAATGATTACGAGGATGTCGTAACATCTGCGATGACATCTGGCTTCCAGACCTTAAATCCGATTTCAATTTATAATAGAATGGTTTTATGTGTCCAGGAGCATGACAATAATGACAAATAAAGTGTCGTTTCCGTGGTTTAGACTTCTGGGAAAAAAATCCTTTTATTATTGGAGGAATCTGAGGATTCACCTTGTTCTTTTGCTTAAACAAAAACCGGAGTTGTATAACCAATGCCAGTTTTATCATCACTACCCATGGAAAGAATATCATCCAGTTTTGCTTTCCCAGAATTAAACTTTTTCATGCTTTCAAGAGACTCTTCAAGTTTAAACTTTACCTTTTTGAACTCAAGGTCTTTCTTTGTAAGAGAGGCCTCCAACCTGGTAACCACTTCCCTTTGATCATCATTCACCTTTGTAAGTCGATCATTCTCCTTTTTCAGCATCTCTTTCACTTTAATCCTTTTCAGGCAATCATTGTAAAGGTTTGCGTATGTGTCCTCCAGACTTTCATCATCAGATTCATCATCCTGTTCAACATCATTAGGAACAGAAGTAGAATTGAAACAAAAAAGGTTAGAGTCGATAGGAGATCCCGTTCTTGAGATGTGACTTGGATGTGATCGGTGAAGGTGTGATCACATCTCGGGCCACACTGGCGACACCTGAAGGATTTATTTGGAGAGACTTTCGATCTTTCCCCAAGGTGGTCAGAACCTTGGTTCTTCCTGTTCATTCTTTTCACTGTCAGATTCGTTATCACTCAAGGTCACTATCAAGCTCATTCCCTTTCTCATAAGAGTATTAGCATATTGGGCAGCATAGTGACCATACCCAGTACATGCCCTATACCTAATGGAGTCAAGAGTTTTCGTGTCAGACTTTTTCGATTTATCACCAGAAAAACGTTCTTGACTTTTATCAAAGGTGTGCTTTTGAGGAAACTTGCTTGACTCTGACTTAAAAGTCTTGGTGAAGTTTTGAGACTTTTTCTGACTTTTGAGCTTAAGAATCCTATCAAACTTTTTCGAGTACATGGCCATAGAATCATCTCCTAGATAAGACCTTTCAATTTCATTGGTAAGATCAGCAAAATCATTGGTAACTTTGGACTCAAGTTGAAAATGAGACTCAATTTGAAAAGCAACTTTGTGACCCAAACTCTCCATTTGTTGAGCCATGTTCATCTCATAGGTTTGAAGAATGCCAGCAAGTTTTTCGAGACTTAAAGTGGACACATCAAAGCCTTAGAATTGTAATTGGACAAAACTAATTCATCATTAGTCCAATCAATTTTGGAGGTGACCACCTAGTAAGGATTGTACGCCAGGCCCTTTCATCAATTGATTTGGTGTAGGCCCGAACTTTGACTTTCCAAATAGAATAACTGGTGCCATCAAGAATGGGGGGACGAAAAGTGGGGTTATTTTGAGTATCCATGCTAACAAACACTCAGGATCTACACTTAGTGTCGTCAAGTATAGGCTCTAGATGCCAATTAAAAGAATTATAGCACGGATATTTACCAAAGGTTTTGCAGAGTAAGGATGTAATTGCAGATGTGGTTACATTCACAATCACATGCAGCGGAATTTTGAAAACAATAAAGAGACACACGAAGTAAATATTGTCTACAAGCCAAAAAGCTTGTAGACGTGCCAATATGGCAAAACTTTCCACTAGTAAAAACTGTTTGATTCCGTATACAAAATACTCAAATCCAACTAGTAGAAACTCAATGACAAACTCCTATCTAGAGTATATCTGATCTATGTAATTCAACTCATCCAACAATAGACATGTGTGGACTTTGTTAATCACAATACAAAAACAATGGATGAAAAACATAACAAACACAACTGCAGGGCTGAATGTGATCTCAGATGTAGTCACATTCGAGATCGCATCCAGGGCAGCGAGACTCCTTGTGCTTGTATGACTTTTAACTCTCTCAAGACTCATGTATCTCTGGTATATTTCTTGTGTTGTGATTATGCACGTCATCTTCCCTTTATATAACCATGCAAACCCTTCAAGAGACCTAATACACAAGGAAAGAAGATATATACAAATATATGACAAGTAAATCACTTATATTAGGAAACAAGATAAATATCAAGAATCCTAATATATCAATACCATATCAATATTATTTCTTTCCAACTCTAAAAAGTCATAATCATACCATAAGTCTAGAAAGACAAAACAAATCAAAATCCAATCTTTATAATTTAGGAAATTATTTTGGGCAATAGAAAATCGCCCTAACATATAGTATCTGAATTAGCCAATCTCAAAGCTCTAATACAATAATTTCAGAAAGCATGCATGATAAAGTGTTGTTACATGCTTTTAATGGAGAAAAGAAAAAAAAACTGTATTAAAAAATACAAGAGCAAATCATGCACCAAGCTTACTCTAAGCATGAGTGAATTTGGGGCCTAAATTCTGAAGAACAGATATCCAAATTACAATGGAAAAAGATAACAATTAAATAATTATGTTGCGATACACTTGAGCAGGCCTCATGACTAATAAAAAATGTAGAGATTCTATAAATTCCATGAGAATGCGAGCTTACCAATTAAGACTTTGACTTGTATCCATAGGTACATCTTTGCAGATGAAGCATCACAAATACAATAGATGTACCACAAATTCTAACGTTTTCCAATTTTGCCACAAATCTTCATTGAGTCATATTGACATAGCTTGTTTTAATGCTCAGTGTGGGCAAGAGACATTTTGATGACACCCGAGCTGAGCTGGAAGCAAATCAGTCCATGTGGCCATTCAGCCCATGTATATGTGGGACCCACGGGTCAGCACGAACCGAGCTGATGACGTTAGAAGCCGAACTGATGACGTATCATGAGTTGGGCTCGGCTCCACCCGAGCTCGATTTTGGCGGGAGATTTATGGTGGAAAATTTAAAAAATAACCATCTAGTTAAGCTAAGTGCCCCATTAGCACAGGAAACTGCCACTTGTCAGCAAAATATCGAGATGAGTCACCAAGTGGTAATTACTTGGCTAACATGCATACTTAGAGGAGCACATGTGTCCTTTGGAGATTATTTTAGTGTTAAGTGTAATAGTGATTATTAAAACCTACTAATGATATGGGTAATAGGCCTCATTTATGAGGAAAAGGACAAGAGAGAAATATTAGAGAAAAACGCTAGTGAAAGTACAACTGTAAAAGAAAACCGACCAGAAGCTTTCAGCTCGGTATTTTATTTAAAAAGGCAGAACTAGCCCTGAATTAAAGTCTATTCTCATTCCCACATATTACATTCCCGTACATTTTTGCTTGTTGACCAAAACGCTCGTCAAACAAATTGGTGCTAGAAGGAGGGCTCCCGTCTAGGTCCAGTCTAAATTTCCAGTTAATCAAGCCACGTGAATTCAGGTAAATCTAGCGTTAACTCCTTTGAAAAGGACAAAATGAGTTAGTTGTCTCGAAACGCTCGCATAACTGAGGATCCACCCGTAAATAATCAAACCGGCCAAACTACCAATGGCTAGAACGTGCCCTTGACCGAAGCAAGGAGCACGACTTTGTTCCCTTTTGCTCAACTTATTGTAAACCCCACTTTTGTTCAACAAATGAATCAACTCATCTCCCAAACACTTGCAACTACCAATTCACAAATACATCCTCCACCTCCTGTAAATACTCACCTACTTAAACCCCCAGTAAATATTAATGTTAATCCTCAAGTCCTTGCGCCTCCCCGTGATGAAGGCCAGAAGGCTAGTTCTGGCAAGGAACAACGCGGTCGCCGTGATAAAAGACGACCGCGCGATGATGTAGAAGAGAAAAGCCTTGTGGTGGAGTCTCACCCGGAGCCCACACGCCACTACCGCACCCGCTCCGTTTTTTCGGTACGGCTAGGGCTTGATCCTCTTCACCCTGCTAGATCGATAAGTTCCAGGCTCCATTTTCTGGACGACAGAGAGTAGGCTAGGGCCAACCAAACACAGGGCCCTAGCCCATTGGAGGAAACAGAGGTTGAGATCTTGCGTCTTCGCCGCCGATTAAATGAATTGGAGGATGGTCCTGAAGAAGTTCAGTGTTAAAGGCCGCATCAGGTAACTAGCTGGCCCTCTATTGTATCACCTTTTGCTCCCAGCATTCTGTCAACTCCTCTACCACCGAAGCTCAAAATTATGCAAGTCGGTCTATACAATGGAGAGATCGGCCCGATGACTCAAATCCACAAATACTTGTCATGGATGGAGCTCTACAACCCTAGCGATGCAATCCTATGTAGGGCGGTTCCGTTAACGCTGGGCGACCGAGCCCACCGTTGGTTCCGGACCCTGCCGCAAGGGTCCATGCAATCTTGGGGCGATCTGGCGCCCGCGTTTACAACACAATTTCTAACTGCTAAAGTCCGAGCCGCGCCGAAAGATTCCCTTGTAAATATTAAGCAGGGAAAGGATGAGCCTTTAAAAAGTTACATAGCTTGGTTTAATAAGCAGGTCCGGGAAATGGAGCCAGTCTCAGACGATGCTATTCTTATTGTGGCCATGGCCGGTCTCGCTCCTGAAACATGGTTTAATTATTCTATCCATAAGTCAGGGGCGACCTCATATCAGGAGTTTTTTTATTCGCACAGAACGCCATATCTATGCAGAAGAGGCCATGGACAGTCAACGTCCCGAGCAGAAGGCAGGGGGCGTGAAGAAAGATGGAAAGAAGGAGTTCGCTTCAGGATCGGGGTCGGGGTTCAGGCTTTTTTTGGAGAACCTGACCACAGGCTATAAGGCGTGCCAGGAAGTACGAGCCGAGGTTGCCGCGCTAAGGAGTGCTTTGACCCACACTCCTTCAGCAATATGGAATGAGATACAGTGTCTTAATTTGTTACCACCGGCTCGGCCATTAAGGCTAGAGCCTGCCAAATTGGATGCATGGAGATACTGCACCTATCACAAGCCGATAGGCCATGACACGGATGAGTGTCGAGACCTCATTAGAGAAATAATGTGCATCGTGCAGAGGGGCGGCCTGAAGAGGTACGTCCACGAGTTACCGCCACCACCAGCGCTCGCTCCGGGTGTAAATTCGGAGCGGTTGTCAAATTCAGCTCACCTACCGTTGTCGCCGAATGAGAATAACGGAAGGGAGATTTTGATGATGTCCGGCGTTAATAGAATCAATACCAATGCAGCCGAGGACAACCGCTTGAACCAGAAAATAAAAGCAGATGTCAGGTAAGCCGCCCATGCGGAAAGACATGTTCGAGTGGCGGAAATTAGAGAAGGCCAATCGACGGGTCAATTTGTCTTCTCGGACATGGATGCCGGCCAGGTGGTCCACCCTCATTCCGACCCCCTGGTCATCACGGCACATATTCTGGGCATTTCGGTGCACAAAATTCTAATCGACTTAGGAAGCTACTCATCAGTCATTTATGTCCGGGCTTTCAGAAGGATCAACGTGGACGACAACTACATTTGTCCATGTAATAATAGTATTTTGGTTTTTGGAGGGGGAAGGATTATCCCGCTCGGGGAAGTCGACCTGCCCATCCAGGTGGGACATGAACTACACAAGCGGACTGTCATCACAACGTTTAAAATTATCAAGGCTGACTCGGAGTACAACGCGATTATTGGGAGGCCGTTGCTTTACCATCTAAAAGCAGCAGTTTCCATATATCATTTTTCTGTGAAGTTCCCAATCCCGGATGGAGAAGCCATCCACAAAGGGAATCAGAGGGAATCGCGGGAGTGCTCACTCAAACTCCGACATATGGAGATTAACGTGGTAGAAAGGGGAGAAACCAGCGGGACAGTAAAGGACGACTCGGGGGAAGAAGGTGATACCGAATAGGGTGAGGTTGTTGTTCTGGAGAATGATCCAGGCAGACGACCTGGAAAAGAACCAATGATCGGAGATGGGAAAGAGCCAATAGGCGAGATGGAGCCGGAGAGTAGACCAGCGGTTGAGGAAGAGTTGCCCCTACAGAAAAAAGAGGGGCAAAGTAAGAAAAGGAAACACGCGGAACCAGTGGAACAGGTCGACAAGAAATATGGAGGACGCCAATTACGTATTGGCCACGACATCCAAGAGCCATTCCGGTCGGGACTGATCGAATTCCTCGGAAATAATCTTAACGTCTTTGCATGGACGCACTCTGATATGCTGGGAATTGATCCCAAACACACATGCCATCATCTCAACATAGACCTTACATTCCAATCGGTGATTCAAAAATGGCGGAAGCTCGGCCCCGACAGGCAGGTTGCCCTAGAGGCCGAGGTTAATAAATTGCTGGATAATCAGTTTATCAGGGAGGCCCTTTACCCTCGATGGGTGGCCAACCCTGTATTACTGAAGAAAAACAACGACAAATGGCGCCTCTGCGTAGATTTCACCGACCTCTATAAGGCATGCCCCAAGGACAACTATCCTTTGCCCAACATCAATTATATGGTAGATGCCACAACCGGACATGAGCTTATGAGTTTTATGGATGCATACTCAGGCTATAATCAAATTCAGATGCATCCGGATGATGAGGAGAATGCATCATTTTTCTCCGCTCGTGGCGTGTACTGCTACAAGATGATGTTGTTTGGGCTGAAGAACGCCGGGGCGACCTATCAAAGGTTAGTTAATAAGTTGTTTGAGGAATTGATAGGTCATACCATGGAGGTTTATGTAGATGATATGTTGGTGAAATCCTTGTACATATCTAATCACCATGCTGATCTTAATAAAATGTTTGCCATTTTGTGAGAGTATAAGATGATGTTAAACCCGAAAAAACGCACCTTTGGGGTCAGCTCGGGTAAACTTTTGGGTTATATGATTAGCCAAAGGGGAATCGAAGCCAACCCAGATAAATAAAAGCCATAATTGATCTTGAACCCCCCAATTCCGTCAAAAGAGTATAAAGCTTAACAGGTCGACTAGCCATCCTAAACCGGTTCGTTTCACGGTCCACGGACAAATGCAAACCTTTTTTCAAATCATAAAGAAAAATAAGAATTTCGAATGGACCTAACAAACACAAACCACTTTTGAGTCACTTAAACAACACTTAGCCTCAATCCTTGTACTACAAAAATCGACCCGGGGCGAAGACTTGTATTTGTACCTCGCGGTCTCTGAGTACGCTGTCAGCTTGGTGCTTATTAGATTGGACAACTCCATCCAACATCCGATCTATTACACAAGCCAAGCATTGCACGATGCCGAGCTCCGGTGTTGGGAAATTATTTTGTAGATTTTGATGAATGCCATGTAAAACTTAGATTAGAATGTTGGCACCCCATTTTCCTTGTAATTCTCATTGTAAAAGATAGGGCTGAATGAGCTGAGTCAAATCAGCTATGTCTGGGAATACAAGAAGTCAACTGGAGAAGTGAAGTGAAGACTCCGGTGCGGAACAGCTGAGTATGGCCAACACAGAAGACCAAGGACTCGACTGAAGATGTAATAACTGAGGGACAACTGTGTGAAGAGTCAGTTAAGTCAACTTGAGGAGCCATGTCACAAGTTGAAGTGACAGATGAGTCTTTCAATGATTGAAGCGCAGACTCAAGTCACCGGGAAAAGCATTTGCAAAAGAGGAGTTAGCAAAAGAATCCATTGCACGATTTAAGTCAAGAACTTTACTTAAATAATTAATACTTCCATGCTGGGTCTCAAAGTGCTCAGTCCCAGAAGCGTGCAAAAGGAATAAACCAATGGGAAGCACTGCACCTCGTGTCAGAACCTGAAAAGCTGGACATTCATTTAATACGAGGAAAGGTCTACATCTCAAGACTAAAGACCAAGAAAGACAAGCCAACGGACACAAGTGACTTTTGAAAATTAGCTTATCTCTTCAACGGGCAGATTTTTGAAAGTTCACTATAAAAGGCTGAGGAATTTCATTGAGAAAAGGTGACCTTGCACACCTGAGAAATCAAACATTATTAAATCTGTAACCTGCAAAATATTCTCAAGATATTCAAGCAAAATCCTCAATCCTAAATCTCGAAGGAAATTGATCCAACACAAAGGTGTGAAGGAAAGACAACTTCAATCTGTTGAAAAGAAAACTTTTGAAGAATCAAAAGGGGTCTACTTTCCAAAAGGGATTGTAGGAAGGTTCAAGGTCGAACCAATCTCAAGTTATTGGAGGGCTTCGTGATCAAATCCAAGAAGCTTGAGAAAGTGAGCTGATGTAGCAAGGCAGCTGCCCTGTGAAGAAGCTGAGTCGGACGAGAAGCCAGCTGTGTGACCAAGGCATTGTTTGATACATGTTTTTATCTTAATTTTGATGATTTTATTTTTACACCAAAAACAATGTTTTTAATTGTTGTCTAAATACTCCTAAATGATTTAAAATGTTTTTACTATTTATTCGGAGTATTTCTTCAAGTTTTATTTTAGATAAAATTGGACAACACTTTTAATGATTTTATGTTTATAAGTTTCTACTTCAAAACAAGGTTTCTAAATGTTGTCTAAATACTCCCGATCGGTTTAAAATGTTTTTACTAAATTTTCGGAGTATTTTTTGAGGTTTATTTTCGACAAAAATTGGACAACATTTCTATCTCGAGGTCAATCGGTCGCCCTATAGGGCAACTCGTACCTGAAGATGAATTTTGGAACAAAAAATGAGATAGATTTGTAAGTGGCCAGGTCGACCGGTCGACCAGGGTGTCGACCGAGGGCGTCGACCGGTCGACCGGTACCTGGGAGTCAGGTTTGGAAACAGAACAATTCATTCTTGTAATTGTATTGAGGGGGACCGGTCAAGGTGGAGGTCGACCGGTCAAAGACCCCCTTGACCAGTTGCCCCGTGTTAATTTCTGTTATATTCAATTCAAGGTCGCCCTCAAGTTTGACATCAAATTTCTGACCGTTTGGCAGCAGACAAAATTTCCTTAAATTGTGAGATTGATTTCTAACAACTATATTCTTGATTTTAATTAATTTTTTCTATAGATTTTCAATCCCCAAGAGGAGCCTATGCTTGGTCAATCATCTCCTATAAATAGAGGAAGTTTTGGAGCAACCAAGACAACTATTGAGATAGAACACAACAAGATACATTCCAAGCAAACACTTGTTCTTCATAGTTATTATTCTTGTTGTAATTTGCCTAGCTTATCACTTTCACATCTTGAGGTCTAGGCTTTCATTTCTTGATTACACTTGCACTCAAATTGTATTATTCATTATTGAGTTGTAATCTTGATTTTGGTCATCATTCAACACAAGATATCCCTGTGAGTATTCTTGTGGAAAGAATACACTTGGATGATCTTGTTGATAGGTGTTTCAAGAGTGTGGTGCTCTTGAGGTGTTAAAGAATTTGGTATTCTTGAAGATTGAAGATTGTGGTGATCTTCAAAGGTGCCGTTGAAGGAAGATTGTGGTAATCTTCAAAGGGAGATTTTGGTAATCTCCATAGGTGGTGTTGAAGAAGAGTGTGGTGCTCTTCAAGGTGTTGTAAGTTGAATTTGTATTAATTTTGGTAATTAATAAAATTCTTTTTCCTTTTTTGAAATCCATCCCAGATATACTGGGATGGTAGAGCACGTAGTCCCTAGGTGGGGTGAAGCTCTATAAATTGACGCGTGTTCTTTACATTCCGCACCTTTATTATTGTCTTGGCTTGTTTTATTCGAAAAAGAGAGCATAATCGAAAAGATGGCGATAATCTATTCACCCCTCATCTAGATTATCCTAGCCGCTTGGACTTACAAGTGGTATCAGAGCCAAACTCTTTGGCAAGCTCGTTTCACATCGCGAGTGAAGAACGATCGTCGGCTACGAATGAAGCTCACCTTTCCGGCACCTCCACCATCAAGCCACCTCTATTTGATTCTAAAAATTTTACATTTTGGAAAGAAAGAATGGAATGCTTTTTACAAGGTTGCAGATTCGATATTTGGAACATCGTCATCAATGGAGAATCCATTCCAATTAAAGACACACCATACACCTCCAAAGCTCTCAAAGAGTTCAATGATGAAGAAAAGAAAATCATCTCCTTAAATGGTAAAGCTCTCAATATTTTATATTGTTCACTTACCAACTTGGAATTTAATCTCATTGTAGGAATTCGATCGGTTCATGAAGTATGGCAAAAATTAGAAGCCATTCATGATGTATATGCAAATGATAGGAGCAACTCAAAAGCATCTACTTCTCAAAGGGATACAATGTCAAATCTAAGGAACAAGCCTCTTACAACCTCCAACTATAAAGAAGTTGAACATTGTCTTATGGGCATCGAAGAAGATAACGAGGTATGTCTTAAACCTTCTACTTCCTATGATATTGTTATACAAAATGATTAAAGTGATTTGCAAAATGATTTTGATGACCTTCAAAATGAATTCCAAAGTTTACTTGTTAAGTACAAAAATTTGAAAAAGGAATTCAATGTTTTGAAAAATGATAAGGATAGTTTATTTACTTCCTATGAATCACTATCATGTGCTCACACCACCACACTTGATAAAGTTAGAAACCTTGAAAAAGAAAATAGTACTCTTTTTGATATTCATAGTTGTAATAAATTGAAACAAGGACCTGATCATAAGCCTAGTGTTGTTAATCATATGAAAAGAAATAAAGTCCCTATGCATGTTGGTCATTATGCTTCAAAAATTATTACTTGCTTCTATTGCGGTAAAAAGGGTCATACGGCTAATTCTTGTTGGGCTAGAAATAGCTCTAATTATTTTTGGAGACCTAAAAGTCTCAAAGCTAATCCGAAAGGACCCAAACACATGAGGGTACCACAAAACAATGTCATATCAGGTACCCGGCAAAATAATAATCGAAGAAAATTCATACCACCAAGAAGACATCAAATGACCATCTCATTTGATCAAAGAAGAAGACATCACCAAAATGAGTTTCCAAGAAGGAACAATCGGAGAAGCTATCATCAACAAGATGATTTTCAAAGGGGAAAATATCATCAAAAATGGGAACGACACAACCCATGGAAATGATGTAATTGGTAAACCGTATCTCCCTACTTACATATGCATTTTAATGTAGTATGCATGTTTTTATTTGTATCTACATTGCAAAATAAGTTTTCATAATTTTAAAAATTAAGGTCTTCTATATATATTTGTGTTTTTAAAATCCTTTGAAAATGAGACCTTACATGTTTTTTTAAAACTCTTATGTATTTTTATACCATAAGCATTTTATTGTGATATCTCTTATTGCTTGACCTACACTTGTGCTATTATGTCTTGTGCAAAATTTGTTTAAAGAATTGTGTAGGATATATGTATCCATTGGCTATCGTCTATTACTTCTTCTAAGAGATTCTTAAACCATCGAGGTATGTTCACTCGTATTATTCTTAGAACTCGATTTTTTTGCTCTTGTATTGTTTATGCACTTATCTTTCAAAACTATTTCATCTCATCCCATTTAGTGCCACTAAATGACTTTGTGATTTTTCTCAAAAGGGCACTACTCGTTTTTCTCGATACTCATATTTGTTGGATTTAGTCCATAATTATCTTTTTGCAAAGTTTTAAAACTTTTGGGGTAAAAAATCAAATTTTGGAAAATTTTGGGGTTTAGAAAATTGCACTGGGACGGTCAAGGCAGGGCCGATCGGTTGCACCCTACCTCGACCGGTCGCCCAGGCTTAATTTTTGGCTTAAAACGTGTTTGTCTTCATTTTTCAAACAGAACACAAAAACTTCAAAACCCTCATTCAGCAGCGATTTTTTTTCTCCTTTTCACAAAATCTTCATTTCTTCATCAAAACTTGTGATTCTTATTTCTAATCCACTTCATTTTGCAAGAATCTTACAAATATGGCACCTCCTAGAAATTCTACCGGTCAAAATCCCACTTCCAAGCGAAGAAAGGGCGGAGAGGGTTCTTCGAGAAATCGGTAAGAGGGCCGAACAACGGAATATTCGAGCTACCCAAAGGAGTGTAGCTCAAGAACATGATGATATTCAAAACCCGGTACTCTCCAATCCTCAAATTGCCGAACTCCGCGGGACGATTTCAGTCAACAATTGCCGTTGGGCAAAAAGTAAGAAACCTCTTATACCTCAAGCTCCTCGCTCTAATAATGTTTTAGATTTTATCAACAAATATGCGGAGTGGTACTATGAAAATTTGAACATGGGTGCAAAATCGATAGCTTGTACGAAATTTGTCGATTTAATTCATTTTCAAATGAGTATCCTACTATTAGAGGATTTTTTGAAGAGCAAGGGTGGATGTACTTATGGGAGCATCCTTATGTTTTATATGATGATGATGTGATTCTACATTTTTATGCCAATATGTGGGTTGAATATGATGCTCAAAGGAAGCCTCTTACTTTGAATTCGTTTGTAAGGGGTCGTCATTTTATATGGACTCCTAATGACATTTGTCGGATTTTACATGTGCGAGAAGGTGGTAGGGATTATTTTGCTTGTGCTATTTGGAATGATGATATGTTGGGTGTTTATATGGAAGAAGTTAAGACCTATTTGGGCGTTTGGCCAAAATATTCGCTATTGGCCATGACTCTTGAGCACATGATTATTCCTGTTATTGTCGCCATCAGACTGCGTGGTAAAGCGAGCAAAATGCCTAGCAATATGGATTACTTTTTGACTTATAAGATTGCTAGAAGAGATCCGCTTAATTTTGGCGCAATACTTATTCAATGCTTGATTGAGTCTATCACACAAGGAAATAAGAAGTTTGTCATGGGCAATTGGATTTGCAAAGTTCTTATCCAATCAGGGCTACCTTCTTCGGAATGCAACTCGGAGGTGTTTCAAAATGATTTTGACATTGACAACATCTCTCAAATGGTCCACATGTGAAATAATATGGATATCCGCCCAACTAAAATGTCTAAAGGAAGAGGGCAAGGTTCTACATCCGAAAATCCAAACGACTTCTTTGATGATGCCGGGGTCGAAAGATGGCGGCGGGTGATGGGGCGAGCAATCTGGAGGGTAATACCAGTGCTCAACCGTCTAGGAGCTACACTCAAGCCGAATTTGATGAACTTAGAGCATATCATGAGGCTAAATATGAGGCTTTGGAGCAAAATACCTCAAAAATGCAAAAATCAATCGGCAAATTGAAGAAGTTCATTAAAGAACTCATCCCCAACGCATGTTTTTCTTCCGATGAAGAATGATGAGCCTATCACTTTACTTGCTTTTCTTCTTATGTCATTTTATTTTCTTGTAATGAACTTGATTTGTATAACTCTCTTATTCTAATGACATTTGCTTGTTGTTTGTTGAAGGGATAAAATAGCAAGTATGAAAGTGGCTTCTGGTTGATCTTGATTATGGTATTATTGGAGTATTTGATGGTAAAAATACTCTATTTGGCATTGTTTGATAATTGGTATGAAGTACTTGATGGTAAAAGTGCTTCTTTTAATTTTTGCTTAAATGCATTTGTGATGCCTTGATTATTTTGTTTAGATGGATAATTTGGGACATTTGTAATGTCTTATATGCATTGCTTGATGATATGAGCTACTTGATGGTTCTTTAAATGGCAATCGTAATGCCTTGATTTTTTGGCTAAAATTATCTCAATTGGGTCGAACCCTTGAGAATTTACTTTGTTGGGGCTTTTATTTGTTGGATTTATGTTGAAATATTTGCTTTTGGTGATGCTTTGAAAAACTTGGCTTTATATCTTTTACAAGGGCTATATACATCTTCTTTTATTTTTAACGCCCGCCAAGTGTTCGATTAAATGTTTCAATGAATATTTCAACTTCTACATGAATCTCTTGTTTTCAAATGTCTTAAATACTTATTGAGATCATGTCTTGGCTAACAAAACGAGCTTATGGATTTTTCATGGTACATTTCTCCCATTTTCGGATTCTAAGCCTAATTTTTTTTAAGGTTTGATAAATCATATCTTTGGTACACATTGATAGACTTGTATGACTTTTTATCATCCTAACATTATTTTTGATGATTCCAAAGGGGGAGAAATAGGAAATTGGCTCGTTAGCTCAAAGAAGCTAATAAAAGCTCGATATAAAAGCTATAAGCTATGGCCTCTTAAAGCCATAAGTTGTGGACTATACTTAGTCATTTTGTTGTATGATGATCTTATATACATGTCTAATGGTGTTTTGTTGACAGGGGGAGCTTATATGCTCTTGTACTTAAGTACAATTTGTAAAAGCTAAGCTTTTAGCTTATGGTTGATTTTTGAACTATACTCTTGATGTGCTTGATGATAGGGGGAGCTTGTGCTTATTCTTGAATATATTCACTCCCTTATTTGGTTGCTTATGTTTTTTGGTAATGTTAGTCGCTTCTAAACGGTTAGATGTTTTTACCGGAAAATCGTTTTAAAAATTGTCCTCCTAATATTTCTAAAAATTGTTTTGGTTTGTAATCATCAAAAAGGGGGAGATTGTTTGATACATGTTTTTATCTTAATTTTGATGATTTTATTTTTACACCAAAACAATGTTTTTAATTGTTGTCCAAATACTCCTAAATGATTTAAAATATTTTTACTATTTATTCGGAGTATTTCTTCAAGTTTTATTTTAGATAAAATTGGACAACACTTTTAATGATTTTATGTTTATAAGTTTCTACTTCAAAACAAGGTTTCTAAATGTTGTCTAAATACTCCCGATCAGTTTAAAATGTTTTTACTAAATTTTCAGAGTATTTCTTGAGGTTTATTTTTGACAAAAATTGGACAACATTTCTGTTTCGAGGTCAACCGGTCACCCTATAGGGCAACCCGTGCCTGGAGATGAATTTTGGAACAAAAAATGAGACAGATTTGTAAGTGGCCAGGTCGACCGGTCGACCAGGGTGTCGGTGAGGCGCCAACCGGTCGACACTCGTCGACCCGACTGGGAGTCAGGTTTTAAAACAGAACAATTCATTCTTGTAATTGTATTGAGGGGGACCGGTCAAGGTGGAGGTCGACCAGTCGAAGACCCCCTTGACCGGTCGCCCCGTGTTAATTTGTGTTATGTTCAATTCAAACTCTATTTCTGTGCGACCGGTCGCCCTCAAGTTTGACAGCAAATTTCGGACCATTTGACAGCAGACAAACTTTCCTTAAATTGTGGGATTGATTTCTAACAGCTATATTTTTGATTTTAATTGTATTTTTCTGTAGATTTTCAATCCCCAAGAGGAGCCTATGCTTGATCAATCATCTCCTATAAATAGAGGAAGTTTTGGAGCAACCAAGACAACTATTGAGATACAACACAACAAGATACATTCCAAGCAAACATTTGTTCTTCATAGTTATTATTCTTGTTGTAATTGGCCTAGCTTATCACTTTCACATCTTGAGGTCTAGGCTTTCATATCTTGATTACACTTGCACTCAAATTGTATTATTCATTATTGAGTTGTAATCTTGATTTTGGTCATCATTCAACACAAGATATCCTTGTGAGTATTCTTGTGGAAAGATTACACTTGGGTGATCTAGGTGATAGGTGTTTCAAGAGTGTGGTGCTCTTGAGGTGTTGAAGAATTTGGTATTATTCAAGATTGAAGATTGTGGTGATCTTCAAAGGTGCCGTTGAAGGAAGATTGTGGTAATCTTCAAAGAGAGATTGTGGTAATCTCCATAGGTGGTGTTGAAGAAGAGTGTGGTGCTCTTCAAGGTGTTGTTAGTTGAATTTGTATTAATTTTGGTAATTAATAAAATTCTTTTTCCTGTTTTGAAATCCATCACGGATATACTGGGGTGGTAGAGCACGTAGTCCCTAGGTGGGGTGAAGCTCTATAAATCGACGCGTGTTGCTTACATTCCACACCTTTATTATTGTCTTGGCTTGTGTTATTCGAAAAAGAGGTCATAATCGAAAAGATGGCGATAATCTATTCACCCCCCCTCTAGATTATCCTAGCCGCTTGGACTTACAGGCATCTGCAGACTGAGTCCAAAGGAGCAAGTCAGCTGCGTGATCAAGACTTATCTCTAGACTGATAACTACTTTGTGAACTGATCGTTACTTAGTGGATTCCTCCAGGAGTTGGAGAAGAGAAGATTACAAGAATTACCCCATCTTCGAACCTCTATAAAACTTACTTGTGTCATTTACATTTCAGCATATTTACATTTCTGCACATTTATTTTATATCTGCTGATAATTTGCTATCCAACTGACAAATAACTAAGTTCTAAAATCAAGTGTTAAAATAAAGTTAAATCAAATTCAAGGGTGTTAAGTCTTCCGCTGAAAAACTCATCACAGCCAAGTTAAGATTTAGACTAAACAACTGAGTTATTCTATCAACAACTCTGCTGATTAACTAACTTAGTTGTCCCTTAAGGACTTAGCTGTGTATTAACTCTGTAATAATTTTAAAAGGACTAAAATCGAAAAGTTGGTGAGGTTTATTCAACCCCCACTTCTAAACCTTACTTTCACCCCTTGGGACCTACAAGTGGTATCAGAGCGGTTGGTTCATTGAGCCTTCCGCACTGGTTACTGAAATAGATCTCCAATCTTTCAAAGAAACTTTTCACACTTGCTCTTTCAAAAGTTATTTTTAATCAGCAAAGTTATTATTATGGAAGCAAATCTGTCACGCATTCCTATGTTCATTATTGAGGAATTTGATGACTGGAAAATTCATATGCAAGCTCATCTATCTGCTTTACATGATGAAATGTGGATAGTGATAGAGGATGGGCCACTGCAAATACTGAAAGTGAACACAACCGTAAGGAGAAGAAGCTATAGCTGAGGCAACACCAGCCCTAGTTGAGAAACCAAGGACTGAGTTGACAAACGAGGACAGATAATGATACAAATTGGACAATGTAGCCAATGACATACTCTACAAAACCTTGGACAAAGCAATGTTCAACAAAGTCAAATCTTGCCAAACTGCAAAACAAATCTGGGATAAATTAACTTTAATTTGTGAAGGATCTGAGCAAATTAAAGAAAATAAATTGTCTGTTGTTGTACAGAAATTTGAAAATTTTAAAATGTTTGCTGGTGAAACCATGGATCACTTGGATGCTAGATTCACTGAAATCACAAATGAGCAATCAGCACTTGGGAAAAAATATACATAGAAGGAAATGTCTATGAAGATTTTGAGAAGCCTCCCAGCTGAATGGGAAATGAAAGTCATGGCCCTAAGACATTCAATGAACCTCACAACAACATCAAATCATGAGCTATTCTCAAACCTCAAAGCCTATGAGTTTGAGCTGAGAAGAAAAGATCAAGAGGAGATATCTGTACCCAAAACAGCTGCACTTATACTCAAGGATGGAAAGAAAGCTGAAGTCAATGAAGTTATAGACCAGGAGGAAATAGCCCTGATGGTTAAAAGATTCAACAAGTTTTTCAATAAGAACTACAAGAAAAATAAGGGTGAAACCTCCAGGAGACATTCACCTCCCTCCAAATCAAGGGAAGATAGGCCACCCAAGAGAGCTGAGCATCAAAAGGTTGAATATCAGAGAGCTGATAATTCAAGGACTGAAAGAAATGACCAAAGAGCTGAGAACCTATGTTGGAACTGCAGACAACCAGGACACTTCGCTATTGACTGTCCATATCCAGTAGTCAATAAATACAGGAATGAAGAAGAAAGTAGAGTCTTCAGAGAAAGAAGACAGGAAAAGAAAAAGGCTATGTTAGCTGCTGAGACAGTTGAGACAACCAAGTCGAAGGAAGCAGCTAATTCAGAGAGTAGTGAAGCTGACTACTCAAGTGATTCTAAAGAAGAAGCCTTGATTTGTCTAATGGCCAAAGAACAAGATCAACCAGATCAGGAAGATGAGGTACACTCCAACTCATCTCATTCAGATTCTAGTGATAGTGATTGTGATACACACACTTCATCACCCACTGATCTTTATGATTCATTAGGCAAAATGATGAAAGACTTTGAGCACATTAAATCCTCACACACACTATTAAAAGAGGAAAACAGCCAGCTCAAAAACCAAAACTCACAGCTGACTAAGGAGTTGAGTACTCTAAGTCACATAGCTGATGAGAACAAAGAGCTGAAGGCTGAAAATACCAAACTAATAGCATAGATAACTGCTATTGAAAAGAGAGGAAATGATCTTAAAAATGTGATTGCCTCATTAACAAAGGCATCTAAATCATTGGATGACCTTATCATGAGTCAAAAAGAATGTGGAGATAAGATAGTCAAACTCCCAGAGTGATTTTGGAAAAAGGATCTTCAAGTAATGAAGCATCTCATAAATCCAAAACACCAAATGTTGCACCCACATTCATTCCAAAGCACAATCACAAACAAACTGGCCTCGGATATAAAGGAAAAGGAAAACAGCCAGTTGAGTATGCTGAGAGGACAGCTGAGAACAAATCCAGCAGAGTTCCTCAGCAAACTCCAAATAGGAAGTACTCTGTGAAGAATAAACAGAGCTACAAAAAACCCCATAAGTTTTATCAAAGAAACACATATATTGGGAATGGAAGAAATTACCCAAGTCAAGCTGATTGGAATAATGTGACATATCAGCAAAGACCAATGGAATACAAGTCTAAATGGAAAAGACCTAGAACTCAGCAAAGGTCATTCTAAAGGCAAAAGAGCTACTATTAACACACATTTTCACCCAGGCACTACACTCAAAAACATCACAACTACCCAAAGAAGGCAATTGCTAAAACACACACACAGGCATACAGACAAAAGAGACAGATGTATGAACCTAAAGCCTCCAAGCAATTTGCCAAAGTGAGCTATGATTATGGCACAAATAGATGGCAACCTCTTAGAGTCAAGTCATTTGGCTATAGGTTGATTGGATCATCTTATAGCACTAACCCCACAGGACCCAGACAAGCATGGGTACCTAAAAACTAATTTTCTTGATTGCAGGTTCAAGGAACAGCTGAGTGCCAAGGAACCTAGTACATGGATAGTGGCTGTTCCAGACATATGACAGGAAACAGGAAAAATCTATCAAAATTTAAGGAGATTAGAGGCGCAAAAGTTATATTTGGAGAAAATGAAGCTCTAGGGGAATTCAAAGGCACATGATCCATCAAGAAAAATGGATTGAAAATTACAGATGTTGCTTATGTTGATGGACTCAACTTCAACTTGCTCAGCATAAGTCAACTCTGTGATAAAGGCTACAATGTTGGATTCAATATGGGAGTGTGCCAAATCAAAGATGCTGAATCGAATGAAATAGTGCTGCAAGGATCAAGGAAGAAAAACATGTGTGTGGTAGATTGGTCTACTGCCACACCAAGCACCTGTCTGTTAGCAAATAGCACAACCGAATCGAGTTGGCTGCAGCACAAGAAGCTGAGTCATCTGAACTTCAAGACAATCAACAAGCTTGCAAGAAGTCACCTTGTTGAAGGATTACCAGACTCAGTATACAAGAAGGAAAGTGTTTGTGATGCATGCCAGATGGGAAAGCAGATCAAATCATCATTCAAAGAGAAGTCTAGTCCGTCTTCAACAAGAATATTTCATCTGTTACACATAGATTTATTTGGTCCTGTTGAACCAGACAACATAATTGGAAAGAAATACACTTTAGTGGTGGTGGATGATTATTCAAGATATACATGGACAATCTTTATGTGCAAAAAGAAAGAAATTTTGCAATAGTTACCTCAGCTGATGAGAAGAGTTCAAAATGAAAAGAGTCAAACCTTAGGTCGGATAGAGGAACTGAGTTTGTCAATGGGATAATTACTCAGTATTGTGTTGAAAATGGTATTGCTCATGAGTTATCTGCAGCAAGAACTCCACATCATAATGGAGTAGCGGAAAGAAGGAACAGAATTCTCAAGGAAGCTGCGAGGACCATGTTAGCTGAAGCTGGACTGCCTAAGAGATTTTGGGCTAAAGCCATAAATACTGCATGCTATACTCAAAATAGATGCATGATTAATACACAGCTGACAAAGACTCCCTATGAAATATGGACAGGGAGAAAGACAAATGTTGGGTACTTCAGAATATTTGGATGTAAATGCTTCATCCATAACAATGGCAAGTACAACTTGAAAGCTTTCGATGTCAAAGCTGATGAAGGTATCTTTTTGGGATACTCAGCTGAAAGCAAAGCTTATAGAGTATTGAACAAAAGGACTACGGTCACAGAAGAATTCATCCAAGTTGTTTTCGATGAGCCCAATGTGAATGGAGAAGATATTGAAGAGTTAGCTGATAAGCTGAATCAGCCAACTATGCAGAAGAGTCCTTATGTTGAAGCTGAAGCAAGAGGACTCAACCAAGATGAAGATGAGATAGCTGAATCTCAAAGATAGCTGGAAAATCTGCAGCAAAATGATAATGAGAGAGCTGCTCAAGACAACACAGCTGCAAGATAATTTGAACCCAGCTGACTTGCTTCAACCTGATGTGAGAAGGCTGAGAGACCATCCACCATAGCTAGTCATTGGAGATGTGAGAGATGGTGTAAGAACCAGATCCAGAGCTCAGCAAGAAGCAATGTTCACTTGTTTTATTTCCCAAATAGAGCCAAAACATGTGTCCCAAGCATTGGATAACACACATTGGATTCAAGCCATGCAACAAAAGTTGAATCAGTTTGAAAGAAACAAGGTATGGGAATTGGTGTAGAGACCAACCCATCAGAATGTTATTGGAACAAAATAGGTTTTCAGAAACAAGATGACTGAGGAAGGATCTGTGGTAAGAAACAAAGCCAGATTGGTAGCTAAAGGGTATTGCCAATAAGAGGGAATAGATTTTGATGAAACCTTTGCTCCTGTTGCAAGATTAGAAGCAATAAGGATGTTTCTTGCCTATGCTGCACACAAGAACTTCGTTGTATATCAAATGGATATGAAAAGTGCATTTTTAAACGGACTGTTGGAAGAAGAAGTCTATGTTGAGCAACCTCCAGGCTTTGAACAGAAGACACTTGGAGATAAGGTGTACAAACTCAAGAAAGCATTATATGGACTGAAGCAGCCACCAAGAGCATGGTATGACACATTATCTCAATTTCTAATTGATAATGGATTTACCAAAGGCAAAGTGGACAAAACACTCTTTAGAATCTAAGATGGAGAGAGTATTATGCTAGTTCAAATATATGTGGATGATATCATTTTTGGATCCACAAATAAAGAGATGTGTGATAAGGTCTCAAACCTCATGCAAGTCAAATTTGAAATGAGCATGATGGGAGAGCTAACCTTCTTTCTAGGACTTCAAGTTAAGCAGCTGAAGGATGGAACCTTCATAAGTCAAACAAAGTACACCAGAGATTTAATGAAGAAATTTGGTATGGAAGAGAAGTCCTCTGTGAAAATACCAATGAACACATCAGTCAAGATGGACATGGATGCAGATGGTAAATTTATAGATCAAACAAGATACAAAGCACTTATTGGATCACTGCTCTATTTAACAGCAAGCAGGCCAGACATCACCATTGCAGTAGGTGTATGTGCAAGATTTCAATCTGCACCAAAGGAGAGCCATATGACTGCAGCTAAGAAAATTCTAAGATATTTGAAGGGATGCCAAGAAGTTGGGTTATGGTATCCAAAGGAAGGTGGATTCAAGCTTGTTGGTTACTCAGACTCTGACTATGTTGGATGTAGAGTTGACAGGAAGAGTAGCTCAGGTACACGTCAAATGCTTGGAAACAGATTAGTTTCCTGGTTTAGCTAGAAGCAAAACTCAATAGCCACATCCACAGCTGAAGCAGAGCACATAGCTGCAGGCAGCTGTTGTGCCCAAATCTTATGGATGAGACAGCAGCTGAGAGACTATGAAATTGAAGAAAAAGAGATTCCAATTATGTGTGATAACACAAGTGCTATTGCAATCACTCAGAATCATGTGTTGCATTCAAGAACAAAGCACATTGATATCAAATATCATTTTATAAGAGATCATGTTGAAAAGAAAGACGTCACTTTGGAATATATCTCAACTGATAAACAATTAGCTGACATATTCACCAAGCCCTTATGTGAATCAAGATTTGAAGAGCTTAAGCATGAGCTAGGGTTAATTGAGCTGAGTTGACACTCAGAAGACTCAATGAGAAGAGATGAAACGTGAAAAGATGAAAATAGAACAAATCTCATGAATTAGCCAAGTGAATCACCAGATCGTAAAGTCACCAGACGAGTTAGGTGGGTTGAGTCACTAAACGAAAGGAGAGAAGAAGTTGAGTCATTTGTGGAGTGTTTGAGTCATTTATGAGCTAAGTGACAAAAACGCGTTTTTAATAAGCGGGAATGTTTTTAATGATGACGTCAACATAATAATGACGGGCATACGATCAAAAGTCGCACAAAGAAGCATATAATTGGATATAAATGTTACCGCATTAAATGCGAGCGATTAAATGCTAATCAAAGATGCTAATCGAGCCGTTGATCTCAATCAAACTTTAAAAACCGAAAAACACGTCCTTTCATAACCCTTATATACTCCTTCTTTCGTTTTCTCTCTCACACTTAAAACTGTTCATCTTCAAACATTCGAAAGCAAGTTCTATTCTCTCAAAAACCCTAATAGTTCACAAGCAATTTCATCAAGATTTAATCGGTAGAAACTTCTAAAAATGGCACCAAAGATTAATTTCATCAAGCTATCGAAGTAAATCCACTGCGGTTCGATTTGTGGATTTTGAAGGAACGGGTGAAGCGGGGTTCGATGAAACCCTAGTGAAGAAGATAGCTGATATGCTTGAAAAGTCCGGTCTCAGGCCTTTTCTTACTTTGGAGTACTCGCACACCTACCTTGAAGAGGTGGCACAGTTCTATGTGAATGCTGAGGTGCAGGACGAAGGTATCAAGTCCTTCGTCCACCGCAAGGACATCATGATTACTGCTAAGGACCTTGCGAGACTCGTTTCCGCCATCCGAGGGCATGACGTAAATAAACAAAGCTAATGTGGACTTGGCTGCTGCATGGAAAGAAGTAGCCAAACCGGAGTGTGCTGCTAAGGTAGTCTACACAGTTGAGAAGGAGTTGCTGAAGGAAGACTATCACAAGCTGAAGGATGTCGTCTCAAAATGTGTGGACATGAAGTTCAGAAGCTTCAACCAACTATCAAAGACTAAGCTGATCGTCATGGCTGTGATCATTCAAGGAAAGAAAGTTAACTGGGCTGAGTTCGTGTACAGCAGACTCTGCCAGAACGTTGTGAATAAATCTTTCAAGGAAGATGGATCCTTTGGAGGATCACTTGGCTATGACCTAGTTATTGGGCATTTGATGGAAGTGAAGGGCATTCCCCTTCAACATGGAAAGCCCTTCCATGTAAACAAGAAGATGTTCAGGGCTAACCTTTCAGGAGCCCAGAAGAGAGCCCATGCG
The DNA here is from genome assembly GCA_016081115.2 of Rehmannia glutinosa. Lineage (NCBI taxonomy): Eukaryota > Viridiplantae > Streptophyta > Magnoliopsida > Lamiales > Orobanchaceae > Rehmannia > Rehmannia glutinosa. The sequence continues at coordinate 117,192 of JABTTQ020001938.1, forward strand.
AAGAGGATGGATACAAGTGAGGGGAATCGATCGACCCGAGGAACAGCTTGTTGCCTCCCCTCCCAAGAAGAAAGTCGCAAAGAAGAAAGGCGCCCTCGCAAAGAAAGTCAATGGATGCACTGCGCCCAGAATCGCCGCCCCGCCCGCAGCCGTGTCCCCGCCCCGCAATTAAGTCGAGAAGATGGCTGAGAAGGAAGCCCACATACCTTCTCCATTCATAAGGAAGAAGAGGACTGCCAAACCCAGAAAGGCAGCTGCCTCTAAGGAAACTCAGAAGGCGTTTACTTTTGAGGAACCGGAGAAAACTGAACCAGATATTCCTCTGGTTAAAACCAAGAGAAGGAAGAGAATCTCCAAGCTATCAGAGATTGAAAAGACAGCTGAGTCTGCTACTCAGCTGGAGAAAACCTCAAAGACTGCTGACATTGAGGAAGTGCAGTCTCCCAAAATAATCGATGAAATTGCCAAGTCTGCTGAAGGTGATCAGTAGATGCCCCAGAAGACCCAGCTATGGAGAGGACAACTGAGGATAAAGAAGCAGCGGAGACAACATAATCTCTTGTTGAAAAGGTTGTCTCTCCGCCTGCTCCGGATGCTGCTGAACGTAAAGAGCAGCAAAGCATGCTGCCTTCCATTCCAGAAAAGGAAGGACAAGAACAAGATGACGATGATGATGTCATCATGTATTCTCCAATATACCCATACATCCAGCGCCGTCTACGCAAATGGAGGGCGTGGAAGCTGAGTCACTCAAGGGTACAATTTGAACGCCCTGAGTTCATAGAAGAAGAGGAGGAATTTTTCGAATTTCTCAGCATCACCAAGGTGATTCAGGCCCTTGATGAAGAAAATTGCTTGAATATCTTACAAATCTTCAAGGAGAATGAACAAGCCAAAGCAGCTGAAGAAACAGAAGCTCGTGAGAAAGCCAGTATATCTCCTCTTACTGGAACTCTAGAACACACTCACTCTCATCTTGATGTGTTTTCGGAGAGTGATGATGACATGGATCCTATTGCTGCTAAAGAGAAGTCAAACATGCATCAAGCTTTGAAGGAATCCAGGATGCTGCATGAGCAACGAATGTTCGAAGGACCAGGAGAGTCCTCACAATCTCTCCTGGAGACAGACCCATTGGGAGTAGTGCAGCAGATTGCCACAACCATAGTTGCAGCTACGCCCCCAGTTGTCTCAGAGAATGGGTCCAAGGGACTTGGCGATGAAACTGGGAATTTGGGCACGCAAGTTGAGCCAACCTCTACTGAGGGTGTCTTACCACCTGCCCCCACGGCTGAGCACTCATCTGAAGCAGCCAGGAGTCTGGAGAAGAGTGACCCCATCGTCAGTCACTCAGCTGGTGTGCCAGCTGGTGGGGAAACTCACTCCACTGCAGCAGGGTCGGAGGATGCTGCAGATGACTCCACATTGAAGAAAGGAGGCGAAGTGGAAACCGAAAAAGACACACAGCAAGTTAACATTGACGAAGTTCGGACAGTTGATTATGTCCCAGCTGAAATGTCAGCTGCTCTGAAGGCCAAGGGCACTGCTGTAGCAGTCGAGGCAAAGGATGGAGATGCCGCGAGAGTTAACACTCTGGGCACTGAAAGTGCAATCCAAGGAGTTGAGACTCCTTTGGATGCCACATTCCAAGACCCTAAGACAGTTGTGTCTGTGAAGGGAATGTTGAAGGCCCGAGGGAGGTTGAGACTTCCTTGGGTAAAGAGAAAAAAATGCAGAATATCCCTCCTGTTCACATTGAAGAATCTGAGAAGGAGATTAGTGCTCTTCATGATTCCCAATACAACCCTGATATATCATTTCTGGGATCTGAAGATGAAGCCGAGTCCACCCCCGTTGCACATCACAAGGACCCAGCTGAGGATGCTCTTCCACAGATGAGTCAGACAACTTTTAAAGCTTCTCGTCAAAAGTTCAATTTTGATGATGAACCAAGCCCCCAGGTTTCATCATCCTCCGATGACGTTGATGATGCAGCTGAGGACAAGGATATTCATTTAGCGTAATCAATCGAGGCCGAAGAAGGCTGTTAAGACAATCGAGGCTCGGTCCGCCAATCCACTCAACCAGGCCCGGCCGAGATCGAGTCATCACGCAGCTCCCAAAGTCGCAGCGGAGATCGACTCAACCAGGATCATCAAAGGGACGAACAACTGTAGAATCGATCCCATATATGCGTGATGATGCGTTTGGGGAGATATTCCCCTTTTCGATTGAGCTGCCCGACCTTGAGGAAGAAACAGCTCAAGAGCAGCGACGCTTCAACATCAGAGTAGATCCAGTGATTCCCACCGACTCCATTGTTCCAGCAGATTCTGATTTTGATGTTGCTTGGCCGCTAGCTGAATCCGAAGTGATAGCTGAGATCCGTGAAGTCTTCAAGAAAATCTGTGGAGAGATTGAGAAGATTGAATGGCACCAGGCCTCACTAGATGTGCGTCTAGACAATAGGGATGCCAACCTTACAGCGGACTTGCGAGGGATAGTGGCAAGGATCAGGGAATGGTGTCAGCAGCAGAGTACAATGCGATATGAACAAGTTAGATATTTTAAAGCATTGTACAACAAGATGCTGGTCTGGAGCGCTGACAATGCTGACATGAAGCAGAGGATGCATGCAAATATTGATAGAATGCATGCCTCTCATACAACTGAAATGGAGCTGTTGCGTGAATTTCAACGCAAAGAACTTTTGCGTGTGGAAGAGAATATGGAAGCAAAGTTCAGCCTTCTTATGGCTGAAATGAAGCTTGTGGCAGCTGAATCAAAAGCCACTCGCTCAGAATTTTGAGCAGCTTGTACAATAGTTATCAGACTCCAAGCAAAACTCAGCTCTCAGTCGACTGGATTTCATGCTTGCTGGGATGTTTCCAGGGGTTCATCCCTTCTTCGATGATGCCAAAAAGGGGGAAGATGAATACCTGAGGAATTTGAAGGAAGAAACAGCTGTTGAGAAGAAGAAGGAGCAGACAACTGTTGAGAAGGAGAAGGGAAAAGCTGTTGAGGGGGAAAAGTCAAAGGATGTGACCTTAATGCTTGCCGAAACCCCTCAGCAAGGTCGTGTCACAGCATTAATTATCCGCAAACTTCCAGTGACTCTGCCGCTCTAACACTCTGTTGTGCCTATGTCTGAGAAGAGAAAAATTGTGGAAGCAGGGATGAAGGAGGTTGAAAGAAAGACGGATGCCCGTGTTCTAGAAGTACTGAAAATTTACAGTGGCATTCCAGCAGGAAAGGACACAGATGCCATTCCAGATGACGGAGATGAGCCAAGATCCATTGAAGAATTTAAAACACTCGAATCCGAAGGTTGCTTCAAGAACATGTCTATAGCCCAAGCCTGGGACTTGTACTGGGAGAAGGGTCTGAAGATGTGCGAAGAAGCTGATAGGCAGCAGACTACCAGCAGCCACTCAGATGGTAAGAAGAAGACTCCAGTACAATATACGCCCAGAGGAGGAGGAAGAAGTAGTGGAGGAAGAGGTTTTCAACCTAGACCTCTACCCAAAAACATTGAGAATGTAGATCCAGGCAAGAAGGGAAGGATCTACTGGGTTGGGTACGATGAAGTAGCAAATTGGGAAGTAGCAAGGAAGAATGTTGAATACGCGAAAAGAATTGAAGAAGAGAATAAAAGACAAGATCAGTTGTGGCAAGAGAGGCAAGAAATGAAAAGAAAAGATGATGCTGCAAAAAGAGAGCCTACGAAAAGAAGAAAGTAGCTGAAGATGAAAAGAAAAAGAAGAGAGCTGGAGAAGAAAGGAGGAGGCAGCGGAGGCGATGAAGTGTTGCTGCTAGCCCTTCATGTATTTTACCTTTGTAAATACATTCGTGTGAGTCTTCTGTACATTCAATAGAAAGTTTGTAATCTCTATATCTTTGCATAGATGGTTGTAATTTGCTTAGATATAATTATGCTCTGATACACATTGTAAACAGCTGTGTAAAGGACAAGAATGTTATGATCAATAAAATGATTGATCTACACATACATTCATTGTTACTACATTGTTTGTATGTATCTTTGTTGTTTACATGTTGCTTAATATTTTTAAGTTTTAGAATCATCATAAAGGGGGAAATTGTTGGGAAATTAATTTGTAGATTTTGATGAATGCCATGTAAAACTTAGATTAGAATGTTGGCACCCCATTTTCCTTGTAATTCTCATTGTAAAAGATAGGGCTGAATGAGCTGAGTCAAGTCAGCTATGTCTGGGAATACAAGAAGCAACTGAAGAAGTGAAAGAACAACTGAGTATGGCCAAGACATAAGACCAATGACTCGACTGAAGATGTAACAACTGAGGGACAACTGTGTGAAGAGTCAATTAAGTCAACTTGAGGAGCCATGTCACAAGTTAAAGTGACAGATGAGTGTTTCAATGACTAAAGCAGACTCAAGTCACATGGGGAAAAGGCAGCTGCAAAGAGGAGTTAATTGAAAAGAATCCATTGCACAGAAGTTAAGAACTTTACTTAAATAAGTAATACTTCCATGCTGCCAGGTCTTAAAGTGCTCAGTCCCAAAAGCGTGCAAAAGGAATAAACCAATAGGAAACACTGCACCTCATGTCAGAACCTGAAAAGCTGGACATTCATTTAATACGAGGAATGGTCTACATCTCAAGACTGAAGACGAAGAAAAGACAAGCTAACGAACACAAGTGACTTTTGAAAATCAGCCTATCTCTTCAACGGGCAGATTTTTGAAAGTTCACTATAAAAGGCAGAGGAATTTCATTGAGAAAATGTGACCTTGCACACCTGAGAAATCAAACATTATTAAATCTGTAACCTGCAAAATATTCTCAAGATATTCAAGCAAAATCCTCAGGCCTAAATCTCGAAGGAAATCGATCCAACACAAAGCCGTGAAGGAAAGACAATTTCAATCTGTTAAAGAGGAAACTTTTGAAGAATCAAAAGGGGTCTACTTTCCAAGAGGGATTGTAGGAAGGTTCAAGGTCGAACCAATCTCAAGTTATTGGAGGGCTTCGTGATCAAATCCAAGAAGCTTGAGAAAGTGAGCTGAAGTAGCAAAGCAGCTGTCCTGTGAAGAAGCTGAGTCGGATGAGAAGCCAGCTGTGTGACCAAGGCATCTCGGATCGAGCCCAAAGGAGCAAGTGTTTGTGTGATCAAGACTTGTCTCTAGACCGATAACCACTTTGTGAACTCGATCATTACTTAGTGGATTCCTCCGGGGAGTTGGAGAAGAGAGGATTAGAAGAATTACCCCATCTTCGAACCTCTATAAAATTTGCTTGTGTCATTTATATTTCAGCATATTTACATTTCTGCACATTTATTTTATATCTGCTGATAATTTGCTATCCAACTGACAAATAACTATGTGCTAAAATCAAGTGTTAAAACAAAGTTAAATCAAATTTAAGGGTGTTAAGTCTTCCGCTGAAAAACTCATCACAGCCAAGTTAAGATTTAGACTAAATAGCTTAGTTATTCTATCAACAGCTCTATTGAGTCTGTTGAGTGGTTAACTCTGCTGATTAACTAACTTAACTGTCCCTCAAGGACTTAGCCGTGTATTAACTCTGTAATAATTTTAAAAAGACTAAAATCGAAAAGTTTGTAAGGTTTATTCAACCCCCCCTTCTAAACCTTACTTTCACCCCTTGGGACCTACATCCGATATCCGCCCATGGAGAAACTGGCATACTAGCTGGTCATTTCAGCCCGAAAGCTCCGTCCGTACTTTTTGGAGCACAAGATCATGGTACTGACCAGGCACTTCGGGTTGGATGATAAAATGGGCTGTCGAGCTTAGCCAATTTGACATTTTGTACGAGCCACGTAAGGTAATTAAAGGACAAGCGCTGGCAGACTTTGTAGCCGAGTTCACACCTTCCATCCAACTAGAGGTGGTCGAAGATCAAGAGTGGAAGTTGTTTGTCGATGGCTCTTCCACCGCAGGGCGAGCAGGGGGCAGGATCATGATAATCGATCCAAAACTTAAGTGTTATTGCTCGGTCCTACAGTTCTAGTTCCCAAGAAAACAAACAATAAAGCCGAGTACGAAGCACTCTTGGCAGGGTTATAAATGGCAGCGTCGATGGGCCTGAAACGGTTGTTAGTACACAGTGATTCGCAACTGGTGGTCCATCAAATAAATGGTGAGTACTAAGCAAAGGAACAGAAGATCGCACGGTATTTGGACTTGGTTAAAAAGAAACTTTCGCACTTTAAAGCAGAAGTCTTGCATGTTCCCCGAACTGAAAACATGCTGGCAGATGCCTTAGCGCGGTTGGCCTCCAGTCCGGGGAATACACAGAAGATACATGCTAACGAAGCGACCGAGCTGACCTGGATGACTCCAATCATCCAGTATTTAAAGAAAGTTATTCAACCAGAAGACAAGGCCGAGGCTAGAATGTTACGGAATCAGGCCTTTCGGTTCACATTGGTGGATGGTATCCTATACAAGTGAGGATACTCTGTCCCTCTCCTTCGACGCCTATCGAAAATAGATGCAGACTATGCTCTCCGAGAGGTACATGAGGACATATGCGGAAATCACGCCGGGAGCCAAACATTGGATTACAAGTTAATACGACAAGGGTATTACTGGCCGTCCCTAAAAAAAGATGCGACCGACCTTGTCAAAAAAATGCGAAAGGTGTCAGAGATTTGCGCCGTTGGTTAGGTACCACCCTGAACAACTTACTTCCATATTCAGTCCATGGCCGTTTGCCAAATGGGGAATGGACCTCATTGGATCACTCCCCACTGGCAAAGGGGGCGTGAGATATGCCATTGTGGCGGTGGATTATCTTACGAAATGGGTTGAGATGGAACCCCGGGCAAAGATAGATGAAGAAAAGATCGTTAACTTTGCGTGAAAGTCCATCATCTGTAGGTTTGGGATACCATACTCGATCGTTACAGATAATGGGAAGCAATTTGACAACGTGAGGTTTCGAAATTTTTGCGAAGGCTTTCACATGAAAAATCATTTCTCGACCCCGTATCACCCGCAATCCAATGGAAAGGTCGAAGTGGTGAATAAAATACTCAAATATACTCTAAAAGCAAGATTGGAGGAATCTAAAGGTAATTGGCCTGAGGAGCTGCCCGGCGTATTGTGGTCGTACAGAATAACACACCGAGCAGCCACGGGGGAGACGCCTTTTTCCATGGCTTATGGGATCGAGGCCGTTATCCCTGTCGAAATTGGAGCCCCTACTTTTAGAGTTGCAAATTTTTCTGAAGAAAATAATGAAGCTGCGCTCCGAGCCGAGCTGGATCTATTGGAAGAAAAGAGATGTAGTGCCGAAATGAGAAACGCCGTATACAAACAAAGGAGTGAAAGGTACTATAATTCAAAAGTGAAGGAAAGAAGGTTCCAAGTCGGCGACCTCGTTCTAAAAAGGGTGACCGGGATTGAGCCCAGCCCGTTAAAACCGACCTGGGAAGGTCCGTTCTGTGTCAGTAAGGTCATGTCCGTTGGGAAATTTATTGTTTAGATTTTGATGAATGCCATGTAAAACATAGAATAGGAAGTTGGCACCCCTCTTTTTGTTGTAAACTGCATTGTAACAAATAGGGCTGGTCAAGTTGAGTTAAGTCACTATGCCTAAACATGCAAGAAGACCGGAGACTAGAAGGAAGACTCATTGCAAGACATTTGAGTATGGCAAAGAAGAGAAGATGGGAACTCGATCAAGGTGCGGTTGAGATGCAGCTGAGTAAAGTATCAGTCAATTCAACTCAAGATAGCCAAGTCTCAAGACGAAGTAATGAATAGTCATCCAATGATTGAAAGTCGACTCTAAGTCACCAGGGGGAAAGCAAGGAAATGCGGTCAAGTCGAGATAATCGAAAGAGATTGTTGAGTAAATCAAGAGAATTACTTAAACAAGTAATACCTCCATGCTACCTTTCTCGAAGTGCTGTCCCGAAGCATGCAAGGGGAATAAACCAATGGGAAGCACTACACCGTGTCGAACTCGAAAAGTCAAGAACAATTCATACGAGGAAGTGGCAACTCCAAGGATCGCAACAAGACAAGCCAACGACCACAAGTGACTTTCAAAAATAAGCCTATCTCTTCAACGGGCGATTTTTGAAAGATCACTATAAAAGGCGAGGAATGACTCGAGAGAAGGGGATCTTGATTACGAACCACGAACATTCAAGCTAACATTTGAATCGTAATCAAAATATTCTCAAAGATCATTCAAGATTAATTATCAAGCCTACACTACGAAGGAAATCAATCCAACACTCACTGTGAAGGAAAGATAACTTCAATCGGTTGAAGAGGAAACTTTTGAAGAAAAGGGTCTACATTCGCGGAGGATTGTAGGAAGGTTCAAGGTCGAACCAGTCTCGAGTTATTGGAGGGCTTCGTGATCAAATCCAAAGAGCTTGAGCAAGTGAGTCAGAGCTTGAGAAAGCGGTTGCCCGCCTGTGAAGAAGCCGAGTCTCACGAGAAGCCACCAGTGCGTGACTAAGGCATCTCAGATCGAGTCCTAAAGGATCAAGTCAATTGTGTGATCAAGACTTGTATCCGGGGATTACCACTCAGATATCGATCAAGAGAGAGGAGTAGAAGAATTACCCCATCTTGAACCTCTATAAAAACTTATCGTGTCATTTACATTTCAACATTTTAATTCTTGCACCTTAATTTAATTCCACGATAAATTTGCTATCCACTTGATAATTTCTAAGTACTAAAACCAAGGACTAAATCATAACTAAACCAAATTCAAGGATGTTAAGTCTTCCAATGAAAACAAAGCTGAGTTGAGCTAATTGGTCTTAACGGTGAGTTATTCTATCAACGGCTCGATCGAGTCCGTTGAGTGACTAACTCTACTGATTAACTAAATTGGCTATCCACCAAGGACACAGCTGTGTAGTATCAACTCTGAACTTTAAAAAGGACTAAATCGAAAAGTTTGTAAGGTTTATTCAACCCCCCCTTCTAAACCTTACACTCACCCCTTGGGACCTACAAGTGGTATCGAGTGGTTGGTTCATTGAGCCTTCCGCTTTGAGTTCTTGAACTAGATCTCCAAATTTTTCAAAGTCTGTTTTAGTACTTAAGTTTTCAAAACTCTTTTTATTATCAAAAGTTATTATCATGGAAGCAAATTTGACACGTATCCCTATGTTCACAATTGAAGGATTTGATGATTGGAAAATTCGTATGCAGGCTCATCTATCAGCATTATATGATGAGATGTGGATAGTGATAGAGGATGGGCCACTACAAATTTTAAAAGTGAACAGAAGAGTAAGAAGAGTCCGGAAATTTGAAGGTGAAGAGGATGTCGCTCCTAGACTAGGTATGGTTGAAAAACCAAGAGCTGAATGGACAAATGATGACAGAAAAAGATATAACCTGGACAATGTGGCCAAGGATATTCTTTACAAAACCTTGGACAAAGCCATGTTCAATAAAGTCAAATCATGCAAAACGGCTAAAGAAATGCAGGACAAGCTAACATTGATTTGTGAAGGCTCGAGAGCAAATCAAGGAAAATAAATTATCGGTGGTTGAGAAATTTGAGAATTTCAAAATGATCGCGAGGAGAGAACCTGGATCAATGGATGCTCGGTTCACATAAATTAACAACGAGCTATCTGCTCTTGGAAAAAAAGAATATACACGAAGAAATGTGTATGAAGATCCTAAAAAGTCTCCCAGTGAATGGGAAATGAAGGTCATGGCACTAAGACATTCCATGGACCTATCAAAGACATCCAACCATGAGCTATTCTCGATCTCAAAGCCTACGAATTTGGTGAGAAGAAAAGACCGAGGAAGAGACAATTGTACCCCAAAACATTGCTTTAATTGTTAAGGATGGCAAGAAAGCCGAGGTCAAAGAAGTCATTGACCCGGAGGAAATAGCCCTGATGGTTAAAAGGTTCAACAAGTTCTTCAATAAGAACTATAAGAGAGGCAAGGGCGAATCCTCCGAGAAGACACTCGGCTCCCTCCAAGTCAAGGGAAGATAGGCCAACCAAGAGAAGCAGATCATCAAAAAGTCTGAATATCAAAGGTCGACAATCCAAGAATGGAAAGAGCGATCAAAAGGTTGAATATATCTATGGAACGTAGCAACCCGGTCACTATGCCATTGATTGCCCATATCCTGTAGTCAACAAATACATGAATGAAGAAGAAAAAAAGTCTTGAGAGAAAGAAGACAAGAAAAGAAAAAGGCAATGTTGGCTGCAGAGCTTGAGATAGCCAAGTCAAGAGACATAATCGATTCACGAGTAGTGAAGGTGACTACTCAAGTGACTCGAAGAGGAAGCATTGATCCGTCCGATGGCCAAGGAACAAGACCAAGCCGACCAAGAAGATGAGGTACACTCGACTCATCACACTCATTCTAGTGATAGTGACCGTGACACACACACTTCATCACCCACTGATCTTTATGATTCATTAGGCAAAATGGTGAAAGATTTTGAACACATTAAATCCTTACACACACTACTAAATGAGGAAAAAACTAAGAGCAAAACTCACGGTGACTAAGGAGCCGAGTACTCTAAGTCAAATAGCTGATGAGAATAAAAGTTTAAAGACTGAAAATGCCAAGCTAGTAGGAGAAATAGCTGCCATAGAAAAGAGGGAGAATGACCTCAAAAATGTGATTGCCTCATTCACTAAAGCATCTAAGTCATTGGTTGATCTTATCATGAGCCAAAGAGAATGTGGAGACAAGACAGGCTTAGGATTTAATTCCTCGTGCTATGTCAAGCTCCAAAAGTGATTTTGGAAAAAGGATCTTCAAGCAATGAAGTATCTCAAAAATCCAAAACTCCAAATGGTGCACACACATTTATTCCAAAGCACAATTACAAGTAAATTGGCATTGGTTATAAAGGAAAAGGAAAACGATTGATTGATTGAGTGTCTTTGAGAGGGCGACTAAGAAGAAATTCACCGAGTTCCTCAAAGCAAACTCCAAACAGAAATACTCGTAAAGAAGAAACAGAGCTACCAAAAACCCCTAAGTTCTATAAAAGAAACACATTTGATGGGAATGGTAGAAAATATCCAAGTCAAGTGATTGGAATGATGTAAACTATCAAAAAGACTATGGAATATAAGCCCAAATGGCAAAGGCCTAGAACTCAACAAAGGCCATTCCAAAGGTATAAGAGCTTTCATCAAAGCACACATATGCACCCAGGCACTACACTCGGAGACATCACAACTACCCAAAGAAGGCAATTGCTAAAACACATATACAGCATACTGAGACAAAAGAGACAATTTGTATAAACCTAGAATCCCCAAGAAATTTGCCAAAATTAATTATGATTATAGCGATAGATGGCAACCCCTTAGAGCCAAATCATATGGCTATAGGTTGGTTGGATCATCTTACAATACTAACCCCTCGGGACCCGGACAAGTATGGGTACCTAAAACTTAATTTCCTCGTTTGCGGGTTCAAGGAGTGAGTGCCAAGGAACCTGGTACATGGATAGTGGTCATTCCCAGGATATATGACAGAAACAAGAAAAATCTGTCAAAATTCAAGGAAGTTAAAGGAGCAAAAGTCATATTTGGAGCAAATGAAGCTCCAGGAGAAATAAGAGGCATTGGATCCATCAAGAAAAATGGATTAGAAATCACGGATGTTGCATATGTTGAAGGACTAAATTTCAATCTTTGAGTATTAGCCAACTCGTGACAAGGGTAATAATATTGGATTTAACATGGGTATATGCCAAATCAAGGATCTGAGAATCAAATGAAGTTGTGTTGCAAGGATGCGAGACAAAAGAACATGTATATCGTGGATTGGTGAGAACACCCAACACCAACACCTGTCTGTTAGCAAAGAGCACCTGTTTGAATCAAGTTGGTTGTGGCACAAGAAAGTCGAAGTCACCTGAATTTCAAAACAATTAACAAGCTTGCCGAAGCAATCTTGTGGAAGGACTTCCGGACTCAATATACAAAAATGAGAGTATATGTGACGCATGTCGAAGGAAAACAAATCAAATCATCATTCAAAGAAAAGGCATGTCCATCTTCAACAAGAATATTGCATATGCTACACATGGATCTATTTGGTCAGTTGAACCGGCCAAAGACAAGTGGGAAGAAATATACCTTGGTGGTAGTAGATGACTACTCAAGATATACATGGACAATATTCATGTGTAAGAAGAAAGAAACTCTCTGAAACTACCACGGTGATGAAGAGGATTCAAAATGAGAAGAGTCAAACCATTATCAAAATAAGATCGGACGGATGAACCGAGTTTGTCGGTGGTATAATAACTCAATATTGTATTGAAAATGGCATTGGTCATGAATTATCATGAGCAAAGGACTCCACAATGAGAATGGAGTTGCGAGAAAGAAGGAATAGAACTCTCAAAGAAAGCTGCAAGGACCATGTTAGCGAAGCGGGGGCTACCTAAAAGATTTTAGGTCAAGCAATAAACACAACATGCTACACTCAAAATAGATGCATGATAAACAGACGGTGACAAAGACTCCTATGAGATTTGGACAGGAGAAAACCAAATGTTGCATATTTTAAAATATTTGGATGTAAATGCTTCATCCATAACAATGGCAAAGATAATCTAAAGGCTTTTGATGCTAAAGTTGATGAAGGTATCTTCTTGGGATACTCGGTGAAAGTAAAGCCTCAAGAGTACTCAACAAGAGGACTATGGTTGCGGAAGAATCCATTCATGTGGTATTCGATGAGCAAATGTAAATGGAGAAGACATTGAAGAGTCGGTGATAAGTTGAATCATCCATACCTTGAGAAAAGTCCCTATCTTTCAAGCCAATTTGGAATTATAAACTCGATGAAGATGAGATAGCCGAGTCTCAAAAATAGTGGAAAATCTGCGGCTAAGTGATAACGAGAGAGTGATCAAAGCAACACAGTGCAAAGACGATCGAATCCGGCTAACTTACTTCAACTTTGATGTAAGATGGCCGACGGACCATCCACGAGAACTTGTCATTGGAGATATAAGAGAAGGTGTCAAAACAAGATCGAACTCAACAAGAAGCCATGTTCACATGCTTTATCTCACAAATAGAGCCTAAAGATGTGTCACAAGCATTGGATGACACACATTGGATTCAAGCTATGCAAGAAGAGCTGAATCAGTTTGAAAGAAATAAAGTATGGGAGTTAGTTCAAAGACCCACCCATCAAAATGTTATTGGCACTAAATGGGTGTTCAGAAACAAGATGAACGAGGAAGGTTCTGTGGTAAGAAACAAAAGAAGATTAGTAGCCAAAGGATATTGCCAAGAAGAAGGGATAGATTTTGATGAAACATTTGCCCCTGTAGCAAGATTGGAAGCTATTAGGATGTTTCTTGCCTATGCAACTCACAAGAATTTTATTGTATATCAGATGGATGTAAAAAGTGCATTCCTAAATGGTTTATTGGAAGAAGAAGTGTATGTTGAACAACCTCCAGGATTTGAGCAGCAGACTCTTGGATATAAGGTATACAAACTCAAGAAAGCTCTATATGGATTAAAACAGGCACCCAGAGCATGGTATGATACTTTGTCACAATTCCTAACTGAGAATGGATTCACAAAAGGAAAAGTGGATAGAACACTCTTGAGAATTCAAGACAGGGAAGAGCATCTTGCTTGTTCAAATATATGTGGATGACATCATTTTTGGATCCACAAACAAAGAAGCGTGTGAAAAATTTTCAAACCTCATGCAAAGCAAATTCGTAATGAGCATGATGGGAGAGCTGACATTCTTCCTTGGACTCCAAGTGAAACAGCTGAAGGATGGAACCTTCATAAGTCAAATAAAATACACCAGAGATTTAATGAAGAAATTTGGTATGGAAGAGAAATCTTACGTGAAAATACCAATGAATACATCGAAAATAAAAATGGACATAGATGCGGATGGCAAGCTGTAGATCAAACAAGATCTGAGCACTCATTGGATCATTGCTTTATCTCACAGCGACTAGCGGGCGGACATCACCTTTCTTTGTAGGTGTATGTGCAAGATTTCAATCTGCTCCAAAAAGAGAGCCATATGATTTGCTGACTAAGAGGATCTTGAGATATTTGAAGGAAGCCAAGAAGTTGGCTTATGGTATCAAAGGAAGGTGGATTCAAGCTAATTGGCTATTCGGACTCGACTATCTTTGGATGCGAGTTGATAGGAAGAGCACCTCGAGGCACATGTCAAATGCTTGGAAACAGACTAATTTCTGGTTTAGCAAAAAGCAAAATTCAATAGCCACCTCTCTGGTGAAGCGAGAATACATAGGCTGCGGCGTGTTGTGCCCAAATCCTATGGATGAGACGGTGAGAGACTATGAAATTGAAGAAAAGGAAATTCCAATCATGTGTGATAACACAAGTGCAATTGCAATCACTCAAAATCCTGTGTTGCACTCAAGAACAAAACATATCGATGTCAGATATCACTTCATAAGAGATCATGTTGAAAAGAAAGACATCACCTTGGAATATATTTCAAGCGATAAACAAGGTTAGGCGACATATTCACAAAACCATTATGTGAGTCAAGATTTGAAGAACTCAAGCATGAGTTAGGGTTAATTGAGCTGAGCTGACACTCAAAAGACTCAAAGAAAGGCAATGAAACACAAAAAGGGAAAAAGGGTTGAATTCTCAAAATCAGCTAAATAAATCAGTCGTATCGGAAAGTCAGCTATACCGAATTAGCTGACAACTGAGTCATTATGAGAACTGTGAGAAGAAGAGTTAAATCAGCTAAGGGATAAGCTGAGTCATTTATGAGCAAAGTGACAAAACGCAATCGTTTTTACTAAGCGGGAATGTTTTTAAGAATGACGTCAGCATAATGATGATGTGTACAGGCAAAAGCTGCACACCAAGCTTATGATTGGATATAAATGTTGCCGCATTAAATTCGAGACATTAAATGCTAATCGGCGTGCAAAATCTAAGCTGTTGATTTCGATCACATTTCAAAAACCACCCGCACGTCCTTTCAGAGACCATACTTAAACCATTTTCGTCCGTTTCTCTCACATATTACCAAAACTGTTCATTTCTCTCTCAGAAGCAAAGGCAAAACTCTCTCAAAATCCTATCAATCTTCAAATCAACTTCTAAGTTTCTTTTCGTGAAATACTGAAAAATGGCATCAACTTATGATTTCGTCAAGCTAGGGAAGCAAATAAATCCACACTGGGTCTACTGTGGATTTCGAGGGTATGGTCAAATAGGGGTCCGATGACGCCCTCATAAAGAAGATTGCTGAAAAGCTCGAAAAGTCTGGGCTAAAACCATTTCTAACGATGGAGCTCCCGATGACCTATGTGGAAGAGGTCGCTCAGTTCTACGTGAACGCTGAAATTCACGATAAGGGGATCAAATCCTCTGTTCACGGGAAGGAACACTGCTCATTACCGACGGAAGGAGCACCAGAAATCAATGAAACTGATGTAGACTTGACTTTGCTTGGAAAGAAGTAGCCAAGAGGCGACTATCTTGATAAGATAGTCTACACGGCCAACAAGAGGTTCTTTGAAGGAGGACTACCACAAAGCTGTTGGACATAGTTGCCAAATGCATAGACATCAAATTTGGCGGCTTTGACCAACTATCCAGCAAAATTGATCGTCATGGCTGCGATCATTGAAGAAAAGAAAGTAAACTAGCTGAGTTTGTCTACGGCAGACTCTGCGAGAATGTAGGAAACAAATCCTTCAAGGAGAATGGAGCATTTGGAGGATCCACGGGATACGGCCTGGTGATTGGCGGTGATGGAGGTAAAGGAGTCCCTCTTCGACATGGAAAGGCGTTCCATGTAAACAAGAGGATGTTCGAGATCAAACCTCTCAGCGCACAAGAGAGCCTACGCCAAGAGGCGATACAAGTGAGGGGGAATCGGTGACCACGAAGATACGATTGTTTCCTCTCCACCAAAGAAGAAAGATACCCCTGACTACTAAGAGAATGTTGCCCCTGACAAAAGAAAACCAAATTTGCTCCCCCCCTTGGTGAGTCACCTGCCCCATGGCCGTGTCTCCTGCCCAGCAGGCAGCGGTGAGAAGGAATCTCAAATACCTTCTCCGGCCGTCAAAAAAGATGAGAACGATAAGCCAAGACGGCTCCTCTCGAAAAAACAACAAAGCACCGGTCCCCGCCGCCAAGACTTAGAAAAAACTCTCCGAACCAGAAATCCCTCTAGTACAAACTAGGAGAAGAAGAACAATCTTCAAGCGTTCCGAACTTAAGAAACCGGCTGAGTCAGCCACTCAGCTGAAACAGATACCGGAGACTGCTGGAGAAGTAGAGTCTCCAGAAATTATTGATGAAACAGCCAAGTCTGTTGAAGTCGATCAGCTGAGGCAAACTGAAGACCCAGCTGTAGTTCGAACAGCTGAGACACAAGAAGTAGCTGAGAAATCTAACTCGCCTGTTGATAGGATCGTATCCCCTCCTGCAACACGCATTTGTGAGAATGGAGCACAGAGCTTGCTACCTTCATCCACGAGAATGAGGGGACAAGAAGAAGCGATAGAGATGATGATGTGATGATCCTATCCCCACCTTATCCAGACATCCAAAATCGTCTGCGAGAGTGGAGGAAGTGGAAGTTAAGTCGATCCAGGGAATAGTTCCAACGGCCTGAGTTTATCGAAGAATAAGAGGAAGCGATGAATTTTCTTGGAGTGACCACTTTGTGATCAAGCATCTTTGGATGAAGAAAAGCGCACGAGATATCTTGCGAGATCTTGAGGACAAGGAGAAGGAGAGACAGTAGAGGAAAGCCGAGGCACGTGAGAAGGCCAGCATTTTCCCTATCACCGGCACCACAGAACATACACATCCTCTCCTTGCGTCTATCGAAGCGATGAGGATCACGGACCTGTTCTCGCCACGTAAGAGTTGCAAATGCAGCAAGCAATGCACGAATCGAGTCCTTCATGAACAAAAAATATGGAGGGACCAGGAGAGTCCTCCAAAACACGATTGGAGATAGACCCAATGGGAGTGGTGCAAACATATTGCCATCGTTGTTCTTTGCCACCACTTCCCACTCACTCGGAAGAAGGAACTAAGGGAAATGGCGATGGCGGGTTAGTGGGGACCCGATTGAGCCAACCCCTAATGAAGGTGTCTTACCACCGCCCCAACGGTGAACACTCAAGAGAAAACAGCCGGGAGTTTGGAGACGAGTGACCCCATTCCAAGTCACTCGGTGGTGCGCCGAGTGGGGAAACTCCTCCACCTGCGGCAAGGTCGGAGGATGTTTGCGAGATGACTCCACAACGAATCTAGGAGGCGAAGTGGAGAAGGAACAAACACAAAGTACGCAGCAAGTTGTCATCAACAAAGCTCGGCGATTGAGACTGTCTCGGTGAGAGTGCCAAGCGCTCGAAGGCTAATGCGTTGTTAATGCGGTCGAGGCACGGAAGGAACAGCCATGGGAGTTAACACTCGGGCCATGAAAGTGCAATCCATGGGGTTGAGACTCCAATGGATGCCACCGCGAGAAGACCCTAAGACAAGCGACACTTTGTCGAAAGGGATGTCAAGGCCTCATTGCTATGATTGAGGCTGCAGGGGAGGTAATGAAGGCCAACGGGAGGTTGAGACTTCCCGGGGTAAAGAAGTCGAAGTCTGAGAACATCCCTCCTGCGATCATTGATCCATCCGAAAAGGAGGAGATAAGCGCATTTCACGATTCCCGGGACAATCTGATGTAACCTTTCAGGATCGGAAGAAGGCGATGAAGCCGAGTCATCCCCTCGTGGTCGATCCAAAAGACTCGGTGAGGATGTTCCAACCACGAGCAAGTCGACCTCAAGACTACTCGTCAAACTTTCAATTTTGATGATGAGCCACCCATGGAAATCTCATCATCGTCCGATGACGCTTCCGATAAGGCCGAGGACCGATCAACTCAATTGGAAAAACCCGTTGAGACCGAAGCTGTTGAGGCAGTGAGGCTCGGCAAAGTCGGGTCAACTTCACAAGGGACCCAAATGAAATAGAGTCCACCTGCGCAGCTCCCCAAGCTGCAGTGGGTTCGACTCCACAAGGAACTTCACGCGCACCACTCATCATTGAACAAATCCCCGGTGGCCCGTGATGATTCCTTCGTAGAATCATTTCCTTTTTCTCTCGGAGGTACCCGACCTCCCGAAGAGTCGAAAAGAGATCTCGAGCGCTTCCACGCACTGACCAGATCCTGTCATTCCATCGGACACCATCATTCCGGTGACTATGATTTTGTTGCTTGGCCGTCACCGTACCGCAATGAAGAGAACATTTGAAGTTCGGGAGGTGTTCAAAGCATTATTTCTTTGAAATTGAGCGGATGGAGAGGCATCAGGCCTCGATGGACATGAGATTGGATAGAGAGATGCCACCCATGCCGACTTAAGAGGCATAATAGTCGAATCGGGAGTGGTGGCAACAAAGAAGAAACAATGCGCGTGGAACAAGCTAGATATTTGAGAACATTGTTCAACAAACT
This sequence comes from Rehmannia glutinosa, assembly GCA_016081115.2. Lineage (NCBI taxonomy): Eukaryota > Viridiplantae > Streptophyta > Magnoliopsida > Lamiales > Orobanchaceae > Rehmannia > Rehmannia glutinosa. The sequence continues at coordinate 135,703 of JABTTQ020001938.1, forward strand.
GTTGGTATGGCGAATGAGAATGCCGATGCAAAGACAAAGCCGAGAGAACACATTGAGCACTTGCATGAATCTCACATTGCGGAGATCAAGTCTGCTGCGTGAGCAAAATAAGAATGAGCTCCTGCGTATGGAAGAACACATGGATCGAAAATTCAACCTTCTCATGGCCGAGATGAAGTTGCTTAAAAAGTGAATCCAACGCTACTCGTTCGATTTTTCGCAAAGCATATTCCGCAGCAGTTCTCAAGCGGAACTCGACTATAAGCAGACTTCGACTTTACGCTTGCTAGTATGTTTCAAGCATTCCTCTCTCCTTTGATGATGCCAAAAAGGGGAAGAGGAATACCTTAAAGTTGAAGAGATCGAGGCGTTGAGAAGGAGGGAGCAAATTTGTAAAGGGAAAGACAAAGTGAGAAGGTCTCAAGAGCAAAGAAAGGAAAGTCTGTTGAGGGGGAAGGATCGGGAGATGTCACCCTAATGATTGCACAAACCCCCAACAAGGTCTTGTCTGGTGATATTATCGAGACAAACTCCAGTGACTGACTCGCCACCTCAACACTCTATTGTGTCTATGGTCGAAAAGAGAAAGACGATTGAAGCGAGGATGGAGGAAGTGGAAGGAATGAGGAATGCCCGAGTTATGAATATCTTGAAACAACATGGAGGCATTCCAGTGAGCGAGACACTTATGCCATCTCGGATCGGGGCGAGCCAAGATCGTTGATGAATTTAAAGCGCTCGCATCTCGAAGGATACTTCGCAAACATGTCCATGGCTCAAGCACGGGACTTTATCTTGGGAAAAGGGTCTCACGCTATGTGAAGAAGGCGACAGCAGCAGACACGGCGATCGCACTCTATGGTCACTCCGCTGGTCACTCAGTGGGGAAGAAGACCCAAGACAATACACGCCCGAGGAGGAAGAGGTAGAGAAAGAAGCGAGTGGTGGAGGAAGAGGTTTCAGACCTAGGCCTCCGCCCAAAAACATTGAGTACATAGATCCAGGCAAGAAAGGAGGGATCTCGGTCTTGACCAAGTAGCCAATGCAAGTAGCTAAGAACAATGCCGAGTATGTGAAAAGAATTGAAGAAGAAAACAAAAGACAAACTCGGCTATGGGAGGAAAGACAAGAGAGACTAAGAAGAGATGAAGTGCCCGGAAGGCATATGAAAAAAAAAGAAGAAAGGCGGTGAAGATGAGAAAAAAAGAAGACGAGAAGATGACAAGAATCAAGAAGATGAAAGAAGGAGGCGCGAAGGAGATGAAGTGTTTTTGTGTCCACCCCTTCATGTATCTTACTTTGTAAATACATTTCATGTAAGTCTTCGTAATAAATCAGTAAATTCTCTATTTTTGCGTAAAGATAAATATTGCTCGATACACCTTGTGTGAGTTGTGTAAAAGAACAAGAATGTTATGATCAATAATAGAATTGATTCTACGCATACATTCTCTGTAAATACACTATCTGTATGTATCTATGCTATTTACATTTTGAATGTTTTAAGTTTTGGCATCATCAAAAAGGGGAAATTGTTGGGAAATTTATTGTTTAGATTTTGATGAATGCCATGTAAAACTTAGAATAGGAAGTTGGCACCCCTCTTTTTGTTGTAAACGCATTGTAACAAATAGGGCTGGTCAATTTGAGTTAAGTCACTATGCCTAAACATGCAAGAAGACAACCGGAGACTAGAAGGAAGACTCATTGCAAGGCAGTGAGTATGGCAAAGAAGAGAAGACGGGAACTCATTTGAAGGTGCGGCGGAGATGCGGTGAGTAAAGTATCGATCAAGTCAACTCAAGATAGCCAAGTCTCAAGATGAAGTGATAGAAGAGTCATCCAATGATTGAAAGTCGACTCTAAGTCACCTGGGAAAGCAAGGAAATGCGATCAAGTCGAGATAATCGAAAGAGATCCGTTGTACGTAAATCAAGAGAATAACTTAAACAAGTAATACCTCCATGCTACCTTTGTCGAAGTGCTCAGTCCCAGAAGCGTGCAAGGAGAATAAACCAATGGGAAGCACTACACCGTGTCAAAACTCTGAAAAGCTGAAGAACAATTCATACGAGCAAGTGGCAACTCCAAGGACTGCAACAAGACAAGCCAACGACCACAAGTGACTTTCAAAAATAAGCATATCTCTTCAACGGGCAGATTTTTGAAAGATCACTATAAAAGGCTGAGGAATGACTCTGAGAGAAGGGGATCTTGATTACCTGAACCACAAACATTCAAGCTAACATTTGAACTGTAATCGAAATATTCTTAAAGATCATTCAAGATTAATTCTCAAGCCTACACTACGAAGGACATCAATCCAACACTCACCTGTGAAGGAAAGATAACTTCAATCAGTTGAAGAGGAAACTTTTGAAGAAAAGGGGTCTACATTCCGCGGAGGATTGTAGGAAGGTTCAAGGTCGAACCAGTCTCGAGTTTTTGGAGGGCTTCGTGATCAAATCCAAAGAGCTTGAGCAAGTGATCTGTAGTAGCAAGGCAGCTGCCCTGTGAAGAAGCTGAGTCTCACGAGAAGCCGGTGCGTGACCAAGGCATCTCGACCGAGTCCCAAAGGATCAAATCATTTGTGTGATCAAGACTTGTATCTGGCCCCATTTACCACTCGTATCGATCAATACCTAGTGGATTCCTCCGGGAGTTGGAGAAGAGAGGAGTAGAAGAATTACCCCATCTTCGAACCTCTATAAAAACTTATCGTGTCATTTACATTTCAGCATTTTAATTCTTGCACCTTAATTGTTTAATTCTGCTGATAAATTTGCTATCCACTTGATAATTTCTAAGTACTAAAACCAAGGACTAAATCATAACTAAACAAAATTCAAGGGTGTTAAGTCTTCTTGAAAACAAAGCTGCAGTTGAGCTAATTGGTCTTAACGGTGAGTTATTCTATCAATGACTCAATCGAGTGCGTTGAGTGACTAACTCTCTTGATTAACTAAATTGGCTATCCACCAAGGACACAGCTGTGTAGTATCAACTCTGAACTTTAAAAAGGACTAAATCGAAAAGTTTGTAAGGTTTATTCAACCCTCCCTTCTAAACCTTACACTCACACCCCTTAGGACCGACAATGTCAAATGGGGCGTACGAGCTTGAGTACTTGAGTGGGGAAAAGTTTGCACATCCATGGAATGTATCATACCTTAAAAGGTACTATCAATAAAGTACGTAGTTTGTGGTTCAGATACAATTTTAAAAACCTATCCTTTCATCTGATATTCTGTGAGCTCTCTAAAGGGAGGCAATTTTTTATTTACCTCGGCCAAGTGCCAAGCGCCGTCTCATCCGCCTCGGCCAAGATCCAAGCGCCATTTTGATCGCCTCGGCCAAGCGCTGAGCGCCGACTGCTCATCTCGGGTACGACCTAGGCACGTTTAAATAAGGGGAAGCTCGACCAAGAGGCGAGCCTACCCAAAATAAAGACTCGGCTTAAGTTCCGAGCATAAAACTTGGCAAAATAAATCCAGGCAGTTAAAGCCCCCTACTCGTGCCCTTTGAGCACTAAAAACCGAGCCCTATACTTGAAAAAATAAAAAGAGTGCAGAAGAGAGAAATCATACAACAAAAAGAAAAGCTAGCACAATACTTAGTAAAAATTTAAAAATGCAGATACACGCACAGATGACTGAAAAAGGGCTTCATTTACTAAGCAAAATATGTACAATGGGGGGTCAGAGCCCGTTACATCAAAAGGCCCAAAAGGCCGTCTAGTCCACAGAAAAGGAAAATACAAAAAGAGAAAAGACAAAAGGTTCAAGCCCCAGTAGGAGGAGGGATCTCGACAAGCTCACTCGAAGCCACTTCTTCTGCTGGAGGAGGGGCGTCCTGGCCTCCAGCGGTCTCAAGAAAATGAGGAAGAATGGTGTCTAGTTCGGCGTCTAGCTGGGCAAGCTCCGTCTCGAGCTCAGCCACGGTCTTGCCAGCTTTAAGATCTTGGAGGATCTCCCCGATGATGGTCGCATGTCCGCAGGTCAGCATGAAGGCGTATTCCTCCGAGTCTTTGTAAGCCCGGACGGCCGCTATCCAAGCCTCCTCAACCTGCTTTTGGGAAACCTCCTCTGCCTCCCTGCGTACCTCGGCTACGCGCCTCTCGAATTCCCCGGTGTTAGCGGCAGCCGCCTTCTCCAACTCCGCGACCCTAGCCCGGAGTTTTTCTTCGGCCTTACGAGCCTGGTCTCGCTCGGCCTCGGCTTCACAGCAGCATCTCTTTCAGCATTAGCCCTGGCTGTGGCCTCCTCGATCCACCTGGGATTTCAAAGACTCTTGCACCCCTTGAAGGGTGGCGTGAGCATCTTGCAAGTCCTGATGGCGCCTCTCCTGGTCCTCCATCCACCGATCATATGCCAGAGGATTCCGATGATGCGGCCGGATAGCCCCATAACATACTGGGCCTTCTCCTTCCAGCTAGTAACATACCGGTACGTCCCTAGCGGCTCCACCTGGCGCTAGAGGAACATTTTGCAAACTCCACAAACCACCGAGGCCGAAATCCAGCCATCCTTTCGCATCCTTCCTCCCTCACTTGACTAGGGAGGATAAAATGACCCTCCCGACCAAGGTCGTCTGAGAAGGTCCTTGGGACCCCACCTATTGGGATTTGCACCGGAGGCATTGGTGGAGTTGGCCCGGTTCTTTTCTGTCTGCTCGGGCCCCTCGATCACAATGCCCCATCTTCTCCTCTAGAGTGGGGCCCCCTCCACTTCCGGGCATCCTTGGCAGGACGTTTGCCTGCACAGATCTCTTCCCTCCGGGCTGCCTCGGCGTCGACAGGCTGGCCCTCAGCCACTCTGGTCCTACGGGTGGCTGTATTCCTTACACTGCCAAGGCGTGCGAAGAGGTCCACGCTGCGTCCTACAAAAACATTAATTGAGTAAGGGACAAAAACGGAAAAAGTCAAAGAAAAAGGAAATTCGAGAATTGCAAAATACGCACCTTGGGCCCCGGTTGTTCCCTGCCGCTCAAGAGTCCGCACCTGCTTGGTGGGCACGGACGTTTGCCCCTGACGACTAACCATCACCGGGGACGGCCTCGCCTGCTCCGTTTGCACAGGTTGTCGCCCCAACTCGGGAGTTCGTCCCCCCTCAGCTCTTGGCGGGCTCCTCTCAGGCTCCTTATAAGCCTCCTCTTCCACCACAACCGCCTCTTCCTCGGCCACCTCTATGGCCTTGGGATCGGTGGACATGGCAGGCCGCAGGCCGGCCTCAGCTAGACGGGCCTCAGTGGCCAAGACTTCAATTCTTCTCTCCCTCCGGCCTATGGCCTGGATGTTCTCAAGCCGGCGGACAAAAGTGGCCAAAAGCGGACCGACAGAGGGTCGATTTTCTAAATAAGAAAAAGAATCAAGGTCAAATGGACTCGCAAAAAAAAAAGAAGGAAAAAGAATACACTTACTAAAATTGTATGTAAAATCCGTAGGAGAAGGGAGGATTAATTCCTCCGTCCCAACGCGAGTCTGCCACTCGTCGCTCACCCAACACCATTTGTCCTTCCACTCCTTCAAGGATTGTGGAAGGCCTTTAACTACCCCGTCTGGGTGCCCGGGCCTGATATGCACATAGTAACACCCTGAGGGCTGCCCCCAGCCCGGCATCGATGGAGTCGCCTTCCAAATGAATAGCTCGTTCATCTCAGCGAATCGAGGATGGGGATACCCTTCTAGCTGGAATAGCACCAAAAGCCGATAATCCGACCCCAGGATAAGGGGTGCACCTGGGACAGTGGGAGGCCCCATTTGTGAAACCACCTTGTAATCACCAGTGGCAAGGGGAATCGCAGCCCGAACAAAAGACTGGAGACATATTACGGCCATACACCCCTCCGGCGGGTGCTCGAGGCACTCCGCACCATCCGGCAACCAAAAATTGACATTGGCTGGGATCCTGTACGTTTGGCGAAGGGCGTTCACCTCACGAATCATTAGCATACTTGGTTGATCGTTTTGGTCGGAGGGTCTCCATCCGCCCTCTACGTAGGCGGGGTCCTCACCACCCTCCTCCTCCTCCTCGTGCTCACGCGGGTCCATATATTCTCCTTCCTCTTGTTGATTGTCTCGGGGATCAGTGTTCAAGGACTCCTCTCGATAGATGGTGACCGGAACAGGTTCAAATATGGTATGTGTCTGCTCAAGTGGAGTCTCGAGTGGGGGGCGTATGATTCGAACTTGATAACTCGATGACACTGGGACTGTGCGGTGAAGCTCTTCGAACTGGAGAAAAAGAAATAGAAGGATCAGAGGGGGGATCTTCGATTTCAACCTCAACGCTATAGTTGCGTTCTGACTATCTTCGGAAAGAAACATTATTTGAAACAAAGAAAATGAGAAGGGTTTTGGAAAATACCTAAGTGATTCTGGAATCTCTGAACTCAAAGGGCCGACCCGAAATTTCTGCTCGCACTCAAGAGATACTGCTTGAAAGATTATGAATGCAAAAGTGTAAAATGAAATGTGAAAGGGGTGTTTATAGGTTAAGTTCCCTCGAAAAATGGGACACCAACTCAAAAGGCGTGTCTTTTCAATTTCAAAAACTATCAGAAACGTCACATCCCCGTGTACCGCTGCCAAGGCTGTCACACCTCTTTGGTTCCTGCGTAGGGTTGGTCCAACAAAAAGGCGCCACGTGTCCATCATCATGACATTCCAATTAATGCGTCGTTTTAGGCATTAATTGCTATACGACAAGTGTTAGGGATGAGTGACTTTTGAGGTTTCCTCTTCCCCACTAAAGATTCATGATTAGCATTAAAGTTTAAATCCGACTCCAGGAATTCTTTCCTCGGAATTAAACTTGGGGGCCATTGATGACACCCGAGCTGAGCTAGAAGCAAATCAGTCCACGTGGCCATTCAGCCCATGTACATGTGGGACCATGGGACGGACGAACCGAGCCGATGACGGCGATGGCGTCGAAGCCGACGACGATGGCGTATCACGAGTTAGGCTCGGCTCCACCCAAGCTCCATTTTGGCGGGAAATTTAAAGGATAACCATCTAGTTAAGCTAAGTGCCCTATTAGCACAGAAAACTGCCACTTGTCAGCAAAATATCGAGATGAGTCACCAAGTGGCAATTACTTGGCTAACATGCATACTTAGAGGAGGACATGTGTCCTTTTGAGATTATTTTAGTGTTAAGTGTAATACTGATTATTAAAAACCACTAATGAGATGGGTATAAATAGGCCTCATTTATGAGGAAAATTACAAGAGAGAAATATTAGAGAAAAACGCTTGTGAAAGTACAACTATAAAAGAAAACTGACCAAAAGCTTTTAGTTCGGTATTTTATATAAAAAGGTAGAATTAAAGTCTATTCTTATTCTCACATATTACATTCTCGTACATTTTTGCTTGTTGACTAAAACGCTCGTCAACGCGTTTTAAGTACACGTCGATTTTGTGTTATTGGAGGTTATATGTCCCCTGTCAACAATTCATACAAAAGGTTGTGTAGCATCTTTATGCGCATACCGAATGTGGTGTATCCGTATTGATTGACTAATTTGCTTAATGAAAGAGCAGCTACTTAAGAAACCATGTTTGTCATCCTTATTTTGAAGAAGAAAACAAGTTTTGAAAACTAGAAGGATAAAAGGTTGAAAAGGAAGATATTCGACTTATATCAGTTGTTGGAGATTTAAAGTAGTATCTCTCTTCTCTCTCTCACTCATACACACTCACACACACATTTGGTCATGCTTTTTGATTCATTATACACCTTTTCTAGATATGGCATCTCTTGGACCATCATTAGCTACATTTTACTTTGTTAATATATGTCTTGTAGGATGGTGAGTAATCCAACATTTCCTACAAGAAGTTTTATCATTTTATTTACTTCTTCAGGGCCTTATACGTGTTAAACATCATGTTGCTTTGAGTGATCTAGCTTGTAGAAGTTATGGTTTCATTATAGTGGATCAATGGGAGGTCTCTCTCTCTCTCTCATGTGCTCACGAAACCGCAGACAAAAACACAGTTGCTTGGATATTATTTAGGCGACTATGAACTTAAGTTGATATTGATCGTCATATTCACGAAACAACATATGATTTTCCATCATCATCATCATATCTAGTTAAAGATGGCAATGGGGCGGGTTTGGCCAAACCCAGGATCCGCCCCCCAAGGAAAAATAGGACCCCGGACCCGCCCTGGCCGCCCCAAGATCGCCCCACCTCAAAAACCGTCGGGACGGATCTAGTCCCGCCAATAATTTTTTTAATTTGTAATAATTTATTTTTTTGTATTCGTGGCCAAATTATCAAAAGCAATCAAATGCCAACATATCAAAAAAAAATTATAATTATACAACTTATTATAACTATTATATTTTTTACAACTAGTTAGCTACTATTAAGATTTCATTTTTTCAAAAAAAAAATACTATTAGGATCTTGCAATAGTACCCAACTAATACTTAAAATAAATAATCAAAGTATCCTCTCAAAAAAAAATCAAAGTAGAATATTACAAGATGTTATATTATTAAATTGAGATCAATACAACACTCAAATCTAAAGTAAATAATACAAAAATATCTTAATACATATTTAAAAATATAATACAAAATTAATATGGTAGAGCGGGTCCGGGGCAGGTCCTATTGGACTCGGACCCGACCCGGACCCGACCCGGACCCGGCCCCCCCCAGTAATTTTGGACCCGAGACCCGCCCCAGACCCATTTATCCGGGTCTACACCTGCCCAATCGCAGCGGATTTAATGCGGGGACGGTTTTTAACCTGCCCCATTGTTATCCCTATATATGGTCATATCGAAATTGACATTAGATAAGTAGCATTTTTTTGCCTTTGGCACTGATTTTGTTTATACATGATAGTGGGACTATTTGACAAAATGGTTGTTCTTATGTGTATGCTATAGTAGACATTTCTCATGCTTTATTTCTGTCATTCCCTTTTGGTTATTCAACAAGTACTTAAATACTATCCTGTCCCATTCCCGGTTCTAAAAAAGTGGAGAAACACCAATTTCATCTCATCTTCGAATTAATCAGGGATTCCTCATCCCATATTACTCAGGTACCAATGGGAGTGATTTCTCGCAGGTATTTTTTGATCTCTATGCCAATGTAGCATGATTTTCTCAACGTTGAGGAACGATGCAGTTGAGCGTATTTTAGAATTGCGTCACGTTTTTCTAAATAATTAATTTCATTATAATTGTGAAAAATCAATTAACAGATTCTCCTTCTTAATTGAATCGTGGGCATTTATCTATTTATAATTATTTTTACCGTAATACCCTTAATATTAATAAATTAATTAATTAATCTTATTTTTCGTCTCTTAAATCGAGTCACTCGGAGATTTATCAGTACATATGGTCTCATGATTGAATCCTAACCCTTTATATATGTGTGTGTATGTATGTTTACTTTACATTTACATTTATCTTGGGGGAATTTTTTAACTACCCAATATGGATAGTGGTTATTCTTTTGTACCCACCAACTTAAAAAAAAAAACTCTTTTTTACCCAATTTGACCAAATTGCCCTTCCTTTAATTTGATGATTTTGAATTTTAAAACTGATGTAATTATTGTTTTCTTTGAAAACTGTGTACACCCCCAAATACACACTCTATGTGCAGAAAAAGTCAAGAAATAAATATATATATATATCGTGCCGAAATCGTGCCAAACTGAATCGTGCCGAATTATGCCGAAATCGTGTCGAATCGTGCCCCTAATTTATATCGTGCCGAATTGTGCCGAAATTGTGCCCCTAATTTATATCGTGTCGAATCGTACCGAAATCGTGCCCCTAATTTATATTGTGCCGAATCGTACCGAAATCGTGCCCTTAATTTATATCGTGCCCATTTCATAATTGTACTATATCGTGTGTGCATTTCATTTCTCACACATATCGTGCCTATTTCGCACACATATTGTGCCATTTATTATATATTTGTATACATTAAACCATTCATATCGTGCTATTTATTTCATTTGCATACATTAAACCATGCATATCGTGCCATTTGCATAACACCATGCATGCATATCGTGCCTGTGCCATTTATTTCATTTGCATACATTAAACCATACATTAAACCATTTGCATAACACCATGCATGCATATCGTGCCTCGTGCCTGCATATTGTGCACGAATATGTATATATCGTGGCATGCATTAAACCATATTGTGCCCAAAAATTGTTTCAATAAAGTTTAAAAATAATTTCAATTTATTAAAAAATTAAAACAATTCACAAAATTATTTTAAAATATAAATATTATAAATGAAAAAAGAATCGAAGTTATTTTAAAGAAAAAAAAATTATAAAAAATTAAATATGAAAATTAAAAAAACACACTTTTTTTAAATATTTTCCATTATTTAAAATATGAAAATTTGTTTAAAAGTCTCGAATATTGTTTAAAAATATGAAAAATGGATTAAAAATAATAATTGAAGGCTTTCAAAAAATTTACCAAAAAGTTAGAATTTTTATAAAATCCAAAAAATTAGTAGAGAGAGAAAAAAATAAAGAGATGAGACCCCACCTACTTTTGCATTTAAAGTGTACGGGTATTTGGGTAAAAGAATAAAAAAAGTGAGTAGAAAACTTAGTTTTTTATCTCATATGTTAGAAAAGTTTTTGCCCAAACCCAAATGGGTATTTCCCACAATTTGCTCTTTATCTTATATATATATATTTATATATAGTAATATATTATACATTTTCGGCTGACATATAAATGGGTTTAATTGTCTAGTCATTTCTTCATTATAAATCCATATGGATAATTACAAACTATCCCTAAGTTTTGAGTTAACCACAGAAAAACCTACTAGTTTTTGAAATGAGGAGAAATCCCTTGAGGTTTGATTCTGTATCACACTTTAGCCCTTTAATAAAGAAAAACATTTCAAATGCCCCTATTACATTTGTAAAAATATTACTATTATCCCTTTTACATTTAACACAAAATCAAAGCCTAAGGTATTTTTTATTTTTTGCAAATAACCCAAATATGAGGGGTAGTTATTCAAATTATACCTAAATCCACGTGGTCATTCTTCATTCTATTTTCCCAACTCAAGAAAATGATCTTGTACGTCCAAGTGCAAATGAATATTGGTTATAATTATAAACTGAAAATAACGGTCTCCTGTACTCATTCTTCACTCTATTTTCTAAACTCCACAGATTCAATCACTTCATTTCTTCAGTACTACTCTATATATCAACCATCTGCTATTTCATTATTTCTTTCCTTCTTTCGTTTTTTTTTTTATATACATTTCACCATTATTAGGACTTAACCTGTTTTCTTGAACTCAAGAATTAAGAAATTCAATTCACTACACTTACTCTGAAAATCTGCATCGACTTTGAAGATTATACCAAAGATGGAAAAGAATCCAACTGGGTTTCACCCAACTAACAAGGAAAAGATCGCTTATCTTCTTCAAAAGGTGAGTGCGAGGCCATTGCCCTCCGATTTCAATTTCATATCAATTCCGACAGTTGACATTTACGGAGACAAAGAACCGGGTGAGATTTTCAAGGATTATGAAAACCACTTCTTCTCGAAACTGAAAAAGAATCCGGTAAATGGAAACTACATTCGCTTTGCTGCGAGCGGAGTATGGCAAGCCTTGGAGGATGGAATTATTGATACGATTTATGACAGCGAAGACAGAGAGATCGGTTTGTGGAATATGTTCGAATACCGGATCCCGTCTAATGATGAGATGGAGAGATGGATCTTGGAAGAATACAGACTTGCTACGAGGTTCAAGAATTGTATCAAAGATGACGGCATTGAATATGTGTTTTGTACAGTTACGAAAATAACTATTCAATCTGTTGTTGCTGAAGAAGCTGGACATGAAAGTGTGGAAGTTGAGACTTTTTGCAATCAAATATTGGAAAGTGATTCTTCTTCTTCTTCAGATGTTCAGCCGATCGATAACAATCCATCAGCGTGATTTTTAGGCGAACTGGCACTACTTAAGTAAAATCGATGCTACTGTTTTCACTGTCATATATTCTCCATTTTGTCTCATATCATGTTAATAAGGCCTCAATTTACTCATACTATGTTGTTTTACAAACTGCGTCTATTATGTCTTGCTATCGTGTTGCGAATAGAAAAACAGAACGCAGAATTTGTGGTGTCTTTAGGAGCGGCAAACTTACGTTTATTTTGTGGACTACAACTCAAAAAAAAAAAAAAAAAAAACTCAACTTACATGCATGTTGTTGGTACTGTTTGCGTATAGTTTTTGAGTCAGAAACGATCGTTAGTTGTATTTTCTTGTGTTTTCATTGAGTTGATCAAATGATGTTGCTTGGTTGAAAATTACTAAAGGATATTGGATTAGATTCACTGTTTACTTTGTTTTGTATTCTCAAGTCCTGTTTTCATATATATAGGAATATGTTACAAGTTGGATACATAATATGAAGCTAGCTGTGAGCTTTAGTATGTACAACTAGTCCTTATCTTGTGTAATGTTTTTCTTTTGCTTTGTTTAGATTTTATTTTTCTGTATGTTTTGGACTCTGTTTTTCTGGTGATTCGTTCCACTTAATTGACATTGAGGTGTTTGGCTGGTGTATGTTACATTCACCAATGATTCTATAAGAAAGGCTAATAATATTAGCTTTAGGTAAGATATAAAACGATGTTTTTGATAAATTCCAGATAAATTGAAATCAATTATTGTGATATATCAGATTATTATTCATTGCCAATTTAGATGCTGCATTTAATAACATGCAACTTACAAAGGCACTCACGGATAAAGAAATCAGTTTAAGGTAAAAGCTATTTAGGGAGATTTTGAACATTCCAAAAAGTGATTGTCAGTTTTTTTGCTGCAAAAATAGTTTCTTGTGTTTTCAAATGTCAACTTCTACTTCTGATTTTGCATAATTTAATCAGAATCTAAAGCTTTTGCTATTTTCACAACTTGTTCACCTAACACCCCCTTCTAACTTACTCAACTTTTAGCTTCTATATGCGATACTGTCAACTTATCTTGTCAATTGACATGAATGCTGGTAAAAACATGTTGTCTGGTAAAAAATCACTATGAACAGTGTTTTGTATTTCCAAAAGCAGAAACTGTTGTCCTACTGGTATTATATATATTGACTATATAATCTGATATATGTATCTTGGCATGTTATTATAATATTTTGACTAAGTGTAATAATATATAGAAGAGTTAGCTAATTGAAGTTAGCTATTATTGAAGAGAATAGTTTATTAACTGAAAGAGAGCACTAGAGGAATATTGTTGAGTATTCTTCTTTTATTAATATTAATAAGAAACACGTGCGAAACACGTGATTCACGTGACTTTACTAAAATAATTTTATCATTTAATAATTTTATTGATTAATATTACAATATTAAAAAGTAAAATAAATATTAATTAAATTTAAATATTACACACTATTTAATATATATTTTGATTTACTTTAATTATAGATCAATATGAATTGTTAAATAATTATTTTAAAGAACTCAATCCCATAAATTTTTTTAATTAGTATAACAACGAAATAAGTTTTATATTAGCTTACAATCACATTCATCGGTCTTTTATTTCATTGTTATGGCTAGAAAAGTCTTCTCTCTTACATGATTTGTGAATTCTTTTAGCATTGGATGCATTTTACATAATCAGATAAATAATTTAGCTAATAAATCATAAGCTAATGATTAGTAAATCATATGCAAGTTATCGCATTAATAAAAAAAATTAATTAAATATTATACCAAAATCCATCATAATATCATCATTTTATTTGTTATTGTATTCAAATAAAATAAAATAAAATAAAGGTTAGTCAAATTCTTATATTTCGTGTGCTTACTTCTTTTATTCTATCTCAGTTCTTCCCTTAAAGAAATGTAAAAATTAATTAAAATATAATATATATGTAAAATCAAAATCATACATTATTTTAATTCTAGTAACAAAGTCAATATTTATCATTAACACTTAAACTTAAAGTTTGCAGTCCTCCTATTTTCAGTGTCTTAAAAATAATAAATATTAACCTAATATATAAAAAACTAGCTTAATCCATTATTTGCATCGAGAATCAGGTATTAAATAAAACTACAAAAAAGTGATAAGTCAAATCTGAGTTTTGAAACTCTATTCAACATTACACAAAATATCCCTATTTAATAAATAATAAAACTAAAGACAGACTTATGAAAGCTAAGAAAAAATAAGTTAACAATTTTCACGTGTCAATCTTCAATAATTAAATATAATACTAATTAACTTTTATGTTTAAATTTCTTTTTGCATTCACTTATGTTTTTAAATGTTATACATAATATACTAGAAACTAATATAGTTTTTCAAAGTCCATAAAGTTTTAGAAAGATACGCTATACTATTAGAGTTTGTACTTGCAACTGAATTTGGCTATTTTGGTTTTATTAATATTTACATAGTTGTAAATTTTGTGAGCCGTATAGTTCTGAAAATTGCAATTATTCTAAATATACTGAAACTAATCTATATTTGTTTGAAGAGACTGTAAATTTAAAATTGATCTCATTTAATCTCGTTTATAAAATCATATTAATTGTTGTAAATTATAATCATCAATCCATTTTTAGTGCCTTTATTGAGAAAATGGTATATAGTACTTTAATCTTTATTTAAAATTTTGATTGATTTTTTGATCAAATAAGAAATTATAGTTGCCAAAAATTTAGATATCAAGTGTTTAAAACCCCCTTAACTATTCTCTCCCGCCTCCTTCTGCCCGAAATAAATCATATTATTTGGCACTAGACATGGTCACTTCACTCCAATTTATTATATATAGTTTAACACAATAAATTTGATACATAAATATTATTTTGAATATTTTGATAATTATATTGGTACCTAAATTAACATGTAATTTGAGAAATATTAATCTTTGATATAAATATCAAACTATTTCATATTAAATAATTATAGTTCATTTATTTATTTATTTTTACAAACTTTCATATACATACAATGACTTTCCATTTCTGATTCTTGTTTTCAAGTTTTTCAAAATATTTTATTTTTCTAAAAATTAGAATTATTTGTTCTCAATTTTATAATAATCGTCTTTGTGCTTAAATATTTATAAGTCATAAAGGTGTGCTTTTAAAATGAACTGAAATTTTATCGAAAATGTAAAATTATACATATTATATGAAAGCCATTTAATTTTTCTTTAGAGTTACTAGCTATCACCCACATATTATTTTTTAACTATTTACTTTCATTTTTTCAAATCTTTATGATATGTTTCATTTGGTTTAATCCTATAGATAATATGAGATTAACCCCAAAATTATTTAGATCAATCTCAACTCATTAATGTCAAGTATAACCATTTAGTTTCGAATATTTCTTAATCTTAGTTTTCACTTTTATTTGTTGTAATTATTTAATTTACTTAGTTTTTATGAATGCTATGTTAGTATTTGAACTAATATATAATTTATAATGTATAATTACTTTCTCATTAGTCAAATTTGTTAGTCCAAGTGGCTACGATAATCTAGAAGGGGGTGAATAGATTATGCCAATTTTTCGCAATTAGCCCTGTTTTTTCGAATGAACAGGTAAATGACAAGAATGTAAATGCGGAAATTAAACAACACTCGATGATTTATAGTAGTTCAACCCACCTAGGGCCTAATCTACTACCACCCAGTATCTCCGGGATGGATTTCAAAAAGGAAAAAGATTTTATTAATTATCACAATTAATACAACATCACCTTACAACACATCTTTGGAGATTACCTCAATCTCCCTTGAAGTTTACCACAATCTTCTACGGCAGCTTGTGAAGATTACCACAATCTTCAACCTTGAAGAATACCAAATTCTTCAACACCTTAAAGAGCACCAAACTCTTCAATAAGAAGATTACCACAATCTTCTTGCACCTAACACCTAGATCACCCAAGTGTGTTCTTACCACAAGAACACTCACAAGGATATCTTGTGTTGAATGATGAGCCCAAAAATTCAAGATTACAACTCGATAATAAATAATACAATTTTGAGTGCAAGTGTAATCAAGAATCAAGCCTAGACCTCAAGATGTGAAAGTGAAATACCTAGGCTATAAATACAACAAGAGTGTTTAATATGAAAGATTAGAAATTTGCAGATTTCTTGTTGTGTGTTTGCTTGTGTTGTTCTTCTTTTGTGTCTTCAAATTATCCTCTATTTATAGGAGAGTCTTCACAAACATAGGCTCCTCCTTCTTCCCTTTTGTCTACAAAAAGAAGATCACAAGATGTAGAAATAATGGACAAAATTGATAAAGTAAATCATTCGGATATGGATGTCCAGCGGTATTATTTTGTTGTAAAAGATAACACAGCGCGACCGGTCGCTATATAGAAAATTTCGAACGTTAGAAGAAAATAGTGTGATCCAGACAAAGGTTGGAGGGGTGCGGCGGTCAAAGTGCGGCCGGTGCGCTTTCTATCGTCGGCCGGGTCGGCCCTTGCTTGGACCGGTCACCCTCCCTCATTTTTCATTCCCAGACTTCTCTATTTCAGTTTTCATACTTTCAGATACTGGTCGACCATTTGCTCGACCGGTCGACCTCCAAATTGAAGTGTTATCCGATTTTTGTCAAAAATAAACTTCAAAAAATACTCCAAAAAATTAGTAAAAATATTTTAAATTAATTGGGAGTATTTGGACAACATTTAAAAACATTGATTTGGTGTAAAAACTCATTTAAACAAAATCATCAAAATTTTGATAAAAACATTTATCTAACATTCTGCCCATTTTTTATGATTACAAACCAAAACAATTTTAGGAGATCGATTTTAAAAACAAAACACATTTTTCCGGTCTAAAAAGTTAATCCATTACAAGCAACATTTATCATAAGTGAAACACACAAGGATAGGAGCAAAGATTTTCTAAAAACATTTTGCATAAGCTCCCCCTATCAACATACATAACAAAAATAAGTAGAAGCAGACAACTACAAGCTAAAAGCTTGAATTTCATGAGCTTAGAAGCTCCCCCTGTCACAAAGACATCATTAGTTAAGCATAAAAGTCCGTAATACATCAAATGGACTGAGTATTATTCACAGCTTTTGGCTTTTAAGAGCCCTAGCTTATAGCTTTTCTTGCGAGCTTATTTTTGCTTCTTTGAGCATATGAGCATTTTTCCTATTTCTCCCCCTTTGGAATCATAAAAAAGAATGTTAGCACGATAAAAACATCATACAATCATATCAAAGTGCACAATTTAATCGATTTATCGATCATTTTGAACATTTAAGCTTAAATTCCAAATAAAAGGGAAAACTTACTCATTTGATTTGCAAAAGCTCATTTGATTGATAAAACATGATCTCTATAAATTTATAAGACTTTTCAAATCAAGAGAATCATGTATGTGATGAATTTTTCATAGAAATATTTTATCGAACACTTAGCGTGCGTCGAATAAAACAAGAGATATATAACGCCTTTGTATTTCATTTAAGCCAAAAGAATTCATCACCAAATACAATTTTACAAATATCATTCATCAACAATCATCATATACATCACACCAATATACAAATTTCATCAAAATATTGAGCACATTCTCAAGGGTTCAACTCAATTGAGATTAAAAAGAAGAATTCTTACCAATTAATCGGAGAAGTCGGATGATAATGATGAAATATAAGTTACATAAACTCAAAAATATAGATTTTATAAGAAGAAAATCATTTTGAGTGAATTGTGTGTGAAAAATGCGAAGGAGTTCGATTTTGGAAGAAAATAACCAAAATAACGGAATGAAGGACAGAAGCAATTTTATTGCTGAAATTGGCTAAGGCGACCGGTCGACGCGTAGGGCGACCGATGCCTGGCCATGTCGGTCGGTCGACCTCTCCGTCGACCAGTGCCTGAACATCAGTTCTGATTCTGTCCGAATTTTGCACCAAAAATCCGATTTTTCACCCCTAAGTTTTAAAAACATGCAAATTGCAAACATAGACCTCATTCAATATACATTATGCCTAAACAAGCTCGAAATGAGGTAAAAGACTCGGCGGTTAATGGTTAAAAACGAATGTCCGCGAGTTATCCTTTTGACGGAATTAAACACGTCTCAATTTTCCGTTAAGAAACACAATCCATTAAGAAAAATATCGAATCTCAATATGTTTAGTTCGATTATGAAGAACCGAATTTTGAAAAATTATATTCACCGGACTTGTTATCCTAAAAAATATTTAACATTTTAAAGCTTTGGATAAGACAAGCCATAAGAAGAAGTGTCTTTCAAATATTTGAAAATTTCTTTTAACGGCACTTTTAATGAGATTCGTTGGGATAGTTTTGAAATCAAGCATATATGCATAAGGCATGAAGAATTTCGAGTCTATAAGAATGAGGAAAGTTGATAAACATACCTCGAATATTTGTCAACTAATATGCGTTTCGCAATCTTGACACTTTATGACGTAGATGGCCATGGATAAGTCTTCAATCATTTGTTCCTTAATATCAAAATATTTCCTGCAAAAAAACTTGACAAAATATCTTGCACAAGAGCTTAGTAATATCAAATAATATACACAATTTGAACAACATATAAGTTGAACAAGTAGGACATACTATGCTATTTAAGGAATCAACACAAGTTTGATAAAATAAGTGCTTATTGAAAATCCATGTAAGGTCTCCTTTGAAATTTGAAAATCCAAAGATATAAAATTGGGAGCTCATTTTAAGAAATATTTTTATAAAGTTTTTTGACAATCAATACAAAAATTAAATACATAAAAATGTGCAATAATTATAAAACACAATATGAAATGCATACTACAAGAAGAGGATAAGAGTTACGAATTTTGCCATTGCCAAGGGTTGTATCTTTCCCATTGTTGATTATACCTTCTTCTTGTAAGATAATTTTGTTGATAATATCTCCTCGTTCGATCATATGGCGCGATCGTTTGTTGTCTATATGACAACTTAAAACTCCTTTGATTTTTATTGCGCCGAGTACCTAACATAAAATTTTCTTGTGGTACCCTCAAGTGATTGGGTCCTTTGGGATTAACATTGAGACTCTTAGGTATCCAATAATAATTAGAACTATTTTTAATCCAACAAGTATTAGTCGTGTGACCAATTTTACCATAATAGAAACAGGTAATAGTTCTAGAAGCATAATGACCAATATGCATAGGGACGTGGTTCTTTTTCTTAACATTAATAACATTAGGCTTATAACCAAGTCCTAGTTTCAAATGATCACAATTTTTGAACATCAAGAATTTTGGTCATTTTATCGGTACTCAAGTTAAACTTCAACATATCCTTTTTCATGCAATCAATATCCTTAACTAGAGTATTATTTTCTTCTTCAAGAATTCTAACCTTATCAAGTATAACATTATGAGCACTAGTAAGAGATTTATAAGAAACATGTAAACTATTCTTTTCATTATTCATGGTGTTGAATTCCTTTTTCAAATTCTTATATTTAAAAAGCAAGCTTTGGAACTCATTTTGAAACTCATCAAAATCATTTTGCAATTCATCATAATCATCATGCAATTCATTACTAAAAGAAGTAGACGGGTTAGAGTGTACCTTATTGTCTTCTTCGATTCCCATTAGACATTGCTCGGCTTCTTCATCTTCGTAAGTTGTAAGAAGCTCATCCCAAGTTGTTATAAAATCTGGTTAAGAGGTGGATGCTTTTGAATTACTCCTTTCATTTTCATATACTTCATAGATGATAAGATTTCCAATAAGCTCATCAAAATTTAGAGTTTCTAAATTTTGAGCTTCCATGATTGTCGTCACCTCTTCGGACCAAGAACCGGGAAGAGCATTTAAAACTTTGGTAACTTTGTCTTCTTCTGAAATGACTTTTCCGAGTGCCCACAAAGAATTTACAATGTTATTGATCCTTTCAACCATTTTTGAGATCCCTTCACCCTCGAGCATTGTAAAATTTTTAAAATCTTTAACAAGCATTGTTTTTCTAGCTTGTTTAACTTTCTTGGTGCCTTCATAGATATTTTCTAATTTTTCCCAAACTTCATGAGTGGATCGTATACCTCTAATACGATTATATTTCGTAGCGGTAAGAGAACAATGAAGAATATTAAGAGCTTTACCGTTTAATGAGAATATTTTCTTGTCTTCATCATCATACTCCTTGAGGGCTTTGGGAATTTGAGTGTCGTCTTCCTTTTTCTTCATTCGGATGTATACTCCATTTATAACCGTGTTCCAAATATCGAACATGCAACCTTGTAAGAAGCATTCCATTCTATTTTTCCAAAAGGAATAATTGTTGGAGTCGAAAAGAGGCGGTCTATTGAATGATGTGTCGGTTGGTAGATAAGTTTCATTCGTAGCCATGGATCTTTCCTCTTTACCCGGAACGAGCTAGCCAAAGAGTTTGGCTCTGATACCACTTGTTAGTCCAAGTGGCTACGATAATCTAGAGGGGGTGAATAGATTATGCCGATTTTTCGCAATTAGCCCTCTTTTTCGAATGAACAAATAAATGACAAGAATGTAAATGCGGAAATTAAACAACACTCGATGATTTATAGTAGTTCAACCCACCTAGGGCCTAATCTACTACCACCCAGCATCTCCGGGATGGATTTCAAAAAGAAAAAAGATTTTATTAATTACCACAATTAATACAACATCACCTTACAACACCTCTTTGGAGATTACCTCAATCTCCCTTGAAGATTACCACAATCTTCTACGGCACCTTGTGAAGATTACCACACCTCAAAGAGCACCAAACTTTTCAATAAGAAGATTACCACAATCTTCTTGCACCTAACACCTAGATCACCCAAGTGTGTTCTTACCGCAAGAACACTCACAAGGATATCTTGTGTTGAATGATGAACCCAAAAATTCAAGATTACAACTCGATAATGAATAATACAATTTTGAGTGCAAGTGTAATCAAGAATCAAGCCTAGACCTCAAGATGTGAAAATGTAATGCCTAGGCTATAAGAACAACAAGAGTGTTTAATATGAAAGCTTAAAAATTTGCATATTTCTAGTTGTGTGTTTGCTTGTGTTGTTCTTCTTTTGTGTCTTCAAATCATCCTCTATTTATATGAGAGTCTTCACAAACATAGGCTCCTTCTTCTTCCCTTTTGTCTACAAAAAGAAGATCACAAGATGTAGAAATAATGTACAAAATCGATAAAGTAAATCATGCTGATATGGATGTCCAACGGTATTATTCTGTTGTCAAAGATAACACAGCGCGACCGGTCGCTATATAGGAAATTTCGAACATTAGAAGAAAATAGTGCGATCCAGACACAAGTTGGAGGGGGGTCCGACCGGTCAAAGGGGGTGCGACCGGTCGCCCTATGCGTCGACCGGTCGGCCCTTGCTTGGACCGGTCACCCTTCCTCATTTTTCATTCCCAGACTTCTTTGTTTCAATTTTCATACTTTCAGATACCGATCGGCCATTTTCTCGATCAGTCGACCTCCAAATTGAAGTGTTGTCCAATATTTGTCAAAAATAAACTTCAAAAAATACTCCAAAAAATTAGTAAAAATATTTTAGATTAATTGGGAGTATTTGGACAACATTTATAAACATTGTTTTGGTGTAAAACCTCATTTAAACAAAATCATCAAAATCTTGATAAAAACATTTATCTAACAAAATTGTTACATATTAAATGATTTTAGCATAACATATTTTAGACTAATCCAATTTTAGCTCATGTTTCACTCTTTCACATCATTTTATTAAAATTTAAATATTTTTATATACGTTTTTATTATATATATCACATTGATATTTTAAACTTATAATTTTTAAGGATGTAATTTTCAAACGACATTCAAGTTTTATCACAAATGTCAATTTAATACATGTGGATTTTTTTAATTAAATTTGTCTTCTTTGTTTTTTTTAAATTTATATATACAATTTATAATACTTTTTTGCACTTGTTCTTAAAATTTATAGGATATAACATAATCGAAAGATTGAAATTATAATATAATAAAATATTATAAATTACAAACTAAAACTTATAATATTATATATATATAATTAAGTAAAAGTCATGTTAATTAATACATATAGTTAAAATTTAAAAGGTAACGTTTTTGTCGTAACAAACTTGTTTTGGCTCTAGTTCATTTTATTATGTTAATCTTATTCCTTTTCTTTTGTACTTTTTATTTTACTTATATGGCTAATTAAAATAAAATATACATGAAATTGCAATAAAATTAAAATATGAAACTCTCTTGTTTTCAATATTATTTCTTTAATAACCATCAATAAATTAATTTTTAAATTGCGTATTACTAATTGAGGGAGAATTTTTCGACCATAAAGAAATTATCTATTTTCTCTACTTTTTATTTAGCATCAAAACCACCTAAAATATTTTCTATTTTATTTTTTCTTATGCTGTATATTGTAATTTGATATTTTTCTTATAAATTATAATAGTCATGTTTAATTATTGAGAAAATTTAAAAAAGAATATAAGACATATACAATTTTGCATCATACTAAAAGTTAAATAGTTAATTTTTTTTTCTATAACGACTTGTGTATATGTTTAGAACATATAGTTGAAGATTTTGAAACCTAGTTTAAATTTGAAATTGATTATATAAGAAATTTAAAGTATTCTTAGTGTGATTATTGAAAAAATATATTTTCAGATTCTAAATATTATTTTGTCTATAATGAACATCTCTCATATAATTAAACAAGAAAGATTAAATAAATAAAAAAACTATAGAAAAACATAAATTCTTAATTCTTACATAGTGTTGAACTTTATAATGTTAAAATTTTCTCATATAAACTCCTTATATATGCTTATGACTTATGGTTAGAAAGCTCTCGAAATCTAGTTTAATATAAAGCTAATATTATTTGAAAATTCAAATATTTTAAGAGTTATAGCTGAAAGAATAAATACTTTTAATATGTAGAATATAAATGGTCACATTGTCTTAGCTGAACAAATAGAAGCTAAATATAAATATCAAATTACTTAGTTGTCCTAAAATTTTACTATGTGTGAAGGATATTTTTGTCCAATCAAAAATTGCAAAAAACATTCATACTTTATAAAAAATAAAATAAAATAATAATAATAATAATAAAATAATAGACATGTTTAATTATTGAGAAAAGTGAAAGAATATAAGAAATATACAATTTTGCATCATACTAAAAGTTAAATAATTAAAATTTTCTTCTATAACGACTTGTATATATGTTTAGAACATATAGTTGAAGATTTTGAAACCTAGTTTAAATTTAAAATTTGATTTTATAAGAAATTTAAAGTATTCTTAGTGTTATATTTGAAAAAATATATTTTCAGATTCTAAAATATTTTTTTGGCTATAATGAAAATCTCTCATATAATTAAACAGAAAAGATTAAATAAATAATAAAATTATTAAAAAAACATAAATTCTTAGTTCTTACATAGTGTTGAACTTTATAATATTAAAATTTTCTCATGTGAACTCCTTATACGTGCTTATAACATATGGTTAAAAAGCTCTCGAAATCTAGTTTAATATGAAGCTAATATTACTTGAAAATTCAAAATATTTTAAGAGTTATAGCTGAAGGAATAAATACTTTTAAAATATAGAATATAAAAGGTCAAGGTCTTATGATTAAACAAATAGGAGCTAAATATAATTATCAAATTACTTAGTTCTCCTAAAATTTTACTATGTCTAAAGGATATTTACTTTGTCTAAAGGATATTTTTGTCCAATCAAAAATTGCAAGAAAAATTCACACTTTTAAGATAGTCTAGTAAATATAGATAGGACATCATAAAATTGAGCTCTGATCGTCATTGGATGTATGCATGAATTCAAAATGGCCTTTTATCTCGGGAGTTCATTTATGGACTTGAGACTTTCATCCAGTTTGCTACTAATCAACCTGACTGGATGGAGGGGACAAGGATTAAATTTCTATGTAATCAATGCAAGTGCCGAAACATGAAATTTATTGATTTGCCCATAGTAAAATACCACTTGGCGAAATATGGATTCGTCGAACTACCATATTTGAACCTTCCAAGGAGAAACAAACGTGATGTCCAATCTTTACCATAGTGTTAGTGGACCATCATCTGTTGACAGAGAAGAAGCTTTCGATGCATACCACACAATAGTTTTGGATACTGCTGGTCCTGAACTTAATATGGATGAGATAGAGGAGTCGTCGAATCCCGAGGCCCAAACGTTCTACGACATTTTGAAGCTGCATATCAACAATGGTGGCCTGGGTGTGAAAAGAACTCTCAGTTATCTTTAGTAGCTCGCTTAATGAGCTTAAAGTCAGAGAATCAGATGTCTCAAAAATGTTTTGACCTGATTACAGAGCTCATTAAAGAGATTGTTCCAGTGAACAATCTAGTCACTGATAACTTCTATAACACCAAGAAGTTACTGCGGGGTATGGGATTGCTAGTTGACAAGATCGATTGTTGCATACATGGTTGCATGGTATACTAGGCATCTAATTCATATATGATATGTAGTAAGTTTTGCCGCCATATCCGATTTACAAAAACTTACCAGGGTGCTGAGAAACGATAAAAGACTAATGTAGCATACAAGAAGATGTACTACTTTCCTCTTACTCATCGGTTGCAGAGGTTATATGTATCTAATGCTAAAACAAATTATATGAGTTGGCATGTTGACCACTTAGTTGAAATGGGGTCATGCGTCATCCCTCGGACTCCTTGGTTTGGAAGCATTTCAACAAGATTCATCCTGACTTTGCTACTGAAATTTGAAATGTTCGGTTAGGGTTGTGCACCAATGGTTTTCAGTCATCTGGACAATCAAGACAACAATATTCATCGTGGCCGGTTATACTAACACCGTATAACTTACCTCGTTGGATGTGTATGAAGGAGCAGTATACGTTCTTGACCGTATTGGTTCTAGACCCTAAAAACCCCAAAGAGAGATTAGATATTTACATACAACCACTCATAACAGAGTTGATTCACCTGTGGGAAGTGGGTGTTCGTACATATGACATCTCAAAAAAGCAAAATTTTAACTTGCGTGTTGCCCTTATTTGGACGATTAGTGATTTTCCCACTTATTTGATGTTGTCAGGGTGGAGTACAGCTGGGAGGTTAGCTTATCCGTACTACATGGACAAATCAGATGTGTTCACACTTAAGTGCAGCGTGAAGCAGTCATGGTTTGATAACCATCGAAAGTTCTTGCCCGCGGATCACACATTTCGAAGAAATAAAACAACATTTAGAAGCGAGAAAGCAGTTACAACTCATTCGCCAGTAGTCCGGTCAGGATCTGAGATCCTTAGGGAGTTAGAGGTGTTAGGCCTACGGAAAGTCACTGATCTGGATGCGAATAATATTAATGTATCAATTTCCAAAACTTGTGGTTGGAAAAAACGTAGTATTTTTTAGAATTTGCCATATTGGAGCTCCAATTTAATACGACATAACTTAGATGTTATGCACATAGAAGAGAATGTGTTTGGTAATATTTTTAACACAGTGTTGAATGTTGAAGGAAAAACAAAAGATATCTGCAAATCTAGAGAGGAGATGAATGAGTACTGTTGTCGGCCTGAGTTGAAGCGAGACGTTGTGACTAGAAAGTACTCGAAAGCTGGTTACACACTAGATAAGCAAACTAGAACAACATTGTGTGATTGGGTGAGGAATCTCAAATTCCCTGATGGATATGTATCAAACATGGCCCGATGTGTAGATATGAAGAAATTGGAGATGTTTGGGATGAAAAGTCATGACTGTCACGTGTTTATGCAGAGGTTAATACCAATTGCTTTCCGTGAGCTGCTTCCTCCAAATATTTGGAAACCAATTACTGAATTGAGTTTGTTCTTCAAGGATCTCACTTCTACTGTGATTGGAACTAATGACATGATGCGGCTTTAGAGGGACATACCTCTAATTCTATGTAAACTTAAATGTATATTTCCTCCAAGCTTCTTTGACTCCATGGAGCATCTACCCGTTCACTTGGCCTATGAAGCAAGGATTGATGGGCCAGTCTAGTAGGTGGATGTATCCATTTGAGAGGTATAATTATTCTTAATTATATGTATCCACTCGATCTATAAAATACACTTATCGCTTATACATGTCATTTTTATCTAGGTACCTGTGTCAACTGAAAAATAATGTCAAAAACAAAACAAAAGTCAAGGGGTCTATATCCAATGCATATTTGGTGGTAGAAGCGTCATCTTTTTGTTCATACTACATTGAGGACCATGTTAGCACGAAGCACAGAAATGTGCCTAAGAATTATGATGGCCATGGAGATGTAATAAATGAACATGATGACAATATATCTTTATCCAAGCATCTAGGTTGAGCATTTGGAAAGGAGAAAACGAGATATATGACTGATGACGAGTATAAAACAACTCATATATATGTTTTATTAAATTGTTCTAAGGTTAACCCATATATTGAGTAAGTGTATTGCTCATCTAATTGTCATTTAATAGTGTAACTTATAATACGTATTAAATGTTGACACATATGGTCTTTTGAAGGATTTACAATTAACATATAAAACATGTCGAACCAAACATTTCAGATTCTCAACTTGATGGTAAATTGGAAAAAGAATTTGCAAGTTGGTTTGAGAAATATGTGAGATTTTCAAATACTTCGAACATAATCAAATAAGAACTATTCATCAAGGATCTCACAAAAGGCCTGATGATCTCACAAAAGGCCCATTAAGATCCATGACTACATATTCTTGGTATTATGTAAAAATTCCACATGGTTGGCCACGGTTATGCTAGAACATCTATGAATAGTGGAGTTTGCATAAAAAGAGTGAATGAAAGTTATTATTATGGTAGATTGCTGGAAGTTGTGCATCTCGAGTACCCTGGTTTGCCCATTAAGAGGGTTGTTTTGTTCAATTGTGAGTGGTTTGATCCGACGAGTATGGGAACTAAGGTCAATCCCCAAAATAAGTTGATCGAAGTTAATCACAAGCATATATTCTATCGATACAAACCATTGATTAAATACAAACCATTTGTCATAGCGATTCGAGCGACTCAGGTTTACTATTGTACGTATCCGAGTTTGAAACGTGATAAGTTCGATTGGTAGGCTTTTTACAAAATTAAAGCCAGATCTAATGTAGAAGCTATTGAATCATCTACACCCCCGTCATTTCAAGAGGAAACTATAGCTATTCATGATTCTGTACAAGCAAATGCAGACCCAATACATTTGGACGACACAGTTGGTGGGGTTATAGACCTTGCAGATGAATAATTTACCAATGAAGATGAGGTTGAGCTCAAAGAAGAAATGGATGACTCGAGCGGAGATTCAAACATAGGAGAGAGCGACAATGATAGTGATAATTAGTAAGACATGTTGATTGTGTACCTTTGTTAATATATATTTATTATTAGGACTTGTTACAAAAATATTTTTGTGCATTGAATTTTTGGTATCCCATTACTTTTGAACTTGTTTTTTTTTTCTGTTGTGCTATTATTTGACATAAACTAATTTTTTTTTAATTTCAGATGGCTAGAGGTAGAGGTAAAGGTTCCAGTGGAGATGGGTGAGTAGGAGGACATGGACGAGGAGATGGTCCTTTTACATCACAACCATCCTCGTCTGCACGTCCACACAACCATCCTCATCTGCACCCATGCGGACATCTACACCATTACCACCGCTAGTTCCTCCTCCTTCTCAAATCGAGGAGACTGTTGACTTGGCAGCTGCTACGCCACACATTGCACCACCTGCCATTGCTGAGCATGGTGGCCCGTCATCATCTCATGGGCCTGCGACATCTCAGGGGTCAGCATCAGTTTCACCTGTTGTCATGGACTTGCCTTTACCCATGTTGAACATAACAGGTAAAACTTATTTAATATATGTTCAGTCATTACATATTTAATATATTGTTTATATTGGTGTCATTAAATTGATTTAAATGTTTTACTTGCGCAGGTTGCAACCGCAATATCCGTGTTCGGCTGCGATGACACTAATTTTTTTGCAACGCCCCCACCCAAAAGGATACACCTGGAAGAAAGTGTCGATTGACTATAGGGAGGATTATTTTGAGGAGTTTATGGTAAATTTATGATGCAGTTTTTCTTTTCCATTTGATCTTATGGGCATTTTCCAAGTTTAGTTAGCATAAGTATATGAAATTAACTCCAATGCTCAATATGCAAAATGTGGGTAATGCCAAGTGTAAGTAGAAGAAGATCAATATTTACCTCATCTTATGAAAAATGGTTTTTACTATTCAGTTATTTGATTCAAAAGATTTTTTTTCTTTGCCTCTCTCTGAAGAATGACATTATGTATGAATTTCAAAAATTTATTGCTCGCAATGAAGTAAAGATTGATTGTTTGCTTTTCTTTTTGCATTCGTTCAGTATGCAAAATTTATTGGAGTTCTTTATATACATCGATTTCCAAGCTATTAAACATTTTGATAGCATTGGCCTATTTCTTTTTTCAGTGAAAACCTTATTAATGTTCAATGCTATCAGAATGTTAATAGCTTGGCCTATTTGTTTTTTCCATCGTGTTCCATATAGTGACAATGTAAAGGACTAAGGCATATGATATATCATTAGAATATTTCACTCCCTTATAATTGGGATAATGATCTTGAGTATACAAAGCTATAATATTGAATGCTTTTACTTCTCAGTGAGGCAAAACTATACTTATATGGATCACATCCTGGAAAGTAGCGAGTAAAGACCTCCTTTTTGTTCGGTCATATACTCGAGACCTTAAAAATTAACATTCAATATACCCAAAAAAAAATCAACCATACATTTAAATAAGGACTAATATCAAAACATACACTTGAGGTTCAATGTAATTACAAAAAGACCAATTATCCTATGAAAATTACAAGTACTTCAATGATATTTGTCTACTTTACAAATTGAACCAGTTGAGATGGGTGTTTTATTAAGAGCAATTATAATATTTAGAGTAATATTCAATGGAGTATTTATAATATTAAGATTAATTGTAATTTTGAAAGATGATATGACTTTTTTGTAATTAGGCTAAACATTATGATCTTTATGAATTTTGGAGTTGTGGAGTGTGAATTAATGGAGTCTGAGAAACCATCTGGTTTGTTCATAAAGGAATCATGACGAGTTACACATCATATAAAGCTTTTAAAGGAATTCTTTTGTAATTGTTACATATGTTGATTCCTATTTGAAATTGGAAACTACTAAAATCTTCTTATGTTTGCAGAAGCATTATAGGTGGGACCCGCCATAGACAGACAGGTGTATGACGCTTTCATTGATCACGCTGACGATCACTACAGAGATGTGGTGCATAACTTGAAGAAGAAATGCCCACAGAGGCCAGATTGTGTGCCTGAACTAGCCTGGCAGAACAAGTTGGCATATTGGGATATGCCTGAAGTTAAAGCTAAATCTGACATCAGTATAAGAATAGGAAGAGTTAGGTGGGAGGACCCAACAGTGGTTGCTCTACCCGTACCGGAGGATCTCGCTCCTACATTGAGCACTATCATGATCTGGTAATGACTTTAGATTTAATTCTGTTAAATTTCAATGTGTTAGTTGTAAAAACAAAACAAACTGGATGTAATTCATTTGTTTATTTTTGTGGATGTAGGAAAAGAAGTATGGGCGCCCGCCAACTGAGTTTGGGTTTTTCACGCATACCCATACCAAAACAAATGGCCAATTGGTGGATGAGAGGTCCAGAAAAGTCACTGTAAGTACTATAAGT
Organism: Rehmannia glutinosa; assembly: GCA_016081115.2. NCBI lineage: Eukaryota > Viridiplantae > Streptophyta > Magnoliopsida > Lamiales > Orobanchaceae > Rehmannia > Rehmannia glutinosa. The sequence continues at coordinate 165,591 of JABTTQ020001938.1, forward strand.
AAATAATATTTAAATAATATCAATTCATATATTTTTTAAATATTTTTAAAATGATGTGGTTTTAAAAGTCAATAATATTTTTTAAATATTTTTAACATGATTGTTTTTCTGTAGGAGGATGTACATGCACGTTTAGTTGCTGCTACGTAGACAACTGAGGAGTCGAGGGAGCCCATGGAGGTTGACATGTCGCAGCTGTACATGGAGTCAGTTGGCGGGGTCAAGAAGCAGCAAGTTTATGGCCTCGGGCCCAAGGCGGCAACATTTATACTGACACGCACTAGTGCCAGCTCATCAGCTAGTTTACACGTAGATCGAGACACACCTAGGCAAGAGGTGCAGATGGAGTTACAGACTGAGATGGAGGAGATGTGGACAGAGATGCAATCGGAGATGGAGCAGATGCGGGCACATATGCGCATGATGATGGACAAGCTACACCGCCAGGGCCAATCGCCTTCTACAGATCCTCCTGGTGGTGCTTCTCGTGGTGCTAGTCATTATTAGACGCTGCATTTTATTATTTTTCGCGTATTGAACTATAGCTCGTTTTGACACAAACATTGTGTTTTGATTTGACAGTGTAACAAATATATTTTGTTATATTAGATATGATTTTGGGTTTAAATTATTGCGCATACGTACAGGAAATTATAGGGTTATTATTATTTTTTTTAAAAAAAAACAATAGCGACGGAAACTATCCGTCACTAATCTGAACTTAGCAGCGGAATATTTCCGTCGTTAACTTAGCAACGGACAATCCATCGCTAACTTAGCAACCGACTTCCGTCGTGAATGTAGTGACAAATGTTCTGTCGTTAATGTGGTGATGGACATTTCGTCGTCAACTTAGCAACGGATTTCCATAGCTAAGCTGTTGTTCTATATTGTAAAATGGCTAAATCGTCGTCCAACAATAACTACGGGCGTTTTTCCCTAGCGACGAAAATATCCATTGCTAATGTCATAGACAGACGAATTCTACCGTTAAAATTTTACCGACGAGGATTTTAACGACAAAAAATTTCCCTTGGAAATTCGTCGCTAATGTATATAGTGACGGAAATAAGTTGTTTAACGATGTAAATTTTTCCGTCGTTATTTTTCAGTTTTCTTGTAGTATACTATTATGAATATAATTTCATATAATGAATTTTAATTTTCTTCTTACATAAATATATATAATGCTATGTATAGATATATGTGATGTCTAAACTTTAGATAGATAATTTGAGATACTTTTTTTTTAATTAAAATTAGTATTTTTAATTAAATTTAATCAATTTAAATATAATTCTATATAATTATTAAAAATGTGCTAAGCCCAAATAATAACTATACAAATATCATAAATAGTAAAAATACATGAATATATAAAGTGATGTCCAATAGCCCGAATGGATAATTTTTTAAAGATGATTTGAAATTACAAAATAATGAGTAAATATTTCTTATATTTTATTATTTATTAATATTTTTATTTTACATATGCAATATGAGTTTCCAACTGACGTTCGTAAAAAAATAATTAATTTGATATATTTACATCAAAAGCTAATCAAAAAACGAAAAAGTAATTTTTTTTAAAAAAAAGAAAAAAATATAATCATTAATGCAGTACACACACAAAATTAGAAAGCTAATGTAACGTAATTTTATTTTTTATATAATTTTAAAAGTGATTATTTAAAGAAAGTTAATTACCAAAAGCTTGGGTGTCAATTTCAGACCTGACACGCAAACTCGACATGACCTTACACCAATTTAATGGGTATGAGCCCAGTCTTCATGGGTCTGGGTCGAATCGAGTCGATCCCGAATAACCTATCAATTAAACAGGACGGGTTCCGGTAAACCTACTATAACCCATTTAACATGTCTAACACGTTTGGGAATTTAAAAGAAAACTAAGTAAATAACTAATAAGAAAAAAAAGACATGTCTTTAAAACTTAAATGCTAAAACCACCTTTTAGGAATTTCTTTACTATTTTGCATGTATTTTTGTATGTTGTCCTCATAATATGATTAGTAAATTATGTTATTTAGACAATTATGTTATTTCTTTTTGTATGGTGTGAGTTGTGTTATATTTGTTTTATTGAATAGTGTGTCATAGTGATTGATTTTTGAAAAAGCTAAATATATTCAGCTGAAATTATTAAATGCATATAACAGTAATTTTATTAGACTGATTCAACCGGTCTGGTCCGAGACTTGTGAAATAAATAGGTAGAGTTTGGGTTCAAGGTTATGAAACGAATCATTAAACATGTCGGGTCTAGGTTGACTGATTCTAACCCGCGAACCCATGAACCCGGACCCAACCCAAATTGACAACCCTTACAAAAGCAATAAAATACCAAATATTTATTGTTGGGAAATCATTTTATAGATTTTGATGAATGCCATTTAAAACTTAGAATAGGAAGTTGGCACCCCATTTTTGTTGTAAACTGCATTGTAATAGATAGGGTTGGTCAAGCTGAGTTAAGTCAGCTATGCCTAAACATGCAAGAAGACAACTGGAGACTAGAAGGAAGACTCCGCTGCAAGACAGCTGAGTATGGCAAAGAAGAGAAGACGGGAACTCGACTGAAGGTGCAGCTGAGTAAAGTATCAGTCAAAGTCAACTCAAGACAGCCAAGTCTCAAGGTTGAGGTGACAGAAGAGTCATCAAATAATTGGAAGCTCACTCGAAGTCACCTGGGGATGTGAAGAAAATGTAGTCAAGTCAAGACAACTGAAAGAGATCCGTTGTACAGAAATCAAGAGAATTACTTAAACAAGTAATACCTCCATACTACCTTTCTTGAAGTGCTCGATCCCGAAGCGTGCAAAAGGAATAAACCAATGGGAATCTTGCACCATGTATCGAACTCGAAAAAGTCAAGAACAATTCATACGAGGAAGTGGCAATTCAAGGATCGCAACAAGACAAGCCAACGACCACAAGTGACTTTCAAAAATAAGCCTATCTCTTCAAGGCGATTTTTGAAAGATCACTATAAAAGGCCGAGGAATAACTCGAGAGAAGGTTACGAACCACGAACATTCAAGCAAACATTTGAATGTAACCTAAGATATTCTCAAATCATTCAAGATCAATCCTCAAGCCTACATTACGAAGAAAATTAATCCAACACTCACCTGTGAAGGAAAGATAGCTTCAATCAATTGAAGAGGAAATTTTTGAAGAATCAAGGGGTCTACATTCCACGGAGGATTGTAGGAAGGTTCAAGGTCGAACAGTCTCAAGTTTTTGGAGGGCTTCTGATCAAATCCAAGGAGCTTGAGCAAGTGGGTTGTAGTAGCAAGCGACTACCCGTGAAGAAGTTTCGAGTCATACGAGAAGCGGTGCGTGACCAAGCGCATCTCGATCGAGTCCCAAAGGATCAAGTTAGATGTGTGATCAAGATCGGTATCCGGACTATTACCACTCGTATCTTGATCAATACTTAGTGGATTCCCTCGGGGAGTTGGAGAAGAGAGGAGTAGAAGAATTACCCCATCTTCGAACCTCTATAAAAACTTATCGTGTCATTTACATTTCAAAGACTTTAATTCCTCGCATCTTATTTATTTAACTCTTGATAAATTTGCCATCCAATTGATAATCAACTGTGTGCTAAAGCCAAGTATTAAAACAAACTTAACCAAATTCAAGGGTGTTAAGTCTTCCGCTGAAAACAAATCACAGTCAAGTTAAGTCTTTAGTCAAAACAGCTGAGTTATTTTATCAACGGCTCTCGTTGAGTGCGTTGAGTGACTAACTCGCTAATTAACTAACTTAGTTTGTCCATCAAGGACACAAATTGTGAAGTACTAACTCTGATTACTTAAAAGGACTAATTTGAAAAGTTGGTAAGGTTTATTCGAACCCCCCTTCTAAACCTTACACTCACACCCCTTGGAACCTACAAGTCGTATCAGAGCGGTTGGTTCATTGAGCCTTCCGCACTGGTTACTGAACTAGATCTCCAAATTTTTCAAAGTCTGTTTTAGCACTTAAGTTTTCAAAACTCCTTTTACTATCAAAAGTTATTATCATGGAAGCAAATTTGACACGCATCCCTATGTTCACAATTGAAGAATTTGATGATTGGAAAATTCGTATGCAAGCTCATCTATCAGCATTACATGATGAGATGTGGATAGTGATAGAGGATGGGCCACTGCAAATTTTAAAAGTGAAACACGGTATGTAAGGAGAGCTGCGGTGAAGGTGAAGAGGATGTTGCTCCCGGACCGGCTATGGTTGAAAAACCAAGAGTGAATGGACAAATGAAATGAGAAAAAGATATAACATGGACAATGTGGCCAAGGACATTCTTTACAAAACCTTGGACAAAGCCATGTTCAATAAAGTCAAATCATGCAAAACGGCTAAAGAAATCTGGGACAAGCTAACACTGATTTGTGAAGGCTCAGAGCAAATCAAGGAAAATAAATTATCAGTTGTTGTATAGAAATTTTAGAATTTCAAAATGATCGCAGGAGAGACCTTGGATCAACTGGATGCTCGGTTCACAGAAATTACCAACGAGCTATCTGCACTTGGAAAATAATATACACAGAAGGAAATATGTATGAAGATCCTAAAAAGTCTCCCAGCTGAATGGGAAATGAAGGTCATGGCACTAAGACATTCCATGGACCTATCCAAGACATCCAACCATGAGCTATTCTCAGATCTCAAAGCCTACGAATTTGAGCTGAGAAGAAAAGACCAGGAAGAGACAGCTGTACCCAAAACAACTGCTCTAATTGTTAAGGATGGCAAAAGAGCTGAGGTCAAAGAAGTCATTGACCCGGAGGAAATAGCCCACGATGGTTAAAAGATTTAACAAGTTCTTCAATAAGAACTACAAGAGAGGCAAGGGCAAATCCTCCAGAAGACACTCAGCTCCCTCCAAGTCAAGGGAAGATAGGCCAACTAAGAGAACAGAGCATCAAAAAGCTGAATATCAAAGGGCTGACAATCCAAGAATGGAAAGAGCTGATCAAAAGGTTGAAAATCTATCTTTGAAATGCTGTAGGCAACCAGGTCACTATGCCATTGATTGCCGATATCCCGTAGTCAACAAATACGAGAAATGAAGAAGAAAGAAAGGTCTTCGAGAGAAAGAAGACAAGAAAAGAAAAAGGCAATGTTTGCTGCGAGAGACTCATCGAGACGGCCCAAGTCAAGAGACACAGCTGATTCAGAGAGTAGTGAAGCTGACTACTCAAGTAACTTGAAGAAGAAGCCTTGATCTGTTTGATGGCCAAGGAGCAAGATCAACCTGACCAAGAAGTGAGGTACACTCTAACTCATCACACTCAGATTCTAGTGATAATGACTGTGACACACACACTTCATCACCCACTGATCTTTACGATTCATTAGGCAAAATGATGAAAGATTTTGAACACATTAAATCCTCACACACACTACTAAGTGAGGAAAATAGCCTACTCAAGAGTCAAAACTCACAGCTGACTAAGGAGCTGAGTACTCTAAGTCAAATAGCTGATGAGAATGAAAGCCTAAAGACTGAAAATGCTAAGCTAATAGCAGAGATATTTTGCTATAGAAAAGAGGAAAATGACCTCAAAAATGTGATTGCCTCATTCACTAAGGCATCTAAATCATTGGATGATCTTATTATGAGTCAAAGAGAATGCGGATGCAAGACATGCTTAGGATTTAATTCCTATGTGCTATGTCAAGCTACAAAAGTGATTTTGGAAAAAGGATCTTCAAGCAATGAAGTATCTCAAAAATCCAAAACTCCAAATGGTGCACACACATCTATTCCAAAGCACAATCACAAGCAAACTGGCCTTGGCTATAAAGGAAAAGGAAAACATCCGAGTTGAGTGTCTTTGAGAGGACATCCGAGAAGAAATCCACCGAGTTCCTCAAAGAAACTCCAAACAGGAAATACTCTGTAAAGAAGAAACAGATCTACCAAAAACCCCAGAAGTTCTATAAAATAAATACATATGAAGGGAATGGTAGAAAGCACCCAAGCCAAGGTGATTGGAATAACGTGAACTATCAGCAAAGACCTATGGAATATAAGCCCAAATGTCAAAGGCCTGAAACTCAGCAAAGACCATTCCAAAGGTATAAGAGCTTTCATCAGCACACATATGAACCTAGGCACTACACTCAGAGATATCACAACTACCCAAAGAAGGTAATTGCTAAAACACATATACAGGCATACAGACAAAAGAGATAGTTGTATGAACCTAGAATCCCCAAGAAATTTGCCAAAATTATTTATGATTATGGCACTGATAGATGGCAACCCCTTAGAGTCAAATCATTTAGCTATAGGTTGGTTGGATCATCTTACAATACTAACCCCTCAGGACCCAGACAAATATGGGTACCTAAAACTTAATTTCCTTGTTTGTAGGTTCAAGGAACAGCTGAGTGCCAAGGAACCTGGTACATGGATAGTGGTCATTTCCGGACATATGACAGGAAACAAGAAAAATCTGTCAAAATTCAAGGAAGTCAAAGGAGCAAAAGTCATATTTGGAGGAAATGAAGCTCCAGGAGAAATAAGAGGTATTGGATCCATCAAGAAAAATGGATTAGAGATCACAGATGTTGCATATGTTGAAGGACTCAACTTCAACTTGCTAAGCATCAGCCAACTCGTGACAAAGGGTTATAATGTTGAATTTAACATGGGTATATGCCAAATCAAGGATAATGAATCAAATGAAGTTGTGTTGCAAGGATGCAGACAAAAGAACATGTATGTCGTGGATTGGTCAACTGCAACACCAAGCACCTGTCTATTAGCAAAGAGCACAGCTTGTGGAAGGACTTCCAGACTCAGTATACAAGAAGGAGAATATATGTGACGCATGTCAGAAGGGAAAACAAATCAAATCATCATTCAAAGAAAAGACATGTCCTTCTTCAACAAGAATATTGCATCTGCTACATATGGATCTATTTGGTCCAATTGAACCAGCTTGCATAAGTGGGAAGAAATACACATTGGTAGTAGTAGATGACTACTCAAGATATACATGGACAATATTCATGTGTAAGAAGAAAGAAACTCTACAGAAACTACCACAGCTGATGAAGAGGGTTCAAAATGAGAAAAGTCAAACCATTATCAAAATAAGATCAGACAGAGGAACTAAGTTTGTCAATGGTATAATAACTCGGTATTGTATTGAAAATGGTATTGGTCATGAATTATCGGCGCAGCAAGGACTCCACAAAGACATAATGGAGTTGCGAAAAAAGGAATAGAACTCTCAAAGAAGCAAAGCAAAAGACCATGTTAGAAGGCGGGGTTACCTAAAAGATTTTGGGTTGAAGCAATAAACACAAAGATGCTACACTCAAAATAGATGCATGATAAAATGGACAAATGACAAAGACTCCTATGAGATTTGGACAGGAGAAAACCAAATGTTGCATATTTTAGAATATTTGGATGTAAATGCTTCATCCATAACAATGGCAAAGATAATTTGAAGGCTTTTGATGCTAAAGCGATGAAGGTATCTTCTTGGGATACTCAAATTTGAAAGCAAAACCTCTGAGTACTCAATAAGAGGACTATGGTTACGAGAGAATCCATTCATGTGGTGTTTGATGAGCCAAATGTAAATGGAGAAGACATTGAAGAGTCGGTGATAAATTTGAATCAACCAAACATGCGAAGAAGAGTCCTATCTTTGTCAAGTCAAGTGGAATTATAAACTCGGATGAAGATGAGATAGCCGAGTCTCAAAAGCAGTGGAAAATCTGCGCTAAGTGATGACGAGAGAGCCGATCAAAGCAACAATTTTTGCAAGACGACTAAATCCGGCTAACTTACTCCAACCTGATGTAAGATGGCTGAGAGACCATCCACCAGAACTAGTCATTGGAGAAATAAGAGAAGGTGTCAAAACAAGATCCAGAACTCAACAAGAAACTATGTTCACATGCTTTATCTCACAAATAGAGCCTAAAGATGTGTCACAAGCATTGGATGACACACATTGGATTCAAGCCATGCAAGAAGAGCTGAATCAGTTTGAAAGAAATAAAGTATGGGAATTGGTTCAAAGACCCACCCATCAAAATGTTATTGGCACTAAATGGGTGTTCAGAAATAGGATGAACGAGGAAGGTTCTGTGGTAAGAAACAAAGCAAGATTAGTGGCCAAAGGATATTGCCAAGAAGAAGGGATAGATTTTAATGAAACATTTGCCCCTGTAGCAAGATTGGAAGCTATAAGGATGTTTCTTGCCTATGAAGCTCACAAGAATTTTATTTCATATCAAATGGATGTAAAGAGTGCATTCCTTAATGGTTTATTGGAAGAAGTATATGTTGAACAACCTCCAGGATTTGAGCAGAAGATTCTTGGAGATAAGGTATACAAACTCAAGAAAGCTCTATATGGATTGAAACAGGCACCCAGAGCATGGTATGACACATTGTCACAATTCTTGACTGGGAACGGATTCACAAAAGGAAAAGTGGATAGAACACTCTTGAGAATTCAAGACGGGGAAGAGCATATCGCTTGTTCAAATATATGTGGATGACATCATTTTTGGATCCACAAACAAAGAGTGTGTGATAAATTTTCAAACCTCATGCAAAGCAAATCGAAATGAGCATGATGGGAGAGCCGACATTCTTCCTTGGACTCCAAGTGAAACAAGTGAAGGATGGAACCTTCATAAGTCAAACAAAATACACCAGAGATTTAATGAATAAATTTGGTATGGAAGAGAAGTCTTCGTGAAAATACTAATGAATACATCAGTCAAAATGGACATGGATGCGGATGGCAAGCCCTGTAGATCAAACAAGATACATAGCACTTATTGGATCATTGCTTTATCTCACAACAAGCGAGCCATACATCACCTTTGCTGTAGGTGTATGTGCAAGATTTCAATCTGCTCCAAAAGAAAGCCATATGACTGCAGCCAAGAGGATCTTGAGATATTTGAAAGGAAGCGAAGAAGTTGGCTTATGGTACCCAAAAGAAGGTGGATTCAAGCTAATTGGCTATTGGACTCGACTATCTTTGGATGTAGAGTTGACAGGAAGAGCACCTCGAGGCACATGTCAAATGCTTGGAAACAAAGCTAATTTCTGGTTTAGCAAAAAGCAAAATTCAATAGCCACCTCTACAGTTGAAGGATGAGACAGCAGCTGAGAGACTATGAAGTTGAAGAAAAGGAAATTCCAATCATGTGTGATAACACAAGTGCAATTGCAATCACTCAAAATCTGTGTTGCACTCAAGAACAAAGCATATCGATGTCGATATCACTTCATAAGAGATCATGTTGAAAAGAAGGACATCACCTTGGAATATATTTCAACCGATAAATGGGGTTGGTGACATATTCACAAAACCATTATGTGAGTCAAGATTTGAAGAACTCAAGCATGAGTTAGGATTAATTGAGTTGAGTTGACACTTAAAACTCAAAGAAAAGAAATAAAGTACGAAGAGAGGAAAAAGAGTTGAACTCTTAAATCAATTTGAGTAAATCACCAGATCGGAAAGACAATTTTGCATAGGAGTTAGTGCAAATTGGTGAGTCACTAGGAGAACTGTGAGAAGAAGAGTTAAATCGGCTAAGGGATAAGTTTGAGTCATTTATGAGCAAAGTGACAAAAACGCAGTCATTTTTACTAAGCGGGAATATTTTTAAGAATGACGTCAAAGATAATTATGACGCGTGTACGAGGCAAAAGCCGCACACCAAGCTTATGATTGGATATAAATCTTTGCCGCATTAAATACGAGACATTAAATGCTAATCGGCGTGCAAAATCTAAGCCGTTGATTTCGATCACATTTCAAAAACCACCCGCACGCCCTTTCATGAACCATACTTAAACCATTTTCGTCCGTTTCTCTCACACATTACCAAAGACTATTTCAATTCATTTCTCTCTCTCAAAAGCAAAGGCAAAAACTCTCTCAAAACCCTATCAATCTTCAAATCACCGTCTAAGTTTCGTTCGGTGAAATGAAAAATGGCATCTACTCATGATTTTGTCAAGCTAGGAAAGCAAATCCACACCGGGTCTCTTGTGGATTTCGAGGGTATGGTCAAACAGGGTCCGATGAAGCTCTCGTAAAGAAGATCGCTGAAAAACTAGAAACGCCTGGGCTAAAACCATTTTTCGACGATGGAGTTTCCGATGACCTATGTGGAAGAGGTCGCACGATTCTACGTGAACGCCGAGATTCACGATGAGGGATCAAAATCTGCATTCACGGGAAGGAGTTCATCATTACACGCCAAGGATTTGGCGAGAACACCGCCGTTCTTGGCGGAAGGAGCACGAGAAATCAATGAAGTCGATGTTGACTTGGTCGCCGCTTAGAAGGAAGTAGCCAAGACCGACATTATCTTGAAAAGATAGTCTACACAACTAACAAGAGGTCTGAAGGAGGACTACCACAAATTGTTGGACATCGTTGCCAAATGCATAGACATCAAATTTGCGGACTTTGACCAATCGTCAAAGCAAAATTGATCGTAATGGCTGCGATCATTGAAGAAAAGAAAAAGTAAATCGGGCTGAGTTTGTCTCACAGCAGACTCTGCGAACGTTGGGAACAAATCCTTCAAGGAGGATGGAACGTTTGGAGGTTCCCTAGGATACGGTGCAGTGATTGGTGGTGATGGAGATAAAAGGAGTCCCTCTTTGACATGGAAAGGCATTCCATGTAAACAAGAGGATGTTGAGATCAAACCTCTCTCGGCGCCGAGAAGAGAGCATACGCTAAGAGAGCCGTCACGAGTGAGGGGAATCGGTGACCCTGAAGATACTATTTGTCTCCTCTCCACCAAAAAGAAGAAGGCGCCCTGCTGCGGTTTTGCTAAGAGAATTGTTGTCCCTGCGCAAAGAAAGAAAAACAAATCTGCTCCCGCCCTCGTAGCCGAGTCACCCGCTCCGCAGGTAGTGTCTCCCGCCCCTGCCGCGGCAGAGAAGGAATCCCAAATACCTTCTCGGTCTTCAAGAAAAGGAGAAGCGATAAGCCAAGAATGCCGGCTCCTCAAAAGAAAAAACAAAGACGGCCCGCCCCCAAGACTCGGAAGAAACTATATCCAAACCAGAAATCCCTCGGTACAAATGAGGAGAAGAAGAAGAATTTTCAAGCGCCCGAGCTTGAGAAACCATTTGAGTCACCACCACCGGTGGAGAAGATACTCCGAGCTCGCTTTGGAGAAATAGAGTCTCCAGGCGTGATTGATGAAACGCCAAGTCTGTTGAGGTTGATCGTGACAGAGGCAACTCGAAGACCTGCAAGTAGATAGAACAGTGAGAACAAGGCCTGGTGAGACAACCAAATCACCTGCATTGCCAAGGTTGTCTCTCCACCATAACAGAGGTTCTTTGAAGGTGTCAGCAAATAAGTCTGCTACCCTTAATACACGGAAACGAGCGCCAAAGCAAGAGACTCACGAAGACGATGTAATCATGCACTCTCTATTGTATCCGGACATCCAAAATCGTCTGCGAGAGTGGAGAAAATGGAAGTCGAGCCTATCCAGTGCGGTTTGAAAATCCGAGTTCATTCTTTGAGGAAGAAGAACTCTTGATTTCTTGAGGTGGACACATGATGCAAGCCCTTGATGAGGATAATTGCATAAATATACCGGAAATTCGAAAAGAAAATGAACGGGCTAAAGCGGTGAGGACGCAGAGGCACGTGAGAAGGCCCAGCATCGCCCCCTCTCACCGGCACCACAGAACATACACATCCTCACTTTGACGTCCTTATCGAAAGTGATGAGGATCGGACTATTCTTTGCCCAGACGAGTTGCAAATGCAGCAAGCAATGCAAGAATCCAGAATCCTTCATGAGCAAAGAATGATGGAGGGACTAGGAGAGTCCTCAAAAACACGGTGGAGATAGATCCAATGGGAGTGGTGCGGCATATTGCCACCGTTGTTCTTTGCCACCACTTCCCACTCACTCGGAAGAAGGAATTAAGGCGGCGATGAAACTAGGATAGTGGGGACCCCGGTTGAGCCAACCCTTAATAAAGGTGTCTTACCACCGCCCCAACGGCTGAATACTCAATGGGAACAGCCGGGGGAGTCCGGAGAGACGAGTGACCACATTCCAAGTCACTCGGTGGTATGCCGTTGAGGGGGAAACTCCCTCCACTACTGACAAGGTCGGAGGATCTTTGCGGTGACTCCACAATGAATCTAGGAGGCGAAGTGGAGAAGGAACAAACACAAAGTACACAACAAGTTGTCATCAACGAGGCTCGACGAGTTGAGACTGTCTCGGTGAGGTGCAAATTGCTACGAAGGCTAATGACACCGCGATGCGGTCGAGGCACGAGGAAGGAACAACCACGGGAGTTAACACTGAGGCGACGAAAGTGCAATCCATGGAGTTGAGACTCAATGGATGCCACCGAGAAGACCCTAAGACAGTAACACTGTCGAAAGGGATGTCAAGCCTCATTGTAGTTGAGCGCATGAGGTAATGAAGGCCAACTGGAGGTTGAGACTTCCAGGGTAGAAAAGTCAAGTCTGAGAACATCCCTCCCGCTATCATTGATCCATCGAGAAAAGGAGATAAGTGCACTTCACGATTCCCAGGATAATCGATGTAACCTTTCGGGATCGGAATGAGACAATGAGTTGAGTCATCCCCTGGATCGATCCAAAAGACTCGGTGAGGATGTTCCAACCACGAGTAAGTCGACCTCAAGACTACTCGTCAAACTTTCAACTTTGATGATGAGCCACCCATGGAAATCTCATCATCGTCCGATGATGCTTCCGATAAGGCCGAGGGGACCGGTCCAACTCACTTGGAAAACCAGTGAGACCGAGCGGTTGTTGAGATATGTTGAGGCTTAGCAAGTCGGGTCAACTTCACAACAGACCCACCAAACAGAGTCCACTGCGCGCAGGCTCCCAAGTGCGCAGAGTTCGACTCCATAAGGAACTTCACGACCACCACTCATCATTGAACAAATCCCGATTTGCCCGTGATGATCCCTTTGTAGAATCATTTCCTTCTCTCTAGAGGTACCCGACCTCCCGAAGAGTCGAAAAAAAGAGATCTCGAGCGCTTCCACGGACGAGATCTGTCATTCCATCGATACCATCGTTCGGTGACTATGATTTTGACGCCTTGGCGTCGGTTGAAACAGAGGAACAAGCGAAGTTCGGGAGGTGTTCAAAGCATTATTTGCGAAATTGAACGGATGGAGAGGCACCAGGCCTCGATGGACATGAGATCTGGATAACAGGATGCCAACCTCACCTAGCGACTTGAGAGGCATAATAGTCGAGAATCCGGAGTGGTGGCAACAAAGAAGAAAACAATGCGTGTGGAACAAGCTAGATATTTGAACATTGTTCAACAAGTTGTTGGTGCAGCGGTGAGAATGCGATGCAAAGACAAAATTGAAAGAACACATTGAGCAAATGCATGAATCTCACACTTCTTTGAGATAAAGGCTGCTGCGTGAGCAAAATAAGAATGAGCTCTGCGTATGGAAGAAAACATGGATCGAAAATTCGGCCTTCTCATGGTGAGATGAAGTTGATTAAAGTCAATCCAACGCTACTCGCTCGAGTTTCGCGCAAAGATACTCGCGGCAGACTCGAAGCGAGAACTTCGGCTATCGCAGACTCGACTTCTGCTTGCTAGTTTGTTTCGGGGTTCCTCTCTCCTTTGATGATGCCAAAAAGGGGAAGAGGAATACCTAAAAGCTGAAGGGATCCGAAGTTGAGAATGAGGAGCAATTTGTGAAGGGAAAGACAATTGAGGAAGTATCAAGAGAAAAGAAAGGGAAGTCTGTTAAGGGGAAGGATCGAAAGATGTGACCTTTATGATTGCTAAAACCCCCAACAAAGTCTTGTCACGGTGATATTATCAAAGCAAACTCTCGATGACTCTGCCACTCCAACACTCTTTGTACCAATGGTTGAAAAAGAAAGACGAGTTGAAGCGAGGGGATGGAGGAAGTGGAAGGAAGGATGAATGCCCGAGTTATGGATATTCGAAACAACATGGAGGCATTCCGGTGAGACAGAGACACTTATGCCATCTTAGATGCGGAATCGAGCCAAGATCGGTGGATGAATTTAAAACGCTCGCATCGAAGGATACTTCGCAAACATGTCCATGGCTCAAGCACAGGACTTATCTTGGGAAAAGGGTCTCACACTATGTGAAGAAGGCCGACGGAGCAGACTCATCGCGATCCACTCTGCTGGTCACTCCGCTAGCCACTCATTTGGGAAGAAGAAGACCCAAAGTACAATACACGCCCCGAGGAGGTAGAGGAAGAAGCGGTGGTGGAGGAAGAGGTTTGAGACCTAGATCTCCGCCCAAAAACATTGAGTACATAGATCCGAGGCAAGAAAGAAAGGAGGGATCTCTTGGGGCAGTTTTGATGAAGTAGCCAATCTGCAAGTGGTAAGAACAATCTTGAGTATGTGAAAAGAATTGAAGAAGAAAATAAAAGACAAACTCAGCTATGGGAGGAGAGACAAGAGAGACTAAGAAGAGATGAAGCTGCCCGGAAGGCGTATGAAAAGAAGAAGAAGGCGGCTGAAGATGAGAAAAAGAGAAGAAGATCAGAAGATGACAGAGTTGAAGAAGATGAAAGAAGGAGGCAGCGAATGAGATGAAGTGTTGTTGTCCACCCCTTCATGTATTTTACTATGTAAATAAATTTAATGTAAGTCTTCTGTATACTATATAAAACTGTACGAACTCTATACTTGTGTAAACATAGGAATGACATGGTTAGCTTAAGCCCGGTTAAAATCGATACATTTTTGTTGGTTTAAGCTCGATACACACTAAAATGCTTGACTATGTAAAGAACAAGGATGTTATGATCAATAAAAGATCGATTCTAAACATACATTCGTGGTTCTACATTTGTGCGTATGTATCTTTCTTTGTTAAATAATTGTATGGATGTTTTAAGTTTTGGCATCATCAAAAGGGGGAAATTGTTGGGAAATCATTTTATAGATTTTGATGAATGCCATGTAAAACTTAGAATAGGAAGTTGGCACCCCATTTTTGTTGTAAATTGCATTGTAATAGATAAAAATTTTGGTCAAAGTGAGTTAAGTCACTATGCCTAAACATGCAAGAAGACAATGGAGACTAGAAGGAAAACTCATTTGCAAGACAATTTGAGTATGGCAAAGAAGAGAAGACGGAACTCTTGAAGGTGCGGTGAGTAAAGTATCGTCAAAGTCAACTCAAGACGCCCAAGTCTCGAAGGTTGAAGTGCGGAAGAAGAGTCATCAAATGATTGGAAGTCGACTCGAAGTCACTGGGGATGTGAAGAAAATGTAGTCAAGTCAAGACAAATGAAAGAAATCCGTTGCCGTAAATCAAGAGAATTACTTAAACAAGTAATACCTCCATACTACCTTTCTTGAAGTGCTCGGTCCCGAAGCGTGCAAAAGGAATAAACAATGGGAAGCAGCGCACCATGTCGAAACTACGAAAAGGTGAAGAACGATTCATACGAGGAAGTGGCAATTCCAAGGATCGCAACAAGACAAGCCAACGACAACAAGTGACTTTCAAAAATAAGCCTATCTCTTCAACGGGCGATTTTTGAAAGATCACTATAAAAGGCGAGGAATAACTCGAGAGAAGGTTACGAACCACGAACATTCAAGCAAACATTTGAACTATAACGTAAGATATTCTCAAATCATTCAAGATCAATCCTCAAGCCTACATTACGAAGAAAATCAATCCAACACTCACCTGTGAAGGAAAGATAGCTTCAATCAATTGAAGAGGAAATTTTTGAAGAATCAAGGGGGTCTACATTCCACGGAGGATTGTAGAAGGTTCAAGGTCGAACCGGTCTCAAGTTTTGGAGGCTTCGTTATCAAATCCAAGGAGCTTGAGCAAGTGGGTCACATGTGTAGCAAAGGCCATTTCTTTGTGAAGAAGTTGAGTCGTCACGAGAAGCGGTGCGTGACAAGGCATCTCGATCGAGTCCCAAAGGATCAAGTCATTTGTGTGATCAAGACTTGTATCACGGACCATTACCACTCGTATCTTGATCAATACTTAGTGGATTCCTCCGGGGAGTTGGAGAAGAGAGGAGTAGAAGAATTACCCCATCTTGAACCTCTATAAAAACATATCGTGTCATTTACATTTCAAAGACTTTAATTCTGCATCTTATTTATTTAATCTCGATAAATTTGTCATCCAATTGATAATCAATCGTATGCTAAAGCCAAGTATTAAAACAAACTTAACCAAATTCAAGGGTGTTAAGTCTTCCTTTGAAAAGAAATCGGTCAAGTTAAGTCTTTAGTCAAAACAATCTGAGTTATTTTATCAACGACTTAGTTGGGTGCATTGAGTGACTAACTCACGATTAACTAACTTAGTCATTTGTCCATCAAGGACACATACGGATGTGAAATCTTAACTCGATTACTTAAAAGGACTAATTTGAAAAGTTGGTAAGGTTTATTCAACCCCTTCTAAATTTTACACTCACACCCCTTGGGACCTACATTTATCACCTCTTATTTTTACATATATTTTTATTATTTTTTTATTGTAATGTAAATGCCAGGAAAAATTCAACATATTATTTTCAACTTTTTATATATATATATATATATATATATATTTGAGGCTTTTTCATAGGCTCGATTTGGCCTCTTTGCCCGTCTAAGCCTATAAAATCAATATTTAAAAAAAATAATAATTAATTATAAATTATGTATTATTTATTCGATTAGTATGTTATATTATATTTATATATAAGACTATATATATAAGAGCTAGCAGTTATGCAATTATAGAGATTGTGTATGAGCGGAAACTGAGATGTAAATAGCCCCAACACTTACATAAATTAATATCAATATAAAAATATGAGTTAATCACTCTAAAATCCATTATACTCGGATGAAGGTTTTGTTTCACAGCTGGCCAATATTATGCGCCTTGTATAGTTGTATTATTTAAATATTATAAATATTATATACAAGCAAATCCAATAGAATTATCGTAATCTTAGAAATGTTGAGTCTATCTATATACGTAGCAGATTTGGTTCAAAATCTTTGGTTCTCATCTCTCACAGAGAAATTTCTGGTCATCAGATTCTTAACTTGTAATGGCTGAACTATCAAACGACGTGATTATTGAAATCCTAACGAGGCTACCAGTACAATCCCTCTTGAAATTCAGGTGCGTTTGCAAATCATGGCTATCTTTAATTTCCAGCCAACAATTTGTCAAATCCCATCTCATAAATCTGAAAAAAGATTCAAATTTCAGACATGAAAGGAGGATTATGTTGAACTATATCGGTAAACTTAAGCAATGTTCAGTTCGGTCGTTGTTTTATGAACCCATTATTGATGCATTTGACACGGATTACTCAGCCCGTATCGGAGATAACAAAGTTGCTGTGGTGGGTTCTTGTGATGGTTTAATTTGCCTGACCATAAACGGAAAAGATTATGTTTTGTGGAACCCCTCCACAAGAATTTCCAAAAAGCTGCCTGATTTTGATGTGGAACCAGAATTTGGTAGTTACCTTAATTGTGGGCTTGGTTTTGATAAATCAAGCGATGATTATAAAGTTGTGGGCTTTTATAAGAATTGTTTGCGTCCGTTTGAGGTGATAGTGAAAGTTTATAGTCTGAAGACTGATCAATGGAGAAATATCAAGACTTTTATGAATCGTTTGATGACGGATGATCCAGCTATATACGCCAATGGGAAACTACATTGGATTGCATATTTTGAATCTAAATGGCGTATTTTTTTTCTTGATTTGGAGACCGAGGAGTATGGAAAATTGCAGTTGCCAAATTTTGAAAAAAGGTATTTTGAGACAAGGTTGGGTGCATCTGAAGGATGCCTTTATATTCTCAGCGATCATCTAACTAGTGCAGACTTGTGGATTATTGATGATTATGGGATAGGAAAAGACAGTTGGACTAAGGTGGTTAGCATTCCTGATATTGATGGTTGTTTTTGAGGTATACGTATAAAAGTGCATTATGTGTGCTGAAGAATGGCAAAGTTTTGTTCCAAATTGATTCCAAGTTTGTGATTCTTGACACAACAGATGGCACTCTGCAATATCCTGAGATCGGAGGCAGATTTTATACAGCAACCACTTATGTCGAAAGTTTAGTTTCACTGGTAGGGTGATGATGAATAATATATATATAGGCCAGTATTATTTATATATATATATAGGTGGTGGGAAGTCTTGTCATCGTGTCGTGTTAGGTGTCGCACTATAGTGTTTTCATGTTGTCTATCGTATTTGATCTTAAATATAACAATATTTATAAATTTAACTAAATTTTCATCACAAATGGTTCTGTGATGAGGGAAATTGTCGTATGATATAGAAAACATAATGCTTATCTTAAAAGATGTTGGATCTTTTCTTGATATTAATAGATAGCTCTACATACAGTAAATATCTGTCCTGGCCTCCTCAGCAAGTTCCAATTAATGTCCCTATGTAACTGCAAATTTAGTATTATTAAGTCATTAGCATAAGATTCTTGATCTTTGAAGCACTTTTTGATCATGTGAAGTTATTTCTTGGTGTCAAAACTATCTTGATTCATATATTGTATGCAATACATATATGTTGAATAGAACCAAGAACTGGAAGTTAACTCACCCTCTGTTCAATTTGTTTGATTGTATGTCTAGTAGATTGTCTATTCCTCCATACTTTATGGCAGTCAGTAATCCTTGTGGTTTTCATATTGTGAGCCTCACCAATCCGTTGTCAATTATAATCTGACAACATTATAAATCGCATTTCAAACATGAGAGGGAGATAGATAGAGAGATAGAGAGAGGTGCAGTGAGCTTACATAGGAGCCTTGGGGTGGTCAAACTGACATTTTTCTTTGTCATGGTTAAAGTTGGTTATCTCTAATTCCTGCAATATTGCCTTGAAGCTTTAGCAGAATTTGGTTTGTCAACAAGTAATTTATATGAATTTGGCGAGAACTAGTCCTCGTTGTCGTTGCAAACGAAAAGTCGAAAACTATATATATATGCCTTTTTTGTCTTGTTCTTACTAGAAAATACTTTGTTAATAATACTTTGTTAATAAAACTATATAGTCCTGCAATATATATTCTTGATCTTTTCTTAATAATACTAAATTTGCAGTTACTGGGATATTAAGTGATGAGGCCTAACATCATATCAGCAAGCGTGGAATCTGTAAAATTGGACAACATTTGACAGTAATATATTGCATCTTACTTGAGTCTGCAATTTCATCTGTACTTAGGAATTAATATTGTTTCATTTTCTTTTCAATTTAGTGTGATTTCACTAATTAAGCATATGTTATGAGCATACAATGAGAAAAAAGGCTTTTTTTTATATTCAACAATTTGGCTAAATTACAATTCTGGTCTCGTTAGATAACGCAAATTGCAATGTGCAATTTTCGCTAAATATGCAATGATTGTTAGTAAAACGGGGTAAATTGCAATTTCAGTCTCGTAACTATAGGATTCTTACAAAATTGGTGTTTTTAAGTCCACATGTAAAATCACCCTGCATCTTTAAAAAACTCTCGAATTTCTACATGCCTAATTTTCTACAGTAAGATTAGGGCCTTGTTGAATTGGCTTATTGTTTTAATTTGAAGATAAGGACTAGTTGTACATGCTAAAGCTCACAGCTAGCTTCATATTATGTATCCAACTTGTAACATATTCCTATGTATATGAAAACAGGACTTGAGAATACAAAACAAAGTAAGCAGTGAATCTAATCCAATATCCTTTACTAATTTGCAACCAAGCAACATCATTTGATCAACTCAATGAAAACACAAGAAAATACAACTAACGATCGTTTCTGACTCAAAAACTATACGGAAACAGTACCAAGAACATGCAAGTTGAGTTGTAGTCCACAAAATAAACGTAAAGTTTGCCACTCCTAAAGACACCACAAATTCTGCGTTCTGTTTTTCTATTCGCAACACGATAGCAAGACATAATAGACGCAGTTTGTAAAACAACATAGTATGAGTAAATTGAGGCCTTATTAACATGATATGAGACAAAATGGAGAATATATGACAGTGAAAACAGTAGCATCGATCTTACTTAAGTAGTGCCAGTTCGCCTAAAAATCACGCTGGTGGATTGTTATTGATCGGCTGAACATCTGAAGAAGAAGAAGAATCACTTTCCAATAATTGATTGAAAAAACTCTCAACTTCCAGACTTTCATGTTCGTCTTCAGCAACTATAGATGCAATAGTTATTTTCGTAACTGTACAAAACACATATTCAGTGCAGTCATCTTTGATACAATTGTTGAACCTCTTAGCAAGTCTGTATTCTTCCATATTCCATCTCTCCTTCTCATCATTAGACGGTGTCCTGTATCCGAACTTATCCCACAAACCCATCTCTCTGTCTTCGCTGTCGTAAATCATATTCAAACTTTCATCCCCAAAGGCTTCCCATACTCCGCTCGCAGCAAAGCGAATGTAGTTTCCGTTTGCCGGATCCTTCTTCAGTTTCGAGAAGAAGTGGTTTTCATAATCCTTGAAAATCTCACCCGGTTCTTTGTCTCCGTAAATGTCAACTGTCGGAATTGATATGAAATTGAAATCGGAGGGCAATGGCCTCGCACTCACCTTTTGAAGAAGATAAGCGATCTTTTCCTTGTTAGTTGGGTGAAACCCAGTTGGATTCTTTTCCATCTTTGGTATAATCTTCAAAGTCGATGCAGATTACCAGAGTAAGTGTAGTGAATTGAATTTCTTGAGTTCAAGAAAACAGGTTATGTCCTAACAATGCTGAAATGTATTTAAAATAAAAAAAAACGAAATAAGGAAAGAAAGAATGAAATAGCAGATAATTGATATATAGAGTACTGAAGAAATGAAGAATGATTGAATCTGTGGAGTTTAGAAAATAGAGTGAAGAATGAGTACAGGAGAATGAAGAAGACGGTTATTTTCAGTTTATAACTATAACCGATATTCATCTGCACTTGGACGTACAAGATCATTTTCTTGATTTGGGAAAATAGACTGAAAAATGACCACGTGAGGATGATTTTTTTCTTTCAGTTCATGAAAAGAGAATAATATGGATTTACCGATAATTATAAGAATTACCCCTAAGCTTTGAGTTAATTAACAAAAAAGCCAAAGATATTTAAAAATTACAAAAAGCACTTTGGGGCTTGATTTTGTGTTAAATGTAAAGGGACAATTGTAATAGTTTTACAAATTTAATAGGAGTGTTTGAAATGTCTTTTTCTTATTTGGTGGCTATAGTGTAATACAAAATCAAACTTCAATGTGCTTTGTAATTTTACAAAACATGTGTTTTTTTGTAATTAACTCAAATCTAATGGGTAGTTTTGTAATTATACATATTGATTTATGATGAAGAATGATTATATAGACAATTAAATCCATTTATATGTCGTAGGAAAAAGTTTATAGGATTTGGATCCTATGAGTTTACCCATTTAGGGTGAATCCATGGGGACAAGTCTCAATCATTGATTACTTTTTATTAGTGGTCCAGATTTGAAGGGCATTTCAATTTTTTTGTTTAAGCAATTAAAAAGGGTATTTGGGTCATTTTATATTTTAAAACAGTTACGTAAGATCCTATTAGATTTAACCATATCCTTTTCTTTTCCAGTTAATAGACGCACAATCTATTGAATATGATTTCGACTTTTGATTCCACTTCGTCACTTTCATTCAACCAATTTCGTCTCCTTTTTTGTTTTTTTTTTTTTTTCAACGTGTTATGCTAATGTATATTGTTAGTCTTACTTGTGAAGATCGAATCTTTGCTTATGTACTATTAGATTCATGCATGTTAAACAAAACAAATGTTGTAGTTGACATGCTTATGTAGCTCGTTAGTTTTGACTATGAAGGTATTCAATGTTGCTTATAAACTGCCTACCAAATTGATTTTTTTAATCATAGCCTTTGTAAGTTTTGGAAGCCTTAGAGATCATGTTTCTGTAAGTTGTTAAGTTTTCTTGTGTAGTTATTCAATGTTGCTTATGAAATGCTAATCATATTGATTTTTTTAATTGTGTTTGATATTTGTCATGCTTGTGTACATTGTTAGTCTTGCTTTTAAAGGCATTGAATAATGCTTATGTAAAATTAGATGACATTAGTTATGCTTGAATACATTGTAAGTCTTGCTTGTGAAGTTAATAGCTCTTATATAATATTAGATTTATGCATATTAAATAAAGCGGTGTTGTGGTTGATATGCTTGTATAACTAGTTAGTTTTGTTTGTGAAGGTATTCAATGTTACTTATGAACTACTTATCAAATTAATTTTTATTTTTTTTACAGTTGTAGCCTTTGTAAGTTTTTGAAGCTCTAGAATGTCATGCTTGTGTAAGTGGTTAATTAAACTTGTGTAAGTATTCAATATTGTTTATGAAATGCTAATCATATTAATTTTTTAATTGTGATTTGGTATTTGTTATGCTTGTGTACATTGTTAGTATTGCTTGTGAAGATACTAAGTCGTGCTCATGCAATATTAGATTCATGCATATTAAATAGAAGCGATCTTTGTCGTGGATGATTTTGGTATGAGATTGTGGAGTGATTCTCGTGATTGGTAACTATTAACACAGAGAAAATGAGAAACTGAAAATTCAATTTTTTCAGATGTACATGGAGGTGTGCTTATATACACATATGAATCATTGGAACAATAACTAACTGCAAATCAAATTAATTATGAAACTAAATAACGAGAAAGCTAACTAGTTAATTAACAGATTTAACAAACTAATCAGTTGCTATTACTTACTTAAAGTTTCCTATTCTGTCGTTGGAGTAAAATTTGTGTGAACTAATTTACCCTTATGTTAAGTTAATTAGTTAATAAATTATAATTTATCTTGTATAATTTTGACCATTGGAATTATTATATCTATGCTTAAGATTGGTCCCTATGGACTCACTCTCTATGACATGGTCTCATATAACCCTCTCTTTACTATATATATATATATATATATATATATATATATATATAATATATATAATCCTTAATTGATGCATGTTGTGGGTAAAAACATCCTTTCATTATAATAATTATAACGTAGCTTATAATGTTTATTTAATCTCATTAATTGTCTATTAATTAGTGGGCTACAGTTAGAATATCCCGCCCACGAGGTTCGGATCCGACCCACGTGTCCTTTTCTTCTACACGACCAATGAGGCCCACTACTCAGGTATATAAAGGTCCCTGCATCTCATTTGTAAGTCATAATCTCATAATTCAATATTCTCTTTACTACTTTGTATTCTCCCTCATTCACTGTGATGACTTAAGCGTCAGAGGGGATTCCCTGGGACAACTCTAGAGACCCCTAACGTTTGCTGGTGTTGCAGGAAAGTTCCCATTATTGAAGACTTCAAGCTTTGGGAGAAGAGAATTTGGACTAATTCAGAAACCTTGACTTGGAGTGATCTGCCCCAAAAAGTAGTATCATTTTGGATTCAGACCTGACCCCAAGAACGCGGAACCGAGTCCCAAACTGCTAGCCTCGAAGCCAGGAACCAGCAAGAGGAACTATCACATGAAAGATGGGAGGCCAGTCTCCCTTCCTGGAGGAACGCAACCTCCGCCACAACTAAGGAGGGCCCTGGCCCCTCTCATATGGGGACCGACCGCTGAAGAAGTTCATCTGATCCGGGAAGTCCTCCAAGCCCTACTTGATGAAGTTGCCCGAGCTGCCCTGAGAAATCAGGCTACGGCCAAATCCGCCAGGAGACGTCCCCCAAGCTCCAGCAGGCGCTGAAAACTCCAACTTAGGGTAAGGAGATAGAAAAAATTGTAGAAATTTGAGAAAATCAAGAAAACCAACTCACTCCCGCTTGACAAAAAGCTAGGAATGAAGCTCAACACTCCCAAGTCCACACTTGCAGAAAGTCACAGGTACAACACATTAGCTAAGCCAACTCGTAGGCCACTGCCCTAGGGAGGAAGTGATACTTGTAAAATATACGTGCATTTAGGGGCTTAAAATAGTATATATTTGATACATTTGCATGTATATTTAGTGTGTTTTTACTTGGTTTCCTTTAAAGGGCATGATATTGCATATTCTTGTAACTTTTTATAGGAATCGGAGCTTAATCGAAGAAATATCAGTTGAACGGCCCAAATAGGATCGACGAATGCAAAGAGAAAATCGAAAAGACGAAGAAACCGGACAAAAACACGTCACATGGTCGAATCGTGTGGGACCACACGGCCGTGTGACCTACTCTGTGAAATATGACATGTCCATGTGAAGTTGGGAAGAAATAGGGGATGAAGACAAGTCTCACTGGGACCAGTGTGAGAGCCACATGGGCGTGTGAAGTGGATCGTGTGAAAGCCACACGACGGCCAGGTGTGAAGCTACGGCCGGGCCGTGTGACGATTATTTCAGATTTTTGTGTCCTTGTCCCACTCAAACTCTACAAGAGATCTCTCCATGCATGTATAAAAGGGACCCGAGGCTTGCACGGAAAATCATCCATCAATACACAATACATCACACCAAATTTCACAGGAACACAAGATCCAAAGTGTAGGTCCCAAGGGGTGTGGTGTAAGGTTTAGAAGGGGGGTTGAATAAACCTTACCAGATTTTCGATTTTAGTCCTTTTAAAATGATTCAACAGAGTTGACTCAAATCAGCTATGTCCTTGGGGGACGGCCAAGTTGGCTATTCAGCTAAGTTACCCACTCAATAGACTCGATATAGTTGTTGATAGTATAACTCGGCTGCTTAAGCCAAATATTTAACTTGGCTAATTTGGTTTTTAACAGCGGAAGACTTAACGCCCTTTGATTTATTTTAAGCTTGTTTTAAACACTTGATTTTTAGTACATAGTTAATTATCAGTTGGATAGCAAATATAAACTAACAGCAGATATAAGTAAATATGCAGGAATATAAATTGCTGAAAATAAATGACACAAATATTTTATAGAGGTTCGAAGATGGGGTAACTCTTCTAATCCTCTCTTCTCCAACTCCTGGAGGAATCCACTATGTAATAGATCAGTTTACAAAGCGGTTATTAGTATGGAGACAACCTTGATCACACAGCTGGCTTCTCTTGCGACTCAGCTTCTTCACAGGGCAGCTGCCTTTCTACTTCAGCTCACTTCTCAAGTTCTTGGATTTGATCACGAAGCCCTCCAAGAAACTTGATAATGGTTTGACCTTGAACCTTTCTACAATCCTTCAACTTGGAAAGTAGACCCCTTTGTTTCTTCAAAAGTTTCCTCTTCAACTGATGTGAAGTTGAAGTGAAGTTGCACTAAGTATGCATTAAAGTGTGCACTAAGTGTACTGTACTAAGCAATGTGACTATGCAATAAAAATATACTAATCATGCAATAAGATTAAAGTGAGTTTGCAATGTAACATGAACTAAGACTATAATTATTATGTTGTAGATATATAATAAGTATGCAGTAAGATCACACTAAGTACACAGTGTACTAGGCATAGTAACTATGAATACAGTAAACCTATACCAAGCATGCAATAATTTGCAGATAGAATACAGTAAACATATACTAAGTATGCAAGAAGTTTGCAAAAAGAATGCAATGTAATTACCATTTTCAATAAAATTGTATTCAATATGCAATAATACTACCCTAAGTATACATATTTCTGTCACTATATATACAGTCAGCTGATAACTACATTAAATATGCAATAACCCTCTAAATATGCAATATAACTATATTAAAAATGCAATAAAACTATCCTTAGTGTACATATTTTATTTCCTGTAATAGTCCAACTAGCTGATAAGGTGTATTATGCAATAATGCTATCATAAGTATGCGATTAAACTGTATTAAAAATGTAGTAAGACTATCCTGACTATACATATTTTAGTTACATAAAAATAAAAATCACCCGTACGGCTGCCAAAAAAAATAACATACATACAACAAATACATGAACATATACCTATCAATATATTGACATTACATTAAGATACAGTATTCATACTCAAAAATGAAAAATCTTGACAACTTAAAAATAACAATATTGCACTAAAAACAAAAAAAAAAATACTTGACCACAACCATCCCACAAATTGGAACCTTAGATATTATCTTGGTTCTCAGTGGAAGCAACCGTCGGGACAACATTACAACCAGAACTGCCCTCTCCATCATACGACTAGTCGATAAACCCAAATCCATAGTTGTCGTGGTCTATCTCATAGGAACTTCGCTCACTTATTTTCTTCGTAGTCTACCCCACCAAACTTGGCATTCCTCTTGGTATATCTCGAGTGCCAACCACAACTCTATACATATAAAGAACCTTCACAAAAACTAGGAAAATAAAAAATTAGTTGTAAGTTATATACATAGAATACTCAACAAACAAACTACGGGAAAAAATATTTTTTATCAAAATATCGTGAGAAACAACAAAGGACCATTGAACTCCAATTTAATCGATGACCCCCACCGAACCCTCTTCTTGTTAAGCGTTTTCAACGTGTATCGACAATTTAAATTCCTGATGTTACTAACATCCGCCAAGCAATTCAATATCAATGGATTAATATATCCAGACTGAAGAGTTCCCACTATCAGACTATCGACTAAATATTACAAAATATCTACTAAATCATTCACCACCATCCTTACAATCCGACATTTTATCGCAAACTTTAGCAGCTCTTATTTTTTAGTGTTCCCTCTCAAATAACGCTGATCATTCCTCATACATTTGACAACTCTCAGACTTTTTCTTCTTCTCAATTGGCATTGGTCCGTTAGGAAAACCCAATACCCTCTGAACATTCTTCCAGTCAAGGTGAAGATACCTCTCATTTACTAAAATTATTTCACTACTCATTGAAATTGTCAATTAGCCAGAAGATGAGACGCCCACGAAACTCTGAAATTCTCAACAGTAATAAACCCCCGAACCCCATCACGACAACATCCCTCTAATTACTCGTGAAGACGCAATAGCATCAACCAAAATCCTTGGCGTAGACCTCATATTCAACATTAGGAACGAATCCTTTGCACTAACATGACCAGCACAACAGCCCCTTCTCCGTTTCTTAGACTCAACATTTGCTTTCCCCCATCCCCACTACTCGTACCATCAATAGAAAGTTCCCTTTTTGGTTGACCTTTGGCCATCTTTAACAAATTTACAACTGCAATTAAAATAACCAAAAATACAACGTCGTTAAACAGATAAAAAAAATAAGGACAAAAAAATAATAAATACAATAATTCAATCTAATAATACACAAAACTATAATAAAATATGCAGTAAAATTGTATTGTATAACTAGACTGGATTAGTTATATTGTATACATACACAAAACTTTGATAAATATGCAATAAAAATGTATTAAACAAGCAATAAAACTAAACTAAGTATACAACATAGCTATATTTTCAGAATAAACAAGTGCTCTTATTCTTCAATATACAAGTTCTTTTACCTCTTACCCTCTATCAACAAAAAACTTCAAAACAAAAGTTAACAAAAAGTGCAGAAATATTCCAAAAATTGAATACACTCTCCTACAACAAAGTTATCCACACTCCTATAAATATGCGAATAAGATAATTTAATATGCATATTATGAATGAAATTACATACTTAAAAAAAAAAAAAAAATCAAAACTAACCTAGCTATACAACTGATCACATAAAAATGGCATGGTCAATTTAAGTATATGTCAAAACAATTCTAACTATGTTAAAATATACAAATTTAAAATTATACACATAATAGACAGCCTTAAAAAACATCAAAAGTGTTCTAACTATGCACCTAATTACATCTATATAAGTATTATAATTACTCTATTACATACACTATCCCAGTTCTGAAACCCAGTTACACAACTTTGTAATTATTCCAATTTTTAAATCAAATATATGTATATATATATATATTTAATTTTCAAAAAGCTGTGAAAGTTTGTTAATTAAGTTAAATTTTAGGGGTGGCTTTGTAATTATCCCAATTTTCCGGCCAAGTAAATATGTTTCCGGCAATTTTAAACTACAACAAGAAGACTACTTTTTTGTGCGACATCCGCCAGTGAACAAATACAATTTTGCAAGAAGTCTACTTTTTTTGTGCGACATCCCCCCGAAAACCGAAAAAACAATAAAGTACCAATCCCAAAACAGCAACCAAACTCATGCCAATTCCAAATCCAAAAAAAACTTCTGCCCAAAAATTAAAAGAAAAAACTCACAA
This sequence comes from Rehmannia glutinosa, assembly GCA_016081115.2. Classification (NCBI taxonomy): domain Eukaryota; kingdom Viridiplantae; phylum Streptophyta; class Magnoliopsida; order Lamiales; family Orobanchaceae; genus Rehmannia; species Rehmannia glutinosa. The sequence continues at coordinate 193,924 of JABTTQ020001938.1, forward strand.
AAAAATAGCAATCAAAACCATGCCAATTCAATCAAGTTGCAACACCAAAATCAATTCCAATCCCAAAAGCCAGTCACAGCAACCTGTTGGAAATTCCACTGAAAACGCCACATACAGCCTAGCCAAAAAAAAAAGAGAAAAATAAAATATAAAGAGAAGAAGATATGGGCAATGACGTAAACTACAGCCACCACCATAATCCACCATAGCCGCCACCATCAAAGCACCACTTCCCTACCGTCGGATATTTCCAAAAATTACCACAGCCCCAAGTCACACGACCCAAGTTCCACCACCAACAACCCCATTTTCTCGACACAAGCAACAATAAAACTACTAAAACTCGAAACCCTCCCAAAAAATCGAACCAATTACTACAACTCGAAAACCCCCAAAAAATCAAAAGAGAAAACCCTAGAAACTACACAAAACTACTCCTAAAAAACATTTCAAGAAATTAAAACTGGGTTAAAATTATATAACAAGAAATTAAATTTACCGATGGAGATGTGTTACTCTCTAAAAAAAAAAAAAAAAAAAAAGGAGAAAGAAAAGGATAGCACTCCTCCAAGCAGGGCAGCCGAACAGGGGAAAGAGAATTAAGGACAGAGAAAATTTCGAAAGAAATATTTTCTGGATATTGATTAGGCGTGAACTCTATCAGAGAAGAGGAAGAGGCGTGTAGTTTGAATGAAATAACTCCCCAAAAAATAGCGGCATTTAAAAGAAGGTAAATATTAACTTATTTTTTACACTCAAACTAAATGACAAAAACACCATTACTGCAAAATCCGAAAATTGTAAAAAATACACCTTTGACTTTGTTAATTTATATCTATTAACTATTTGCCTAAAATAATAAGATTAATCTGAATCATCCAAAAGATCAAGCCAATGGCTATAATAAATCCTCACTGTCTGATATATGGGGGTGTCCCATTTGAACCAAATTATATATATATATATATATATATGAAGTTGGCAGGGTTGATTAAGAGTAAACAATTAAGGATACAAAACAAGTAAACATTAAATCTAATCAAACCTGCGATTAGATATAGTGTTTAGGAGCAGGAAATCAAGTTGGCTGGTTTGATTAAGAGTCTTGGTGCAAGTTCCAAAGCCTAATTGTAAAAATGTTAGGACTTGTTTCAAATATAACCTAACAGGTATAAACTCCATGGATATTAACCAAGAAATATCAACCTGCTTCACTGATTAAACTCTGTATCTTCCATTGTCCCTGTCTCAGAGTTTATGGTTGATTCAAAACCATCACTTTTTTATAAAATATGATTGGAAAACTACTCGAGATCAACAAATTTGAGAGGAAGTGAAATAAGAAATCTGGTCCCATAATATTATTTTATATTAGCCACTCTCTCACATCGTTTGTCATGTACATTGAAGGAGTAAAAGACGGTCCTTAGCATTAATTTCTGATAAATTATATATACAATAGCTGTCAATCTAACTAAATTATGATAATTGAGGCTACTTGTTATTCTAATATTCTAGCCTAGCCAATTGTTTTTTTTTTTTTTTTATAATCTAGATTTTATGTTCCTATATGATTAATTCTCGGGAAAAAAGTCTTGGCCTCTCAGGCACTGCGCCATGTAAACCGCGAGAATGCACAATGGCTCACAGTTCCCTAATATCCTCAACTACCGCGCATAAGGAGTCGTCCCCCAAGTGATTGTTCCATGTTGGACTCTCCTCTATCCAGCCGCAGGTTCCCACCGAGTTCCAACCTTCCAGACTGTCGCTTGAAGCCTCAACAACAATTGTTCCACCATTGTACGAGGGCTTGAACAAAAATCAAATAATATTCTGATTTCTGTCAAAGTCTTCTTAGCAAGTTTGAAAAAAAAAACATCATCTTCAGGGAATAGCTGTCAAGTGGACTAAACTATAATAGTTAATGAGGCTACTTGCTATTGTAATACGTGTTGTTGATCATCATCTTCAGCTGTAAGCACAAAAAAGTCAACTAATCTAATACCATTTGTAATAAGACTCACTCTTGCCTTCATGACAAGTTTAGCAAAACCATCCTGTTACCAAAACAAACAACAAAAAAAATTATTTAGTTTTCACATATTGCTCACTTAAAGAAACAGTGATTCGATCTGAGTTTAAAGTAGATTGGAAGATTTGAAATGGCTGCTTATGCAGCGCTGGTTTCTGTTATGAATATTGTTGAGCAAATCCAGGATCATCCTCGCCTCTCGTTTACACTTGACAACGAGCAGATCGATTCTCTTCGCATTAAGGTTGGTTTCCTACAAGATTTTATAGAGGGTAATTCTCATCGAGTTAGCCAAGAAGCACAAGTTTTGGAGGCCCAGATTGCATCTGCAGCTTATGCGGCTGAAGATGTAATTGAATCCCATGTAGTCGATCAAATTCTTGCTGAATCCAATGGTCATGGGGAAACAAGTTCTGGTTTCTTGCTTGATCTACAAAAAGTAATAGAGGATATGGATTCTATCAAGGAAAAGGTTCTGGAGGTTAAAAAGAAAATGGGATTCAAAGATCAACAGCCCACGTATTCGATGCATGCAACTTCATCACCAACACTTGCTACTGGAAAGAATGTTATGGTGGGATTTGATGACGAGTTGATTCAACTTATGGAATTGCTCACTGGGCAACAATCTAATCGGCAAATCATTTCAATCACAGGTATGGGTGGCATTGGTAAGACTACACTCGCTAGAAGTGTTTACGAAAATTTATTTATTGTGCAACATTTCGACATTCGTGCTTGGGCTACAGTGTCACATAATAATGACGTGCGTGAAATTCTTTTAGAACTTATTTCTTGTCAAAGAAATCAACAGTACAATGGTACTTTTATAGCACAAACTGGTGACATAGAGCAAGAAACTGAAGATCAATTAGGAGAAAAGTTTTACAAAAGTTTGTCAGGAAGAAGATATTTGATTATACTTGATGATATATGGAGTATTGAAACTTGGGACAAGATAAAAAATTTCTTTCCAAATAACGGTAGTAGAAGTAGAATTATAGTAACAACTAGGTTATCAGATGTGGCGGCGTGTTTAGGCTCTTCGTCCCTAGCTATGAATTTTCTGGATGAGGAAAAAAGTTGGAACCTATTTCGTGAAAAGGCATTTGTTCAAGAAGGTTGCCCTCCTGAACTAGAGAAAATTGGAAAGGAGATTGCTAGAAAATGCCAAGGACTTCCCTTGTCAATTGTTGTGATAGGTGGGGTTCTTGGAAACTCCTCCAGGACACTCGAATATTGGGAAAATGTTGCAAAAGATATAAACTCTATTTTGAATTCAACAGAGAATGAGCAGTGCGTGGATATATTGTCTTTGAGTTATAACCATTTGCCAGCCCATCTAAAACCATGTTTTCTTTACATGGGGATTTTCCCAGAAGACCATGAGATTCGCGTCTCCAGACTTATCAAACTTTGGGTTGCTGAGGGGTTTCTAAAACCAAATAAATCCCAAAGCTTCGAAGAGGTTGCAGAGGGTTACTTAAAGGATCTCATCAACATGAATCTAATTTCAGTTAGTAGGTGGGGGGTGAATGGAAAAATCAAAACTTGTAACATTCACGATCTTTTAAGAAACCTGTGCTCAAAGATAGCTGAGAAAGAAAAGTTTCTTTGTATAATGAATGTGCTCAACATTCCACGAGGCATAGAAAAAGAACGGCGCCTTGTACTTGACGAATGCATTCCATTGGAAAAGTATCACCCTCAAGTCTTTCATGCTCTACAATCAGCATCGCGTGCTCGCTCTCTTATATGCAAAGGGGGTTGGCTGTCAGTTAAATTCAAGTTATTGAGAATATTGAATATGGTTGACAGTGATTCCGTAGAAGCTATTTTTCGACAAGTTAATTTGCGGTACCTTTCTTACCAACCTATTTTGATCTCAATATCTAAGCTTCCATTGTCAATATCGCTACTCTGGAATTTGCAAACACTAATTATTAAAGGAGGCCGATTTAAACAATTTGTTGCACCATTAGAAATTTGGGAGATGCCACAACTTAGACATCTCGTGTTCGATGAGATTTATCTTCCTAATCCTCCATGTAACCAACAAGATGGCATTGTTCTTCGACACCTACAGACACTTGTGCAAGTTGTAAATTTCAAGTTGAGTGAGGAGGTCTGCATGAGAATCCCCAACCTCAAGAAATTGCATATGAAGTTTGATGGTTTGTCAAGGAAATTGCAAAAACTTAGATTAGCAAATGGCTTATTTGATTTAGCACAAAATTTGGATCATTGGATTGATCTCCCACGTAACCTCACATTCCCAAGTTCGCTTCAGAAGTTGACTTTAGAAGGTTCTCGTCTTCGTTGGAAAGATTTGATAATTATTGGTTCGTTGCCTCATCTTGAAGTTCTCAAACTGAAATATGATTCGGTGTTGGGATCCAAGTGGAACCCTATTGAGGGGCAATTTCTTCGCTTGAAATTCTTGAAAATTGACTTCTGTAGTGCACTCATTCATTGGAATGCAGACAACTCCCATTTCCCAGTCCTGGAAAATCTAGTTCTCGAATATTTATTCAATTTGGATGAAATCCCTTTAGGTATCGGGGAAATACCAACACTTCGGCTAATTTGTTTGAAATCTTGCAGCGAGTCTTCAGCTATATCAGCAGTAAAGATACTGGACGAACAAGAGAGTCTCGGGAATGAGGGCCTTCAAGTTAGAATTCGGTTCATGCTGAAGGAGGACATAGAGAGGTTTTATGGTTCAAATTGAGTACTTGTAAATCCTAGCTATTCTGTTCTAAGGTAAAAGATGGTTCGTACCGTTTTTCATTTCTACTTTTCAAAAATTTTGGACAGTTTTCATTTTTTGTTTTTGATTTTTGAGTGATTTATTTCCAAGATTGATTTGGTTTGAGTGTATGATTATATATATAATCAGATCTGCATATTCTCTTAAACTTCCCTCAGATACTTTTTTTTTTCAAAGAGCTAGCTAGCATAAACAGTTCGTGGCTTATGTTATCAAAGCAACCAACAATGTTGGATTTGATTAGTCTATCAACCTGACCCCAACTTTGGACTTGCGTATAAGAAGGTAATGGAGCCTTTCCCGTTCTACAATAATATGTAAACTAATCAGCTCGTAGCAGAAGTCTTGTCTTGACCATCTATAAAATAAAATTACTAGAAAGTTCAAGTCCATTGTGTCCTTTAATAAAAAACTTGAACGCTCTGCATCCTAAATGTCTCTATATATGCTAGTTCTTAGTTCATCATGAGATATTTACAAAAGACCCCATGAGGTTTGGTCTAATTACAAAAAAACACCAAAGATGTTTTAAATTTACAAAAAAACTTTCATGCTTGATTCCGTCTTAAATTTAAGAGCTTAACTGTAATATTAATTCTAGAAATATCATGGGCCTTTTTGAAATTTTTGGTTTACGAAAGGAAAAATATAAGACATAATCAAACATGAGGTTTTCTTTTTGCAATTTTCAAAAAAAAATGGTTTTTTTGTAATTAGACTGGACCTCATGGGTATTTTTGTAATTATCCCTCAATTATTTTAACACAACTTTAAGCACATGAAGAAAATTCAGCAGTATTTGGGAACGAACCATGTCTTTTTTTATTACACATTGGCCAAAAAGTACTCGAGACACCAAAACTACATGACATCCCATTAGCCCATAATCCCTTATCCTAACACGAACAAACTAATTAATGTATATTGGATTGAAAAGATTGTTAAATGATGAGATTGGTTTAACATTGTCACGTCCCGAAATTTTTGAACAATACGTATACATTCATTTTATCGAATAATTTTTTTTACGAGAAAAACTTCTCGTTTTTGAAAAATTCACGTACATACATTTATTTCATAAGACAATGAAAATTCGATAGCAACATTGGAAACAAGTTATAAACTATAGAAATTTCAAATACTCCATTTGTTTATGATAAATTCATACATTTGTCAATTTGCTGAAAAATATCCCTTTAAGTCTATCTACATAATAAAATTTAGCAAATCATAGTAATTCGACATTTATTATCCCAAATCGAAAAATCCTAGAAGTTGGAATATTTCTAAATACCAATCAATTATTCACACCAAGTCTTATTAACATAATTAAATACTTAGAAAATTGTAATTTATTTTACAATTTATTATTCAATTGAAAAACATTAAAAATATAGACATTACTTCAGTACTTTCATAGGTCATCAATTATCCACCGCCAATAACCATCGCCGACTCCTAAACCTGAAAAGTTGGATTATAATTGGGGTGACCGACACAACTCAGTGGGGTTAACACTGTCCAAGCTAAATATAAAGTAAATTACAATAACATATAATAGCAATCCAATAGAACATAGCATAGAATCTTTTAAAAACCATAGACATAAACATAGTTCGCACTGCGAGGGTTCCACCCGAGGGATACATCGACCCCCGACCTCTTGAGTCCCTGGCGGCAGTAGGCGTCTAGAGCAACTGTACCACATATTATGCAAAGAAGTAAGCATTTAACAAGGACGATGGAGGATTTAGAAAAACAAACCCTACCTCGAAACATTGCTTGAAATAAGTAAAAATATAATTGTTGGATGCAAACACTCCTAAATCCCCACTCGAAACTTCGCCTAGTCAATAGAAATAATCACCTAGTCAATACCTAAAAAATCCTACACTTCCAAAATTCTAGATTAATAAAAATTATAACTAATATTCCAAAATATTTAAATAGGGGCTCTTTGGAAAATTATAATTTATAAAGTTTGAAGGGTTGAATGAAGTATTGAAAAGATCTAGGTCAAATATGAAAATAAGCTAAAATTAGGGAGTGGATTGAAATTGATAGTGAAAATTAGGAATGATCAAATGTTGGAGTCAAAAGCTGTGTATTAATAAACACAAAAACTTATATGAGACCGTCTCACGGATCTAGTTCCGTGAGACGGACCCATATCAAAGTCCACTGTAGCAATTCGGGTCAACTAGCGAGACCGTCAGCAACTATCTTGTTAGACTTTTAGTCTAAAGTCACCATGTGCACGGGTTAGGTGATTAAGGCCCAATAAAACAAAATAGTACCATTATGACATGCCCCTCCCACTCCTCTTAATTTTATCTTGTTTTAGCTTTAAGTTTGGAGAGAAAAAAACATTAATGCAAGAAATATAGAAGACTGGCCCATATTTTGGATCTCATTATTTAATGCTACAATAGCATTTTGGTTGTCCTTATTTCTTTTTTAATTTCTTTAAATAATAAAATGCAAGCTCCTTTTATGTTTTAATATAAAAATTAATTTACGGTTGAAAACAAAGTCATTTTATATCTAAATTAAATATATTAGCAAAATATTTATCATGAACATATATATATAATTTTAAAATTTTAAAAGATAGATACTATTTCTTTATCTTTTACAATTGTTACTTTTTACATTAAAACTATTACTTACTATTCCTTTTTGAAGTACCATTTTTTACTAAAAAAATAATGTATTAATTTTCATTCAAAAAGTATTATTTTTTACTGGACAAGTATAACTTGCTACATCTTTTAAAATTATATACTATTTCCTTTAAAACAATTACTTTTTACTTAAAAATTATTACTTACTAATCTCATTATAAGTATTAATATTTACTTGAAAAGTATCATTTTTTACTCGAAAAGCATTACTTTTGTTGTAAAAGTATTATTTACTACATCTTTTAAAATAATATACTATTTCTTTTAAAACTATTATTTTTTACTTGAAAAGTACTACTTTTTCTTAAAAATCATTTCTTACTAATCCCTATAGAAGTGTTAATGCTTACTTGAAAAAGTATTTTTACTCGAAAAGTATTACTTTTTAAATGATGAGATTGGTTTAACATTGTCCACGTTCCAAAATTTTTAAACTATAAAATATACATATACGTTCATTTTATCGAATATTTTTTTTTTATAAGAAAAACTTCTCGTTATAGTAATCCGTTTAATTTCAAAAACAACAATAATTAGCAGAAACAATCACATAAAATAATTTGAATAAAATTTAATTTCTACATATAATTCTAACAGACCATTTGACCGTGAAAGAATTTGAAAAATTCATTTACATACATTTATTTCATAAGAGAAAACCGGCATGTAAATATAACCCAATGAAAATTCGATAGCAACATTGGAAACAAGTTATAAAGTATAGAAATTTCAAATACTTCATTTGTTTCTGATAAATTCATATATTTGTCAATTTATTGAAAAATACCCCTTTAAGTCTATCTACATAATAAAACTTAGCAAATCATAGTAAATTCGACATTTATTATCCCAAATCGAAAAATCGTAGAAGTTGGAATTTTTCTAAATACCAATCAATTATTCACACAAAGTCTTATTAACATAATTAAATACTTAGATAATCATAATTTGTTTTACAATTTACTATTCAATTGAAAAACTTTAAAAATATAGACATTACTTCAGTACTTTAATAGGTCATCAATTATCCACCGCCAATAACCATCGCCGACTCCTGAACCTGAAAAGTTGGATTGTAATTGGGATGAGCGACACAGCTCAGTGGGGTTAACACTATCCAAGCTAAATATAAAGTAAATTACAATAACATATAATAGCAATCCAATAGAACATAGCATAGAATCTTTTAAAAACCATAGACATAAACATAGCTCGCACTGCGAGGGTTCCACTTGGGGGATACATCGACCCCCGACCTCTTGAGTCGCTGGCGACAGTAGGCATTTAAAGCAACTGTACCACACATTATGCAAAGTACCAAGCATTTAACAAGGACGATGGAGGATTTAGAAAAACAAACCCCACCTTGAAACGTTGCTTGAAATAAGTAAAAATATAATTATTGGATGCAAACACTCCTAAATCCCTACTCGAAACTTCACCTTGTCAATAGAAATAATCAACTAGTCAATACCTAAAAAATCCTACACTTCCAAAATTCTAGATTAACAAAACTTATAACTAATATTCAAAATATTTAAATAGGGGCTCTTTAGAAAATTATAATTTATAAAGTTGAAAGGGTTGAATGAAGTATTTAAAAGATCAGGGTCAAATATGAAAATAAACTGAAATTAGGGAGTGGATTGAAATTGATAGTTAAAATTAGGAATGATCAAACTTTGGAGTCAAAAGCTGTGTATAAATAAATGTAGATTGTGGACAGGGGCAGAGTTGATATTTCCTTAAAGATTGGAAATTAATAAGAATCCCCAAATGGAATTGAAATTCTCAAGTTGAGTTGTTGCATAGTCTCTCTCGAGCATGTCTCTCTCTCCCCTCTTTGTCCTTTTGTTTTGTTTTCTTTTTTTCTTTTTTCCTTTCTTTCCTTTATTTTTCTTTCTCCCCATTCATCCCGCCAACATATGCTAATTTTTCTCCTCTTCTTCTTCTCTTTTTTCCCCCAGCCAGAGCCGGTCCTAGGTTTTAAGGGGTCAGGAGCGAGAAAAAAAAAACGAGGGCTCTTGTGTGTACATAAAAAAATAAAAAAACTAATATTACAAATATAATTTCATTGATTTAACATATAAAATAAGATGTGTAATAACAAAACTGTCATACTCCAACTTTAATATTTTGGTCTCAGTAAAATAAAAATACAGAAAATAATAGTTTAATATAATTGACCGTAGAGAAAGGGAGAAAGAATAAAATAGTAAAAAAATATTAATGAATTAGCTATGAAAAATTGATCTTCTTTCATATTTATTTGCAAAGTCATCACTCAAATCTAGGGATGGCAAAATGACCTGCCCCGTCCCGCCTCGTGACCAGTGGCGGGGCGGGACGGAGCGGGTTTGGGTATCACCTCCGGTCCATAGGTACCCGCCCCGCCCCGTGCTATTGTTTTTATTTTTTTAATATATTTAATGTATATTTTACATGTATATTATATAAATAATATAGTTTTATGTATTTAATATTATATTTAACATATATAATGACAAATTTTATAAACAATACGTATTTATAATATAAAATATAATATTAAAAAAGTATTAATAATATAAAATATAAGATAAAAATATAAAAAAAATTCAACACGGGGCGGGTCTCGGTATTGAGATACCCACCCTGCCCCGCCCCATTGTCATCCCTACTCAATTCTCCAATTTGTTTCTTTGTTTTCTATGTATATGCTTGTGCAGTTTTGTCTGTTAATAAATTTTCCACCTTTATTTTTTTGTTTTGCAAAAGAAAAAAAGAGAAAAAAAAAAAGAGTGGGAGATGGAGGACAGGACTGTATATATGCATGAGGCCAAACTCTTCAACTAGTATTGTTTTTGAAAAAAAAAAGAAAAAAAAGGGAAAAGGGGTCAATTCACTTTTACAGTTGGGTAGACTCGAACACATGACCTCCAAAACAAAAAAAAAAAGAAGCCTAAACCAATTCGACAACTTTTGTTTCCTTCAAGTTTATTCAACCTTTTATATATATAACTGTAACCTTTTATTTATATGTAGAAAAAGAAAAAGAAAACTCGGGGCTGGAGGGGGCCCTGTGCGGTGAGACCATCTTGACCACCCCAGGGCTGCCCTGTTTCCAGCAACCCCCCCTCCGTCTTCTCCTATCTTCTCCTTTTGCTTCTTTGTTTTTTCTCATTTTCCCCAAATTGGTGTAGAAATCTCTAAATCACAATAATTCAGCCCCCCTCATTTTTCAGACTTTTTCCTGTCAACTGGCACACCATGGTGCTCACACGTTTTTGACGCTGAAAAATTCGGGCAGTGACGGACGCGGCCGCAACCGGCAATCATTGCGGAGCTTTTCGATGTTTTGGCTCGGGGTGAATTTTTCGACGGTGACCGGTGGTTTTGGGTGGTTGTGATCGGCGGGGTTCACACAACAGTCATCTTTTTTTTTTTTCTCTCCTTTTATGGTTACTAGTAAAAGATATGTGCGTTGCACGTAAAATACTATGATTTGTTGGACAAGTTGATGAACAACTTGAGTCCAAGTTGAATAAAATTACTTATTTAACTTTTTAAATAGTAAAGGCCAATTCGATCTTATGAATAGTAAAGGGCAAAATTTTGCCTATAAATATGGATTATTTTCACATTTGAAAACACACAAAAATATTTTACAAGAATTTCATCTATCCTAAATCTCTTGCAATTTAAAGTTTTGGTGATAATTTTCAGGTATAATTTCAGTTCGCCGGAATAGGTAATCCCGTTTTCTCGTCTTATCCTGGGAAACAGACGTCCAGAATAGGGGACGAATATGTTTTAAGGATAGTGTGTTGAACACACGATTCGAGCTAATTTTATTTTGCTTACTTTGCAAATTTTGCCGATTCGAGATTTTTTCGATTCATATAAATTGTACTAGAAGAAATACTATTATTTTCCTACAAACTTAAAACATATTCTTGAAAAATCTTTTAGCACAATTTACTCGGCAATATTTCTGAATTTTCTAGAGAGTTCGCAAATTTTAATTAAGCATGCAATTTGGATTGTTAAATTCAGTTTAGCAATTTGAAAACTCTATAATTTTGCTACTGATTGCCGTGAGTTCAGATTGGTTGATATTGTAATTCACTTTTGCTAATGTTTAGTTATACTAACAGATTACTTGTTTATTATTTCTAAATTTTCAGAAAGTTGGAGTTGAAATTTTGAACCACCAATTTTAGTTATTGTTTAGTTTATATATATATATATATATATATATATATAATCTCAAACTTTCTGATTAGTCATATAGTTTATTTTTAAAAAAAAATTAAGAACTTTGTTTAGTTCTTTTACTAACGTACTGATTAAAGGAACTTTGTTCAATTTTGCATTATGTATTGAAACATTAATTTAGAAAAAGGAAAAACCTAAAGAAATTGTTGATTCGGTTGAAGCCGTATTTTGGACTAATCTTTGGGCTGATCTTTGGACTGATTGGACTAATATTTGGACTGTTTGGACTGATTGGACTAATCTTTGGACTAATAGATTAATACATGTGCAAATTCGGAGTGCAAGAAAATTGCAAAGGACTTATAATAAAAACTTGAACATTTTAATAAATTTGTTCTTATCGGTTTTGTTCCGATTGATTGATCGAAGTGCTAAACTTCTTGTATTATTTGTTTAAAATGGCATCCGAATCAAACAAAGTGGCGGGTCTAACCCCACAGTTGTGCGAATCCGGTTGTTATCGGTTGTGCCTCGGGTAGTAGCCAACCCCACACTTAATGTGCGGTTAATCATGGCGAAAAACCGGAAAAGTTTAACGGTTTGAACTTTAAGCGGTGGCGGCAGAAGATGCTCTTCTACTTGACCACCTTGAACTTGGCGCGGTTCTTGACGATGAAGATCCCCCACAACTTAGTGAGGACGAGGATCGATGCACAAGCGGTTAACGCTTTAGATGCTTGGAATCATGCCGATTTCTTGTGTAGAAATTATGTCATGAATGGCCTTGCAGATTCGCTTTACAAGTGTATAGCTCTAAGAAAACCGCAAAGGAATGTGGGAGTCTTTGGACCATAAGTATAAGATCGAGGATGCGGGTGCGAAAAAAATTCATTGTAGGCCGCTTGGATTATAAAATGGTGGACTCAAAAACGGTCATCATCAGTACAAGAGCTTCAGGTGATCATACATGATATGTTTCTTTGAAGGGATGGTTTTGAATGAAACTTTTCCAAGTGGCCGCAATAATTGAAAAATTGCCACCGCTTGAAAGATTTCAAGAACTATCTCAAGCACAAACGAAAGGAGATGAACGTTGAAGATCCGATTCTTAGCTTTGATTGAAGAAGATAACAAAGGTTCCGAAAGGAAAATGTTCAATCATGTGGCTGCTAAAGCCAATGTTGTGGAGCATGGCGAAAGCTCAAAAGGGAAAAAGAAAACTGGGAAAACTGGTAAATGGTTCAATAATTTGGGACCAAAAGGAGGTATTTCGAAGAAGAAATTCAAGGAAATTGCTTCAATTGTGGCGGCAAGGGGCACAAGGCTTCTGATTGCAAGAAACCGAAAAAGAATCGAGAGGCTAACATGGTTGATCACATTTCTCAAGAAGTGTCAGATATGAACCTGGTTGCGGTGGTCTCCGAGGTGAATTTCATTGGTTCAAACCCGAAACAATGGTGGATTGATTCTGGTGCTACTAGGCACGTGTGTTCTGTCAGAGAAATGTTTAGTTCCTTTGAGCACCAAGAAGGCAGCGAGAAGTCGACATGGGAAATTCACTATTTACTTCGAGGTCAAGGGAAAAGGCAAAGTGGTTCTGAAGATGACGTCCGGGAAGGAACTGACTCTAAATAATGTGTTGTTTGTACCAGACATTCGTAAGAATTTGGTGTCTGGTTCGCTTTTAGATAAGCATGGTTTTCGCATTGTTTTCGAGTCAGGGGTTGTTACTTTGTTAAAAAATGGGATGTTTGTAGGCAAGGGTTATGCTTCTCGACGGGTCATTTAAGCTCAATGTAATGGTTGTTAAATCAAAAGCTAATAAAATGAAGAATGTTTCTGTTTACTTGCTTGAGTCTTCCAATTTGTGGCATGGTAGACTAGGACACGTTAATTATGATACTTTACGTAGATTAATTAACTTGAATTATATACCAACATTCCATATTGATTCCAAGTACAAGTGTGAAACTTGTGTTGAGGCAAAGTTAACAAGGACTTCATTTAAAAATATTGAAAGAAATAACGAACCACTTGATTTAATTCACACCGATGTATGTGATTTAAAATCGACACAAACACGTGGTGGCAATAAGTACTTCATTACTTTTATAGATGATAACACAAAGTTTTGTTATGTGTATCTTCTTAAAAGTAAAGATGAAGCTATAGAGAAATTTATTCTCTATAAAAATGAAGTTGAGAATCAACTCAACAAGAAAATTAAGGTGTTAAGAAGTGATCGTGGAGGTGAATATGAATCACCTTTTGTCAATTTCTGTGCCCAACACGGAATTAGACATACCTAAACAACAAGACCTTATTCACCTCAACAGAATGGCATTGCAGAACGGAAAAACCGTACACTTAAAGAAATGATGAATGCCATGTTATTAAGTTCTGGCTTACCTCAGAACATGTGGGGGGAAGTTGTCTTGACAGCTAATTACCTTTTAAATAAGGTACCCCGTAAGAAATTAGACAAAAGCCCTTACGAGCTATGGCATGGAAGAATATCATCCTACAAATACTTACGAGTGTGGGGGTGTCTTGCGAAGGTTGCTATACCTACACCAAAGAAGGTGAAGGTAGGTCCCCAAAATGTTGATCGCATATTTATTGGATATGCACATAACGATCTTCTTTATCGATTTCTTGTGCATGAATCTAAAGTTGAAGATATACACAAGAACACGATAATTGAATCGAGAAATGCCTCGTTCTTTGAAAATGTATTTCCGTGTAGATCGAGAGAAGAAGCAAGCTCTTCTAAACGGATACATGATTCAATAGAACAAGAGCAAGAAGAAGAGGGAGAAATTAGACGCAGCAAACGAGCTAGGATAGGAAAATCTTTTGGTCTAGATTTTCTAACCTACATGTTGGAAAATGAATCTCAAAGCTATAGAGAAGCTATAACTTCTTCTGAAGGACCATTATGGAAAGAAGCCATAAAAAGTGAAATTGATTTTATCTTGCAAAACCATACCTGGGAACTAGTGGATCTTCCTGAAGGAAGTAAACCACTAGGTTATAAAATGGATTTTCAAGAAGAAAATGAAGGCGGATGGAACAATTGATAAGTACAAGGCTAGACTTGTAATTAAAGGTTACGCATAAAAAAAGAGGGCCTTGATTACTTTGATACGTATTCTCGATTATTTAGAATAACCTCCATTAGATTGGTACTTGCAATTCTTTGCATTGCGAAATCTTGAAGTACATCAAATGGACGTAAAAATCGCTTTTCTAAACGGAGATTTAGAAGAGGAAATTTACATGGAACAACTGAAGGATTCTCGCACTGGGCAAGAGAACAAGGTTTTGTAAACCGGTCAAGTCATTATATGGCTTGAAACAGTTCAAACAATGGCATGAGAAATTTGATAATGTCATGAAAGAACGTGGATTTAAAATAAATGAATGTGATAAATGTGTCTATGTTAAAGAGATCGAAAATGGCTATGTTATTTTATGTCTTTATGTAGACGACATGCTTATCATTGGAAGTAATGATAAAATAATTAAATCCACTAAAGATATGTTGAACTCGAGGTTTGACATGAAAGATATGGGTTTAGCTGACGTGATCCTCGGAATAAAGATTTCTAGAACTTCAAATGGACTAACACTTGATCAGTCACATTATGTGGATAAGATTCTAGGAAAATTTAGTAAGGATGACACGTCATTAGCTAGAACTCCGATAGACACAAGCAAACATCTATCGAAAAATAGAGAGGTGAGTTGTGTCTCAAGTTGAATACTCACGAGTCATAGGAAGTTTAATGTACTTAATGAGTTGTACAAGACCAGACATTGCCTATGCAGTGAGTAAATTGAGCAGATACATGAGTAATCCAGGGCATGACCACTGGAAAGGGATAGTGAGAATACTACGGTATTTAAGATATACTCGTGATTTTGGGCTGCACTATACAAGATATCCTTCTGTTTATTGAAGGATATAGTGATGCTAATTGGATATCGATATTAAAGACTCTAAGTCTACAAGTGGATTTGTATTCACTTTAGGAGGTGCAAAGAATATCATGGAAATCTTCTAAGCGACAGTTATAGCAAGGTCTACAATGGAGTCCGAGTTTATTGCTCTAGACAAGTGTGTAAAGAAGTTTGAATGGCTTCAAATTTCTTAGAAGATATTCCAAAATGGCCTAAACTTGTGCCAAGACAATTTGTATACATCATGTGACGGTAATCTGCGATTGGTAGGGCACAAAGCAATATGTACAATGGTAAGTCTAGACACACACGTCGTGAGACACAATACCATCAGGACAACTACTCTCAATCGGTGTTATCTCTATTGACTACGTGAAGTCAAAGGATAATTTAGCGGATCCGTTAACCAAAGGGTTGAATCGAGAGTTAGTTGTGAAATTATTAAGAGGAATGGGACTTAAGCCTCTAGAAAAATGAGTTGATACAATGGAAACCCAACCTAGTTGATTTGGAGATCCCAAGATCTAGGTTAAAGGGACAACCTAGTTGTAAAAGACTCTATGATCACGTGGGGAGTTATCCTTGTCCATTCCTTAACAGTGATGCCCGTGGAGAAGAGGATAAGCAATTTGGCTTTTAATGATTCTTGTGCGTCGGTAAGTCGAGCAAGGTAGTACGGGCTATCTTAAATGAGAATCACCTATGTGAGAGAGAAGTAGGGCCGCTTCGAAGAGAATTGTGTGAGGCTCAATTCTTAGAACCTCTTGCGAGAACGGGCGTATGTTGGGGCCATGAATGAACATAAACATGATAATCAAGTATGTTAGGAAGAATCTTGTGTGAGGTATATCATCGTTTACACAAAAGGCAGAACAGTTCAAGGACATCGTGTCTACTGATCAGCTAGTAAGGTAAATATGCTTTCACAAGGGAAGGTTCAAAGGGGTTACACCTACCTATCCTATGCAGGATTCAACTGTTGGAACTTATCACCAAATCTTTGTATCTTAGTAATTTTCTTCATGTGGGGGATTGTTGGACAAGTTGATGAATAACTTGAGTCCAAGTTGAATAAAATTACTTATTTAACTTTTTAAATAGTAAAGGCCAATTTGACCTTATGAATAGTAAAGGGCAAAATTTTGCCTATAAATATGGATTATTTTCACATTTGAAAACACACAAAAATATTTTACAAGAATTTCATCTATCCTAAATCTCTTGCAATTTAAAGTTTTGGTGATAATTTTCAGGAGTATAATTTTGATTCGGAATAGGTAATCCGGTTTTCGTCTTATCCTGGGAAACAGACGTCCAGAATAGGGGACGAATCTGTTTTAAGGATAGTGTGTTGAACACACGATTCGAGCTAATTTTATTTTGCTTACTTTGCAAATTTTGCCGATTCGAGATTTTTTCGATTCATATAAATTGTACTAGAAGAAATACTATTATTTTCCTACATGATTAATGCCTAAAAGAAATATTGAAATCATTTAAAGAATATTTTTTTTTATTTAACTTGTTTCTTCATTATTATTGTACATATCTTAATTATCAATTCTAATTAATAAATTACTTGTAAAAATAGAATTTATAAAACTTACAATCTCGTTGAAACCATTCTGGTGATACATTGATTAAATTGAATCTCTACAATATCCGAAGCCAATGGATGGGAATACAATCGATGAAAAAACCAATTTAAAGAAACATTGTTTTAATATTCAAACCTTAATTATATAAACTCTTACTCATTATAATATTATATATATATAGTATTTGTGTGAGTTAATTCTTTTTTCGGAGGAGTTAACTCTTATTTTTTTGGCATTGACAAACTGAGATGTTATTTCTTCATTTGGTTCATATAGTTTTTCTTTTGTTGCGTATTTCGTATTCAACTATTATACTTCTCCATTATTCAATATTCGGTTAATATAACTTTTCCATTAATTTATCATTAATTGATGTATACTAACAATAGAGTCAATAGAATTTTTCTTTTAGTAAGATAAATTTGCAGCCTTACAGTATGATCAATTTTGAACGACCATAAATCTCATATGAAGTTCCTACGAATGCTCACAATATATGGTTGGAAGCTCTAAAATTCTGGTCTTATATGAATCTACTCATTTAAACTTTCATAGTATTTAAAAGGTTGTGATTTAAGATGCTAGTGTAATGATTTCTAATGAATAATTTGAAATACACTTGGTATTTTGAAATTTTATTTTGTAAAGTTTATGTTAAGTAGCAAGGTTATAGATATTATTTTTTATTCTATATTTTTTGTTGGACTTTTTTGTCTTATTTGTTATGACGAAACAATTTTTTTTTTTTGATAATAGGCCAAATTGGCCACTTATGTTATGTGCAATTGAAAATTAATCATATTTTTCAAAAACATGTTTTTTAGCCGTTTTGACTAAAAACTTGCAGCTATACCCTCCTTGTATTTCTCATGAGGTACTTAGCCATTTTTCAAAAGACTTATGCGGTACAATTTTCGGTACCAAGACATGATTCTCGATACCGAAAAATGGACGGGTTCCTAGAAATGAAAAGGGCAAACTGGACAATAGAACTCAAAAATGGCTAAAACATGTTTTTTTTTTGCTATAAAAAAATGGCCAAAAATCGGACGAACTCCTTTTTTATTATAAATGGTGTTTTTCTCATATTATGATTTTGACCCAATATTATGTTCCTCACAAGCATAATTGCATCATCTTTCCTCTTTCCGAACTGTCTCTCTCTCCCTTTGTTCAGATCGAATCATCCACTTCTCCTTTATGAAATACCATTTTTGAACACATCATCAATAGCATGACATTTATTTGGAGATAGATAATAGTAGAATTATTTTTTGAATAATAACGAACGTTGTTTTCAAATGATTAACAAATAAACAGAGACAAACAGACATTTGTAAATTCATTGATATGTTTCACCTCCAAGGGAAAATCTGGTTCGGACTACCACTCAAACAAAGTCAACATTCCCCCATTTGATCCCGTTTTTCAGTCTCCACTTTGCCTGCTACTTGAAAGTGTGTCCTATTTGCAATCATCCACTTAAATATATCCCGTTTATAAGCTCATCGATTCAAAGTGCATTTGTTGTTTTGTTGAAATAATTTTATTAATGACGGAAAATATTGCTAACAATGGTATTGGTACGTACACAATTTATTCATATTGGAGTTACTAAGATATGAAATCAATCAATATAAATTAAGCTGTTCTATGCAAATGAAGAACACTTACTACAAACTACATTAGGATATGATTTATATATCTTAAAATGAATAAAATGTTTACCATCAATTTCATAGAAGAAAACCTTCTGCGTATTAACTTGATTGATTTCGCTTAGAAGCTCGGTGCTGCATGTGAATTTGAACTTAATGTTACTTCTGTGCTCCACTACTTATTTTACTTTTACTGAATATATTTCTGAATGAAAGACGCACTACCAGTAAAAGAGTGTGCAATCCCAGAGCAAAACCTGTCATTAAGGAAAGAAAAAATAATGTGAGTAAAGCTGAAAGTTCGAACACATTATTGAAATCAAAATAGCATAAATGCTGGAGGCATACAAATAAAGAAACACATTTATGATGAGAAGTAGAGGAGAAGTATCTTAAATATGACAAGAATGGATTCTTTTAGTGTTCACTTACAAGTAAAAAAAAAGGTGACGCAAACTTAATTTTTTTGTTTTAAGTGATTAACACCTATGCTGACTACTGAGCAATCATTACTTGCATTTGGTGATTTTATCTCCAAAGTATAAAATTATATATATTGGGTGGCAGCCAATTGGCTATTCTCCAAATGCAATCGGTCCATAAATCTTACCTATGTTTGTTGTGCTCAACAATATATTACAGAAATCCTTAGCAGCTGCTCGCATCCGGAGAAACATTGGCAGCTTCGTAGCATTTGCTAATTCAAATTCAAATTGCTTCTCAAAGTACCTAAATGTCAAGCAGTACAACCAGAAAAAAATATGGCACGTAGTCAAATACAGACTCAGAAGATATATAAGGCGAAAAATGGAAGAAAGTTGTGGAGATCAACTCTTTCTCTTTTAATGCAGTTCAAGGGGAAGACGTGAGAAAGGAAAAGAGAAAGAAAAAAGTCCAGGTGAGCAGAAATAAAGCCTATCATAATCCAATCCACATTTTCCAATTGCCACCACCTTGTTTGAAATATCGATGTTGGCATCAAAAGAAATTTCTAATTAGTTACAGCTGCAATATACCTCTCAAAAGTGAATTTTGATGAAAAAGGCTAGGAATTGTTATTTGCTTAAATTAGAAAATTTTATAGTTGCTTCAAAATGTAACCACTGGACGCTTCCAGCCTCCAAGTCATCACAATGTTAAAATGCATTTCAACTAAGACGATAAAGCTTACTTCGCTTTTCTCAACTCCCTCTTTAGTCATTGACAAAAGAGCCTTAAAATGTCCCTCTGGGTCACCACTTCATCAGATTCCTAATAGAGAGCAAAAGAACCTACGATGGAATGCCTCCAAAAATACGTTATAATTATACATAAATTCCTAATTAGGTTTGTGAGGTATACAACAGTTTAGTATGAACTCTACATCTTGTTGGTTGCGCAACAACTGTGCAGAAAAGTCTTGCTGCAATAGATAAAAATACCCACATTATAAGCAAGTTATGATAGCATATTAAAGAGAAATGCAGTTAAAGTTAAACTTATACTGCAAAGTAAGTTGAATAAAATGACCATCAGTTTCAGCATTAGCAAGAGCTTCCTTTGACTCCTCAAGAGAGCCTCCAGTCACCTGAAATATTTAATGTAATAGAAATCATATACTTACTAAAAACCCAGATGAAAACACGAGACTATTTCTAGCATCACTTTGTGTTCCAGTTTTCCACTCAATGTCATATTCTATCTGAACTGATACAGACACAACATTGGGACATGAACAGAACCCAAGATACTTCAATGGATTTTATTTATAAACTCTAGTAACTCATTTTTCTCTGAGCTCGACGTGTCTGATACTTTAAAATATATGCCCCAAAAAACAATCAATGGAGTTTACATGCAATTATTCTTGGTATTTGACATTCATTTATCTATAGTAGGTAATAAGTAGATAGTGTCAAATCTCATGAATTTGGTGCTCTTCTTCACTCTTGCTAAAAATTTATGCTCTTCAAATTGATCCCACTTATGTCAATCATGAATGTGAAACAACTCTATCAATATCCTTAGGAATTAAAATTATCCAAGCCAAATCCAATCAAGAATACAACAAAATTCTGAGTTGCAACAAATAGCAGAGCAACACACAATGGTAAAATATCATATTATAAACTACCAGCCAAGAATCCAACCCGAACACCTAAACATCTAATTCTTTTCTTCTTACCAAAAAAATAGACCACTGCCATTGGAAAAGCTCAAAATCTCCATTTCCCTCACCTTAGTTGATAGGAAACACAACTGACAATAGTTTTATGCACTTTGTGAACACCACCAAAACTAAAGTTAGAATAATGGCATTACTATTTTATTGACACAATTCACACAACATAGCCTATAAAAAGCAAAAAATAAATATAAGAATACCAAATATTAAAGCCGGAACATCAATGTAACATTCAAACATGATAGGTATACAAAATATGAGTGCTAAAAAATCTTTATATAGCCATCAAAATACGGATCACTACCAATCTAGATCCCTTAGCATACTCCAAACCCACAATTTTGGTAGAAGATGGACAAACTGAATAGGCTACCAAGATTGTAAACCACAAACATCATATCCTCCAACCAAAACTAAAGGCAAATTAAAAGGAGTACTATACAAGGTTTGAACTCAATCATAAAAGAAAATGAGTACTGACGACTAATCTAAAACTATATCGTAAATGACTTTCTCCACATCTAATGTCTTGACAGACCCTTAAAGAGTTCTCCATATCCAAGAAGAAAAAATCAAAATCTACCCTCTTACCTCACGAATATGAAAGCAACCCTTTCTAGGATTCTCAAGTTGAACAATCTTATGTAAAATCATAAAAGAAGATTACTCTACATAATTCCAAAATTAACCATGGAAAAATCAACATATAAACACAGATATACTCTTACAAGAGGCCCAAATCAACAAAATGATGACCAAAAAAGCCATCTTCTCAATTCTAGAAGATGCGTAGATCCCCGTCTGCCTTCACCATCAATCGATCGCCTCCACTTTGTTCCTGTCATCGGTCAACAACCGAAATCACCACTTTTCGCACCCAAGCCCACTGTGTCTGCCGACGTTCAGCCGCCGACCAGCAGCCGATTGGGACGCGTCAGGATCTGCGAGCGAGCTTTCTGGTGGTGGTTCACTGACGGGAAGTAGGAGGCAAACTATCTGTTGCAAACTCCCCCTACGTGAAAGCAAGTAGAGTATTTCTAAGAATTTGAAGTCTGATGAAACGAAAAAAATGAAGACGAATTGAGCCTATTAAATTCTGCATTAGTGGCTCTTTTGCATACATTTCTTTGCTCTTGTATTGGTATTCTGCTTTTAAATTTTCCGCCTTTTGAGTCCATTTTCTGTGTTCCTTTTTTGTTTGCAATTGTATTGATTTCATAAAATAAGAAATAACGAAAAGCATCAAATTCCCCAAAATGCAAACTCATATAAGTGAGAAGTGTGCAATTCCAGAAGATGGAAAAAAGAAACAACATAAATTAATCCAAAAAAGTGGTTCAAACAAAGTTGAGCAGAGTAAAATGGGAGCTACAATGTTGAAACAACGCAGTTCCGAAATCTTTTGACTCCAAATATTTTAGGTTATGGTTTTGATCGTCTTATTCTTGAATCTTCTTAACCTCAACATTTTGGTCATTGAATCTTAACTTGAAAGGCAAGCATAGACAACTCACATTTAAAAAAATCAAGTGTGTTAACTGCAATATTTAGAGCATACTTCGGCTGCAAAGAGGAGATCAATATATTAACCGAAGAAAGAGCAGTAACGGAATGACTAAAATCATGCAGCACATTAGTTTCATAAAACTAATAAACTTGAAGATAATTGCGAACTATCATGGAAAAGTTATCTAATATGACTTTCTTTTATGCCTAAATTCCATATCACTACTAACAGGAAGTTTTTTCACACACCATAAGATTAGAATATTCCACAAAGAGTGCAAAAACTTGTATTCTCCCAAACCGATTTTTGCCAGACAAACATCAAACATATACTCATAAAAAGCACAAGCTTTTCGTATTCCTGGAATATACACAGAAAATAATAGCGTAACTTAAATATCTATTGCCTCAAATTTACAGTTGTAGCAGAGAACCTCCCTCCCATACGGGCATGTCTTGAGAACTAATACATGAGAATTCTGCATTTGAGTCTTCTTTCGTTTATATTTCTTTTGCTTTCATACTTGTATACTGCTTCTTAAAGCTTCTCCCTTTGCCATTTTCTGCTCTTTTTTTTTCCTTATTCACTACATGATTTAATTTTACAAAATAAGAACCAATAAAAATTCACCAAAATGCAAACCCATTTAAATAGGAAATCTTTGCAATTGTAGAAGGTGGAGAAAACAACCAACATAAATTGATCCAAAACAATAGTTCGAACAAAGTTTAGCGGAGCAAAAGGAGAACATGAAACCAATATATATATTTAGCTTTCCATACCCTCTTGCTCAACAATAATATCGAAATAAGGCGATTCATATGGTCTTTGTTCGTTCAAATCGATCATTCGAAACATTTATGCCAATCTCTCCATGATGTTTCCTCCAAGCATTTTTGATCACAAATCAATCTCCATGGTCTTTGTTAGAAGCAATCGCTCAAATCCAATATTCGACCCTCAAGTTTTTTTAAACATTTATCGAGCCAATCAATCGGTCCCCTCCTCTTTTTTTTTTTAAAAAAAAAAATTACTAGGTAAAATTTTTCCATTTTTTTTTGATTTGTTTCCTCCATGATCCTGCAGTAATTGAACAATTATATAATCACAAAGCTCACTTTCATCTAAAAAATACACATAAATATTCCATTTTTTAAAAAATACCTTTTTTTTAAAAAAAGAGGGTCCCGAGCCGGGTTGGCCTCCTCTTATCTCTGTGTATATATATTATTTATGTTTTCCCTTAAAGCACGAAGCTCCCGCCAAAATCAAATCTAATATAAATAAAAATTGAGCTTTTATAACAAAATTACATGAAAATTTGGGGGGGGGGGGCAAAATATGTTGGCTTACATTTTTATATACTATATTAATTTATTTGTTTTCTACGCAAGACGAGGGGGGCGGTTGCCGCCCGCCCCCCGGGTCCGTCCCCGTCCGTCTCGCCTCTGTGTATGTTTTTTATGCCTTTTCGATCCCCCTTTTCTCGCCTTTTCTGTCCCCTGATTCTAATTTCTTCAGCTGATTTGTATACCCTATTTATTGTACCATATTTTAAATTATATTTTTATTACCATTAAATTTGATCCAAATAAAGGGTATTTTAGGCAATACAATTTTTGACAGAAATATTCGTATTTTTGAAGTAGTAGAGATATGATGTGATGGGTGTCAGGGACGAATCCAGAAATTTTATATAGGGGGAGCACAATATACATCAAAAATAATTTTTTTATTACCAAACAATCTAGCATTTACAATTGAAATCTACGAGTTTTCATAGATCAAATATTTGCATAATAGACTCATTATCAACACTATCAAAAACTTCTTTCTCAATGTACACAATCAAACTATCATTCATCCACCGATCTCCCATTTGATTGCGTAGTCGATTCTTTATGATATTCATTGCGAGAAAATGCTCTTTTTCAATCGATTGCAATGCAATGGAAGAACTAATGCAAGTGTTATAATCAAATAGACTAATGGATACACCTCGTGTTTTTTTGTCTCTACCATCTTTTGTGCAAGAGCTCCAATGCCTTTTAAACCTGCTAACTCCTTAGTAGAACGCATATCAAGAATATAAGTTTCAAGTTGATCATCAAGTGCCTCAATCTTTACTGCAGAGAAGTCTTCAGGGTAAAATCTTGCAAGACGAATCAATTTTTGCTTATCAAAAGCCAAGAATGAATTATCTGGACATAAGCAAGCTACACAAAGTAACAATTATGTATTTGTCTCAGTGAAACGATCATTTAACTCCTGGAGTTGCATATCTATAATAGAATAGAATAAGTCAACTTGGAAATGATGTGAATTTGTCACTTCTTGAGCTTTACGTCTTGACCTGCATCGAGCTACAAATAAATCTTCCATCTTCGGGACATCGATATTTTCTTTCTCACAAAAGAAAGAAACTTGATCATAAAAGGAATCCCATCCTTCATCTCTCATCATTTGTAGTCTTTGCTTGGATACATTTACCAAATTCATGTCATTGACAATATCTTGATCTTTCCTTTGTAATGCCTTTGACAATTCATTCGTAACTCCTAGTATGACTTTCATCAAATGTAATGTAAAAATAAAATCAAATGACTGCATCAATCCTAGCAAGTTGTTGGCTTCACTTTTTTGCTCAGAACTTACCCCATCCTCTACAATTATCACAAGAAGCTCAATTGTAGAAGAAAACATTGTGATCAAGCTAATTAAAGTATCATAATGTGAGCTCCATCGTGTATCACCAACGCGTTTGAGAGTAGTTTCTTGATTCAAGCCTCTCCGCCGCTTAAAATTTCATCATCGTTGAGAGCTTTAAAAATTTTCTCTCGCTTGTTTTTGATGAAGAATGTCACACCGTTTAGAAGAAGACACGACAACATTTATTATACTAGCATGAATCAAAAAAAAAGTGTTGTAACTTGGATATGTTTTTTCGCAACAGCCACGAGAGCAAGTTGAAGTTGATGAGCAAAACAATGAATGTAAAAAGCACATGGATTCTCCTTCAAAATAAGTGTTTTTAAGCCATTAAACTCTCCCTGCATATTACTAGCTCCATCATAGCCTTGTCATCGTAACCTCGAAATACTTAAGTTATGTCTAGAAAATAAACAATCAATTGCTTCTTTTAACGCAAGAGTTGTGGTGCTAGTAACATGTTCAACACCAACAAAACGTTCAACTACGCAACCATTCTTATTCACAAAACGTAGCACAATTGCCATTTGCTCCTTCATTGAAATATCACGAGATTCATCAACTAAAATAGAAAATAATGCATCTCTTATTTCCTCCATGATGATATTAATGTTTTTTACTGCAACAACATTCACAATATCTTTCTAAATACTAGGTGATATCAATTTGAGATTTTCAGGAGCACCACATGTAACATATTTAATATCATCATTATGATCAGCTAGAAACTTCAAAAGCTCTTGAAAGTTACCTTGATTCATTGAATTATTTGATTCATCATCACCACGGAATGCAAGCCCTTGACGCAAAAGAAATCGAATGCAATCAATCGATGCATTTAGTCGCATTCGATACTCTCTTCGAGTTTGATCTGTCGCTTATCAAAAGCATATTTAATATGTTGCTTCGATTTTTCAAAGCTTGATCGAGCCAAGCCCGATTATGAGCACTATTAGGACCCCAACATGTTCTTTAAGTTTTTCACTTTTTTCCAATTCCTAAACCCTTCACCAACAAAATTACCACTTGCTTGTTCCCCAGATTTTGATTTAAAGAGATAACAACAAAGACAAAATGCAGCATCCTTGCTGAGTAAACCAATCAGAGTTGAAACGTCTTGATTTTTTTCCAAATTTTGTAAAAGGAAAATTATGGTTCAAGGGTTGACAAGGGCCCTTCAATAAGTACGCCCTTCGAACTTCATCTCGAATATTTGGATTATAATCCAAAATCGAAATTCTGAGCCCCAGATCTGTTGGAAGTTCTTTTGCGTCAAACTCGTTCCTACTTGATTTGGTGTTATCGTCCTTTTTTCCGGTAGGAAATGGTGGTTCTAATGCTCTTTTGAAGTACCACTCCATATCTTTTTTGATTTGTTGAGTATTTTTTTTCTTGAAATATTTTGTCTATATGCAGTCGGAACCGAGACGGCGAGATTTTGGAGAAAAACGGACAAGGCGACACTACTTTTTGGTTATTCTAAATCCTAAACCTACTGAATACTGAATATATAATTTATAAAAGTTAAAACTGAATTTGGGCCTGGACCCGTGGACCGCCTGATAGTGTTTATGCCTTGGTTGGTTGTTTGATTGTTTCAAATTCACACATCCACATGTTACTTAATTTATAAAAACTAAAAGTTAAATATACATAATAATTAATTAAAAAAAAAAAAAAAATTTGGGGAGGCAAGACGTGCCCCCCCCACGGGGGTCGTACGTCGTCTCTCGATGGGTGTATTTGGGCTATGACAGTGATGAGTTCGTTGCGAGACTTGACGGAATTCGGATTATCGGTTTGAAATTTTACGGTGGAGAGTTTGGGTGGTTGAGTTTGTGTTTGAGTTTTGATTGAGCGTTGATGGTGGTGGCTTAAAATAAGGTGGTTTGTAGTATGACTTGGCGTTTGAGGGCGGGCGTGCGGGGAAAAAAGTTTGGCCATGGAGAAAAGATTATAACAAAATTTGATTGAGAGTTTTTGTTGCGAAAATTTGAATCGCTATAGCCTACTATCAAAATAAAGTTGTTTTCAAAAATCATAGAAAAGGATTAGGACTCTAATATGATTAAAAGATAAGTTGAGAGTTTTATATTTTGAAAATTATTGTAAGATGATAAGAATGAAGAATCATTTTCACGGAGTTTCAAAATCAAGAAATTTTTATCTTCAAAATCGAAAAGGAATTAAGAATGGGTTAAACTTGGGCTAATAATGTAATGCCCCAAATTCAATAAACCAAAATATTCACAATATATGATACGACTCCAAATATTTATAGTTCATGAGGTCGAGATTTTATATTTTGAAAATTATTAAGGGTGGATTTTAGTGATGATAAGAATGAAGAATCATTTTGAACAAGAGATGGCAGTTTGATGATGTTCAAGAATTGATTTTGATTTTTTTTATCAATTTAAAATCTGGAACAAGTTTTAGATGGAAAAGGAATCGGTTATGAAAGAGATGGGTTAAACTTTGCTTCTACCGAGGCAATTGCCTTGTCGGATGTAATGGGGGATACAAAAAAGTAATAAGAGAGGCCCAATCAAATTCTTGAATTTGGAATAAACCAAAATATTCACAATATTCGAGGACAATATGAAAGAGAAAGGTGTTCCAAATATTTACTAACTTAAACTCTACAAGCGTGTTTGCCCAAAAGCACGATAATTTAAATTTATAATACTAGAGGATCTAAGTCTACCAAAAAAACACAAGAAACCCAAGCATATAAACTATGTATGTTACAAATATTACAGCGGAAGTCTTAACTTACAAAAAAGTCTTAACATACAAAAAAGTCTTAACTTACATTGTAAATAAACTCTGTTACTCAATATACAGGTTTGGAGTCATGCCTAACCCCTACCCCACATTGAGGTTTTTAGAGGGGGAAAAAGTCTTAACTTACAAAATTGTATAATGACAAATAATACCTCAAAAAATAGAAAACAAAATTAGTACACTTACGCTTCAAAATACTTAGGGCAAAAAAATCAGAGTAATGATGCAACACGATTCGGATTTTGCGTTACTCTTGTATTGGTGTATAGACTCAAGTTCGTCGATCTCTGAAAATTTTTAGGAAAATGTGGAGTACAAGAAGAGTAATTGATCAAATCCGCGGACGTTCTTATGAAGAAACACTTATGATACATTTAGCTTAGTGGGTAGGGGAATGAGAATGCAAGAGTTATTAATGAAAACTTGAAAGAGATTCTTAGAGCTAATTACTTATTGAACAAAACGGTTTCATGCGTGCAAATGAATGTAGAAATAACAAGACAAATGCAAATCACAAAATATACCAAATAGATACCACTACACAAGTAAGCAATTATTACGAATAACCAACTTATACAGAAATAATATTGTAATGGTATCAAACGGAATATAAATTTTACTAACCTCATGATTTTCAAGCTGCTGCATCAAATACAATGTTAGCACAAGTACGGTAAAATAAATTTACGGGATTCAAATCGAACTTAAAACGGACATTGGTTTATGCCCCCTCCATTTTAAATATCAACAACTTGAATTTAAAATGAAGATTATTCTATTTCCCGTTTTAAAAACCAATTGGATACACAAAATAAATGCAGGGTCGATGTTGATCAAACACCAAACTTATTGCGTGCGTTCTCCCATGCACAGGCCGAAGCCTAACACCTTACTCCTCCTGGGTGGCTCTACGACTCTTTAGATATTGGTTTATGCCCAGAGTTTGTCATATTCTGGACTATACTAATACTACGATCCGAATTTCACCGCCATCTCTGGCCGACCATGGGTGGGAATAGACACATGTGTGGTCGAGCAAACAACAACAAGCGACCTATTTGATGGATTGCCCAAAACCACACATGCCAAATGGGACACGGGAAATGGGAAATGGGAAACGATTCATTAACAATAAATGGTCCAAATATTTTTTGGCGAACAAGTTTTTGGCGCCGTTGCCAGAGATTGATGGATTCTACTTAGATATAATAATAAGTAGTCCAGTCTTAATTGAAGCATTTTTTTTTGTAAATATTTTTTTTCTTTTTTTGATTTGTTTTTATTTTATTTTTCTTCTTTTTTGTTTCTAACATCGTTTTTGTTGAATGCGAGACTGGAATATTTGGAGATACAGGTAACTCAAATTGTAACTACAGTCGGAGGCCAACATCAAAAGGTCAAATTTCCAAGCGATACGGAACTTAATCCGAGAAAACAGTGCAACGCCATTCGTCTGATGGATGGTACAGAATATAAGGGCTCAAGGATTTCAATCGACACAGTTCAATGACAAAGATGTTAGAAATCTAAAGTCTAGCTGAAGACGTAAAACCTATCGCTTTGTGGGAGGCAACCCAGAGACGTTGCAACAAACTCCGGGATTAAAAAAAAAAAAAAAAGAAAAAAAAAAAAAAAAAAAGAAAAAAAAAAGATCGACACGCGGCGTGTTGACGCACACGACCCGACCGTGCGACCGCTTCTCCAATTTCAAATTTGATGGGACGAGCTTCGGCTTCATCGGAACGATACAAGTAAGTACTCTTTACGCATTCCTCTTTCTCTTGATAATTTCCTTATATGTTGGAACGAAGCATATTTTAAGTTTGGGGGGGTTGTCAAGAATGCGTAATTTAGTACTTTCTTGCATTTTGCATTGCATTTAGGATTGCATGTAAAACATTTTTGCATTAAAATTTTCGATTTTTTTAAAATTTTCAAATTTTTTTATTATTCAATTTAGCACGTTTAATTACTTTTGTGTGTGATTTTTTAATCAAGATTTCGAATGCCCAAAGGTTCCGTATGATTTTACTATGAACATCTTATAGAATGAGATAATATACTTCTGGAAATAGTGTGATGAATTGTTGGAAAGAGATTATTTATTTGTTTGGGAGTAGTTAAGAAAATTGGGTATTTGAGCATGTTGTGAAAAATAAGTTGTTAGCTTTGTTGCCTTAAAGTGCTTTATATGATGCAAACTTATTGTTTCTTGAGTATTTCATTCATGATTGATAGAACTCTAGAACTTGCTCTGATATCTTCATTAAAGCCATGTGTGTGCAATTTTTGAAAATAATTTAAGGCCATCTTTGTTTAGC
The DNA here is from genome assembly GCA_016081115.2 of Rehmannia glutinosa. Classification (NCBI taxonomy): domain Eukaryota; kingdom Viridiplantae; phylum Streptophyta; class Magnoliopsida; order Lamiales; family Orobanchaceae; genus Rehmannia; species Rehmannia glutinosa. The sequence goes on from JABTTQ020001938.1 coordinate 224,314, forward strand.
CTACTTAGCCTAAAAAACCTACCTATGAACTCATGATTCCCCAGTTAGCCAATTTTGAGCCAAAACTTTTATTCTTATCCATATTGATCTTTAAAATGTAAACATGTTTTTATCCCTAAAATTTTTTGAGCTTAAAAGAAATGAACAAGTTTGGGGGAGAAGTGGCGAAAATTTGTGAAAAAAAAGAGAGGAAGTTGGCAAAAGAAAGAGGGATGAGCAGTATCCGGGTAAATGAAAAAATACATGAAGCTCGAAAAAGAAAACAAATCTCTAAAAATGACAGAGAGAAAAATCGAGGAAAGCAAAAGGAAAAAAAAAACAAAAAATTCTGAAAGCTTAAAGGCTAGAAAAAAAGAAAAAAGGCAAAAAGGCTTAAGTATGAAAAATGACAAATAAGAGTGGAATTGAAACAGAAAATGAGTATTATATGAAATTGGGTTGGTGGATTACAAGTATGTATTCTTAAATTCTATTTGCTTAAGTCAAGTCACTTAATCCAAATTTTCCTACCCTTACCAAAGAGTCTACATTACAACCTAATAAAAGTCCTTTTTTATTCTTAAGTTGTGCACACAAAAGTGGTAGAGATGTTAGACGATTTGCAAGTCTATGGTAGTTCTACTTTCACTGAATTAAATTTGAGCGTAAACACTACCATACACTTTGACAGTAGAGTGATACACTATTTACTTGTGAGTCGTGATGTCAAGTACCCAAGAGAGTATTAATTATGCTGAGTTTATGAATGATGACTTCTTGACGATCAATTACATGGTTTCCTTGAGTATGGAGTCAAATGCTATTTAATGTTCATAGTGTTCTTGGGTGTTCGTTAATTTTTACCCCTTATATTATTTTTCTTAATTTGCTCGAGGACGAGCAATGCCTTAAGTTTGGGGATTTTGATGTGTGTAAAATATACGTGCATTTTGGGGCTTAAAATGATATATTTGGTACATTTGCACGCGTATTTAGTATGTTTTTACTTGGTTTCCTTAAAAGGGCATGATACTGCATATTCTTGTAATTCTTATAGGAAACGAAGCTTAAAACAAAGAAATATCGGTTGGAATGCCCAACTAAAATTGACGAATGCAAAGAGAAGATCAAAACGATGAAGAAAATGGACAAAAATACTTCACACAGCCGGACCATGTGGTGTCACACGACCATGTGAAAATGCCGGTGTGAAACCACACAACCGTGTAAAGTTGGACAAAAACAGGGGATAGAACCAGGGCCACACGGCCAGACTGTGTGGGCTCACACGGCCGTGTGAAAAAGGGCATCACATCGCACGTCCAGGTCGTGTGAGCTCACACAACTATGTGAAGAAGGGCTGAGGAACATACGGCACGGCCGTGTGGTGCCACATGGACAGGCTGTGTGGGACTCTGCAATGATGCGTTTTTCAGAGTTCTCTTCCTGTTCCAACTCTACAAGTGATCTCTCCAAGCATCTATAAAAGGGACCCAAGGCTTGCACGAAAATATATCACTTCATACAGAGAAAACACATCAAATAACACAGGAACGCAAGAATCGAAGATCTTCTGAGAGAGGAAGGCTAGGTCGCGAAGAGCACCATAAGGCTTTTGCATCTACGGGAGCACAAGAGCTTCGAAGTCTTAGGAGGGGAATCCATCCTGACAAGAAGGGATTTTCTTTCTATGTCTAGATCTCTTGTATGTGCTTAAACAATGTCATAATGTTGATTCAAATTTGTCTATGAATTTGTTATCAATGTTTGGCTAATCTTTCGGATCTTAGGGACATAATCAAAACTGTGGATTCATGTTAAATCTTGATTAATTGCTTTCTTAATTGATTCATGTTTTCTATTATATGAATTCGAGTACTTATTCTTAATTACTTTTTATCTAATCAATAATTTGCATGTCATATTTGTTAGTGCGAAATTCGGAAAAGGAGTTCTAACAAAGACTGAAATCGAATTCAGACATAAACGGGCGTATCGAGTCGGGAGACCTACAACTGTTTGTAGGGAGTCATTCAATTCATAGATCTTTTGGGAGTTAATAATAATTGTATCGAGTCGAGAGACCTACAATTGTTATTAATCTACTGTTTATGCGCCGCCTGGGAGGGGGAATAGACTAACTTAGGAATTGAACCCATATAATTGCATGAATTAGTTTTTAAAACTATACTTGCATTTAATATTGAAGAAACATGTTGAGATTATGTGCCTAAGGTTTCTCCTGTAGTTGTTGAAAATACTTGTGGGGTTCGCAAAATTTATTTCTTAATTTTTGATTTTTATTATTAATTATCAATATTCGATAGCTTCAATAAAATTGGAATACGATGTTATTATAGCCTAAGTGTTTCGAATATTAATACTTGAGGAGTACGACTTTGCTTGCCATTATCCTATAAACTACACTGTACACTTGCAGTGTAGATGATCCAAATATTTTTTGGCGAACAACCGGAAAGCGTAAAAGGCTGTCATTATCTCCAAAAAGTTGGGCAATTGTTTCAAAAGCCCTTATTTCAATATATAAATTGAATTATGTATTAATTATTAAATATTATTTTTCCCCAACTGGTAGTTTTTGTAATTATCCTTAAAAAAATTGTGTCTATGATTGTTGTTGCATTACCTTTATGTTATTCAACACATATTTATGTGACATGATTTTTGACTTTTATTACAACGCTTGCACGGTTTGTGTTGTCGAAGGGTCTTGTAGATATTACAACTCTACAAGTACCTATACATTTGATACAACATCTACTTTGTACGTGTTCCATTTTTATAAAACGAAAAACTTCTATTTATCCACACATCAAATGTGTGTTTCTAAGACAAATATTAATTACTTTCCAAATGAAACCATACAATCTTACTTCTGCATTGGAATTATGGTTGTTTCTTTTTCTTTTCAATTTAGTGAGATTTCACTAATTAAGTATATATTATGAATATACAGTGAGAATGCGGATGACGCTTTTTTAGATTCAATCTTTAGATTGCTAGGGTAAATTGCAGTTTCAGTCTTGTAACTATTAACTATAAGGGTGTGGCATGCCATCATCTCCAATTGTGTGCTATCGAATGTTTCACCACCTCACGCATCCTCAAGTACAGGCCCCCTGCCGGTTTGAAAGAAAATTTGGAAGTTGAAAATTCCTCATTGGAACCAACTCTTCATTTCTTCAATCAATCCCACATCCGATTTCCTTGATCGACACAACCCGCAATCCAATTGTTCTTGCCTTCTATGTAACTCCGACGATACCTGGGCGACGCATACCTTTTTCCACTGTCAGTTTGCTACCACAGTTGGAGAATATTAGGTCTTTGGGTGATTGTTACGAGATTTGCTCAGTAATCCTTCACTCTCTGGATTTAGGACCTCGTTTTGGAATATGTCTGTGCCCTCTCTGCCGTTATTCTTGATAGTATTTAGGTTGCGAGAAATTAGAAAAAATTCGACCAAGTTCAGTCTGATCCTCACCTTACTGTTGCCTTAGCCTATCAAAAACTAATTGATTTCCATCAAGCCCACAATTGGCCAGAGAGACCGTCACATTTGCTAACTAGTCCGTGTCTGTTCCAATGCACGCCCTCAGGTCTTTGCGTTTTTTTCGATGATGCGATTTCTTAATCTTGTACAGGTTGTTGGAATTGGTTTTAAATAAATTGGGTTTTGACCCGATTTGGACCAATTACTTAAGTGGGTTCATTTATTCGATGTATGAAATAAATGAGATAAACATCATCTACGCTGGGGGTAGATGAGTTTAGCATTTTGAATTTCTCAAAACCAATGTCGGGTGAATGAGAAATAAATGAATGAAGTTGGCCACTTAAAATGCTTTTATATATGGAATATAAAAGCCATATCCCACATAGGAAACATATTAAATGTTTGACTAGTTAATAAAGAGCTTTACCACTAATAAGGAGTAATCATGTGGAACTCCTTATGGTACACCCTAGTGGACCAAGTCAATTTTGACTATCCTTTGGCTAGCTCAAAAAGAACCGAGAATGGTGTGGAGCAATGTTTGAGCCGGAGCCGGGCCCGCGCACATCGCACATAGTCGCATTAACTGTCATATCGCAACTGTTGATCACAGGGTATGATCTAACAATCCTGGTTGATCCGAACTAGGGGACACACCTAGTCTGAGGAGACACCAGGAGCTCTATAAAAAGGCAGTCCCAGAACTCATTTCATCACTTGGAAAAATTCGAAATTCAGTAGCATTTTTCTGTATAAACTCGGAGAGTTCAAAACACAACAAAGTTCAAAGTGTCTTGTGATTTGTAGTATTGCTATCACAAGATGTAAGTCGTTATATCTTGGGAGGCGATTGCCAATTTTCGTTAACACCGTGAGCGGGGCAATTTTGTCTTAAAGCCAAAGAGTCCAACTCTTTCCTCGACTTTCTTTCTGTTACACTACTCAAATTTCTATGCCATTCGATATACACCAACCCAGCATTCATATCAATTTAAGACGAAGTTTATCGTGTATATCAAATGGCTTCGACATCATTAGTTCTAGCACCAGCACCGGGAGAGAAACCAGAGAAGTTTGGTGGTTCAAACTTCAAAAGATGGCAACAGAAGATGATGTTCTATCTTACGACTCTGAACCTTGCTCGTTTCCTGACGGAGGATGCCCCAACTGTGGAGGAAGATGTTAGGAAATTTATTTGTTAGATTTTGATGATACCATGTAGAACTTAGACTAGGAAGTTGGCACCCCATTTTCCTTGTAATTCTGTATTGTAATAGATAGGACTGGAAGAACTGAGTTAGGTCAGCTAAGTCAAGATTACAAGAAGTCAACTACGAACTGGAATGAAGACTCTGTTGTGTGTCAGCTAAGTATGGCCTAGAAGGAAGTCAAAGACTCGACTGAAGGAGAGTCAGCTGAGGACCAACTGTGAGAAGTGTCAGTCAAGTCAACTTAAAGAGCCAAGTCTATCAGTTGAAGTGATAGTTGTGTCAATCATATGATTTAAGCAGACTCAAGTCACCAGGGGTAAAGGCAGCAGTCAAGTCAAGACAACTAACTTAGATCCGTTTGAATAAAGTCAAGAATATTACTCAATATAGTAATGTGCCAAGCTTCCAGGTCTTAAAGTATTTGGCCCAGAAATATGCAAAAGGAATGAGCCAATGGGAAACACTGCATTTTATGTCAGAACCTGTAAAGTTGAAAAGCCAATTAATACGAGGAAAGGTCAACACCACAAGTGCAACAGACCAAGAAAAGACAAGGCAACGAACACAAAGTGACATTTTGAAACTAGCCTATCTCTTCAATGGGCAAATTTCAAATGTGCACTATAAAAGGCTGAGGAAGCATTTGAGAAAATGTTACCTTGATTACATGAACCTAGCAAGCGCAAGCATTATTCAAGCAATTAACCTGCAATATTCTCAAAGCATTTCAAGATATTCCTCAAGCCTAAAACTCGAAAAAACTCGATCCAACACAAATTGTGAAGGAGAGACAACTTCAATCAGTTGAAGAGGAAAACATTTGAAGACAAAAAGGGTTCTACTTTCCAAGTTGAAGGATTGTAGAAAGGTTCAAGGTCGAACCAAGTTTCAAGTTTGTTGGAGGGATTGTAGGTCCCAAGGGATGTGAGTAAGGTTTAGAAAGGGGGTTGAATAAACCTTACCAACTTTTCGAATTTAGTCCTTTTAAATTAGTTGAGTTAATTTCACGATTATGTTCTTGATGGACAACTAAGTTAGTTAACCAAATAGAGTTAGCCACTCAACAGCACTGATCGAATTTGTTGATAGAATAACTCATTGTTTAGTCTAAACCTTAACTTTTGTGATGAGATTTTTTGAAAGACTTAACACCCTTGAATTTGGTTTAAGTTTGTTTTAAACACTTGATTTTAGCACTTTATTAATTATCAATTGGATAGCAAATTATCAGCAAATATAAAATAAAATGCGAGAAATAAAATCTTTGAAATGTAAATGACACAATAGTTTTTATAGAGGTTCGAAGATGTGGTAATTCTTCTAATCCTCTCTCTTCTCCAACTCCCGGAGGAATCCACTAAGTAATGATCAGAGTACAAAGTGGTTATCAGTCCAGATGCAAGTCTTGATCACACAAATGACTTGATCATTTGGGACTCAGTCTGGAGATGCCTTGGTGACATAGCTGGCTTCTCGTACGACTCAGCTTCTTCACAGGGCAGCTGCCTTGCTACTACAGCTCACTTGCTTAAGCTTCTTGGATTTGATCACGAAGCCCTCCAATAACTTGAGACTGGTTCGACCTTGAACCTTTCTACAATCCTCCTTGGAATGTAGACCCTTTTTGATTCTTCAAAAGTTCTCTCTTCAACAGGTTGAGGTTGTCTTTCCTTCACAGCTTGGTGGTGGATCGATTTCCTTCGAAATTTAGGCTTGAGGATTTGCTTGAATAACTTGAGAATATTTTGCAGGTTACAGTTCGAATAATAGCTTGATTGGTTGTGGTTCAGGTAACCTTCTCTCAAAGTGATTCCTCAGCCTTTTATAGTGAACTTTCATAAATCTGCCCGTTGAAGAGATAGGCTGATTTTCAAAAATCACTTGTGTTCGTTGGCTTGTCTTGTTGTAGTCCTTGATATTGACATTTTCTCGTATTAAATGAACATTGACTTTCGAGTCGACACAAGGTGCGATCTTCCCATTGGTTTATTCCTTTTGCACGCTTCTCGGGATCGAGCACTTTAAGACATGGCAAGCATGGAAGTATTACTTGTTTAGGTAATATTCTTGACCTCTGTGCAACGGATTCTTTTCAGTTGTCTTGACTTGACTGCCTTTTCCCCAGGTGACTTGAGTCTGCTCCAATGATTGAAAGACTCATCTGTCACATCAACTTGACTTGAGTTCTTGAGTTGACTTGACTGACACTTCACATAGCTGTATCATAGCTGATACTCCTTCAGTCGAGTTCTTGACTTCTCTTCCTTGCTATACTCAGCTGCTTCACAGCGGAGTCTTCATCCCAGTCTTCATTTGACTTCTTGTATGTCCAGGCGTAGCTGAATTGACTCAGCTAGTACAACCCTATCTATTACAATACAAATTACAAAGAAAATGGGGTGCCAACTTTCTAGTCTAAGTTTTACATGGCATTCATCAAAATCTAATAAATAAATTTCCCAACAATTTCCCCCTTTTTGATTATGCCAAAACTTAAAACATACAAACAAAATGTACATAGCAAAGATACATACAAACAATGTAGAAATAAAGAATGTATGCATAGAATCGATCTTTTTATTGATCATAACATTCTTGTCCTTTACACAGCTGTTTACAAAGTCTATCAGAGCAACATGTCGTTCTATATCTACGCAAAAATATAGAAATTACACAACTTTTATTCAACGTACAGAAGACTTACATACATATGTATTTTCAATAGTGAAATACATGAAGGGGTGGACAACAACACTTCATCGCCTACGCTGCCTCCTTCTTTCCTCTTCAGCTCTGTCGTCTTCTGGTCTCTTTCTCTTCTTTTCTTCTTCATCTGCTTTCTTTTTCTCGTAGGCTCTTCTGGCAGCTTCGTCTTTTCTCTTTCTTTCTTGTCTTCGTTGACTCTCTTCCCACAACTGATCTTGTCTCTTATTTTTCTCTTCGATCCTTTTGACATAGTCACCATTCTTCCTAGCCAATTCCCGGTTGGCTACTTCATTATATCCAGCCCAGTAGATCCTTCCCTTCTTGCCCGGATCTACATATTCAATATTCTTGGGTAGAGGTCTAGGTTTAAAACCTCTTCCTCTAGGCGTATATTGTACTAGAGTCTTCTTCTTTCCAGCAGAGGACTCGCTAGAGTCTCATTGTCTGTCGACCTTCTTCGCATGACTTGGACCTTCTCCAAATACAAGTTCCAGGCTTGGGCTATGGACATATTTTTGAAGTATCCTTCGGATTCAAGCGTTTTAAATTCCTCCACTGATCGTGGCTCGTCTCCGTCGTCTGGAATAGCATCTATGTCTCTTCCTACCGGAATGCCTCTGTATTGTTTCAATATGTCCATCACACGGGCATCCATCTTTCCTTCGACCTCCTTCATCCCTGCTTCCACTATTTTTCTTTTCTCGGACATGGGTACATCAGAGTGTTGGAGCGGCAGAGTTACTGGAAGTTTGCTGATGATGTCAGCTGTGACAAGTCTTTGTTGAGGGGTTCTAGCAACCATTAAAGTCATGTCTTTTGAACCTTCCCCCTCAACTGCTTTTCCCTTCTCCTTTTTCTTCTCAACATCTGTGTCTTTCCCTTCTGCGACAGCTGTTTCATTTTCCTTCTCACCAACCGTCCCCTTAAGAATCTTTTGGGATTCCTCTTCCCCCTTTTTGGCATCATCAAAGAAGAGAGGAACTCCTGGGAACATACCAGCAAGGATAAAGTCTAGGCGGTTGATAGCTGAGTTCTGCTTGAATTCTACTGCGGAGTATGCTGTTCGAAATTCTGAGCTGGTGGCTTTTGATTCGGCTGCCATTAGCTTCATTTCAGCCATAAGAAGGCTGAATTTTTCATTCATATTCTCCTCTACGCGCAGAAGTTCTTTTCGATGCAATTCTCGCAACAGTTCCATTTCAGTGGTATGAGAGGCATGCATCCTATCAATATTTTCTTGCATCCTCGTCTTCTTGTCAGCATTATCGGCGCTCCAGACCAACATCTTATTGTACAATGCTTTCAAATATCGGACCTGTTCCACACGCATTGTCTGCTGCTGTTGCCACCATTCCCGGATTCTGTTATCCAGCCGCATATCCAATGAGGCCTGGTGCCTTTCCATCTTCTCCATTTCTGCAAAAATTACCTTGAAGACTTCTCGAACCTCAGGTGTCACCTCTGTCTCAGCTGGCGGCCAAGCAGCATCAAAATCAAAATTCGCTGGGACGATGGTATCTGTGGGAATGACTGGATCAAGTTTGTGGAAGCATCTCTGCTCTCTAGCTGATTCTTCTTCCAGATCAGGCAGCTCCAGTGAGAAAGGGTAAGTTGCTTCAAATGTATCATCACGGACATAGGGAATATGTTGAACGGTGACTCGTGGCTGTGATGTGCCTGGTTGAGTCGATTCTGCTGCAACATTGGGAGCCTGCGCAGTTGATTGTGATTCAGCTGGGGTCTATTGTGGTATGGACCCAGCTGGCTGAGCCTCAGCTGTCTCAACAGCTTTGTCGGTCTCAGCTGGTTTTTCCTTTTGAGTTATCTGGTCCTCGGCCGTATCAGTGGCGTCATCGGAAGATGATGAGACTTGAAGGGGTGGCTCATCATCAAAAGTGAATGTTTGACGAGTAGCCTTGAGGTCTGACTTACTCGTGCTTGGAAGAACATCCTCAGCTGAGTCTTTTGGATTTGCAACAGGGGATGACTCAGCTTCATCTTCACCTTTAGATCCCAGAAAAGTTATGTCAGGGTTGTCTTGGGAATCATGAAGGACACTTATCTCCTTCTCATATGCATCAATGATAACAGGAGGAATGTTCTGCGTTTCTGTCTGTTGGGAAATTTATTGTTTAGATTTTGATGAATGCCATGTAAAACTTAAACTAGGAAGTTGGCACCCCATTTTTTGTTGTAAAGCGCATTGTAACAAATAGACTGGTCAAGCCGTGAGTTAAGTCGGCTATGCCTAAACATGCAAGAAGACAACCGGAGACTAGAAGGAAGACTCATTGCAAGCAGTTGAGTATGGCAAAGAAGAGAAGACGGGAACTCGATCAAGGTGCGGTGAGATGCGGTGAGTAAAGTATCATCAAATCAACTCAAGATAGCCAAGTCTCAAGTTGAAGTGACGAGAAGAGTCATCCAATGATTGAAAGATGACTCTAAGTCACCTGGGAAAGCAAGGAAATGCGGTCAAGTCGAGATAATGAAAAAGATCCGTTTGTACGTAAATCAAGAGAATTACTTAAACAAGTAATACCTCCATGCTACCTTTCTCGAAGTGCTCGGTCCCGAGAAGCGTGCAAGGGGAATGAACCAATGGGAATCACTACACCGTGTTAGAACTACGAAAAGTCAAGAACAATTCATACGAGGAAGTGGCAATTCCAAGGATCGCAACAAGACAAGCCAACGACCACAAGTGACTTTCAAAAATAAGCCTATCTCTTCAACGGGAAGATTTTTGAAAGACCACTATAAAAGGCCGAGGAATGACTCGAGAAAGAGGACCTTGATTACCGAACCACGAACATTCAAGCTAACATTTGAATCGTAATCGAAATATTCTCAAAGATCATTCAAGATTAATTCTCAAGCCTACACTATGAAGGAAATCAATCCAACACTCACTGTGAAGGAAAGATAACTTCAATCGGTTGAAGAGGAAACTTTTGAAGAAAAGGGGTCTACATTCCGCGGAGGATTGTAGGAAGGTTCAAGGTCGAACCAGTCTCGAGTTTTTGGAGGGGCTTCGTGATCAAATCCAAAAAGCTTGAGCAAGTGAGCTATAGTAGCAAAGCGGTTGCCCTGAAGAAGAAGCCGAGTCGTACGAGAACCCAACTGCGTGACCAAGGCATCTCCGGACCGAGTCCCAAAGGATCAAGTCAAATTTTGTGTGATCAAGACTTGTATCTCGGACCGTTACCACTTTGTATCTTGATCAATACTTAGTGGAATCCTCCGGGAGTTGGAGAAGAGAGGAGTAGAAGAATTACCCCATCTTGAACCTCTATAAAATCTTATCGTGTCATTTACATTTCAAAGACTTTAATTCCTCGCATCTTATTTGTTTAACTCTGTGATAAATTTGCTATCCACTTGATAATCCCTAAGTACTAAAACCAAGTATTAAATCTTTACTAAATCAATTTTAAGGGTGTAAAGTCTTCCTTTGAAAACAAATCTGAGTTGAGCTAATTGTCTTAAGCATTTGAGTTATTCTATCAACGGCTCAATCAGTCTGTTGAGTGACTAACTCTCTTGATTAAATAAATTGGCTATCCACCAAGGACTCAATTTGTGTAGTATCAACTCTAAACTTTAAAAAGGACTAAATCGAAAAATTGGTAAGGTTTATTCAACCCCCTTCTAAACCTTACACTCACACCCCTTGGGACCTACAAGTGGTATCGGAGCGGTTGGTTCATTGAGCCTTCCGACCGGTTCTTGAACTAGATCTCCAAATTTTTCAAAGTCCGTTTTAGTACTTAAGTTTTCAAAACTCTTTTTATTATCAAAAGTTATTATCATGGAAGCAAATTTGACACATATCCATATGTTCACAATTGAAGAATTTGATGATTGGAAAATTCGTATGCGAGGCTCATCTATCAAAGCATTACATGATGAGATGTGGATAGTGATAGAGGATGGGCCACTACAAATTTTAAAAGTGAACACGGTATGAAGAAGAGTTTGAATTGAAGGTGAAGAGGATGTCGCTCTAGACCAGCTATGGTTGAAAAACCAAGAAATTTGAATGGACAAATGATGATGAGAAAAAGATACAACCTGGACAATGTGGCCAAGGATATTCTTTACAAAACCTTGGACAAAGCCATGTTCAATAAAGTCAAATCATGCAAAATGGCTAAAGAAATCGGGACAAGCTAACACCGATTTGTGAAGGCTCGGAGCAAATCAAGGAAAATAAATTATCGTGGTCGTACGTAAGAAATTTGAGAATTTCAAAATGATCGCAGGAGAGAACCTGGATCAATGGATGCTCGGTTCACGAGAAATTACCAACGAGCTATCTGTTTCTTGGAAAAGAATATACACGAGATGAAATGTGTATGAAGATCCTAAAAAAGTCTCCCAGTTGAATGGGAAATGAAGGTTATGGCACTAAGACATTCCATGGACCTATCAAAGACATCCAACCATGAGCTATTCTCATATCTCAAAGCCTACGAATTTGAGCCGAGAAGAAAAGACCGAGGAAGAGACAATTTTGTACCTAAAACAATTTGCTCTAATTGTTAAGGATGGCAAGAAAGTCAAGTCAAATAAGTCATTGACCCGGAGGAAATAGCCCCGATGGTTAAAAGGTTCAACAAGTTCTTCAATAAGAACTACAAGAGAGGCAAGGGGGAATCCTTCGAGAAGACACTCGGCTCCTCCAAGTCAAGGGAAGATAGGCCAACCAAGAGAACAGATCATCAAAAAGTGAATATCGTAGGGCCGACAATCAAGAATGGAAAGAGTTGATCAAAAGGTTGAATATCTATCTTTGGAACTATAGGAAACCGGGTCACTATGCCATTGATTGCCCGTATCGTGTAGTCAACAAATACAGGAATGAAGAAGAAAGAAAAGTCTTGAGAGAAAGAAGACAAGAAAAGAAAAAGGCAATGTTGGCTGCAGAGATCATTTGAGATAGCCAAGTCAAGAGACATACCGACTCGAGAAAGTAGTGAAGCTAACTACTCAAGTGACTCGAAGAAGAAGCCTTGATCCGTCGATGGCCAAGGAACAAGACCAACCTAACCAAGAAGATGAGGTACACTCGACTCATCACACTCGCATTCTAGTGATAGTAATCGTGACACACACACTTCATCACCCACCGATCTTTATGATTCATTAGGCAAAATGATGAAAGATTTTGAACACATTAAATCCTCACACACACTACTAAATGAGGAAAACAAACCTACTAAGAGCAAAACTCACGGGTGATCGAGGAGCCGAGTACTCTAAGTCAAATAGCCGATGAGAATAAAAGTTTAAAAATTTGAAAATGCCAAGCTAATAGCGAGTAAATAGCCGCCATAGAAAAGAGGGAGAATGACCTCAAAAATGTTATTGTCTCATTCACTAAGGCATCTAAGTCATTGGATGATCTTATCACGAGCCAAAGAGAAAGTGGAGACAAGACAGGCTTAGGGTTTAATTCCTTGCTATGTCAAGCTCCAAAAGTGATTTTGGAAAAAGGATCTTCAAGCAACTCAAAAATCCAAAACTCCAAATGGTGCACACACATTTATTCCAAAGCACAATTACAAGCAAATGGCATTGGTTATAAAAGAAAAGGAAAACAAAGTTGAGTGATTGGAATGATGTAAAGAAGAAATGCAAAGAGTTCCTATGGAATATCCAAGCAGAAATACCAGTAAAAAGAAAAGGCTACCAAAAACCCCAAAAGTTCTATAAAAGAAACACATTTTGGGAATGGTAGAAAATATAAGAGCGATTGGAATGATGTAAACTATCAAACAAATATGGAATATAAGCCCAAATGGCAAAGGCCAGAACAAGAAAGGCCATTCCAAAGGTATAAGAGCTTTCATCAAACACACATATGCACCAGGCACTACACGGAGACATCACAACTACCCAAAGAAGGCAATTGCTAAAACACATATATAGGCATACGGACAAAAGAGACCTTTGTATGAACCTAGAATCCCCAAGCAATTTGCCAAAATTAATTATGATTATGGCACGATAGATGGCAACCCCTTAGAGCCAAATCATCTAGCTATAGGCTGGTTGGATCATCTTACAATACTAACCCCTCGGGACCCGAGACAAGTATGGGTACCTAAAACTTAATTTCCTTGTTTGTTCAAGGGTTGAGCAGTGAGTGCCAAGGAACCTGGTACATGGATAGTGGCATTTCCATACATATGATAGGAAACAAGAAAAATGTGTCAAAATTCAAGGAAGTTAAAGGAGCAAAAGTCATATTTGGAGGAAATGAAGCTCCGGGAGAAATAAGAGGCATTGGATCCATCAAGAAAAATGGATTAGAAATCACGGATGTTGCATATGTTGAAGGACTCAATTTCAATCGCTAAGTATCGGCCAACTCGTGACAAGGGCTATAATGTTGGATTTAACATGGGTATATGTCAAATCAAGGATACATAATCAAGTGAAGTTGTGTTGCAAGGATGCAGACAAAAGAACATGTATATCGTCGATTGGTCAACAAAGAACACCAAGCACTGTCTGTTAGCAAAGAGCACAAATTTGAATCAAGTTGGTACGTGAAGCACAAGAAGCCGAGTCACCTGAATTTCAAAACAATTAACAAGCTTGCCGAAACAATCTTGTGAAAGGACTTCCAGACTCAGTATACAAAAAGGAGAGTATATGTGACGCATGTCAGAAGGGAAAACAAATCAAATCATCATTCAAAGAAAAGGCATGTCTATCTTCAACAAGGATATTGCATCGCTACATATGGATATATTTGGTCCAGTTGAACCAACTAGCATAAGTGGGAAGAAATATACCTTGGTGGTAGTAGATGACTACTCAAGATATACATGGACAATATTCATGTGTAAGAAGAAAGAAACTCTACGAAACTACCACATCGATGAAGAGGATTCAAAATGAGAAGAGCCAAACCATTATCAAAATAAGATCGGACAGAGGAACCGAGTTTGTCAATGGTATAATAACTCGATATTGTATTAAAAATGGCATTGGTCATGAATTATCTGCAGCAAGGACTCCACAATGAGAATGGAGTGCAGAAAGAAGGAATAGAACTCTCAAAGAAGCAGCAAGGACCATGTTAGCGAAGCGGGGCTACCTAAAAGATTTTGGGTCAAGCAATAAACACAAAGATGCTACACTCAAAATAGATGCATGATAAAAGACAGATGACAAAGACTCCCTATGAGATTTGGACAGGAGAAAACCAAATGTTGCATATTTTAAAATATTTGGATGTAAATGCTTCATCCATAACAATGGCAAAGATAATCTAAAGGCTTTTGATGCTAAAGTCGATGAAGGTATCTTCTTGGGATACTTAGTGAAAGCAAAGCCTCTGAGTACTAAACAAGAGGACTATGGTTGCGAAGAATCCATTCATGTGGTATTCGATGAGCCAAATGTAAATGGAGAAGACATTGAAGAGTCACCGATAAAAGAATCATCCGACCATGCGAGAAAAGTCCCTATCTTTCAAGTCAAGTGGAATTATAAACTCGGATGAAGATGAGATAGCGGAGTCTCAAAAAAAAAGTGGAAAATCTGCGGCTAAGTGATTGTGAGAGAGAGTGATCAAAGCAACACAATTGCTAGACGATCAATCCGGCTAACTTACTTCAACCTCGATGTAAGATGGGCCGAAAGACCACCCACCGTAACTTGTCATTGGAGATATAAGAGAAGGTGTCAAAACAAGATCCGAACTCAACAAGAAGCCATGTTCACATGCTTTATCTCACAAATAGAGCCTAAAGATGTGTCACAAGCATTGGATGACACACATTGGATTCAAGCTATGTAAGAAGAGTCTGAATCAATTTGAAAGAAATAAAGTATGGGAGTTAGTTCAAAGACCCACCCATCAAAATGTTATTGGCACTAAATGGGTGTTCGGGGAACAAGATGAACGAGGAAGGTTCGTGGTAAGAAACAAAACAAGATTAGTAGCCAAAGGATATTGCCAAGAAGAAGGGATAGATTTTGATGAAACATTTGCATCTCGTAACAAGATTGGAAGCTATTAGGATGTTTCTTGCCTATGCACTCACAAGAATTTTATTGTATATCGATGGATGTAAAAAGTGCATTCCTAAATGGTTTATTGGAAGAAGAAGTGTATGTTGAACAACCTCCAGGATTTGAGCAGAAGACTCTTGGAGATAAGGTATACAAACTCAAGAAATCTCTGTATGGATTGAAACAGGCACCCAGAGAGCATGGTATGATACCTTGTCACAATTCTTAATCGAGAATGGATTCACAAAAGGAAAAGTAGATAGAACATTCGAGAATTCAAGACAAGAAGAGCATCTTGCTTGTTCAAATATATGTGGATGACATCATTTTTGGATCCACAAACAAAGAGTGTGTGATAAATTTTCAAACCTCATGCAAAGCAAATTCGAAATGAGCATGATGGGAGAGCGACATTCTTCCTTGGACTCCAAGTGAAGCGGTGAAGGATGGAACCTTCATAAGTCAAATAAAATACACCAGAGATTTAATGAAGAAATTTGGTATGGAAGAGAAGTCTTCGTGAAAATACCAATGGATACATTAGTCAAAATGGACATGGATGCGGATGGCAAGCCTCAGATCAAACAAGATACTGAGAGCACTTATTGGATCATTGCTTTATCTCACAAAGAAGCGGGCGACATCACCTTTCTTTGTAGGTGTATGTGCAAGATTTCAATGCTCCAAAAAGAGAGCCATATGATATGACTAAGAGGATCTTGAGATATTTGAAAGGAAGCCAATAAGTTGGCTTATGGTATCCAAAGGAAGGTGGATTCAAGTTAATTGGCTATTCGGACTCGACTATCTTGCCGGATGTAGAGTTGACAGGAAGAGCACCTCGGTACATGTCAAATGCTTGAAACAAAGGCTAATTTCTGGTTTAGCAAAAAGCAAAATTCAATAGCCACCTCTCTGGTGACAGAATACATAGTCTGCGGGCGGCTATTGTGCCCAAATCCTATGGATGAGACAAAAGTGAGAGACTATGAAATTGAAGAAAAGGAAATTCCAATCATGTGTGATAACACAAGTGCAATTGCAATCACTCAAAATCCATTGTTGCACTCAAGAACAAAGCATATCGATGTCAGATATCACTTCATAAGAGATCATGTTGAAAAGAAAGACATCACCTTGGAATATATTTCAAGCGATAAAAACAAGTTAGTGACATATTCACAAAACCATTATGTGAGTCAAGATTTGAAGAACTCAAGCATGAGTTAGGGTTAATTGAGCTGAGCTGACACTCAAAAGACTCAAAGAAAGGCAATGAAACACAAAAAGGGAAAAAAAGGCTGAATTCTCAAAATCGGCCTAAATGAATCGATCGATCGGAAAAGAAATGACTATACCAAATTAGCTGACAACTGAGTCACTATGAGAACTGTGACAAGAAGAGTTAAATCAACTAAGGGATAAGCTGAGTCATTTATGAACAAAGTGACAAAACGCAGTCGTTTTTACAAAGTGGGAATGTTTTTAAGAATGACGTCAGCATAATGATGATGTGTACAGGCAAAAGCTGCACACCAAGCTTATGATTGGATATAAATGCTGCCGCAATAAATTCGAGACATTAAATGCTAATTGGCGTGCAAAATCTAAGCCGTTGATCTCAATCACATTTCAAAAACCACCCGCACGTCCTTTTAGAAACCATATTTAAACCATTTTCGTCCGTTTTCTCTCACATATTACCAAAACTATTCATTTCTATCTCAGAAGCAAAGGCAAAACTCTCTCAAAACCCTATCAATATTCAAATCAACTTCTAAGTTTCTTTTCGTGAAATACTGAAAAATGGCATCAACCTATGATCTCGTCAAGCTAGGGAAGCAAATCTACACTGGGTCTACTGTGGATTTCGAGGGAATGGTCAAACAGGGGTCCGATGACGCCCTCATAAAGAAGATTGCTGAGAAGCTCGAAAAGTCCAGGCTAAAACCATTTCTGACAATGGAGCTCCCGATGACCTATGTGGAAGAGGTCGCTTAGTTCTACGTGAACGCTGAAATTCACGATGAGGGGATCAAATCCTCTGTTCACGGGAAGGAGTTCATCATCTCTGCCAAAGATTTGGCAGAACACTACTCATTACCGGCGGAAGGAGCACCAGAAATCAATGAAGCTGATGTAGACTTGGCCGCTTTGCTTGGAAGGAAGTAGCCAAGACCGACTATCTTTGATAAGATAGTCTACACAACCAACAAGAGGTTTTTGAAGGAGGACTACCACAAACCTGTTGGACATAGTTGCCAAATGCATAGACATCAAATTTGGCGGCTTTGACCAACTATCCAAAGCAAAATTGATCGTCATGGCTGCGATCATTGAAGAAAAGCAAGTAAACCTGGGCTGAGTTTGTCTACAAAGAGACTCGCGAGAATGTAGAGAACAAATCCTTCAAGGAGAATGGAGCATTTGGAGGATCCTGGGATACGGCCTAGTGATTGGCCGGTGATGGAGGTGAAAGGAGTCCCTCTTCGACATGGAAAGGCGTTCCATGTAAACAAGAGGATGTTCGAGATCAAACCTCTCTCGGCGCGCGAAGAGAGCCTACGCCAAGAGAGCGATACAAGTGAGGGGGAATCGGTGACCTCAAGATACAACTGTTTCCTCTCCACAAAGAAGAAATCGCCCCTGCTGACTACTAAGAGAATCACGCTGCCCCAAAGAAAGAAAACCAAATCTGCTCCTCCGCCCTTGGTGAGTCACCGCCCCCACGCCGTGTCTCCCGCCTTAAAGAGAGGCCGAGAAGGAATCTCAAATACCTTCTCCGCCGTCAAAAAGAGGAGAACCGATAAGCCAAGACGGCTCCTCGAAGAAAACAACAAAGACGCCCCGCCCCGCCCAAGACTTAGAAGAAACTCTCTCCGAACAGAAATCCCTCCGGTACAAACTAGGAGAAGAAGAAGAATCTTCAAGCGTTCGAACTTGAGAAAAAATTTGAGTCGCCACCACTCATTTGAAATAGATATCTAGGAGAGGCTATTTGAGAAGTAGAGTCTCGAAATTATTGATGAAACTTGACCAAGTCTCTGAAGCAAGGCGATCACAGAGGCAAATCAAGACCCAGATTGTAGTTCGAACAATCGAGACACAAGAAAAATCGAGAAATCTAACTCGCCTATTGACAGGATCGTATCCCCTCCCGCAATGCACGCAATCGTGAGAATGGAGCACCAAAGCTTGCTACCTTCTATCCCTGAGAATGAGGGATAGCAAGAAGAAGCTGATAGAGATGATGATGTGATGATCCTATCCCCACCTTATCCAGACATCCAAAATCGTCTGCGAGAGTGGAGGAAGTGGAAGTTAAGTCGATCCAGGGAACAGTTCCAACGGCCCGAGTTTATCGAAGAAAAAGAGGAACGATGAATTTTCTTGGAATGACCGGCTGTGGTCCAAGCATGGATGAAGAAAACTGCACAGATATCTTGCAGATCTTCAAGGACAAGGAGAAGGAGAGACAGGTAGAGGAAGCTGAGGCACGTGAGAAGGCCAGCATCTGCCCTATCACCGGCACCACAGAACATACACATCCTCTCCTTGACGTCCTATCAGAGAGCAATGAGGATCTGGACCCTGTTGCTGCCACAGAAGAGTTGCAAATGCAGCAAGCAATGCACGCATCCAGAGTCCTTCATGAACAAAGAATGATGGAGGGGCAGGGAGAGTCCTCCAAAACACAGTGGAGATAGACCCAATGGGAGTGATGCAACATATTGCCATCTGTTGTTTCTTGCCACCACTTCCCACTCACTCGGAAGAAGGAAGGAACTAAGGGAAATGGCGATGAAACTGGGTTAATGGGGACCCCAGTCGAGCCAACCCCGAATGAAGGTGTCTTACCACCTGCCCCAACGGCTGAAAACTCAGTAGAAACAGCCGGGAGTTTGGAGATGAGTGACCCCATTCCAAGTCACTCAGCTGGTGCGCCAGCTGAGGGGAAAACTCCCTCCACTGCAGCAAGGTCGGAGGATGCTGCAGATGACTCCACAACGAATCTAGGAGGCGAAGTGGAGAAGGAACAAACACAAAGTACACAACGAGTTGTCATCAACGAAGCTCAGGACGATTGAGACTATCTCGGTGAGGTGCCAACTATTCTCGAAGGCTAATGACGCTGCTGATGCGGTCGAGGCACAAGAAGAAATGACTACGGGAGTTAACACTGCGGACAATGAAAGTGCAATCCATGGGGTTGAGACTCCAATGGATGCCACACCGAGAAGACCCTAAGACAGTTGACACTGCGTCGAAAGGGATGTCAAGCCTCACCGCTGCGATTGAGACTGCGGGGAGGTAATGAAGGCCAACGGGAGGTTGAGACTTCCGGGGTAAAGAAGTCAAGTCTGAGAACATCCCTCCCGCTATCATTGATCCATCGAAAAAGGAGATAAGCGCGCTTCACGATTCCCAGGACAATCGATGTAACCTTTTCGGGATTGGAAGAAGACGATGAAGCCGAGTCATCCCCCTGTGGATCGATCCAAAAGACTCGGCTAAGGATGTTCCAACCACGAGCAAGTCGACCTCAAGACTACTCGTCAAACTTTCAATTTTGATGATTAGCCACCCATGGAAATCTCATCATCGTCCGATGACGCTTTTGATAAGGCCGAGGACGAGTCAACTCAATTGGAAAAACCGGTTGAGACCGACGAAAGTTGTTGAGATAGCCGAGGCTCGGCAAAGTCGGGTCAACTTCACAATGAGACCCGGTGAAACAGAGTCATCGCGCAGGCTCCCCAAGGCTGCGGCAAGTTCGACTCCACAAGGAACTTCACGCGCACCACTCATCATTGAACAAATCCCGGTGCCCGTGATGATTCCTTCGTAGAATCATTTCATTCTCTCTCCGGAGGTACCCGACCTCCCGAAGAGTTAGAAAGAGATCTCGCGCGCTTCCACGCACTGAGATCGTCATTCTATCGATACCATTGTTCCGGTGACTATGATTTTGACGCTTGGCCATCACCGCCACAGAGGAACAACGAAGTTCGGGAGGTGTTCAAAGCATTATTTGCTGAAATTGAACGGATGGAGAGGCACCAGGCCTCGATGGACATGAGACTAGATAACGAGATGCCAACCTTATCTGCGACTTGAGAGGCATAATAGTTAGAATCGGGGAGTTGTGGCAACAATAAGAAACAATGCGTGTGGAACAAGCTAGATATTTTAACATTGTTCAACAAGTTGTTGGTCAGTGAGCCGAGAATCCGATGCAAAGACGCAATCGAGAGAACACGTAGAGCACATGCATGAATCTCACATCTTTCTTGAGATAAAGGCTGCTGCGTGAGCAAAATAAGAATGAGCTCCTGCGTATGGAAGAAAACATGGATCGAAAATTCAGCCTTCTCATGGCCGAGATGAAGTTGCTTAAAGTGAATCCAACGCTACTCATTTCGAGTTTCGTGCAAAGATACTCCGCAATGCAGACTCGAAGCGAACTCGGCTATCGCCAGACTCGACTTCCGCTTGCTAGTATGTGTCCGGGAGTTCTCTCTCCTTTGATGATGCCAAAAAGGGGAAGAGGAATACCTAAAAGCGAAGAAAACTGACGCCGAGAAAGAGGAAACAATCTGTAAAGGGAAAGACAAGTGAGGAGGTCTCAAGAGCAAAGAAAAGAAAGTGTTGAGGGGGAAGGATCGGGAGATGTCACCCTAATGATTGCACAAACCCCCAACAAGGTCTTGTCACGGTGATATTATCAGTGACAAACTCCCAGTGACTCGCCACTCCAACACTCTGCTTTGTATCTATGGTGAAAAGAGAAAACAGATTGAAGCGGGGATGGAGGAAGTGGAGGGAAGGATGAATGCCCGAGTTATGAATATCTTGAAATAACATGGAGGCATTCCAAAGAGAGAGACACTTATGCCATCTCGGATGCCGGAATCGAGCCAAGATCAGTTGATGAATTTAAAACACTCGCATCTCAAGTATATTTTGCAAACATGTCCATGGCTCAAGCACGGGACTTTATCGGGAAAATGGTCTCACGTTATGTGAAGAAGGCGACAGAGCAGACGGACGGCGATCCTCTGCTTTGGTCACTCCGCTAGTCACTCATTTGGGAAGAAGAAGACCCCAAAGACAATACACGCCGGAGGAAGAGGTAGAGAAAGAAGCGTGGTGGAGGAAGAGGTTTGGACCTAGGCCTCCGCCCAAAAACATTGAGTACATAGATCCAGGCAAGAAAGAGGGATCTCTTGGGTGGTCTTGACCAAGTAGCCAATCGCAAGTGGCTAAAAACAATCCGAGTACGTGAAAAGAATCGAAGAAGAAAATAAAAGACAAACTCAGCTTTGGGAGGAGAGACAAGAGAGACTAAGAAGAGATGAAGTGCCGGAAGGAAGGCATATGAAAAAAAAGAAGAAGGCGCGGTGAAGATGAGAAAAAGAGAAGAAGACCGAGAAGATGACAGAATCGAAAAAGATGAAAGAAGGAGGAGCGAAGGAGATGAAGTGTTCTTTGTCCACCCCTTCATGTATTTTACTATGTAAATACATACTATGTAAGTCTTACGTAATAAATCAGTAAATTCTCTATTTTTGCGTAGATATAGATGTTTGCTCTGATACACCTTGTAAACAGTTGTGTAAAGGACAAGAATGCTATGATCAATAAAAAGATTGATTCTACGCATACATTCTCTGTAAATACACTATCGTATGTATCTATGCTATTTACATTTTGAATGTTTTAAGTTTTGGTATCATCAAAAAGGGGGAAATTGTTGGGAAATTTATTGTTTAGATTTTGATGAATGCCATGTAAAACTTAAACTAGGAAGTTGGCACCCCATTTTTTGTTGTAAAATCGCATTGTAACAAATAGGGCTGGTCAAGTGAGTTAAGTCACTATGCCTAAACATGCAAGAAGACAACTGGAGACTAGAAGGAAGACTCATTGCAAGACAGTGAGTATGGCAAAGTAGAGAAGACGGGAACTCGATCAAGGTGCGGTGAGATGAGATGGTGAGTAAAGTATCATCAAATCAACTCAAGATAGCCAAGTCTCAAGTTGAAGTGATAGAAGAGAGTCATCCAATGATTGAAAGTCGACTCTAAGTCACCTGGGGAAAGCAAGGAAATGCGGTCAAGTCGAGATAATCAAAGAGATCCGTTGCACGTAAATCAAGAGAATTACTTAAAAAAGTAATACCTCCACGCTACCTTTCTCGAAGTGCTCAGTCCCCCGAAGCATGCAAGGGGAATGAACCAATGGGAAGCACTACACCATGTCGAACTCGAAAAGTCAAGAACAATTCATACGAGGAAGTGGCAATTCCAAGGATCGCAACAAGACAAGCCAACGACCACAAGTGACTTTCAAAATTAAGCCTATCTCTTCAACGGGCAGATTTTTGAAAGATCACTATAAAAGGCTGAGGAATGACTCTGAGAAAGAGGGACCTTGATTACCTGAACCACGAACATTCAAGCTAACATTTGAACTGTAATCGAAATATTCTCAAAGATCATTCAAGATTAATTCTCAAGCCAACACTACAAAGGAAATCAATCCAACACTCACTGTGAAGGAAAGATAACTTCAATCGAGTTGAAGAGGAAACTTTTGAAGAAAAGGGGTCTACATTCCGCGGAGGATTGTAGGAAGGTTCAAGGTCGAACCAGTCTCGAGTTTTGGAGGGCTTCGTGATCAAATCCAAAAGCTTGAGCAAGTGAGTTGTAGTAGCAAGGCAAACGCCTGTGAAGAAGCGAGTCGCACGAGAACCCAAATTTGCGTGACCAAGGCATCTCGATCGAGTCCCAAAGGATCAAGTGTTTGTGTGATCAAGACTTGTATCCGGACTGTTACCACTTTGTATCTTGATCAATACTTAGTGGATTCCTCCGGGAGTTGGAGAAGAGAGGAGTAGAAGAATTACCCCATCTTGAACCTCTATAAAATCTTATCGTGTCATTTACATTTCAAAGACTTTAATTCCCGCATCTTATTTGTTTAACTCTCTTTGATAAATTTGCTATCCACTTGATAATCCCTAAGTACTAAAACCAAGTATTAAATCTTTACTAAATCAATTTTAAGGGTGTAAAGTCTTCCACTGAAAACAAAGCTGCATAGATTGAGCTAATTCGGTCTTAACGGTGAGTTATTCTATCAAATGGCTCGGTCAGTCACGTGAGTGACTAACTCTCTTGATTAACTAAATTGGCTATCCACCAAGGACTCGGTGTGTAGTATCAACTCAGAACTTTAAAAAGGACTAAATCGAAAAGTTGGTAAGGTTTATTCAACCCCCCCTTCTAAACCTTACACTCACACCCCTTGGGACCTACACTGTCTCTTTACCTCGGGAAGTCTCAACCTCCCGTAGGCCTTCAGTACCTCCTGCAGTCTCAATCTGCAAAGAAAGCCTGGACATTCCCCCTTCGATGACTTGCACTGTCTTAGGGTCTTCTACGGTGGCATCCACAGGAGTCTCAACTCCGTGGATTGCACTTTCATGGCCCAGAGTGTTAACTCCCAGAGCAGATCCATTATGTGCCTCGACTGCATCAGCAGTGTCCTCAGCCTGCAGAGCAGTTGGCACTTTAGCTGAGATAGTCTCAACTGTCCGAGATTCGTCAGTGACAACCACTGTTTCTGTTTGTTGTTCCTTCTCCACTTCGCCTCCTAGATCCTTTGTGGAGTAATCTGCAAAGCATCCTCCGACCCTAGCGCAGCGAGAGGGAGTTTTCCCCTCGGGGCGCACCGAGTGATCGATGGTGGGGTCACTCGCCCGGACTCATTGTTTCCATTGAGTGTTCAGCCGCAAAGGGCGGTGGTAAGACACCTTCAACAGGGGTTGGCTCAACTTGGGTGCCCAAGTTCCTAGTGTCATCGCCAAGTCCCTTAGATCCGTCCTCTGAGTGAACTGGTGAAGTGGTTGCACCAATAACAGTGGCAATTTGCTGTACCACTCCCAATGGATCAATCTCTAGCTGGGATTTGGAAGATTCTCCTGGTCCTTCCGTCAGCTGTTGCTCATGCATCATCCTGGATTCCCGCATGGCTTGCTGCATTTCCAATTTCTCTGTCTTAGCAGCAGGGTCCAAATCCTCATCACTTTTTGAGTGTACGTCAAGATGAGGATGAGTATGATCAGTGGTTCGAGTTAGAGGACAAACGCTGGCTTTCACACGAGCTTGTGCTTCCTCTGCTGCCCTATCCTTTTCGTTCTCCTTTCGAATTTGCAGCATATTAATACAGTTATCTCATCAAGGGCTTGCAACACTGTATCAACTTCAAGGAACCTAAAGAGTTCCTCTTTCTCCTCAATAAACTCTGGGTGTTCAAACTGCACCCTAGAGTGACTCAACTTCCATTTTCTCCATTCTCGCAGACGATTTTGGATGTCTGGATATAGTGGAGATAGCATGATCACATCATCGTCATCATCTTCCTACTGTACTTCTTTCTCAGGAATGGAGGGTAGTAGAGCTTGCTGCTCTTCACCCTCAGCAACGTCTGTCGCAAGTGGAGACAGTCCTGTCGACAGGAAATTCAGCTGTCTCAGTTGCCTCTTGTTCCTCAGCTGTCCTGTCCACAGATGGGTCTTCGACTTGCCTCTGCTGATCGGCTTCAGCAGACTTGGCTGTTTCATCAATGATTTCTGGAGACTCTACTTCTCCAAATTGTCTCGGCCGATCTGCTCCGGTGAGTGGGGGACTCGATTGTTTTGTCAAGCTCTGAACGCTTGTAGAGTCTTCTTCTTTTGGTCCTTACCAGAGGAATTTCTGGTTCGGATACGGTTTCCTCAGAATCCTGGGCGGCGGGGGCCGGTGCTACTTTCTTGGTCTGAGGAGCTAGCTTTCTTGGCTTGTCAGTCCTCTTTTTCTTGACAACTGGAGAAGGTATTTGAGGTTCCTTCTCCGCTACGGGAGCAGGTGACTCGGCTGTCTGCAGGGGCAATCTTCTTCTTTGCAGCTGCGGGAGCAGCTTTCTTCTTTGGAGGGGAGGAGACAGCTGTTTCTTCTGGGTCAGCTGATTCCCCCTCACTTGTATCCGCCCTCTTGGCGTAAGCTCTCTTCTGGGCTCCTGACAAGTTAGCCCGAAACATCTTCTTATTGACATGGAACGCCTTTCCATGTCAGAGTGGAACACCTTTCACCTCCATCAACCGACCAATCACAAGGCCATACCCCAGAGATCCTCCAAACGACCCATCGTTCTTGAAGGACTTATTCCCAACATTCTGGCAGAGTCTGCTGTAGACGAGTTCTACCCAGTTGACTTTCTTCTCCTCCATGATCGCAGCCATGACGATCAGCTTGGTTTTGAATAGCTGATTGAAGCTTCCAAACTTCATATCCATACATTTCGTGACGATATCCATCAACTTTTGATAATCGTCCTTCAGCAGCTTCTATTCAGCTGTGTAAACCACCTTCGCAGCACATTTAGGTTTGGCCACTTCCTTCCATGCAGCAACCAAGTTGACATCAGCTTCAAATATCTCAGATACACCTTCCGACGGCAGCAAACAGTGCTCCACTAGATCTTTAGCAGTGATGGTAAACTCCTTGCCGTGAACAGACGACTTGATGCCCTCATCGTGAACCTCAGCGTTCATGTAGAACTGTGCGACTTCTTCAACATAAGTCATCTAAAACTCCATTGTGAGAAAGGGTTTCAGTCCAGACTTCTTGATTTTGTCGGCTATTTTCTTCACAAGGGTTTCATCGGAACCCTGTTTAACCATCCCTTCGAAATCCACGGTAGAAACAGTGTGGATTTGCTTCCCTAACTTAGTGAAATCGTAGGTTGATGCCATTTCAGTGATTTTTACCGAACGAACTTGATGAACTTGCTTTGAAGATTTGGTAGGGTTTGAGAGAAAAATGCTTTCTTTGCTTTTGGGGAGATGAACAGTTTTGAGTAGTGTGAGAGAGAAAACTGAACAAATGGTATATATGGGTTATGAAAGGATGTGTTTTCGGTTTTTGAAATTTGCTCAAGATCAACGGCTCAGATTTAACACGTCTTATTTGCATTTAATTGCTCGCATTTAATGCGGCATCATTTATATCTAATCATAGGCTTGGTCATGCATCTTTTGACTGTACCTGTCATTATTACGCTGACGTCATCCTTAAAACATTCCCGCTTATTAAAAACGACTGCGTTTTTGTCACTTAGCTCATAAATGACTCAGCTTACTCATTAGCTGAGTCAACTCTTCTTCTCTCTTTTCACATAGGTACTCAGTTGTCAGCTAACTCGATGCAGCTGATTTTCTGATACGACTGATTTACTTAGCTGATTCATGAGCTCAGCTCTATTTTTATCTTTTCTTGCTTCATCTCTTCTGCTCGAGTCTTCTGGGTGTTAACTCAGCTCAATTAACCCTAGTTCATGCTTGAGTTCTTCAAATCTTGATTCACATAATGGTTTTGTGAATATGTCAGCTAACTGTTTATCAGTTGAGATGTATTCCAAGGTGATGTCTTTATTTTCAACATGATCTCTTATGAAATGATATCTGACATCAATGTGCTTGGTTCTTGAATGCAACACAGGATTCTGAGTGATTGCGATAGCACTTGTGTTATCACACATAATTAGAATCTCTTTTTCTTCAACATCATAGTCTCTCAGCTGTTGTCTCATCCATAAGACTTGGGCACAACAGCTGCCCGCATCTATGTACTCAGCTTCAGCTGTGGATGTGGCTATTGAGTTTTGCTTCTTGCAAAACCAGGAAACCAATCTGTTTCTAAGCATTTGACACGTACATGAAGTACTCTTCCTGTCAATTCTGCATCCAGCATAGTCAGAGTCTGAATAGTCAATAAATTTGAATCCTCCTTCCTTTGGATACAATAAGCCGACTTCTTAGCATCTCTTCAAATATCTTAGGATTCTCTTAGCTGCAGTCATATGGCTCTCCTTTGGAAGAGATTGGAATCTTGCACATACACCTACAGCAAAGGTGATGTCTGACCTGTTTGCTGTTAAATAATGCAGTGATTCAATAAGTGCTCTGTATCTTGTTTGATCCACAGGCTTGCCATCTACATCTATATCCATCTTGACTGATGTATTCATTGGTATTTTCACAGAAGACTTCTCTTCCATACAAAATTTCTTCATTAAATCTCTAGTATACTTTGTTTGACTTATGAAGGTTTCATCATTCAGCTGTTTAACTTGAAGTCCTAGAAAGAATGTCAGCCCTCCCATCATGCTCATTTCAAATTTGCCTTGCATGAGATTTGAGAACTTATCACACAGCTCTTTGTTTGTGGATCCAAAAATAATGTCATCCACATATATTTGAACTAGCATAATACTCTCTCCATCTTAGATTCTAAAGAGTGTTTTGTCCACTTTGCCTTTGGTAAATCCATTATCAATTAGAAATTGAGATAATGTGTCATACCATGCTCTTGGTGGCTGCTTCAGTCCATATAATGCTTTCTTGAGCTTGTACACCTTATTTCCAAGAGTCTTATGCTCAAATCCTGGAGGTTGCTCAACATATACTTCTTCTTCCAACAATCCATTCAGAAATGCACTCTTCACATCCATTTGATATACAGTGAAGCTCTTGTGTGCAGCATAAGCAAGAAACATCCTTATTGCTTCTAATCTTGCAACATGAGCAAATGTTTCATCAAAATCTATTCCTTCTTCTTGGCAATACCCTTTGGCTACCAATCTTACTTTGTTTCTTACCACAGATCCTTCCTCATTTATCTTGTTTCTAAACACCCATTTTGTGCCAATAACATTTTGATGGGTTGGTTTTTGTACCAATTCCCATACTTTGTTCCTTTCAAATTGATTCAGCTCTTCCTGCATGGCCGGAATCCAATGTGTGTCATCCAATGCTTGGGACACATCTTTTGGCTCTATTTGGGAAATAAATCAAGTGAACATAGCTTCTTATTAAGCTCTGGATCTGGTTCTTACACCATCTCTTACATCTCCAATGACTAGCTCTGGTGGATGGTCTCTCAGTCATCTCACATCTGGTTGGAGTAAGTCAGCTGGGTTCTGTCGTCTTGCAGCTGTGTTTTCTTGAGCAGCTCTCTCATCATCACTTAGCTGCAAATTTTCCAGCTATCTTTGAGATTCAGCTATTTCACCTTCATCTTGATTGATTACTCCAGCTTCAGCTTCAACATAGGGACTCTTCTGCGTAGTTGGCTGATTCAGCTTATCAGCTAACTTTTCTATGTCTTCTCCATTTACATTGGGTTCATCAAAACCACATGGATAGACTCTTCTGTGACCATAGTCATTTTGTTCAGCACTCTATAGGCTTTACTTCCAGTAGAGTATCCCAAGCAGATACCTTCATCACTTTAGCATCAAAAGCCTTTAGGTTATCCTTGCCATTGTTGTGGATGAAGCATTTACATCCAAATATTCTAAAGTATCCAACATTTGGCTTTCTCCTTGTCCAAATTTCATAGGAGTCTTTGTCATTTTGTCTATTTATCATGCATCTATTTTGAGTATAACATGCGTATTGATGGCTTGACCCAAAATCTTTTGGTAATCCGATTTTGACTAACATGGTTCTTGCACTTCCTTGAGAGTTCATTCCTTCTTTCTACTACTCCATTCTCACTTTGTGGAGTCGTTGCTGCAGATAATTCATGAGCTATACCATTTTCGATACAGTACTGAGTTATTATTCTATTGACAAACTCAGTTCCTCTGTCAGATCTTATCTTTATAATGGTTTGACTCTTCTCATTTTGAACTTTTTTCATCAGTTGAGGTAACTTCTGCAAAGTTTCCTTCTTTTTACACATGAAGATTGTCCATGTATATCTTGAATAATCATCCACCACTAATAGAGTGTATTTCTTTCCACTTATGCTAGCTGGCTCAACTCGACCAAATAGATCCATATGCAACAGATGCAATATCCTTGTTGAAGATGGACTTGACTTCTCTTTGAATGATGATTTGATCTGCTTTCCCATCTGGCATGCATCACAAACACTTTATTTCTTGTACACTGAGTCTGGCAATTCTTCTACAAGATTACTCCTTGCAAGCTTGTTGATTGTCTTGAAATTCAGGTGACTCAGCTTCTTGTGCCACAGCCGACTTGATTCGGCTGTACTCTTTGCTAGCAGACAAGTGCTTGGTGTGGCAGTCGACCAATCTACCACATATATGTTCTTTTGTGTGGATCCTTGCAACACTACTTCATTTGATTCAGTGTCTTTGATTTGGCATACTCCCATATTGAATTCAACATTGTAGCCCTTGTCACAGAGTTGGCTGATGCTTAACAAGTTGAAGTTGAGGCCTTTAACGTATGCAACATCTGTAATTTCTAATCCATTTTTCTTGATGGATCCAGTGCCTCTAATTTCTCATGGAGCTTCATTTCCTCCAAATATGACTTTTGCACCTCTAATCTCCTTGAATTTTGACAGATATTTCTTGTTTCCTGTCATATGTCTGGAACAGCCACTATCCATGTACCAGGTTCCTTGGCACTCAGCTGTTCCTTGAACCTGCAATCAAGGAAATCAGTTTTTAGGTACCCATACTTGCCTGGGTCCTGAGGGGTTAGTGCTGTAAGATAAACCAACCAACCTACAGCCAAATGATTTGACTTTAAGAGGTTGCCATCTATCTGTGCCATAATCATAATTCACTTTGGCAAATTGCTTGGGGGCTTTAAGTTCAATCAGCTGTCTCTTTTGTCTGTATGCCTGTGTGTGTGTTTTAGCAATTGCCTTCTTTGGGTAGTTGTGATATCTCTGAGTGTAGTGCTTGGGTGCATATGTGTGCTGATAATAGCTCTTTTGCCTTTGGAATGACCTTTGTTGAGTTCTAGGCCTTTGCCATTTAGGCTTGTATTCCATAGGTCTTTGCTGATATTTCACATTATTCCAATCAGCTTAACTTGGGTAGTTTCTACCATTCCCATCATTTGTGTTCCTTTGGTAGAACTCCTGGGGATTTTGGTAGCTCTGTTTCTTCTTCACAGAGTACTTCCTGTTTTGAGTTTGCTCAGGAACTCTGCTGGATTTCTTCTCAGCTGTCCTTTCAGCATACTCAATTGGTTGTTTTCCTTTTCCTTTATATCCAAGGCCAGTTTGTTTGTGATTGTGCTTTGGAATGAATGTGTGTGCAATATTTGGTGTCTTGGATTTTTGAGATGCTTCATTATTTGAAGATCCTTTTTCCCAGATCACTCTTGGAGTTTGAATGTGCACAAAGGAATTGAATCATATGCATGTATTGTCTCCACATTCTTTTTGGCTTATGATAAGGTCATCCAATGATTTAGATGCCTTTGTGAATGAAGCAATTACATTTTTGAGATCATTTTCTCTCTTTTCTATAGCAGTTATCTCTGCTACTAGTTTAGCATTCTCAGCCTTCAGCTCTTTGTTCTCATCAGCTATGTGACTTAGAGTACTCGGCTCCTTAGTCAGCTGTGAGTTTTGGCTTTAGAGCTGGCTATTTTCTTCATTTAATAGAGAGTGTGAGGATTTAATGTGCTCAAAGTCTTTCATCATTTTTCCTAATGAATCATAAAGAACAGTGGGTGATGATGTGTGTGTGTCATAATCACTATCACTAGAATCTGAATGAGATGAGTTAGAGTGTACCTCATCTACTTGGTCAGGTTGATCTTGTTCTTTAGCCATTAGACAGATTAAGGCTTCTTCTTCAGAGTCACTTGAGTAGTCAGCATCACTACTCTCTGAGTCTGCTGCTTCTTTCGACTTGGCTGTATCAGACGATCTCGGCGAGCCCAA
This sequence comes from Rehmannia glutinosa, assembly GCA_016081115.2. Taxonomy (NCBI): domain Eukaryota; kingdom Viridiplantae; phylum Streptophyta; class Magnoliopsida; order Lamiales; family Orobanchaceae; genus Rehmannia; species Rehmannia glutinosa. The sequence goes on from JABTTQ020001938.1 coordinate 255,522, forward strand.
CGTTGCTCTTTTCTTTTCTTGTCTTCTTTCTCTGAAGACTTTTCTTTCTTCTTCATTTCTGTATTTATTGACTACAGGATATGGACAGTCAATAGCAAAGTGTCCTGATTGTCTGCAATTCCAACACAGGTTTTCAACTTTTTGATCAGCTCTCTCATTTCTTGGATTTATGCACTTTGATATTCGACCTTTTGATACCCAACTCTCTTTGGTGGCCAATCTTCCCTTGACTTGGAGGGAGCCGAGTGCCTTACGGAGGATTCACCTTTGTTTCTTTTGTAGTTCTTGTTGAAGAACTTGTTGAATCTTTTAACCATCAAGGCAATTTCCTCCTGGTCAATGATTTCTTTGGTCTCAGCTCTCTTTCTTTCCTTGACTATGAGTGCAGCTGTTTTGGGTACAACTATCTCCTCTTGATCCTTTCTTCTCAGCTCAAATTCATAAGCTTTGAGGTCTGAGAATAGTTCATGATTGGATGTTTTTGATAGGTCCTTCGAGTGCCTTAGAGCCATGGTCTTCATTTCCCACTCAGCTGGGAGGCTCCTTAGTATCTTCATACACATCTCCTTCTGTGTGTATTATTTCCCTAGTGCTGAGAGCTCATTCGTAATTTCAGTGAATCTGGCATCCAGCTGATCCATCGTCTCACCTGCAAGAATTTTAAAGTTTTCAAATTTTTGAACAACAACAGATACTTTGTTTTCCTTGATTTGCTCAGATCCTTCACAAATTAAGGTTAATTTATCCCAGATTTCTTTGGCTGTCTTTGCAAGATTTGACTTTGTTGAACATGGCTTTGTCCAAAGTCTTGTAAAGTATATCCTTGGCCACATTGTCAAGGTTGTATCTTTTTCTGTCATCATTTGTCCATTCAGCTCTTGGTTTTTCAACCATAGGGTCTAGGAGGAGGAGCAACCTCATCTCCTTCATTGCAGACTCTTCTTGCTGTTGTGTTCACCTTCATTATTTGCAGTGGCCCATCCTCTATCACTATCCACATCTCATCATGTAAAGCTGATAGATGAGCCTGCATACATATTTTCCAGTCATCAAATTCTTCAATGGTGAAAATAGCAATGCGTGTCAAATTTACTTCCATGATAATAACTTTGCTGTTTAAAAAAAATGGCTTTTGAAAGAACAAGTGTTTAAAAAAAAACTTCTTTGAAAGATTGGAGATCTAGTTCAGTAACCAGTGCGGAAGTCTCAATGAACCAACCGCTCTGATACCACTTGTAGGTACCAAGGAGTGTGAGTAAGGTTTAGAAGGGGGGTTGAATAAACCTTACCAACTTTTCAAATTTAGTCCTTTTAAATTAGTTCACAGTTAATTTCACAGCTATGTCCTTGATGGACAGCTAAGTTAGTTAACCAGCAGAGTTAGCCACTCAACAGACTCGACTGAGCTGTTGATAGAATAACTCAGCTGTTTAGTCTAATACTTAACCCGGCTGTGATGAGATTTTCAGCGGAAGACTTAACACCCTTGAATTTGGTTTAAGTTTGTTTTAACACTTGGTTTTATCACTTTGTTAATTATCAATTGGATAGCAAATTGTCAGCAGATATAAAATAATATGCAGAAAGTAAATGCTGAAATGTAAATGACACAATAGTTTTTATAGAGGTTCGAATATCGGGTAATTCTTCTAATCCTCTCTTCTCCAACTCCTGGAGGAATCCAATAAGTATTGATCAGAGTACAGAGTGGTTATCAGCCCAGATGCAAGTCTTGATCACACGGTGACTTGATCCTTTGGGACTCGATCTGGAGATGCCTTTGTTACACAGCTGGCTTCTCGTACGACTCAGCTTCTTCACAGGGCAGCTGCCTTGCTACTACAGCTCACTTGGTCAAGCTTCTTGGATTTGATCACGAAGCCCTCTAATAACTTGAGACTGGTTCAACCTTGAACCTTTCTACAATCCTCCTTGGAATAGAGACCCCTTTTGATTCTTCAAAAGTTTCCTCTTCAACAGGTTGAGGTTGTCTTTCCTTCACAGCTTGGTGTTGGATCGATTTCCTTCGAAATTTAGGCTTCAGGATTTGCTTGAATAACTTGAGAATATTTTGCAGGTTACAATTCGAATAATAGCTTGAATGGTTGTGGTTCAGGTAACCTTCTCTCAAAGTGACTCCTCTGCCTTTTATAGGGAACTTTCAAAAATATGCCCGTTGAAGAGATAGGCTGATTTTCAAAAATCACTTGTGTTCGTTGGCTTGTCTTGACACTTGATATTGACATTTCCTCGTGCAGTGCTTCCCATTGGTTTATTCCTTTTGCACGCACGGGATCGAGCACTTTAAGGCATGGCAGCATGGAAGTATTACTTGTTTAGGTAATATTCTTGACTTACGTACAACGGATTGTTTTCAGTTGTCTTGACTTGATGGCCTTTTCCCCAGGTGACTTGAGTCTGCTCCAATGATTAAAAGACTCATCTGTCACTTCAACTTGACTTGGCTTCTTGAGTTGACTTGACTGACACTTCACATAGTTGTATCATAGCTGATACTCCTTCAGTCGAGTTCTTGACTTCTCTTCCTTTCTATACTGTTTGCTTCACAAATGAGTCTTCATCCGATCTTGATTGACTTCTTGTATGTCCAGGCGTAGCTGACTTGACTCAGCTAGTACAACCCTATCTATTACAATACAAATTACAAAGAAAATGAGGTGCCAACTTTCTAGTCTAAGTTTTACAAGGCATTCATCAAAATCTAATAAATAAATTTCCCAAAAGGATTCGTGATCAAATCCAAGAACTTGAGAAGTGAGTTGAAGTAGCCAGGAAGCTGCCTCGTGAAGAAGCTGAGTCGCACGAGAAGCCAGCTGTGTGATCAAGGTTGTCTCTAGACTGTTCACTGCTTTGTAACTTGATCTGTTACTTAGTGGATTCCTCAAGGAGTTGGAGAAGAGTGGATTAGAAGAATTACCCCATCTTCAGACCACTATCAAAATTACTTGTGTCAATTTACTTTCAGTACTTACTTTCATGCATTTACTTTATATCTGTTGCTAGTTAATAATTGCTATCCAACTGATAAATAACTAAGTGCTAAAACAACTTATTTAAAACAAGCTTAAAATAAATCAAAGGGTGTTAAGTCTTTCATTTGTTAAAAACCAAATCAACTAAGTTAAGTATTTGGCTTAAGCGCAAATGAAGTTATACTATCAATAGCTCTATCGAAGTGTTGAGTGAGTGGGTAACTTAGTGAATAGCCAACTTAGTGTCCCCCAGGACACTGGTGATTTGAGTCAAGTCTGTTGAACAATCTTAAAAGGACTAAAATCGAAAATTCTGTAAGGTTTATTCAACCCCCCCTCTAAACCTTACACCACACCTCTTGGGACCTACAAGTGGTATCAGAGCGGTTGATTCATTAAGCCTTCCGCACTGGTTACTGAACTAGATCTCAATCTTTTTCAAAGGTTTTAACACTTGTGTTTTTCAAAGTCTTTCATCTTTTAAGCAAAGTTATTATCATGGAAACAAATCTAACTCGTATTCCAATGTTTATTGTGGAAGAGTTTGATGACTGGAAAATCCGTATGTAGGCTCATCTATCCACTCTGCACGATGAAATGTGGCTTGTGATAGAGGATGGGCCATTGGAAATTTACAAAATCAACACTGCTGTAAGAGTAACACCAACTGAATAAGAAGTTGCTGAAGAAAGACCAACCATGGTTGAAAAAACACGGACTGAATGGACAAATAAAGATCGAAAGAGATATAACCTGGACAATGTGGCCAAGGATATACTCTACAAGAAGTTGGACAAAACCATGTTCAACAAAGTCAAATCTTGCAAATCTGCAAAAGAAATCTGGGATAATCTGACCTTAATTTGTGAAGGATCAGAACAAATTAAGGAGAATAAATTAATTGTTGGTGTTCAAAAATTTGAAAACTTTAAAATGTTTGCAGGTGAAACTCTGGATCAACTGGATGCCAGATATACAGAGATAACAAATGAGCTTCCAGCTCTTGGGAAAGAATATACACAGAAGGAGATGTGTATGAAGATTTTAAGAGCCCCCCGGTGAATGGGAAATGAAGGTCATGGCCCCGAGGCATTCAATGGACCTCTAAAAAACATCCAACCATGAGCTATTCTCAGACCTCAAAGCCTATGAGTTTGAGCTGAGAAGGAAAGAGCAGGAGGAAACATCTATACCCAAGACAGCTACATTGTTGGTCAGTGATGGGAAAAGAGCTGAGCCAAAGGAAACCATTGACTAGGAGGAGATTGCCCTTATGGTTAAAATATTACACAAGTTCTTTAACAAGAACTATAAAAGAAACAAGGGTGAGACCTCCATAAGACATTCAACACCCTCCAAAGCAAGGAAGGACACGCCACCTAAGAGAGCTCAGAATCAAAGAGCTGATTATCAGAGAGTTGATAATCCAAGGACCAACAGAGCTGATCAGAGAGCTGAGAACCTGTGTTGGAATTGGGACAACCATGACATTTCTTTGTTGACCGCCCTACCCTGATCAACAAGTATAGAAATGAAGAAGAAAGAAGAGTCTCGGGAAAGAAGACATGAAAAATAGAAAGGCATGTTGGCTGCTGAGACTGCTGAGCCAGCCAAGTGCAAAGAAACAATAAACTCAGAGACTAGTAGTGAGGCTGACTACTCAAGTGACACAGGGGAAGAGGCTTTGATCTGCATCATGTCCAATGAACTAGATCAAGAAGATGAGGTACATTCTAACTCATCTCATTCTAATTCAAGTGATAGTGACTGTGACACACACACACACACACACTTCATCACCCACAGATCTTTATGATTCATTAGGCAAAATGATGAAAGATTTTGAGCACATTAAAACCTCTCACACTCTTCTAAATGAGGAAAACAACCAGCTTAAAAACCAAAACTCACAGCTGACAAAAGAGCTGAGTACTCTTAGTCACATAGTTGATGAGAACACTAAGCTGAAGGCTAAAAATGCTAAGACTGAAGCAGTTGAGACAATAGAGCCAATGCAAGAACATGTTGTCTCAACTCCTCAGACAGACGCTATTGAGTCTGAGGAGGATCAAGCCCCACTAGCCCCCATTCAGGAGACAGTAGAGGATGATGATGATGACTTGATTTTGTACTCTCCAGTCTACCCTGACATTGAGAGAAGATTAAGGGAATGGAGGGCATGGAAGTTGGACTATTCCAGGCGTCGGTTTGCTCGCCCTGACTTCATTGAGGAGGAGGAGGAACTTCTTAGGTTCCTTGGACATGCATCTGTCCAATTTGCTTTGAATGAAGAGAGCTGCATGGAAACCATCCGCCTCATCAAGGAGGAAGAAAAGGAGAAAGCGGCGGAGCGTGCAAGAGCCTTGGAGAAATCCAAGATTTGTTAGCGGACTGGGACTTATGAGCACATCCATGAGTCTACTGACAGTGATGAAGACATGGATCCAGCTGCTGCAGTAGAGAAGTCAAAAATGCAGCAGGCTATCACAGAATCCCGAGCCATGCACGAAATGAGCCAACTAGAGAGTCCAGGAGAGTCATCCAAAGTCTCTCCGAGGACTGATCCTTTGGGAGTGGCGCAGCTGATTGCGATGGATATAGCTGCAAAATGTCCCCCGTGCACTCAACTGATAGCTCTCAGGGAATTAGCAATGAAACTGGGACTTTGGGCTCCCAAGACAAGCCAACCCCTGAAGAATGTGTTGAGACACCTGCCCTTGCGGCTGTACACTCAGAGGAAATAGAAGCCGCATCTCAGTAGAAGAGTGACCCCACTATCATTCACTCAGCTGGTGCGCCAGCTGAGGGGAAACTCTTTCCACCACAACAAGGTTGGAGGATACTATGGGAGAACGAACATTGCAGTTTGGAGGCGAAGGTGAGAAGAACACTGAACAACAGAGTGACATTAACGACGCTCGGACAGTTGAGTCTGTCTCAGCTTAGGTAAAAGATGGAGAAACCCTGGGAGTTGAGACTCTGGGTCATGAAAGTGCAATCCAATGAGTTGAGACTCTGATGGATGCCAATGCAGAAGACCCTAAGACAGCTGAGTCTATCGAAGGGAATGTTGAAGGCCCCGCAATGATTGAGATTGATGGGGTAATGAAGGCCTAAGGGAAGTTGAGACTTCCTAGGTAAAAAGCAGACTAAAAAGAACATTCCTCAAATCGAAGGTCTTCTGCTGAGAAGAGGAGATCAACACCCTTCACGATTCCCAAGAGCTTATTGATACTTCATTTTTGGGATCGGAGGATGAAGCTGAGTCCACTCAACATGAAGATCCAACGACGGACACAACTGAGGATGTTCTCAAATCTCAGGGCCAAGTCAGTGATAAGATGGCTCGTATGAGGTTTAATTTTGATGATGAGCGAACTCCTAAGGCCTCATCATCTTCCGATGATTTGGTGAATCGGTGAGGACCAGGTTACTCAAATTGAAAAACATATCGAGACCGACAAAGCTATTAAGATAGTGAGGCTCGATCCGAGCAAACAATCTCAAATGCTCTAGTTGGAACGTCGGTGTGCGTGAGACTCCCATAGCTGCAAAGAAGAATGACTCTGACTCAATCGTAGGCTTTAGTAATCGCACCATCGCAAAATGACGCGCTTGGTGTGAAGGCACAAACAGATTGAATCATCGCAGGCAATTCAAAGTGAAGACCCTCAAGGTGAAGCCTCGGGGATACCATTTGTGTGCAATGATGTGTTCCAAGACATGTTCCCATTCACTGCTACACTGCCCGACATGGAGGATGAATCTGTTGTAGACTTAAAGAAATATACCGTGCAGGAAGAGCCCATCATTCCCACCGATACGATTTTGCCAGTGGACTTCAATTTTGATGCAGAGTGGTCGGCAGCTGAATCAAATCCTAGAGCTGAGTTCTGTGAAGCCTTCAAGAAGATGTGCGAAGAGATTGAGAAGATGGAACGTCAGCAGGCCTCTCTAGATTTGAGATTGGACAATCGAGATGCTACCATCACAGCCGATTTGAGAGGGATTGTAGTGCAAATAAGGGAATGGGCTGCACATCAGACAACCATGCGATCGGAGCAGGTCCGTTACTTCAAAGCTCTTTTTGCTAAATTACTTGTTTGGAGTGCGGACAACTTTATGTATCAGCACAAGATGAAAGAACATATTGTAAGGATGGAAACTTCCCATAAGTCGGATATGGAGCTGCTACAACATTTTCACAAGACTGAGATTGCCCGACTAGAGAACAACTTGAATGAAAAATTCAGTCTTTTGATGGCGGAGATGAAAATAGTGACAGTTGAATCAAAGGCTACTCTTTCCGAGTTTTGCAAAGCCTACTCTGCAGCAGACTCCAAGCAAGACTCGATAATCAGCCGACTGGATTTCCTCCTAAGTGGACTATTCCCTGGGATACCTCTCTCTTTTGGTGATGATGCCAAAAAGGGGGAAGAGGAGACCCTTAAGGGATTGAAATAAGTGAAGAAAGGAGGTGACATAGCTGAGGGGGAAGACAGTTCAAAGGATCTGAAATTAATGTATGCTAAAACCCCACAGCTAGGTGAAGTCACGGCCTCAATTCTCAGCAAGCTACCCCTGAACTTACCTATTGAGAAAGCTGCGGTGGCCATGAAAGATAAAAGGAAGGCCATCGAAGCTGCATTTGATAAAGTAGCTGAGAAGCAATCAGCTCGCGTGGAAGAGCTTTTGAAGCAATATGGTGGTCCTCCAGCCGGAAAGGACTATGCTGCAATCAAGCCCCCGAAGGACATAACAATGCCTGATGCTGGATCTGAGCCTAGATCCATAGAAGAGTTTCAAACTCTTGAAGAAGAAGGATATTTTCAAGGAATGACTCTACCTCAAGCGTGAGATGTGTATTGGGAGAAATGATTGGAAGTATGCAAATCAGCTGAGAAGCAGCAGACTTCCAGCTTCCATTCAGCTGGAAAGTCTAAAGCCCCAGTACAGTATACACCAAGAGGACAAGGAGCTGAGTCAGGACGGTGACGACATGGTGGCGGTGGAAGAGGTTCTCAACCACGACCAAGACCAAAAGATGTGACACATGTTGATCCACAGAAGAAAAGGATCACATACTGGGCTGGACATGACCACCTGGAAACCTTAGAAGTTGCACGCAGGTTGGCTGAGGCAAAAAGAGGCAGGATGAAGAAAATGAAAGGTCAACAAGAGAATGGCTTGAGAGGAAGAAAAGGGATGACCCTGCTGCCAAAGGAGCCTATGAAAAGAAGAAAAGAGAAGAAGAGGAGGAGGCCAGATGATGACAGGAAGAGAGCTGAAGAAAAAGAGAGAAGGAAGCATCAAAGGCGTTGAAGTGTGTTGTGAACCCCCTCGTGTATTTTATTGTAAATACATTAATGTAAATATCCTGTAATAAGCTCAGTGAATTTCCCTGTAATTTTCACTCTATAGGTATCTTAGCTTAGATATGCAATGTATTGTCATGTTATAGAAAAAGGCTTTGATACTAGTTGTAAACAACTTTGTACAGGACAAGAATACTATTATCAATAAAATGATTATTCAAAGCATACATTCTTTGTTACTGCACTGTTTGGTTTTTGCTGTTTACTTAATGAATGTTTTAGGTTATGGCATCATCAAAAAGTGGAAAATTGTTAGGAAATTTATTTGTTAGATTTTGAAGATACCATGTAAAACTTAACTAGGAAATTGGCACCCCATTTTCCTTGTAATTTGTATTGTACTAGATAGGACTAGAAAAGCTGAGTTAAGTCAGCTATGTCAAAGATTACAAGAAGTCAACTGCGGACTGAGATGAAGACTCTGATGTGTGTCAGCTGAGCATGGCCTAGAAGAAAGTCAAAGAATTGACTGAAGCAGAGTCAGCTGAGGAACATCTGTTAGAAGTGTCAGCCAAGTCAACTCAAGGAGCCAAGTCTAACATTTGAAGTGATAGTTGAGTCAATCCTATGATTGAAGCAGACTCAAGTTACCTGGGGTAAAGGCAACAGTCAAGTCAAGACAACTGACTTAGATCCGTTGATTAAAGTCAAGAATATTACTCGATATAGTAATATGTCAAGCTGTCAGGTCTAAAAGTGTTTGGCCCAGAATTGTGCAAAAGGAATGAGCCAATGAGAAACACTGCACCTTGTGTCAGACACCTGCAATGCTGGAATGCCATTTAATACGAGGAAAGGTCAACATCACCAAGGCTATAGACCAAGGCAAGACAAGCCAACGAACACAAAGTGACATTTGAAACTAGCATATCTCTTCAATGGGCAAAATTTCAAATGTGTACTATGAAAGGCTGAGGAAGCTATTGAGAAAAGGTTACCTTGATATCCTGAACTTAGCAAGAGCAAGCATTTTCTGAGCAATTAATCTGCAAAATTCTCAAAGCAATTCAAGCAATTCCTCAAAATCCTAACACTCGAAGAAACTCGATCCACCACAAGCTGTGAAGGAATGATGGCTTCAACCAATTGAAGAGAAAACTTTTAAAGAATCGACGGGGTCTACTTTCCAAGTCAGGATTGTAGAAAGGTTCAAGGTCGAACCAAGTATCAAGTTTGTTGGAGGGCTTCGTGATCAAATCCAAGAAATGGAGAAGTGAGCTGAAGTAGCAAGACAACTTCCCTGTTAAGAAGCTGAGTCGCAAGAGAAGCCAGTTGTGTGATCAAGGCTATCTCCAGACTGATAACCACTTTGTAAATTGATATGTTACATAGTGGATTCCTCCAGGAGTTGGAGAAGAGAGGATTAGAACAATTACCCCATCTTCAAACCTCTATAAAATATTTGTGTCATTTACTTTCAGCAATTCACATTCCTGTATATTTACTTTATATCTGTTGTTAGTTTATATTTGCTATCCAACTGATAATCAACCAAGTGCTAAAATCAAGTGTTTAAAATAAGATGAAATTAAATCAAAGGGTGTTAAGTCTTCCGCTGTTAAAAACCAAATCATCCAAGTTAAGTATTTGGCTTAAGCAGCCGAGTTATACTATCAACAGCTCTATCGAGTCTGTTGAGTGGGTAACTTAGCTGAATAGCCAACTTAGTTGTCCCTCAAGAACACATCTGTTTTGAGTCAACTCTGTTGAATCATTTAAAAGGACTAAAATCGAAACTTTGGTAAGGTTTATTCAACCCCCCTTATAAACCTTACTTCACACCCCTTGGGACCTACAGAGTCAGATCATCTAGCTATAGGTTAATTGGAACATCTTATAGCACTAAACCCCAGGACCCAGACAAGTCTGGGTACTTAAAAACTGATTTCCTTGATTGCAAGTTCAAGGAAGAGCTGAGTGCCAAGGAACCTGGTACATGGATAGTGGTTGTTCCAGACATATGATAGGAAACAAGAGAAATCTGTCAAAATTCAAGGAGATTAAATGTGCTAAAGTCATATTTGGTGTAATGAAGCTACAGGGGAGATCAAAGACACGTGATCCTTCAAGAAAAATGGATTGAAAATCACATATGTTACTTATGTTGAATGCCTCAACTTCAACATGTTAAGCATCAGCCAACTCTGTGACAAGGGCTACAATGCAGGATTCAACATGGGGATATGCCAGGTCAAAGATGCTGAGTCCAATGAAATAGTGTTGCAAGGATCAAGTCAAAAGAATATGTATGTAGTAGATTGGTCTACCGCTACACCACGCACATGTCTGCTAGCAAGGAGTACAACCGAATCAAGTTAGCTGTAGCATAAGAAACTGATTCATCTGAACTTCAAGACAATCAACAAGCTTGCAAGTGGCCATCTCATAGAAGGATTTCCAGACTCATTGTACAAGAAAGAAAGTATATGTGATGCATGTCAGATGGGAAAGCAGATCAAATCATCATTCAAGGATAAGCCAAATCCTTCTTCAACAAGAATATTGCATCTTTTGCATATGGATTTATTTGGTCCAGTTGAGCCAGCTAGCATCAGTGGAAGAAATACACCTTAGTGGTGGTGGATGATTATTCAAGATATACATGGACAATTTTCATGTGTAAAAAAAAGAAAACACTGTAGAAGTTACCTCAGCTGATGAGAAGAGTTTAAAATGAGAAGAGTTAATCCATTATAAAGATAAGATATGACAGGGGAACTGAGTTTGTCAATTGGATCATAACTCAGTATTTTGTTGAAAATGGTATTGCTCATGAGTCATCAGCAGCAAGGACTCCACAACAGAAGAGTACTGAAAGAAGGAACAGAACTCTCAAGGAAGCTGCAAGGACTATGTTAGATGAAGCAGGATTGTCTAAGAGATTTTGGGATGAAGCCATTAATACAACATGCTATACTCAGATTAGATGCATGATTAACATGCAATTGACCAAAACTCCCCATGAGATTTGGACAGGGAGAAAGCCAAATGTTGGATATTTCAAGATATTTGGATGTAAATGTTTCATCCATAATAATGGCAAGGACAATCTAAAGGCTTTTGATGCTAAAGCTGATGAAGGTATCTTTTTGGGATATTCAGCTGAGAGTAAAGCCTATAGAGTGATGAACAAGACGACTATGGTCACAGAAGAGTCTATCCATGTAGTTTTTGATGAACCTAATGTGAATGGAGAAGACATTGATGAGTTAGCTGATAAGCTGAATCATCCAACTATCCAGAAGAGTCCTTATATTTAAGCTGAATTGAGAGCACTCAACCCTGATGATGATGAGATAGCTGAATCTCAAAGACAACTGGAAGGTCTACAGCTGAATAAAGATGAAGAAGCTGTTCAAGACAACTTAGCTGCGAGACGGCTGAATCCAGCAGACTTACTCCAACATGGTGTGAGATGGCTGAGAGACCATCCACCAGAGTTAGTTATTGGAGATGTTAGAGATGGTGTAAGAACCAGATCTATATCACAGCATGAAGCTATATTCACTTGTTTTATTTCCCAAATAGAGCCTAAAGATGTGTCTCAAGCATTGGAAGACACACATTGGATTCAGGCCATGCAAGAAGAGCTGAATCAGTTTGAAAGAAACAAAGTATGGAAATTAGTTCAAAGGCCAACCCACCAAAAAGTTATTGGTACCAAGTGGGTTTTCAGAAACAAGATGAATGAGGAAGGATCTGTTGTAAGAAGCAAAGTAAGATTGCTAGCCAAAGGGTATTGCCAAGAATAAGGTATAGATTTTGATGAAACATTTGCTCATGTTGCCAGATTGGAAGCAATAAGGATGTTTCTTGTTTATGCTGTACATAAGAACTTCAATGTATATCAAATGGATGTGAAGAGTGCATTTCTTAATGGACTGTTAGAGGAAGAAGTCTATGTTGAAAAACCTCCAGGTTTTGAGCAGAAAAATATTGGATATAAGGTCTATAAGCTCTTGAAAGCATTGTATGAATTGAAACAAGCACCAAGAGCATGGTATGATACATTGTCTCAATTCCTAATTGACAATGGATTCACCAAAGGCAAGGTTGATAGAACACTCTTCAGGATGCAAGATGGAGAGAGTATACTGCTTGTTCAAATATATGTGGATGACATCATTTTTGGTTCCACAAATAAAGAGCTGTGAGACAAGTTCTCAAACCTCATGCAAGGAAAATTTGAGATGAGCATGATGGGAGAGCTGACTTTCTTCTTAAGACTTCAAGTCAAGCAATTGAAGGATGGAACCTTCATAAGCCAAACCAAGTATACCAGAGATTTGATGAAGAATTTTGGCATGGAAGAGAAGTCTTCCGTGAAGATTTCTATGAATATATCACTCAAGATGGACATGGATACAGATGGCAAAGCTGTTGATCAAACCAGATATAGAGCTCTTATTGGATCTTCGCTCTATCTAACAGCAAGCAAGCCAGACATCACCTTTGCAGTAGGTGTATGTGCTAGATTTCAATCTACACCAAAAGAGAGCCACATGACTGCAACTAAGAGAATCCTAAGGTATTTGAAGGGATACCAGGAAGTCTGCTTATGGTATCCAAAGGAAGGAGGGTTCAAGCTGGTAGGATACTCAGACTCAGACTATGCTGGATGTAGAGTTGACAGGAAGAGTACCTATGGTACATGTCAAATGCTTGGAAATATGTTGGTTTCTTGGTTCAACAAGAAGCAAATCTCAATAGCTACATCCACAGCTGAAGAAGAGTACATTGCTGCGGGCATCTGTTGTTTTTAAGTCTTATGGATGAGACAACAGCTGAGAGATTATGATACTGAAGAAAAAGAGATTCCAATTATGTGTGATAACACTAGTGCCATCGCAATCACTCAAAACCTAGTGTTGCATTCAAAAACAAAGCACATTGATGTCAGATATCATTTTATAAGAGATCATGTTGAAAAGAAAGACATCACTTTGGAATACATCTCAACTGATAAGCAGTTAATGACATATTCCCAAAGCCATTATGTGAATTAACGTTTGAAGAGCTCAAGAATGAGTTAGAGTTAATTGAGCTGAGTTAGAATGCTCAGAAGACTCAATCAGCAGAGATCGAATATGAGAAAATGGAAAACAAGCAAGTTTCACATTTCAGAAAAATGAACAGCCCAGTCGGGAAGACAACTGAATCGAGTTAGCTGACAGCTGAGTGATGATATGTGAAGAGAGAAGATGAGCTAAGTCACTTTGGAAGTATGCTGAACCATTTAAGAGCTAAGAGACAAAAACGCAGTCGTTTTAATTGAGCGGGAATGTTGTTAAGGATGACGTCAGCGTAATTATGAGTGTTAGTACAAAAGCTGCACAATAAACCATATGATTGGATATAAATATTGTTGCATTTAATGTGGGGAAATTAATGCGGTTTTAAAGGCTTAATCTTGACCATTGATTTTGATCAAATTTTTCAAATTCTAAAAACCGTCCTTTCACGTCCCATATATGCGAAAATTCAATTTCTCTCTCCTCACACAAACTTACTCGTCTTCAGCAAGAAAGCATTTTCTCTGTTGAATGTTCTGAAAATGGCTTCTAAGTTCTCTGCAAATCAAGTTCAAAACCCTAATCTTCTAAGTTCAGTTTTTTTATGTTTTTAATCGGTTGAAAGTTCTGAAAATGGCTTCAAATCATGATTTTGCGTTGTTATCTGAGAAAATCCACATTAGAGCGTCTGTGGATTTCAAGGGCATGATCGAGCAGGGCATTGATGAGGCCCTAGTGAAGAAAATAGCTGAGAAGTTGGAAAAGTCCGGTCTGAAGGACTTTCTATCGATGCACTTCACGCATACATATCTGGAGGAAGTGGCAATGTTCTATGTGAACACCGAGGTGCATGACGATGAAATACGCTCATCCATCCATGGCAAGGACATCAAAATCACTGCAGAAGACCTTGTCGAGCACTATTTCTTACCTTCTGAAGGTATGAAGGACATCGCTAAGAAGGATGTCAACTTGGCTGCAGTTTAGAAGGAAGTTGCAAAGCCGGAGTATGCTGCTAAAGCTGTGTATATAGCTAAGAAAGACTTTTTGAAGGAAGACTACCACAAGCTGATGGACATCGTTTCAAGTGTGTGGATGAAGTTCGGGAGTTTCAATCAGCTTTCTCGGACAAAGCTGATTGTGATGACTGCAATCATGCAAGACAAGAAAGTGAACTGGGCTGAGTTCGTCTTCAGCCGAGTGTGCCAAAATGTGATCAACAAGTCCTATAAGGAGGATGGGACCTTTGGATGTTCGCTGGGTTATGGCCTTGTCATTGGCCACTTGATGGAAATGAAGGGGATCGCTTTGCACCATGGAAAGATATTCCATGCAAATAAGAGGATGTTCAAGGCGAACCTCTCTAGTGCGCAGAAGAAGGCCCAAGCGAAGAAGGCGGATACTAGTGAGGGGGAATCAGCTGACCCTAATGAAGACACAGCTCAGACCTGCCCTTGTCCCAGCAGCCAAAACAAAGAAGGCACCTGTCCCCGCAGCCAAACCCAAAGCACCTGCCCGAGCAACCGATGCCCCTGCCCCCACAGCCGAGACTGAGGAGGAACCCCGAATTCATTCTCTAGTCGTGAATAAGAGGCGGACTGATTCGAAGAAAGATTCTATTGAAACACGTGCCTTCACCCTTGAAGAGCCTACAGGAGTGGAACCAGAGATTCTGTTGGTTGACACCAAGAGAAGACGGTTGTTCAGGAAATCAGAATTGGAGAAAATAGCTGAGTTAGGTACTCAGCTGGAGGAAACAATTGAGACTGTTGATGCTCAGGAGGAGTAGTCTCAAGAAAACGTTGATGAGCCCATGAAGACTGCTGATGCTAATCAGCAGAATACTGAAGACCCAGTTGTGCGGGAGACAGCTGCGGAGAAAGAAGCAGCTAAGATAGCCAAGACCGTGGAAGAACAGGTTGTCTCACCCCCTCAGACAGATGCAGTTGAGTCTAAGGAGGAGTAAGTTCCATTAACCACCATCCAAGAGGCCGAAGAGGAAGATGATGATGATGATCTTATAATGTACTCTCCAGTATATCAAGACATCCAATGCAGACTAAGGGAGTGGATGAAATGGAAGTTGGATTACTCAAGTGATTAGTGTGAGTTTTGCATGTAATTTGGGTATAATTGTGGATATAATAGGTTGTTAAGCATGCATTAACTTAGTAAAATGGGTCATGTTCTTATAATGTGGAAAAGATATTACGCTTTGCTTGTTTTATAGGAAGTAAACGATATTTGTAGCACTTTTGTGGAAAATCGGAGCATTGCAGTAAAGGACCATCGAGAATCAAGCGAATACATGAAGTTTGGAGCTGAACCGAGAAGAGTTCAGACGAACTGGGCGAAATACGGCCACGCACAGGCTTAATCATCCTGTCATGCCATCGTTTTGTGCGCTCCTTGTAAATTCGAGAGTTCTAGTAGGCTTCATCTTCGAACTCTTCCATCTCATTCAAATGTAGTAGCCTCTCTTCACCCGCTGTTTTGAAGTTAAAATTTAACTTCTTTATTGCCCAGAATGCCTTATGCTCTAACCCCACGGGTAAGTGACATGATTTCCCGAATACCAACTGATATGGAGATGTGCCCAAAGGTGACTTGAATGATGTCCGGTATGCCCATAAAGCATCATCTAACTTCATAGCCCAATCCTTGCAATTTATGCTCTCCGTCTTTTCTAGGATTTGTTTGATCTCGCGATTGGCTACTTCTGCTTGCCCATTTGCTTGCGGATGGTATGTCAATGCCACTTTGTGCCTAACCCCATACTTTGCAAGTAGATTGCTCATCAATTTATTCACAAAATGTGACCCCCCATCGCTAATCAAAGCTGTCGGGGTTCCAAATCAAGTGAATATATTTTTCTTTAGGAACCGCATTACTACATGTGCATCATTCGTCTGTGAAGGAATTGCCTCTACCCATCGAGATACATACTCCACTGCTAGTAGAATATATTGATAGCCCGAAGATGATGGAAAGGGACACATGAAGTCAATCTCCCACACATCAAAAAGCTTGACTTCCATCACATTGGTCATAGGCATCTCATGTCGTCTAGAGATGTTCCCCATCCGCTGGCACCTGTCACACTACTGCACATACAAATAACAATCATTATATAAGGTAGGCCAGTATAACCCAATCTATAATAGCTTTTCCGCAGTGCCTGTCGGACCAAAATGTCCCCCAGAAGGTGAAGAATGACATTATTTTAGAACTCCCTCCCACTCTTTTTGAGGCATACATCTTCTGATGATCATGTATGCGCACCTCTTAAAGAGCAAGGGGTCATCCCACATATAGAACTTGACATCATGGAGGAACTTCTTCTTCTGATAAGAGGACAAATCCACAGGCAAGACTCCACAACCAAATAATTAACGAAATCCGCGTACCACGGGAATTTTGCCTGTGCTAATAAAAGCTGCTCATTGGGAAACTTTTCCTTGGTCAAATATGTACCCTCTTTCTCATCCTTTTTATACTCCAGTCTGGACAAGTGGTCTGCTACCACATTTTCGCATCCCTTCCTATCTCTAATTTCCACATCGAATTCTTATAACAAGAGAATCCACCGAATCAGTCTCAGTTTGGCATCCTTCTTGTCAAAAAGATATTTGATCGATGCATGGTCTGTGTGGACTATCGTCTTTGTTCCAATCAAGTAAGATCGGAATTTGTCGAATGCAAAAACAATTGCCAGCATTTCTTTCTCAGTGGTAGTGTAATTCTGTTGGGCACTGTCTAATGTTCTACTCGCGTAATAGATGGCTTTGAACAACTTATCCCTTTTCTGACCCAAAACAACCCCTACTGTGAAATCACTGGCATCACACATCAACTTAAAGGGCTGACTCCAATCCGGAACTACGAAAATTGATGCTATCACCAACGCCTTCTTCAAAATCTCGAATGCCTGCAAACAATTATCGAAAAAATTGAAAGCAGTATCTTTTTCTAATAATTGACTCAAAGGTTTAGTGATTTAAGAAAAGTCACGAATGAACCTTCTGTAGAATGCGGTGTGCCCTAAGAAATTTCTGATTGCTTTTTCATTTGTCGGAGGCGGGATTTTCTTAATTGCCACAATCTTCGCTCTGTCCACTTCTAAACCTGCAGAAGAAACTCGGTGGACAAGTACAATTCCATCACATACCATAAAATGACACTTCTCCCAATTCAGAACAAGATTAGTTTATTCGCATCTCTGTAAAACTAAAGAAAGATTGTGAAGACAATGATCAAAAGAATCTCCAAAGACAGAAAAATCATCCATGAAAACCTCCATAATTTTCTCAATAAGATCATGAAAAATAGCCATCATACAGCGCTGGAAAGTCGCGGGTGCATTACATAGTCCAAATGGCATTCTGTGGAATGCAAACGTATCATAGGGACATGAAAATGTCATTTTCTCTTGGTCTTTCGGTGCAATCATGATCAGGTGGTACCCGGAATAACCATCCAGAAAATAGTAATAATCAAATCCCGCCAAGTGGTCTCACATCATACCAATAAAGGGGAGGGGAAAATGATCTTTACGAGTGGCATCATTCAATTTTCTATAATCAATACAAATACGCCACCCTATAACTATCCTAGTCGCAATTAACTCATCATTCTCATTTCTTACTACCGCCATCCCCCCTTTCTTTGGTACCACTTGTACCAGACTCACCCAAGAACTATCAGAAATGACATATACAATTCCGGAATCTAACAATTTTAAGACATCCTTCCTAACAACCTCTTGGATTATAGGGTTCAATCGTCTTTGATTCTATACTGAAGGTTTATACACATCTTCCATACGAATTTTATGCATGACAATCGTTGGACTTGTGCCTTTTAAATCAGATATCGACCAACCTAATGTAGACTTATGTTTTCTCAACACCCTAAGTAGTTTATCAAGCTGAACTGAAGCTAAAAGGGAGGATACGATTAACGGATTCGTGTTGTTTGCCCCAAGGAATACGTATTTGAGGTGCTCAGGTAATGGCTTGAGTTATGGGGTCGAATTGACCTTTTCGGAGTCACGCAGGGGCTGTTCGTGCTCAGACACACGGGCAGTGCATGTTTGGTCTTGTTCAGTGTTTCCTATGGCACCAACTCTATTTGCTGTGGTTTATGCTGACCAATATCCCTTATAACATGGCTGCCTATTTCGCAGAGCAGATGGACCAGGTGGCGAAGCATAGTCGGGGCACTATCATGATTGGAGGTATGATTACTCCGATCGCCCAACACTACAACATCGATGTTAGGGCTTTGGACCCGAAGAGTAGGGCATGTACCTCTTCCAAAAAAGAGTCGGGCATTCTGTCCCACTGCCCAACACGTCGCTTACCACCGTGGATAACATAAATGATAGGGCCAACTTCTTACTTAACTCTGAGGCACATGCCAGAGTTGTACATACCATGCTCACGAGAAAAAGGCAAAGGGTTGCCGATCTCCCTGATGATGATGATTTGGTGGCCAAAGAAATAAAATATGCGGGACAAGAAGGAGGATTTGAGCAACAATATCAGCAAGGGTGTTAGGAAATTTATTTTGTAGATTTTGATGATACCATGCAAAACTTAAACTAGGAAGTTGGCACCCCATTTTCCTTGTAATTTGTATTGTAATAGTTAGGGCTGAGAGAGCTGAGTGAAGTCAGCTATGCCAAAAAATACAAGAAGTCAACTGGAGACTAAATTGAAGACTCCGTTGTGTGACAGCTGAGTATGGCAAAGAAAAAAGTCAAAAACTCGACTGAAGGAGAATCAGCTGAGGAACAACTGTGTGAAGAGTCAGTCAAGTCAACTCAAGGAAGCCAAGTCTCAAATTGAAGTGACAGTTGAGTCATCCAAGGACTGAAGCAGACTCAAGTCACATGGGGATTAAAAGACAACATTCAAGTCAAGACAACTGAGTTAGATCTGTTGATGAAAGTCAAGAATGATACTCAGAATAGTAACATGCCATAGTTGTCAGAAGTAAAGTGTTAGTCCCAGTTTTGTGCAAAAGGAATAAACCAATGAGAAACACTGTACTATGTGTCAGACAAGTTGCAATGCTGCAAGACATTTAATACGAGGAAATATCAACATCAAGGATTGCAGACAAGACAAGCCAACGAACACAAGTGACTTTTGAAATTAGACCATCTCTTCAACAGTCAAAATTTCAAAAGTGCACTATAAAAGGCTGAGGAATTTACTGAGAAAAGGTAACCTGAACCACGAACAAGCAAGCAATATCCAAGCAATTAACCTGCAATATTCTCAAGTACATTCAAGCAAATCCTCAAGCCTAAAACTCGAAGGAAATCAATCCAACACTAAGTTGTGAAGGAAAGACAACCTCAAACCTGTTGAAGAGGAAACTTTTGAAGAATCAAAAGGGGTCTACTTTCCAAGAAGGATTGTAGGAAGGTTGAAGGTCGGACCAATATCAAGTTATTGGAGGGCTTCGTGATCAAATCCAAGAGCTTGAGAAGTGAGTTGAAGTAGCAAGGCAGCTGCCCTGTGAAGAAGCTGAGTCGCAAGAGAAGCCAACTGTGTGACCAAGGCTGCCTCTAGACTGTTCACCACATTGTAAACTGATCTGTTACATAGTGGATTCCTCCAGGAGTTGGAGAAAAGAGAACTTGAAGAATTACCCCATCTTCGAACCTCTATAAAAGTTATCTGTGTAATTTATTTTTCAGCACATTTACATTTCTGCATACTTGCATCATATCTGCTGATAAAACTCACATTTGCTATCCAACTGATTAATAACCAAGTGTTAAAAATCAAGTGTTAAAACAAGCTTAAAATAAATCAAAGGGTGTTAAGTCTTCCGCTGATAAAACCAATACAACCAAGTTAAAGTTCAGGTTAAACAACCGAGTTATTCTATCAACAACTCTATCGAGTCTGTTGAGTGGCTAACTTAGCTGAATAACCAACTTAGCTGTCCCTCAAGGACAAAGTTGTTTGATTTAACTCTGTTATATTTTTAAAAGGAGTAAAATCAAAAAGTTGGTAAGGTTTATTCAACCCCCCCTTCTAAACCTTACTCACACCCCTTGGGACCTACAAGTGGTATCAGAGCGGTTGGTTTATTGAGCCTTCCGCACTGGTTACTGAACTAGATCTCTATCTTTTCAAAAAGGTTTGAAACACTTGTATTTTCAAAATCTTTCATTATAAGCAAAGTTATTATCATCGAAGCAAATCTGACATGTATTCCTATGTTCATTATTGAAGAATTTGATGATTGGAAAATTCGTATGCAGGCGCATCTATCTACTTTACACGATGAAATGTGGCTTGTGATAGAGGATGAGACACTGCAAATATTGAAAGTGAACACGACTGTAAGAAGAGCAGCTGCAGCTGAAGGAGAAGAAGTTGCTGTTGAAGAAAGACTAGCCATGGTTGAAAAACCAAAGACTGAGTGGACAAATGAAGAAAGGAAGATATACAACTTGGACAATGTGGCCAAGGACATACTCTACAAGACATTGGACAAAGCAATGTTCAATAAAGTCAAATCTTGCAAATCTGCAAAAGAAATCTGGAATAAACTGACTTTAATTTGTGAAGGATCAGAACAAATTAAATAAAATAAATTTTCTGTTGCTGTTCAAAATTTTGAAAATTTCAAAATGCTTGTAGGTGAAACAATGGATCAATTGGATGTCAGATTCACTGAAATCACAAATGAGCTTTCAGCTCTTGGGAAGGAATACACACAGAAGGAGATGTGTATGAAGATATTAAGGAGCCTCCCGGATGAATGGGAAATGAAGACTATGGCCCTGAGGCATTCCATGGACCTCTCAAAAACAACTAACCACGAGCTATTCTCAGACCTCAAAGCGTATGAGTTTGAGCTGAGAAGAAAAGAACAAGAGGAGACAACAGACCCAAGGCAGTGACCCGAGCAGCCAAGGATGGAAAGAGAGCTGAACCCAAACAAGCCATAGACCAGGAAGTGATTGCCCTAATGGTTAAAAGATTCAACAAGTTCTTCAATAAGAACTATAAAAGAAATAAGGGTGAAACCTCCAGGAGACATTCAGCTCCCTCTAAGTCAAGGGAAGATAGACCACCCAAGAGAGTTGAACATCAAAGGGTTGAATATCAGAGAGCTGATAACCCAAGAACAGAAAGATCTGATCAAAGAGCTGAGAACCTGTGTTGGAACTGCAGACAACCGGGACATTTTGCAGTTGATTGTTCCTATCCACCAGTCAACAAATATAGGAATGAAGAAGAAAGAAAAGTCTTCTGAGAAAGAAGACAGAAAAGAAGAAAGCCATATTTGCCGAGATGGCCGAGACAAACCAAGTCTAAAGAAGCAACAGATTCAGAGAGTAGTGAAGCTGACTACTCAAGTGACTCTGAAGAAGCGGCAATGATCTGCCTTATGGCTAAAGAACAAGATCAACCAGATCAAGAAGATGAGGTACACTCTAACTCATCTCATTCAGATTCAAGTGATAGTGATTGTGATACACACACTTCATCACTCACTGATCTTTATGATTAATTAGGAAAAATGATGAAAGATTTTGAACACATAAAATCCTCACACACAATTCTAAATGAGGAAAACAGCCAGCTTAAAAGCCAAAACTCACAGCTGACTAAAGAGCTGAGTACTCTAAGTCACATAGCTGATGAGAATACTAAGTGAAGGCTGAGAATGCCAAAATCATAGCAGAGTTAGCTGCTATAGAAAAGAGGGAAAAAGATCTCAAAAATGTGATTGCCTCATTTACAAAAGCATCCAAATCATTAATTGAACTTGTCATGAGTCAAAAATAATGTGGAGATAAGATAGGCATATGATTTAACTCCTTTGTGCACAGTCAAATTCCAAGAGTAATACAATCACAAACCGGCCTTGGATACAAAACACCAAATGTTGCACCCACTATCATTCCTAAGCACAATCACAAACAAACCGACCTTGGATACAAAGGAAAGGGAAAACAGCCAGTTGAGTATGATGAGAGGACAGTTGAGAAGAAATCCAATCGAGTTCCTCAGCAAACTCCAAACAGAAAATACTCTGTGAAAAGCAAACAGAGCTACCAAAAACCCCAGAAGTTTGATCAGAGAAACACACATGATCGGAATGATAGAAACTATCCAAACTATGCTGATTGGAATAATGTGAAACATCAGCAAAGACATATGGAATACAAGCCAAAATGGCAAAGACCTAAACCTCAGCAAAGGTCATTCCAAAGGCAAAAGAGCTATTATGTGCACACATATTCACCCAAGCACTAAACTCAGAAATATCACAATGACCCCAAGAAGGCAATTGCTAAAACACAAACACAGACATACAGACAAAAGAGACAGTTGTATGAACCTAAAACCCCCAAGCAATTTGCTAATGTGCACTATGATTATGGCACTGATAGATGGCAACCTCTTAGAGTCAAGTCTTTTGGCTATAGGTTGATTGGATCATCTTATAGCACTAACCCCTCAGGACCTAGGCAAGTATGGGTACCTAAAAACTAATTTCCTTGATTGGAGGTTCAAGGAACAACTGAGTGCCAAGGAACCTGGTATATGGATAGTGTTTGTTCCAGACATATGACAGGAAACAAGAAAAACCTGTCATGATTCAAGGAGATTAGAGGTGCAAAAGTCATATTTGGAGGAAATAAAGCTCCAGGGGAAATCAAAGGCACATGATCTATCAAGAAGAATGGATTGGAAATCACAAATGTTGCTTATGTTGAAAGCATCAGCCAACTCGTGACAAGGGCTACAATGTTGGATTCAATATGGGAGTGTGCCAGATAAAAGATGTTGAATCAAATGAAATAGTGTTGTGGCACAAGAAGCTGAGTTATCTGAATTTCAAGACAATCAACAAGCTTGCAAGGAGTCATTTTGTGGAAGGATTGCCAGACTCAGTGTACAAGAAGGAACGTGTTTGTGATGCATGCCAGATGGGAAAGCAAATAAAATCCTCATTCAAGGACAAGCCAGTTCCTTCTTCAACAAGGATATTACATTTGTTGCATATGGATCTATTTCGTCCAGTTGAGCCACCAACATAAGTTGAAAGAAATACACATTGGTGGTGGTAGATGACTATTCAAGATATACATGGACAATCTTCATGTGCATAAAGAAGGAAACTTTGTAGAAGTTACCTCAAATGATGTAAAGAGTTCAAAATGAAAAGAGTCAAACCATTATAAAGATAAGGTTTGACAGAGGAATTGAGTTTGTCAATGGGATAATTGTTAGATAAATGTTTTTATCATGATTTTGATGATTTTGTTCAAATGAGTTTTTATACCAAAGCAATGTCCCTAAATGTTGTCCCAACACTTCCGATCGATCTAAAATGTTTTTACTATTTTTCGGAGTATTTCTTGAAGTTAATATTCGATTTAAAATTGGACAACACTTTTGTTTCAGGCTCGACCGGTCGCCCTATAGGGCAACCCGTACCTGAGTTGAGTTTTGAAACAGAAAATGGAACGTAAGAGAAAATAGGGAGGGCGACCGGTCGACCAGGTGGGCGACCGGTGAGGGCGACCGGTCGACCACTGGGCGACCGGTACCTGGGAGTGCCCTCTCAATTGCAGACTTCTCTGTTTTGATTTTCTATCAACCCCAACCGGTCAAGACCAAGGGCGACCGGTCGAACCCCCCCTCGACTGGTCCCCCTGTGTAAAAATTCGCAGAATTCTTTTCAATCTTATCTCTGTATGACCGGTCGAACCCCTGTTTTGACAGCAAACTATCCGTTGCATTTTCAGACAGCTTTTCCCTATTTTGTGGGATTGATTTCTAACAACTATATTGATGATTTTAAATGGTTTCTTTTGCAGCAAATCACTCCCCAAGGAGGAGCCAATGTCTGGAAATCAAAGCCAAGACCTCTCCTATAAAGAGAGGCTTCATTCAAGCAACAAGATACAACACTCTATACAAGCAAAGAGCAAACAAAGCAAACACTTTCATATATCTTGTTGTATTAGCCTTAGCACTTTCACTTGCACAAATTTGAGGTCTAGGCTCTCAATTCTTGATTACACTTGTACTCATATTGTATCAATCATTATTGAGTTGTAATCTTGATTTTGGTCATCATTCAACACAAGACATCCTTGTGAGTGTTCTTGTGGTAAGAATACACTGGGTGATCTAGGTGATAGGTGTTTGAAGGTTGTGGTAATCTTCAAAGGTGTTGTAAGAGGATTGTGGTAATCCTCAAGGTGGTGTAAGAGGGTTGTGGTAATCCTCAAGGTGTTGTATTAATTTTTGGTAAATTAATAAAATCTTTTTTCCTTTTGAAATCCATCCCGGATATACTGGGGTGGTAGAGGATTAGGCCCTAGGTGGGTTGAACCTCTTTAAATCGACGAGTGTTGTTTTATTTCCGCATTTACATTCTCGTCTTTGTTTGATTATTCGAAAAAGAGGGCAAAATCTGAAAAACCGAGATAATCTATTCACCCCCCCTCAAGATTATCGTAGCCACTTGACTAACAAGTGGTATCAAAGCCAAACTCTTTGGCTTAGCTCGCTCCGAGTAAAGAGGAAAGATCCATGGCTACGAATGACGCTTATCTCACCACCGGCGCCTCCACCAACAAGCCACCATTGTTCGACGCCAACAACTACGCATTTTGGAAAGACCGTATGGAGTGCTTTCTACAAGGGTGCGGGTTTGACATATGGAATGTGGTTATTGAAGGAGTTGATCAACCAACGAAAAAAATGGAGGATGGCACCTCGGCTCCTAAACCTTTCAAGGAGTTCGATGAAACTGATAAGAAGGCTTTTCTCTAAACGGTAAGGCCTTAAATATTTTGCATTGCTTACTTACCGCCACCGAGTACAATCGCATACGAGGCATAAGGTCGGCACATGAGGTTTGGGAAAAATTGGAGACTATATATGAAGGGACAAAGAAGGTCAAGCAAGCTAGAAAGACCATGCTTGTTAAAGACTTTGAAAACTTTAACATGTATGATGGTGAAAACATCTCCAAGATGGTGGAAAGGCTTGACAACATTGTCAATCCTCTTGTGGCCCTCGGTAAAGTCATCTCCGAAGAAGACAAAGTGACTAAGGTATTGAATGCTCTTCCCGGCTCATGGTCCGAAAAGGTGACGGCAATCACGGAAGCACAAAATCTTGAGACACTCAAGTTTGACGAGCTCATCGGGAACCTCCTCATCTATGAAGTCTATCTCAAGGAGAGGAAAAATATCAAACCAACCATCAATCAAACGGGTATGCAAAATATTCCTAAAGGTCTTGCTTCTTCTTCTAATAATGCATACTATGATAATGATGATGATGATGAGGAGACGGCCGCACTTGTTCGAAAATTTGCAAAATTTGTGAATAAAAATAAAGCAAGAAAACCAAGAGATAATGCTTGCTTTAAGTGCGGAAAACCCGGGCACTTCATAGCCGATTGCCCAAAACTCAATGAGGAGGAACAAAAGAAAAAGAAGCCTTTTCCGAAAAAGAAGGCTCTAAATGCGGATGTCAAAACTTGGGATGAGCTACTCGAGACATCCGACGAGGAAGGTGAAACCGAACATGGTCTTATGGCTATAGACGATGAAAATAATGAGGTACGCTCTAACTTCTCTACCTCCTCCTTAGTTGATGAATTGCAATGTGATTTTGATGAGTTGCAAAATGAATTTCAAAAATTGATTGTTAAATACAAGAGTTTAAAGAAGGAGCATAAAGAGCTTAAAATAGAAAAGGATAAATTATTTACATCTTATGAGACTCTTGATCATGTTCATGCTATTACCCTTACTCAAATTCAAACTCTTGAAACCGAGAAACAAATGCTCACTAATGATATTGATAATTTGAAAAAGGATGTGCATCGTTTTAATTTAAGCACGGATAAGGTTACTAAAATTTTAGATGCACAAAGAGGTGAGCATTCAAAACAAGGACTTGGTTACAAACCATTTCAAAAAGTCTTTAAGAAAAATAACCAAGGTCCGACTTTCATACGTGCTAGTAGCTCTCATACTCCTACTTGTTTTTATTGTGGCAAAATTGGACATTATGCTAATAATTGCAAATTGAGAAATAGCTCTAGTTATGTTTGGAGACCCAAAAGTCTCAAAACTAACCCCCATGGACCCCAAAATTATAGGGTACCTAAAAGAAATGCTTTTGTAGGTAATAGGGGCTATAACAACCATGGAGGATTCGAAATGGCTCGTGGACAGCGGATGTTCACGCCATATGACCGGGAGGAGAGAGCTTTTACCAACATCAAGCTCCAAGAAGAGGGTATGGTCATGTTCGCAATGGCAAAGGAAAAATTCTTGGAAATGGAGAAATTGGTAACTCTTCTTTCTCTCTTTGTAATGTTCTTTTAGTAGAAGGGCTTAAGTTTAATTTGATAAGTGTTAGCCAACTTTGTGATTCAAATTATGATGTTTCTTTTAATAAAAAAAAATGCCTTATTCTTAAAAATTGTAATATTATTTGTGAAGCAAATAGAAAAGGCAATCTTTACAAAATTTGTACTAGTGATTTGGTTAGTCAAAATGTTTCTTGTCTTGTCGCCAATAATGATTTAACGAGTTTATGGCATAGGCGACTCGGACATGTTGGATACAAGAATTTGAAAAATATTTACAAAAACCAACATGTAAAAGGACTACCCAAATTGAATTTTGAAAATCTTGGCTTATGTGACACTTGTCAAAGGAACAAATTAGTTAAGAGTAGTTTTAAGCCCAAAAATGAAATTTCCACTACCAAACCCCTACAATTGCTTCACCTTGATTTGTATGGGGATATTGGTGGCTAATCTAAGTGGAAAACATTACACTTTCGTTATTGTCGATGATTTTTCTAGATACACTTGGGCTCTTTTTCTTGCAAATAAAAGCGTCTTTGTAAATGAGTTTGTTAAGTTGTGTAGACGCATTGAGAATGAAAAGGAAGATACTATTAAAACTATTCAAGTGATCGAGGCGGAGAATTTGACGGTGAGTTTAGAGTCTTTTGTGAAACCAAGGGATATACACACAATTTTTTCGGCTCCAAGGACACCTCAACAAAATGGTGTAGCCGAAAGGAAGAATCGGACGCTACAAGAAATGAGTCGGTCCATGCTCAATGAATTTTCTCTTCCAAAATATTTTTGGCGAAGCCGTAAGTACCGCTTGCTATGTCATTAATCGAGTTTATATTCGTCCTAAAATGAATAAAACTCCATATGAGCTTTGGAAAGGAAGAACTCCAAATATTAGTTATTTCAAAATATTTGGATGTAAGTGCTTTATTTTGAATACTAAGGATCAATTGGACAAACTTGATCCTAAGGCCGATGAAGGAATATTTATGGGGTATTCAACCAAGAGCAAAGCATATCGGGTTTACAACAAGACTAGCATGGTTGTTGAAGAATCTATTCATGTCAAATTTAATGAAGCCTCGGGTGTTGAAAGAATACCCAATGACGATAGTGATGAAGAGGATATTGTTGAACCTATTGTTCAAAGTGATGCTCATAATGATAAACCTTCTATTTCATATGATCAACCTTCAAGTTCAAATGTTCCTCAAGAAGATAGGGGTGATACTTGAATCTTCCCGTAGCATTGAAATTTAAGGAGATCACCCAAAAGATCTTATTATTGGTGATCCCCTTGATAAAGTAATGACTCGAAGGAATTTTGCCGAGAAAGCTCTTATATCTCAAAAAGAGCCTAAAAATGCTAAGGAAGCTATTGAGGATGAAGATTGGTTTTTGGAAATGCAAGAGGAGTTGAATCAATTTGAAAGAAATGATGTATGGGAATTAGTACCTTGTCCTCCATCTCAAACAATTATTGGTACAAAATGGGTATTAGGAACAAACTTGATGATCAAGGCAACATTGTTCGAAATAAGGCAAGGTTAGTAGCTCAAGGGTATTGTCAAGAAGAAGGTATTGACTATGATGAAACTTTTGCACCCGTAGCACGTTAAGCTATTCGTATTTTACTTGCCTATTCTTGTTTTAAAAATTTCAAACTTTACCAAATGGATGTTAAATCCGCTTTCTTAAATGGTATTATTCAAGAAGAAGTCTATGTAAAACAACCTCCGGGGTTTGAAAATTTTTCTAGGCCTAATGATGTTTATAAACTTAAAAAGGCTTTGTATGGTTTAAAACAAGCACCCCCGTGCATGGTATGATAGACTTAGCTCTTTTCTTTTGCAAAATGGTTTTACAAGAGGTAAAGTTGATACTACACTCTTTGTTTTTGAAAAAGGGCAAGATTGTTTACTTGTGCAAATTTATGTTGATGATATTATCTTTGGTGCTACTAATGAATCTTTGTGCAAGAAATTCTCCAAGTTAATGCAAGGTGAATTCGAGATGAGTATGATGGGGGAGCTAAACTTCTTCCTTGGACTTCAAATTAAGCAATGCCAAGAAGGTATTTATATTTCGCAATCAAAGTATACAAAAGAACTTTTGAAGAAGTTCGGCATTGAAGAAGGAAGAACCGTCTCGACTCTATGGCAACCAATGTCAAAATTGACAAAGATGAAAAAGGCAAGACGGTTGATGAATCCAAGTATCGAGGTATGATTGGTAGTTTACTTTATTTAACCGCTAGTAGTAGACCGGACATTCTTCATGCCGTATGCCTATGTGCTCATTTTGAAGGAATCCAAAAGAATCTCATATGAGTGCCGTTAAACGGATTTTTCGATATTTGAAAGGCACTATTCAATATGGTTTATTTTATCCAAAGAATGAAATTTTTCTCTTAAAGGTTATAGTGATTCGGACTATGCGGGTAATATTGATGATCGGAAAAGTACTTCCGGATCATGTCAATTTTTAGGCGATTGCCTAGTTTCTTGGTTTTCAAAGAAGCAAAACGTGTTTTTCTCTTTCAACGGCGGCGGCCGAATATATTTCCGCCGCATTTTGTTGTACTCAACTTCTTTGGATGAAACAAACCTTAGCGGATTACAAATGCTCTTTTGAAAACGCACCTATCTTTTGTGATAATATATCCGCTATAAATATTGCTCAAAACCCGGTTCATCATAACCGTACTAAACATATTGAGATTCGACATCATTTTCTAAGGGATTGTGTTTCAAAACGAAAAATTGAGATATCGTTTGTGCCATCTCAAGATCAATTAGCGGACATTTTTACAAAACCGCTAACTTCCGAGACTTTTGCGTCCAATACGAGCTCGGTTAGGCATAATGCATATTGAATGAGGTCTACGTTTGCATTTTGCATGTTTTTAAAACTTAGGGGCGAAAAATCGGATTTTTGGTTGAAAATTCGGATTTTGAAAAATTTGACAAAACAAATGGTGAAGAGGTTGAGGCAACCGGTCGCCCTCAACGTCGACCGGTCGCCCTCAACCACACGATCGTCGCCCTAGGCCAAATTTTGGTTTAAGTTCGTTCTGTCTTGACATTTGTTATTTTCACTTCTTTTTGCCATTTTTCGTCCCGTTTGCCAAATGCACACAATTTTCACTCAAAATTGATTTTCATGCATTCAATTCATATCTTGGACCTTATATAGCATGTCTATCATCATCATTGCTCATCTTTTCCGATCAAATGGTAAGAATTTTCCTTACTTTGCTCAATTGGGTTGAACCCTTGAGTTTATGGCTTTCTTGTATATTTCTTGATATTTTTTGCTTATGATCTTGATGAGCTTAGTTATTATGTTGTATTGTATGATGTTTGATGTGAATTGGTGATGCAATTTTTGGCTTGGATCATTTACAAGGGCTATATACAACTCTTTTTATTTTTCACGCCCACAATGTGTTCGATGAAATGTCACAATGAATATTTCAACTTCTACATGATTCTCTCGCTTCCAAAAGTCTTCAATACTCATTGAGATCATGTTTTGGCAAATAAAACGAGCATATGAACTCTTCATGATACATTTCTCCCATTTTCCTTGGTTTTTAAGCCTAAATTGCTCAATGGTTGATAAACCATTTCTTTGGCGCACTTTGATATACTTCTATGATGTTTTTATCATCCTAACATTGTTTTTGATGATTCCAAAGGGGGAGAAACAGGAAATTGGCTCGTTAGCTCAAAGAAGCTAATAAAAGCTCATAATAAAAGCTATAAGCTATGGCTTATTAAGGCCATAAGTTGTGAAGAAAACTCAGTCCTATGATTGTTTTATGAACTTGTTTGCATGGATAATAAGTATTTGTGACAGGGGGAGCTTCTAAGCTCATGGAGTTGTTGTTTTTTTTGTAAAAGCTTGTGCTTCTAGCTTATGCAATATTTCTTATTAATGTGCTTGGTAATAGGGGGAGCTTTTGTAAAATGTTTTTAAACGGAAAGTTTACTCATAAACCGGAAAATTATTTTGTTTTTCGAAATCGTCTTCTTGAAAATTGTTTTGGTTTGTAATCATCAAAAAGGGGGAGTTTGTTAGATAAATGTTTTTATCATGATTTTGATGATTTTGTTCAAATGAGTTTTTATACCAAAACAATGTCCCTAAATGTTGTCCCAACACTTCCGATCGATCTAAAATGTTTTTACTATTTTTCGGAGTATTTCTTGAAGTTAATATTCGATTTAAAATTGGACAACACTTTTGTTTCAGCTCGACCGGTCGCCCTATAGGGCAACCCGTACCTGAGTTGAGTTTTGAAACAGAAAATGGGACGTAAGAGAAAATGGGGAGGGCGACCGGTCGACCAGGTGGGCGACCGGTGAGGGCGACCGGTCGACCGGTACCTGGGAGTGCCCTCTCAATTGCAGACTTCTCTGTTTTGATTTTCTATCAACCCCAACCGGTCAAGACCAAGGGCGACCGGTCGAACCCCCCCTCGACCGGTCCCCCTGTGTAAAAATTCGCAGAATTCTTTTCAATCTTATCCCTGTGCGACCGGTCGAACCCCTGTTTTGACAAAGAAACTATCCGTTGCATTTTTGCATGACTTTTCCCTATTTTGTGGGATTGATTTCTAACACTATATTGATGATTTTAAATGGTTTCTTTTGCAGCAAATCACTCCCCAAGGAGGAGCCAATGTCTGGAAATCAAAGCCAAGACCTCTCCTATAAATAGAGGCTTCATTCAAGCAACAAGATACAACACTCTATACAAGCAAAGAGCAAACAAAGCAAACACTTTCATATATCTTGTTGTATTAGCCTTAGCACTTTCACTTGCACAAATTTGAGGTCTAGGCTCTCAATTCTTGATTACACTTGTACTCATATTGTATCAATCATTATTGAGTTGTAATCTTGATTTTGGTCATCATTCAACACAAGACATCCTTGTGAGTGTTCTTGTGGTAAGAATACACTTGGGTGATCTAGGTGATAGGTGTTTGAAGGTTGTGGTAATCTTCAAAGGTGTTGTAAGAGGATTGTGGTAATCCTCAAGGTGGTGTAAGAGGGTTGTGGTAATCCTCAAGGTGTTGTATTAATTTTTGGTAAATTAATAAAATCTTTTTTCCTTTTGAAATCCATCCCGGATATACTGGGGTGGTAGAGGATTAGGCCCTAGGTGGGTTGAACCTCTTTAAATCGACGAGTGTTGTTTTATTTCCGCATTTACATTCTCGTCTTTGTTTGATTATTCGAAAAAGAGGGCAAAATCTGAAAAACCGAGATAATCTATTCACCCCCCCTCTAGATTATCGTAGCCACTTGGACTAACAATAATAACTCAGTATTGTGTTGAAAATGGAATTGCTCATGAATTATCAGCGGCAAGAACTCCACAGTAGAATGGAGTAGCTGAAAGAAGGAACATAACTCTGAAGGAAGACGCAAGGACCATGTTAGCTGAAGTTGGATTGCCTAAGAGATTTTGGGATGAAGCTATTAACACAACATGCTATACTCAAAATAGATGCATGATAAACAAGCAATTAACCAAGACTCCCTATGATATTTGGACAGGGAGAAAGATAAATGTTGGATATTTTAGAATATTTAGATGTAAATGTTTCATCCATAACAATGGCAAAGATAATGTGAAGGCTTTTGATGCTAAAGTTGATGAAGGTACCTTTTTGGGATACTCAGCTGAGAGCAAAGCTTATAGAGTGTTGAACAAGAGGACTATGGTCACAGAAGAGTCTATCCATGTGGTTTTTGATGAACCTAATTTAAATGGAGAAGACATTGAAAAGTTAGCTGACAAGCTGAATCAGCCAACAATACAGAAAAGTCCTTATGTTGAAACTGAAGCTAGAGCAAGCAACCCAGATGAAGATGAGATAGCTGAATCTCAAATGCAGTTGGATAGTCTGTAGCTGAATGAAGATGAAAGAGTTGTTCAAGATAACTTAGCTGCGACACGGCTGAATCCAGCAGACTTACTCCAACCTGATGTGAGATGGTTGAGAGACCATCCACCAAAGTTAGTTATTGGAGATGTTAGAGATGGCATAAGAACTAGATCCAGAGCACATCAAGAAGCAATGTTCACTTGTTTCATTTCCCAAATAGAGCCTAAAGATGTGTCTCAAGCATTGGATGACACACATTGAATTCAAGCCATGCAAGAAGAGCTGAATCAGTTTGATAGAAACAAAGTATGAGAATTGGTGCAGAGGCCAACCCATCAGAATGTAATTGGCACAAAATGGGTTTTCAGGAACAAGATGAATGAAAAAGGATCTGTTGTAAGAAACAAAGTAAGACTGGTAGCCAAAGGGTATTGCCAAGAAGAGGGTATAGATTTTGATGAAACCTTTGCTCCTGTTGCAAGATTGGAAGCTATAAGAATGTTTTTTGCTTATGTTGCACATAAGAACTTCACTGTGTATCAAATGGATGTGAATAGTGCTTTTCTGAATGGTCTGTTAGAGGAAGAAGTCTATTTTGAACAACCTCCAGGTTTTGAGCAGAAAACTATTGGAGGTAAGGTATAGAAGCTCAAGAAAGCATTATATGGATTGAAACAAGAACCAAGAGCATGGTATGATACATTGTCTTAATTTCTAACTGACAATAGATTCACCAAAGGCAAAGTTGATAGAATGCTCTTCAGAATTCAAGATGGAGAGAGTATACTTCTTGTTCAAATATATGTGGATGATATTATTTTTGGATCCATAAACAAAGAACTGTGTGATAAGTTCTCAAACCTCATGCAATGTAAATTTTAGATGAGCATGATGGGAGAGCTGACTTTCTTCTTAGGACTTCAAGTCAAGCAATTGAAGGATGGAACCTTCACAAGTCAAACAAAATATACCAGAGATTTAATGAAGAAATTTGGTATGGAAGAGAAGTCTTCTGTGAAAATACCAATGAACACATCAGCCAAGATGGACATGGGTGCAGATGGCAAGGCTGTAGATCAAACAAGATATAGAGCACTCATTTGATCATTGCTCTATTTAACAGCAAGTAGGCCATACATCACCTTTGCAGTAGGTGTATGTGCAAGATTTCAATCTGCACCAAAGGAGAGCCACATGACTGCAGCTAAGAGAATCCTAAGATATTTGAAGGGATGCTAGGAAGTTGGCTTATGGTATCCAAAGGAATGTGGATTCAAGCTTATTGGTTACTCAGACTCAGATTATGTTGGATGTAGAGTTGACAGGAAAAGTACTTCAGGTACATGTCAAATGCTTGGAAATAGATTGGTTTCTTGGTTCAGTAAGAAACAAAACTCAATAGCAACATCCACAGCTGAAGCAGAGTACAAGTCTTATGGATGAGATAGCAGTCGAGAGACTATAAGATTGAAGAAAAAGATATTCTAATTATGTGTGATAACACTAGTGCTATTGCAATCACTCATAATCATGTGTTGCATTCAAGAACAAAGCACATTGATGTCAGATATCACTTCATAAGAGATCATGTTGATAAGAAAGACATCACTTTGGAATACATCTCAAACTGATATTTTCACCAAGCCTCTATGTGAATCAAGGTTTGAAGAACTCAAGAATGAGTTTGGTTTAATTGAGCTGAGTTGAAACTCAGAAGACTCAATCAGCAGAGAAAAAAGATGAGAAAATAAAAACAGAGCAAGTTTTACACTTCAGCCAAGTGAAACAGTCTTATCAAGAAGTCAGTTATATCGAGTTTGATGACAGCTGAGTCACTTCATGAGAAGAGGGAATAAGAGTTAAGTCACGTTGGATATAAGTTGAATCATTTATGAGCTAAGTGACAAAAACACGGTCGTTTTAAATGAGTAGGAATGTTTTTAAGGATGACGTGAGCATAGTAATGACGGTGTAGGTCCCAAAGGGTGTGAGTGTAAGGTTTAGAAGGGGGGGTTGAATAAACCTTACCAACTTTTCGATTTAGTCCTTTTAAAACGTTCAGAGTTAATATTTCATAGATGAGTCCTTGATGGACAGCTAAGTTAGTTAATCAGCAGAATTAGCCACTCAACAGGCTCGACTGAGCTGTTGATAGAATAACTCAGCTGTTTTGACTAAAACTTAACTTGAATGTGATATGTTTTCAGCGGAAGACTTAACACCCTTGAATTTGGTTAAGTTTGTTTTAATACTTGGTTTTAGCACTTTGTTGATTATCAATTGGATAGCAAATTTATCAGTAGATATTAAAGTAATGTGCAGAAATTAAAGTGTTGAAATGTAAATGACACAATAATTTTTTATAGAGGTTCGAAGATGGGGTAATTCTTCTAATCCTCTCTTCTCCAACTGCTGGAGGAATCCACTAAGTATTGATCAATATACAAAGTGGTTAATGATCCGATGCAAGTCTTAATCACACACGGTGACTTGATCCTTTGGGACTCGATCCGGAGATTCCTTCGTCACACACCGGGGCTTCTCGTGACGACTCGCCTTCTTTACAGGCGCTTGCCTTTGCTACTACAACCCACTTGCTCAAGCTTCTTGGATTTGATCACGAAGCTCTCCAAAAACTTGAGACTGGTTCGACCTTGAACCTTCCTACAATCCTCCGTGGAATGTAGACCCCTTGATTCTTCAAATGTTTCCTCTTCAACTGATTGAAGTCGTCTTTCCTTCACAGGTGAGTGTTGGATTGATTTCCTTCGTAATGTAGGCTCGAGGATTGAACTTGTATGATTTGAGAATATTTTTGGTTACAAATATTGCTTTTCTTGCTTCGTATTTGTTTTCTGATTGTCAAGGTAACCAACTACCTCTCAAATAGATTCCTCAGCCTTTTATAGTGTTCTTTTAAAAATTTGCCCGTTGAAGAGATATGCTAATTTTCAAAAGACACTTGTGGTCGTTGGCTTGTCTTGCTGTAGTCCTTGGAATTGACATTTCCTCGTATGAATGATTTTTCAAAGATTTCGAGTTCTCGACACAGTGCGATGCTTCCCATTGGTTTATTCCTTTTGCACGCTTCTGGGACTGAGCACTTTAAGAAAGGCAGTATGGAAGTATTACTTGTTTAAGTAATTCTCTTGACTTATGTGCAACGAATCTCTTTCAGTTGCCTCGACTTGACTGCATTTCCTTGACTTCCCCAGGTGACTTCGAGTCAGCTTCCAATCATTGGATGACTCATCTGTCACTTCAACTTGAGACTTGGCTATCTTTCGTTGACTTGACTGACACTTCACTCAGCTGCATCTCAGCTGCACCTTCAGCCGAGTTCCTGTCTTCTCTTCTTTGCCATACTCAGCTGCCTCACAGTGGAGTCTTCCTTTTAGTCTCCAGTTGTCTTCTTGCATGTTCAGGCATAGCTGACTTAACTCAGCTCGACCAGCCCTATCTATTACAATGCAATTTACAACAAAAATGGGGTGCCAACTTTCTATTTTAAGTTTTACATGGAATTCATCCAAATCTAAAAACTAATTTCCCAACAATTTCCCCATTTTTGATGATGCCAAAACTTAAACCATTCACACAATAATTAAACAGCAAAGATACGTACAGACAATGTAGAATCACAGAATGTATGCGTAGAATCAATCTTTTATTGATCATAACATTCTTGTTCTTTACACAGCTGTTTACAGAGTGTATCAGAGCTTTAAACATAACTTAATGTAACCATGCTATTCTATATCTACGCAAGTATAGAAATTATACAATTTTATTCGATGTACAGAAGACTTACATAAAGATGTATTTACATATATAGTAAAATACATGAAGGGGTGGACAGCAACACTTCATATCCTTCGTTGCCTCCTTCTTTCCTCTTCTTCAGCTCTGTCTTCTTCTGATCTATTCTTCTTCTTCTCGTCTTCAGCTGCTTTCTTTTTCTCATATGCTTTTCTGGCAGCTTCATCTCTTCTTTTTCTCTCTTGCCTTTCTTCCCACAAAGTGAGTTTGTCTTCTATTTTCTTCTTCAATACTCTTCACATACTCGGCATTGTTCTTAGCCACTTGCAAAGTTGGCTACTTCATCGAATCCGGCCCAATAGATCCCTCCTTTCTTGCCTGGATCTATATACTCAATGTTTTGGCGAGGTCTAGGTCCGAAACCTCTTCCTTCTCTATCGCTTTTTCCTCTCGCCTGGGCGTGTATTGTACAAGGGCCTTCTTTTTCCCGGTGAGTGACTAGCGGAGTGACCAAGCAGAGTGATCGCCAAGAGTCGCCGCCATCGCCTTCTTCACATAGCTTGAGGCCTTTTTCCCAATACAAATCCCAGTGCTTGAGCCATGGACATATTTGCGAAGTAACCCTGATGCGAGCGTCCAATTCATCAACAGATCTTGGCTCGGTTCCGACGCCCCGAAATGGCATAGGTGTATCCGTTTGTTGGAATGCCTCCATGTTGTTTCGAATATCCATAACTCGGGCATCCATCTTTCCTTCCACCTCCTTCATCCCAGCCTTCAACTATCTTTCTTTTCGGCCATGGGTACCGCAGATGTTGGAGCGCAGAGTCACGGATGTTTGCTGATGCTATCAGCTATGACAAGACCTTGTTGGGGGGTTTTAGCAATCATCAAGGTCATATCTTTTGAACCTTCCCCCTTAACAGATTTTCCTTTATTCTATCTTCTCTGTTTCTTAGTTGTCTTTCCCTTCACAGTTGCGTCCACCTTTTCAGCTTCCGATTCTTTCAACGCCTTTAGGTATTTCTCTTCCCCCTTTTTGGCATCATCAAAGGAGAGAGAAACCCTTGGAAACAAGCTAGCAATCATGAAGTCTAAGCGGCTGATAGCTGAGTTATGCTTCGAATCTGCTGCGGAGTATGCTGCACGGAATTCAGAGCGGGTGGCATTGGATTCAGCTGTCACCAGCTTCATTTCAGCCATGAGGAGGCTGAACTTCCTATCCATGTTCTCCTCTACGCGCAGGAGCTTTTTCTTATTATATTCACGCGCAGGAGCTCTTTCTTCACAAGGGTGTCGTCAGACCCCTGTTTGATCATGCCGTCGAAATCCACAGTAGACCCAGTGTGGATTTGCTTTCCCAACTTGACAAAATTGTGAGTAGATGCCATTTCTTGATGTTTTACCGAACGAAACTTTGAAAATGAACTTTGAAGATTTGTAGGGTTTTGAGAGAAAATTTCTTTCTTTGCTTTCGAGAGAGATGAACAGTTTTGGTAAAGTGAGAGAAAATTGGAAGAAATGGTATATGTATGGGTTATGAAAGGACGTGCGGGTGGTTTTTGAAATTTGATCAAGATCAATGGCTTAGATTTTGCACGCCGATTAACATTTAATTTCTCACATTTAATGCGGTAGCATTTATATCTCATAAGCTTGGTGTGCAGCTTTTGACTGTACACGTCATAATTATGCTGACGTCATTCTTAAAAACATTCCCGCTTAGTAAAAACGACTACATTTTTGTCACTTTGCTCATAAATGACTCAGCTTATTCCTTAGCTGATTTAACTCTTCTCTCTTTGCACATAGATACTCAGCTGTCAGTTAACTTGACACAGCTGATTCTCCGATACGGCTGATTCACTTAGCTGATTCAAGAGTTCAGCCCTTTTTCATCTTTTCGTGTTTCATCTCTTTTCTTTGACTCTTTTGAGTGTCAACTCAGCTCAATTATCCTTAACTCATGCTTGAGTTCTTCAAATCTTGATTCACATAATGGCTTTGTGAATATATCTGCTAACTGCTTATCAGTTGAGATATATTCCAAGGTGATGTCCTTCTTTTCAACATGATCTCTTATGAAGTGATATCTGACATCAATGTGCTTTGTTCTTGAGTGCAACACAGGATTTGGAGTGATTGCAATTGCACTTGTGTTATCACACATAATTAGAATTTCTTTTTCTTGAACTTCATAGTCTCTCAGTTGTTGTCTCATCCATAAGACTTGGGCACAACAGCTGCCCGCAACTATGTATTCTGCTTCAGCTGTGGAGGTAGCTATTGAATTTTGCTTCTTGCTAAACCAGGAAATTAGCCTATTTCCAAGCATTTGACATGTACCTGAGGTACTCTTCATGTCAACTCTACATCCAGCATAGTTAGAGTCTGAGTAACCAATTAGCTTGAATCCACCTTCCTTAGGATACCATAAGCCAACTTCTTGGATTCCTTTCAAATATCTCAAGATTCGTTTGGTTGCAGTCATGTGGCTTTCTTTTGGAGCAGATTGAAATCTTGCACATACACCTACAACAAAGGTGATGTCTGGCCTACTTGCTGTGAGATAGAGCAATGATCCAATAAGTGCTCAGATCTTGTTTGATCTGTGCTTGCCATCCGCATCCATATCCATTTTGGTCGATGTATTCATTGGTATTTTCGAAGACTTCTCTTCCATGCCAAATTTCTTCATTAAATCTCTGGTGTATTTTGTCTGACTTATGAAGGTTCCATCCTTCAGCTGTTTTACTTGGAGTCCTAGGAAGAATGTCAGCTCTCCCATCATGCTCATTTCAGATTTGCCTTGCATAAGATTTGAGAATTTATCACACAACTCTTTGTTTGTGGATCCAAAGATGATGTCATCCACATATATTTGAACAAGTAGTATACTCTTCCCATCTTGAATTCTGAAGAGTGTTCTATCCACTTTGCCTTTTGTGAATCCGTTCTCAATCAGAAACTGTGATAATGTATCATACCATGCTCTTGGTGCCTATTTCAATCCATGTAAAGCTTTCTTGAGTTTGTATACTTTATCTCCAAGAGTCTTCTCGCTGCTCAAATTAATGGAGGTTGTTCAACATATACTTCTTCCTCCAATAACCTATTAAGGAATGCACTCTTTACATCCATTTGATATACATTGATGTTCTTGTGAACAACATAGGCAAGAAACATCCTTATGGCTTCCAATCTTGCCACAGGAGCAAAAGTTTCATCAAAATCTATTCCTTCTTCTTGGCAATACCCTTTGGCTACCGATCTTGCCTTGTTTCTTACCACATAACCTTCCTCATTCATCTTGTTTCTGAACACCCATTTAGTGCCAATAACATTTTGATGGGTAGGTCTTTGAACCAATTCCCACACTTTGTTTCTTTCAAACTGATTCAGCTCTTCTTGCATGGCTTGAACCCAATGTGTGTCATCTAATGCTTGTGACACATCTTTTGGCTCTATTTGTGAGATGAAACAAGTGAACATAGCTTCTTGTTGGGTTCTGGATCTAGTTTTTACACCTTATCTTACATCTCCAATGATTAGTCTTGGTGGATGGTCTCTCACCATCTTACATCAAAGTTGGAGTAAGTTAGTCAGATTCGATCGTCTTCCAATTGTGTTATTTTGATCAGCTCTCTCATCA
The DNA here is from genome assembly GCA_016081115.2 of Rehmannia glutinosa. Classification (NCBI taxonomy): domain Eukaryota; kingdom Viridiplantae; phylum Streptophyta; class Magnoliopsida; order Lamiales; family Orobanchaceae; genus Rehmannia; species Rehmannia glutinosa. The sequence continues at coordinate 295,595 of JABTTQ020001938.1, forward strand.
TCACTTAGCTGCATATTTCCCATTGTCTTTGAGACTCGGCTATCTCATCTTCATCCGGGTTTATAATTCCGCCTTCACTTAAACATAGGGACTCTTCGCATGGTTGGTCGATTGATTTTATTAGCCGACTCTTCGATAACTTCTCCATTTACATTGGGTTCATCAAACACCACATGAATTGATTCTTCGTAACCATTGTCCTATTGTTGAGCACTGTGAGGCTTTTCTTTTTCGGTGAGTATCCTAAGAAGATACCTTCATCAGCCTTTAGCATCAAAAGCCTTTAAATTATCTTTGCCATTGTTGTGTATGAAGCATTTGCATCCAAATATTCTAAAGTATGCAACATTTGGCTTTCTCCTGTCCAAATCTCATAGGGAGTCTTTGTCGGTTAATCATTTTATCATGCATCTATTTTGAGTATAGCATGCTGTGTTTATTGCTTCAGCCCAAAAATCTTTTAGGCACCCCTGCTTCTGCTAACATGGCCATTGTTGCTTCTTTGAGAGTCCTGTTCCTTCTTTCTGCAACTCCATTTTCTTTGTGGAGTCCTTGTCGGGCGATAATTCATGACCAATACCATTTTCAACACAATATCGAGTTATTATACCATTGACAAACTCGGTTCCTCTGTCGATCTTATTTTGATAATGGTTTGACTCTTCTCATTTTGGATTCTCTTCATCAGCTGTGGTAGTCGCTGCAGAGTTTCTTTCTTCTTACACATGAATATTGTCCATGTATATCTAGAGTAGTCATCTACTACCACCAAGGTGTATTTCTTCCCATTTATGCTAGCTGGTTCAACTGGACCAAATAGATCCATATGTAGCATGTGCAATATTCTTGTTGAAGATGGACATGTCTTTTCTTTGAATGATGATTTGATTTGTTTTCCCATCGGCATGCATCACATACACTCTCCTTCTTGTATCTCGAGTCTGGAAGTCCGTCCACAAGATTGCTCCTTGCAAGTTGTTAATTGTTTTGAAGTTCAGGTGACTTAGCTTCTTGTGCCACAGCCAACTTGATTCAGCTGTGCTCTTTGCTAGCAGACAAGTGCTTGGTGTTGCAGTTAACCAATATACCACATACATGTTCTTCTGTCTGCATCCTTGCAACACTACTTGATTAGATTGATGTTCTTGATTTGGCACACTCCATATTGAATCCAACATTATAGCCCTTGTCACAGAGTTGACTTATGCTTAGTAAGTTGAAATTGAGGCCTTCAACATATGCAACATCTGTAATTTCTAATCCATTTTTCTTGATGGATCCAATGCCTTTTATTTCTCCTGGAGCTTCATTTCCTCCAAATATGACTTTTGCACCTCTAACCTCCTTGAATTTTGACAGATTTTTCTTATTTTCTGTCATGTGTCTGGAACAGCCACTATCCATGTACCAGGTTCCTTGGCACTCAGCTGCTCCTTGAACCTGTAATCAAGGAAATTAGGTTTTAGGTACCCATACTTGCCTGGGTCCAGAGGGGTTAGTATTGTAAGATGATCCAACCAACCTATAACCAAATGATTTGACTCTAAGAGGTTGCCATCTATCAGTGCCATAATCATAATTAATTTTAGCAAATTGCTTGGGGATTTTAGGTTCATACAGCTGTCTCTTTTGTCTGTATGCTTGTGTATGTGTTTTAGCAATTGCTTTGTTTGGTTAGTTGTGATATCTTTGAGTATAGTGCCCAAGTGCATATGTGTGCTGATGATAGCTCTTTTGCCTTTGGAATGGCCTTTGCTGAGTCTTAGGCCTTTGGCATTTAGGCTTATATTCCATAGATCTTTGCTGATGGTTCACATTATTCCAATCAGCTTGGCTTGGATAATTTCTACAATTCCCATCATATGTATTCCTTTTATAGAATTTCTGGGGCTTTTGGTAGCTCTGTTTCTTCTTTACAGAGTACTTCATGTTTGGAGTTTGCTGAGGAACTCGGTTGGATTTCTTCTCAGCTGTCCTCTCAGCACACTCAACTGGCTGTTTTCCTTTTCCTTTATAACCAAGGCCAATTTGCTTGTGATTGTGCTTTAGAATAAATGTATGTGCACCATTTGGAGTTTTGGATTTTTGAGATGCTTCATTACTTGAAGATCCTTTTTCCAAAATCACTTTTGGAGCTTGACATAGCACAGAGGAATTAAATCTTAAGCCTGTCTTATCTCCACATTCTCTTTGACTCATAATAAGATCATCCAAGGATTTAGATGCCTTAGTGAATGAGGCAATCACATTTTTGAGGTCATTCTCTCCCTTTTCTATAGCAGCTATCTCTGCAATTAACTTAGCTTTTTCAGCCTTTAGACTTTTATTCTCATCAGCTATGTGACTTAGAGTGCTCAGCTCCTTAGTCAGCTGTGAGTTTTGGCTTTTGAGTAGGCTGTTTTCCTCATTTAGTAGTGCGTGTGAGGATTTAATGTGTTCAAAGTCTTTCATCATTTTGCCTAATGAATCATAAAGATCAGTGGGTGATGAAGTGTGTGTGTCACAATCATTGTCACTAGAACCGAGTGTGATGAGTTAGAGTGTACCTCATCTTCTTGGTCGAGGTTGGTCTTGTTCTTTGGCCATTAGACGGATCAAGGCTTCTTCTTCGAGTCACTTGAGTAGTCGGCTTCACTACTCTCTCGAGTCTCTTTGTGCCTTCGACTTGACTGTCTCGGTGATCTCTCTGCGGCCTCAACATTGCCTTTTTCTTCTCTTGTCTTCTTTCTCTCAAGACTTTTCTTTCCTCTTCATTCATGTATTTGTTGACTACGAGGATATGGGCATTCAATGGCATAGTGGCCGGGTTGCCTGCAGTTCAGATAAATTTTCAACCTTTTGATCGATCCTTTCCATCTTCGATTGTCGGCTCTTTGATACTCAATCCTTTGATGCTCTGTTCTTTTGGGTGTCCTATCTTTTCTTGACTTGGAGGGAGCTGAGTGTCTTACGGAGGATTCACCTTTGCTGTTTTGTAATTCTTGTTGAAGAATTTGTTAAACCTTTTAACCATCAGGGCAATCTCCTTTTGGTCAATGACTTCCTTGACCTCAGCTCTTTTACCATCCTTAACTATTAGAGCAACTGTTTTGGGCACAGCTGTCTCCTCTTGGTCTTTTCTTCTCAGCTCAAATTCGTAGGCTTTGAGATCTGAGAATAACTCGTGGTTGGATGTCTTTGATAGGTCCATGGAGTGTCTCAGGGCCATGACTTTCATTTCCCACTCAGCTGGGAGACTTCTTTGAATTTTCATACATATTTCCTTCTGTATATATATTCTTTTCCAAGTGCAGATAGTTCATTACTAATTTCTGTGAACCGAGCATCCAGTTGATCCAAGGTTTCTTCTGCAAGCATCTTAAAATCAAGGTTAACTTGTCCCACATTTCTTTTGCCGTTTTGCATGATTTGACTTTGTTGAACATGGCTTTGTCCAAGGTTTTGTAAAGAATGTCCTTGGCCACGTTGTCCAGGTTATATCTTTTCCTGACATCATTTGTCCATTCAGCTCTTGGTTTTTCAACCATAGCTGGTCTGGGAGAAGCATCCTCTTCTCCTTCTGCTGCAGCTCTCCTTGCAGCTGGGTTCACTTTTAAGATTTGGAGTGGCCCATCTTCTATCACTATCCACATTTCATCGTGTAATGCTGATAGATGAGCCTGCATACGAATTTTCCAATCATCAAATTCCTCAATTGTGAACATAGGATGCGTGTCAAATTTGCTTCCATGATAATAACTTTGCTGAATAAAAGAGTTTTGAGAGATCAAGTGCTAAAGCAAGCTTTGAAAAATTTGGAGATCTAGTTCAGTAACCAGTGCGGAAGGCTCAATAAACCAACCGCTCTGATACAACTTGTAGGTCCCAAATGGTGTGAGTGTAAGGCCACATCAAATTCCGATGACGCTGATGAGACAGATGAGGACCAGGTCACTCAAATGGAAAAACCTATAGAGACCGAAGATGCTGTTAAGACAGCTGAGGCTCAGTCCGCTGAACAAACACATTCAACTGCTCAAGCTGAAATAGAGTCGATCATGAGCTACCACAGTAAGCTTGATAAGGACTCAACGGTTCAATAGCAGGCTCCCACAGCTACGACATCTGTCGATGACGCTGCCACAGCCGAGGCACAAAAAGCTGGTTCATTGCAGGAAACTCAAGGACAAGTCTCCCAACATGGAGTTTCGGGGATATCGTTTGTCCATAAAGATGTTTTTGAAGATATTTTTCCATTATTTGTTGAGATGTCGACATGGAGGAAGAGTCGCCGAGAGATCAAGAGAAGTATTCGATGCAAGAAGATCCCGTCATTCCTCTGATTCAATTGTGCTAATGGACTTTAATCTCGATGCGTGTGGCCAAAAGTCGAGTCAAATCCGACGGTGAGTTAAAGTGAACCCTTCAAGAAGATGTGAAGAGATTGAGAAGATAGAACGCCACGGGACAATCGGTATGCAACCCTCACTACCGATTTGAGAGGGATCGTAGTTCTAATAAGGGAATGGGTTGTTGCCGTGACGCCATGCGTTGAGCAGTCCGCTACTTCAAGGCCTTATTTGGCAAGATGCTAGTGTGGAGTGCGGATACTTTAAAGTTTCAGCAAAGAATGAAAGAGCATATGGTCAGGATGGAAACCGCACATAAGTCGGACATGGAGCTACTCAATCATTACCACCAGAGCGAGATTGTGCGCCTAAAGGACAACATGGATCACAAATTACGTCTTCTAATGGCCAAGATGAAATTGGTGACGGTGAGTCGAAGGCTACTTGGTCAGAATTCCGAAAAGCCAACTCCACTGCGGACAGCAAGCAAAATTAAACCATCAGCCGACTGGATTTCTTACTGAGCGGACTATTCTCTGGGCTAACCCTTTCATTTGGTGATGATGCCAAAAATAGGGAAGATGAGGACCTAAAGGGATTTAAGGAGGAGAAGCGGAGTGATAAGGAGACGAAGAAAAGTGACAACACTGAGGGGGAAGGAAGTTCAAAAAACCTTCCTTTGAAACTGATGTATGCTGAAACAACGCAGCTAGGTGATGTCACAGCTTCCATTCTAAGTAAGTTACCCCAAAATTTGTCCATTGAGAAGAAAGTTGAGTTGGCCATGAAAGAATCAAAGAAGGCCATCGAAGCTGCATTCGAGGAGGTACCTGAGAAGCAATCAACTCGTGTTCAAGAGATTATAGTATGGTGGTCCTCCAGCCGGAAAGGACTATGCTACAATTAAGCCCCCAAGAGGTATTATCATGCTTGATCTTTGGATCTAAGCCCGGATCTCTAGAGGAATTTCATACTCTAGAAGTAGAAGGTTATTTTCCAAATATGACGTGCCACAAGCCGGGATTTGTATTGGGAGAAAGGATTGGATTTGTCTAAATCGGTGATCGGTGATAAGCAACCAACTTCTAGCGATCACTCATTGGAAAGTCAAAAGCTCTATCTACAAAGATACTCCCCGGAAGAAGAGGAGCTGAGTCAGTAAGGGGAAGACATGGTGGCAGTGGGAGAGGTTCTCAACCACGGCCAAGACCAAAGGATGTTGAGTATGTGGATCCAGAAAAGAAGGGTCTCATATATTGGGCTGGATACGATCACCTTGCTAACCTTGAAGTTGAACGCAAGAACACTGAAACAATAAGGAGACAAGAAGCTGAGAATGAGAGAGCGAATCGCGATTGGCTTGAGAGGCAGTGAAGGGATGACCCTGCTTTTAGGAGAGCTTATGAGAAGAAGAAGCGAGACGAAGAGGAGAAAAAGAGGAAGAGAGCTGAAGATAACAGGAAGAGAGTTGAGAATGAAGAGAGAAGAATGAAGCAGCAAAGGCATTGAAGTGTGTTGCGAACCCGTTCATGTACTTTACTTTGTTGTAAATACATAAATGTAAGTCTTCTGTAATAGCTCTGTGAATTTCCCTGTAATGTTCATTCTCTATGTAACTTAGCTGAAATACATGTTGAATTGTTGTATTTGTGTATAGCTCTGTTACTTGATCTAAACAGCTTTGTAAAGGACGAGAATGCTATGATCAATAAAATGATTATTGAGAAGCATACATTCTTTGTTACTGCACTGCTTGTATTTTTTTGCTGTTTACTTATGTTGTGTGTTCTAAGTTTTGGCATCATCAAAAAGGGGAAAATTGTTAGGAAATTTATTTGTTAGAATTTGATGATACTATGTAGAACCTAGACTAGAAAGTTGGCACCCCATTTTCCTTGTAATTTAGTATTGTAATGAGATAGATGGAAGAGCCGAGTTAAGTCGACTAAGTAAAGATTACAAGAAGTCATCTGCGGACTAAAATGAAGACAGACTGTGTGTCAGCTGAGTATGGTCTAGAAAGAAGTCAAGGACTAGACTGAAGGAGAGTCAGCTGAGGAACAGCTGTGACAAGTGTCAGTCAAGTCAACTTAAAGAGCCAAGTCTATCAGTTGAAGTGATAGTTGAGTCAATCCTATGATTTAAGCAGACTTAAGTCACCTGGGGTAAAGGCAACAGTCAAGTCAAGACAACTGACTTAGATCCGTTGGAATAAAGTCAAGAATATTACTCAATATAGTAATATGTCAAGATGTCAGGTCTTAAAGTGTTTGGCCCAGAAATATGCAAAAGAAATGAGGCAATGGGACACATTGCATCTTGTGTCAGAACCTGTAAAGCTGAAGAGCCAATTAATACGAGGAAAGGTCAACATCACAAGTGTTGCAAACCAAGAAAAGACAAGCCAACGAACACAAAGTGACATTTTGAAACAAACCTATCTCTTCAACGGGCAAATTTCAAATGTGCACTATAAAAGGCTAAGGAAGCATTTGAGAAAAGGTTACCTTGATTACCTGAACCTAGCAAGAGCAAGCATTATTCAAGCAATTAACCTGCAATATTCTCAAAGCATTTCAAGACATTCCTGAAGCCTAAAACTCGAAGAAACTTGATCCAACACAAGCTGTGAAGGAGAGACAACTTCAATCAGTTGAAGAGAAAAACATTTGAAGACAAAAAAAGGTTCTACTTTCCAAGTTGAAGGACTGTAGAAAGGTTCAAGGTCGAACCAAGTTTCAAGTTTGTTGGAGGGCTTTGTGATCAAATCCAAGAACTTGAGAAGTGAGCTGAAGTAGCCAGGAAGCTGCCTCGTAATGAAGCTGAGTCGCAAGAGAAGCCAGTTGTGTGATCAAGGCTGTCTCTAGGTTGTTCACTACTTTGTAACTTGATTTGTTACTTAGTGGATTCCTCTAGGAGTTGGAGAAGAGTGGATTAGAAGAATTACCCCATCTTCCAACCACTATAAAAATTACTTATGTCAATTTACTTTCAACACTTACTTTCCTGCATTTACTTTATATCTGCTGCTAGTTAATAATTGCTATCCAACAGATAAATAACTAAGTGCTAAAACAAGTGTTTAAAACAAGCTTAAAATCAAGTAAAGGGTGTTAAGTCTTCCGCTGTTAAAAACCAAATCAACTAAGTTAAGTATTTGGCTTAAGCAACCGAGTTATACTATCAACAACTCTATCGAGTCTGTTGAGTGGGTAACTTAGTTGAATAGCCAACTTAGCTGTCCTCCAAGGACACAACTGATTTGAGTCAACTCTGTTGAACAATCTTAAAAGGACTAAAATAATAAATTTTGTAAGGTTTATTCAAACCCCCCCTCATCTAATCATTACACCACAGCCCTTGGGACCTACAGAAGAGAAGACTGGTAAGGAGAAGAGAATGGCATTCGATGCTTGGAGTCAAAGCGACTTCCTATGCTGGAACTACATTCTCAACGGACTGGTCAACACATTGTATAATGTGTATTGTTCGGTAAAGACTGCTAAAGAGCTGTGGAGTTCTTTAGTGAAAAAGTATAAAATGGAAGATGCTGGCACAAAGAAATTTATTATCGGCAAATTCCTTGAGTTCAAGATGGTTGACACCAAGACGGTGATCAGCCAGGTTCAAGAGATCCTGCTCATTCTGCATGAAATAATTGCATAAGGAATTGTTTTGAGTGAATACTTTCAAGTAGCTACTATTATCAAGAAGCTACCGTCTCTGTGGAAGGATTTTAAATACCTGAATCATAAGCGGAAGGAGATGGGGCTTGAAAACTTAATTGTCAGATTGTGAATTGAAGAAGACAATCGCAAGTCTGAAATTAAGTCTGGCAAGCTTCCAATGGAGGCAAAGGCAAACTTGGTGGAGCCCAATGCTAGCAAGAAGTGAAAGCACCCAGGGAATAATCAGAAACATGGGAAGGCTAAAAAGTTCAAAGGAAACTGCTTCAACTGTGGAAAGTCGAACCACAAGGCTAAAGATTATCTTCTTCCTAAGAAAGCCAATCGGAACCAGGTGCATGTGACCGAGGACAAATCAGTACCAATTGATATGTCCGAGCTTAATCTCTCGGCTTTTGTGTTTGAAGCCAATAGGTGTTACATGGTGGATAACCTGAGAGAATGGTGGGTGGACACAGGTGCTATCGCCACATATGCTCCGACAATGACATGTTCTCAACATATACTCCTATCAACGGAAGGAAGTTATACATGGGGAATCATGCAACTTCTGAAATTGCTAGTCTTGGCAATGTGGTGCTGAAGATGACCTCGGGCAAGGAGCTGACCCTAGGTGATGTCCTTCATGTTCCAGACATTCGGAAGAATTTAGTGTCAGGATCGTTGTTGGTCAAGGCAGGGTTTAGACTAGTATTTGAGGCTCAAGAGTGTGTATTAATGAAAAATGGACAGTTCACAGGGAAGGGATACTTAGATAATGGATTGTTCAAGATGAATGTAATAAATGTACTCCGAAACTTTGAAAGTAATAAAATTAATGCTTCTTCTCATTTGCTTGAGTGTTCAAATTTATTGCATGTTAGATTATGACATGTTTAAAACTTTGAAAATGTTAGTAAACTTGGAATTACTACCTAATTTTAAAATAGATTCACATCACAAGTGTGAAATCTGTGTTGAGGCAAAAATGGCCAAAACACCATTCCACTCGGTGGAAAGAGAAACAGAACCTCTAGAGTTAATTCACAGTGATATATATGATTTAAAGTTTTTGCAAACTAGAGGTGGAAAAAAGTATTTTGTTACTTTTATCGATGATTGCACAAGATATTGTTATGTATCTCCTTTGAGAAGTAAAGATGAGGCCTTAGAAGCTTTTAAAAGCTATAAGAATGAGGTTGAAAATCAACTTAGCAAACGAACTAAGATAATTCAAAGCGATAGGTGGAGAAAATGGAGCTCCTTTTGATGAATTTTGCTCAAATTCTGGTATTATTCATCAAACAACGGCTCCTTATTCACCAAAATCAAACAAATATTGATGAAGCGTGCATTACCGAACTTTGAAAGAGATGATGAATGCTTTGTTGATAAATTCAGGTTTACCTCGAGAATTTGTGGGGAAAGCAATTCTCTCGCCAACCACATTCTTAACAAAATACCACACAAAAATAAAGATAAAACTCCGTATGAATTATGGAAAGGTCGAAAACCTTCCTACAAATACCTAAAAAAGTGTGGGGTGTTTGGCTAAAGTAGAAATACCAAAGCCAAAACAAGACAAGATAGGGCCTAAAACAATCGATTGCATTTTCATTGGATATGCAAATAATAGTAGTGGATATCAATTTTTAGTGCACAAATCAGCAATTCCAGATGTACAATAAGGTACAATTATTGAGTCAAGGAAAGCTGTATTTTTCAAAGACGTGTTTCCTTGTAAAAAAAGGAAAAGCTAATTACGGCAAAAGAACACGTGAAATCATTGATGGTGATCATCAAAGTGATGAAGAATCGACGCAGATAAAAGGGCCAAAATAACTAAATCTCTTGGTCCAGATTTTCTAACTTATGTGTTAGAAAATAAACCAAGGACAATTGGTGAAACATTGTCCAGTCCAGAAGCACCATTCTGGAAAGAAGCTATTAATAGTGAGATAGATTCCATTATACAATATCATACTTGGGAGTTGGTAGATCTCCCACCGAGAAATAAACCTTCAGGATGCAAGTGGATTCTTAAAAGAAAATATAAAGCTGATGGAACTATTGATAAGTACAAGGCCAGATTAGTAGCTAAAGGATTTAAAGAAAGAGAATGCCTTGATTTCTTTGATACGTATTCACATGTGACAAGAATCACATCTTTTAGAGTTCTCATTGCTATTGCAGCATTGCATAACCTTGAGATACACCAAATGGATGTGAAAACGGCTTTTCTAAATGGTGAATTAGAAGAGAAATCTACATGGAACAACCCGAAGGATTTGTTTTCCAGGTAGGAGAAGAAGGTGTGCAAACTCGTTAAGTCATTGTATGACCTTAAGCAAGCTCCAAAACAATGGCACGAGAAATTTGGAACTATCTATGTGTCAAATGGTTTCAAAATTAACGAGTGTGATAAATGCATTTACATTAAAGACACACCTAATGCTTATGTGATTGTATGTCTTTATGTTGTGAAACGTTAATTATGGGTAGTAATCATGATATAATCATGAATACTAAGAAAATGTTGACCAAACATTTTGATATGAAAGATATGGGTGTAGCGAGATGTTATTCGGGAATTAAGATCTCTAAAATATCCGATGGACTTGTTTTGTCCGCGATCTCATTATATCGAGACGGTCTTGCCGAAAGTTCAATGCTTATGACAAGATCTCACCTAAAACTTTGTTGATTTAAGCTTACACTTAGTTAAAAATTAGGGTGAGCCTCGTATCTCAACTAGAATATTTTGAATTATTGGCGATCTAATGTATGTAAAAAACGACACGGATATTGCCTACGCAGATTAATAAATCGAGTAGATTTACGAGTAATCCCGAAATGACCATTGGAAGGCATTGATAAGGGTTCTTAGGTATCTAAGACTCACCTTAATTATGGATTACATTACTCGAGATATACAGTTGTATAAGAAGGATACAGTGATGCTAATGGGATATCTGACACAAAAGATTCCAAGTCCACTAGTGGTTATGTTTTTACCATTGGTGGTGGAATGGTGTCATGGAAATCCTCTACACAAACGTGTATAGATCGATCCACGATGGAATCAGAGTTTATAGCTTTGGATAAAGCTGGTGAAGAAGCAGAATGGCTTCGCAACGTTTTAGAGTATATTCTTTGCTGGCCTAAGTCGATGGTTGCAATCATGATACATTGTGATAGTCAGTCGGCTATAGAAAGTGCTCAAAACATTATGTACAACGTTAAGTCTCGACTTTATATGTCGAATACATAACACCATTAGGCAGTTGATCTCGAATGGGGTTATTACAATCGACTACATGAAATCAAAAGAAAACCTAGCGGATCCATTAACTAAAGGTTTGAATAGAGATCAAGTATACTGCTTATCGAAAGGAATGGGCTTAAAATCCACAAAATAAGAGTGTTCATAGCGGTAACCCAATCTTGTGAATTGGAGATCCTAAGATCTTGGTTCAATGGGAAAACTAAGTTATAAATATTTAGATAAACACTTGGAACATGTTACAGCTCATTCATGTCCAAGTGGAGAAACCTGTTGAATGTGGTGAGGTTAGGTTATAAACTTTTAATCACTCATATACTTTAAAGAAGTGGAGTATAGCAGGATACTCTTAATAAGAGATCACCTATATAAGTGTGAAGACAGGCCGCTTCAACGAAACACTTATGAATCCAAGATGTTGTCCAGGGCCAAAATGGACACAACCATGAGAACCAAATGGTGTTAGGAAAGATATTGTGTGATATCTTGTTGTTTTGGTTTACATAAACAGCTGAACAGTTCAAGACATCGCGTAACTATGCAGCCTAGTAAATCTGATAGTATTCCACTAAGGAATGCTCAAAGCCACAAGCTACCTCTCCCGATGCAATAGCTTTCCGTTTGAACTCTCTTTAGTGATTGCATACTCATATGCATTTATTTTCATTCATGTGGGGGATTGTTGGAATTGGTTTTAAATAAATTATATTTTGACCCAATTTTGACCAATTATTTAAGTGGGTTCATTTATTCGATGTATGAAATGAATAAGATAAACGTCATCTACGCCGCAGGTAGATGAGTTTAGCATTTTGAATTTCTCAAAACCAATATCGGGTGAATGAGAAATAAATGCATGAAGTTGGCCACTTAAAATGCTTTTATATGTGGAATATAAAAGGGTGGGAATATTGAAAGTCATATCGCACATATGAAACATATTAAATATTTGACTAGTTAATAAAGAGCTTCACCACTAATAAGGAGTAATCATGTGGAAGTCCTTCCTTATGGTACACCCTAGTGGACCAAGTCAATTTTGACTAGTCTTTGGCTAGCTCAAAAAGTACCGGGGATGGTGCGGAGCACCGACTGAGCCGGAGCCACAGTCGGGCCCATGCATGTCGCACATAGTCGCATTGGGCACTTTAAAAGTGCACTTTGCACTTCGCACATACGCATCATAGCGAGGAGCTTTGAGGGGCCTTAAAGTTTTGGAAAATCAAACCAGGGTTGATCCAAAGTGGCTCGGTCGTGGCGAAGCGCGCAAGCAGTTGCGATAACTTGGCGTAATCATCCGAGCGATGACACGTGGCACTGATTGGATGCGTTTATTCATTGACGAGGCACCGTGACTTGACACGACTATCCAGTGTGCGGAGGTGCGTACCAAAGGGCGTGTACCTTCAGTTCGATGCGATCTGGACCATCAGATCACAAGCGCGATCACGGTGTGATCTAACGATCTGGTTGATCCAAACCAGGGGTCACACCTAGTCGAAGAGACACCGGGGAGCTCCATAAAAAGGCGATCCCAAAACTCATTTCACCACTTGGAAAAATTGAAAATTCTGTAGCATTTTTCTGCATAAACTCGGAGAGTTCAAAACACCACAAAGTTCAAAGTGTCTTGTGATTTGTAGTGTTGCTATCACAAGACGTAAGTCGTTGTATTTTGGGAAGCGATTGCCAATTTCCATTAACATCGTGAGCGGGGCAATTTAAATGCGAAAGACAAAGAGTCAAACTCTTGCCTCGACTTTCTTTATGTTACATTGTTCAAATTTCTGTTCCATTCGATATATGCCAACCCAGTTTTCCTAACACAGGTCTCAGTGTAGTGGCTTTCGATGGTGCTGGGAAACTTATTCAAGGTATCTCCAAAAAAGTTCATAATATTTTGGATGTTGAGGTTACCGAATGCCTTGCCTTAAGGGAAGCGATGCATTAGCTAAAAATCTTAACTTAATTATTGTTGAAATATTTGGGGATGTAGCCGCTATTATTCTCACAATCAATAATGACGCTGAGTTCCCTTCTTGTGGCTTCGGTTTGTCCGTAGATGATCTAAGACCTGTCACCTAACGTGAGTGTTGTACACTCTCTTGTTAATCGTGCTGACTTGAGTGTTGGAGGGGCTTCCCTGGGACAACTCTAGGACCCCTAACGTTTGCTGGTGTTGCAGGCAAGTTCCCATTATTGAAGACTTCTATATTTGGGAGAAGAAAACTTGGACTAATTCAGAAACCTTGACTTGGAGTGATCTGCCCTAAAAAGTGGCATCGTTTTGGATTCAGACCCAGAACACGGAACCGAGTCCCAAGCTCTTGGCCCCAAAGCCAGGAACCAGCAAGAGTAACGATCACATGAAATATGGGAGGCCAGTCTCCCTTCCTGGAGGGACGCAGCCTCCGACATAACCAATAAGGGTGCTGCCCCATCATATGGGGGCCACCCGCTGAAGAAGTTAATCTGACCCGAGAAGTCCTCCAAGCCCTGCTTGATGAAGCTGCCTGAGCTGCTCTGAGGAATGAGGCCCAACCCGCCAAGAGACCTCCCCCAAGCTCCACCAGGCGCTGAAGACTCCCATTTAGGGAAAGGAGATAAAGGAATGAAGAAATATGAGAAAATCAAGTAAACCAACGCACTCCCGCTGGAAGAGAAGCTAGGAATGGAGCTTGTTGGGAAATTTGTTGTTTAGATTTTGATGAATGCCATGTAAAACTTAGACTAGAAAGTTGGCACCCCATTTTCCTTGTAATTCTTATTGTAATAGATAGGGCTTTATGAGCTGAGTCAAGTCAGATATGCCTGGGAATACAAGAAGTCAACTGAAGACTCCATTGTGAAGCAGCTGAGTGTGGCAAAGAAGAAATGTCAAGGACTCGACTGAATGAGTATCGGATGTTAGACAGCTGTGAGAAGAGTCAGTTAAGTCAACCCAAGAAGCCAAGTCAAGTTGAAGTGACAGATGAGTCTTTCAATCATTGGAGCAGACTCAAGTCACCTGGGGAAAAGGCAGCTGCAAAGAGGAGTTAACTGAAAAGAATCCATTGCACAAAAGTCAAGAACATTGCTTAAACAAGTAATACTTCCATGCTTCCATGTCTTAAAGTGCTCAGTCCCAGAAGCGTGCAAAAGGAATAAACCAATGGGAAGCACTGCACTCGTGTCGAACACGAAAAATTTGGACATTCATTTTATTACTGTTAGGAAATTTATTGTTTAGATTTTGATGAATGCCATGTAAAACTTAGAATAGGAAGTTGGCACCCCAATTCTTGTTGTAGAACGCATTGTAAAAATTAGAGTAGCCAAAGCCGAGTTAAGTCGCCTACGACCTAACATGCAAGAAGACAATCGAAGACTAGAAGGAAGACTCCATTGCGTGACGGTGAGTATGGCAAAGAATAGTAGACGGAACTCTATTGAAGAAGCGGTGAGATGCGGTGAGTGGAGTATCGATCAAGTCAACTCGAGAAAAGCCAAGTCTCAAGTTGAAGTGAAGAGTCATTCAATGATTGGAAGGCGACTCTAAGTCACCTGGGGAAAGCAAAGAAATGCGATCAAGTCGAGATAAGCGTAAAAGATCCGTTGCCTTAAATCAAGAGAATTACTTAAACAAGTAATATCTCCATACCACCTTTCTCGGAGTGCTCGGTCGAAGCGTGCAAAAGGAATGAACCAATGGGAAGCACTACACCGTGTCGTCGAACTCGAAAAGGTGAAAGAACAATTCATACGAGGAAATGGCAATTCCAAGGACTGCAACAAGACAAGCCAACGATCTATGCAAGTGACTTTAAAAAATAAGCCTATCTCTTCAACGGGCAAATTTTTGAAAGATCACTATAAAAGGCCGAGGAGTTTATTTGAGGAATATATATGAATGTGACACAAGAGATAGACACGAACTAAAAACATTCAAGCAATTATCGGAAAATCGAAACATTCTCAATCCTCAAGCCTAAACTACGAAGAACATCAATCCAACACTCACCTGTGAAGGAAAGATAACTTCAATCGGTTAAAGAGGAAAATATCGAAAACAAGGGGTCTACATTCCACGAAGGATTGTAGGAAGGTTCAAGGTCGAACCAAGTCTTAAGCTTTTGGAGGGCTTCGTGATCAAATCCAAAGAGCTTGAGCAAGTGAGTTTGTAGTAGCAAGCGCAATTTGCCCTATGAAGAAGGCGAGTCGCACGAGAAGCCGTGAGTGATCAAGGCGTCTCAGATCGAGTCCCAAAGGATCAAGTCGGTTGTGTGATCAAGACTTGTATCTGGACTGTTACCACTTTGTATACGATTATTACCTAGTGGATTCCTCCGGGAGTTGGAGAAGAGAAGAGTAGAAGAATTACCCCATCTTCGAACCTCTATAAAAATTTCATTGTGTCATTTACATTTCAAAGACTTTAATTCTGCATTTTTAACTCGCTTATATCTGCGATAAATTTGCTATCCACTTGATAATTTATAAGTACTAAACCAAGCACTAAACTCTTGCTTAATCAAACTTAAGGGTGTTAAGTCTTCCGCTGAAAACAAAACCACAGATTGAGTTAATTTAGAACCAACAGTGAGTTATTCCATCAACGGCTCGAGTTGAGTCATTTGAGAGATTAACTCTCTTGAGTGGCTAAATTATTTGTCCATCAGGACTGATTGTGTAGTATCAACTCGTATATTTAAAAGGACTAAATCGAAAATTTGGTAAGGTTTATTCAACCCCCTTTTAAACCTTACACTTACACCCCTTGGGACCTACAAGTGGTATCACGGTTGGTTCATTGAACCTCTCCGCAGTTTCTTGAACTAGATCTCCAAACTTTTCAAAGTCTGCTTTAGTACTTAAACTCTCAAAACTCTTTTTATCATTAAAAGTTATTATCATGGAAGCAAATTTGACACGCATCCCTATGTTCACAATTGAAGAATTTGATGATTGGAAAATTCGTATGCGAGGGCTCATCTATCGGCATTACATGATGAGATGTGGATAGTGAAAGAAGATGGGCCACTGCAAATCTTAAAGGTGAACACATTTGTAAGAAGAGCTGAATTGAAGGAGAAGAGGAGACAGTCATGGTTGAAAAACCAAGAAGCGAGTGGACAAATGATGATGAGAAAAGATACAACCTGGACAATGTAGCCAAGGACATCCTTTACAAAACCTTGGACAAAGCCATGTTCAATAAAGTCAAATCTTGCAAAACGGCTAAAGAAATCAGGACAAGCTAACATTGATTTGTGAAGGCTCGGAGCAAATCAAAGAAAACAAATTATCAGTGGTGGTCGTACAGAAATTTGAGAACTTCAAAATGATCTCGGAGAGAACCTGGATCAACTGGATGCTCGGTTCACTGAGAAATCACAAATGAGTCACATGCGTACTTGGAAAAGAATATACACGAGAAGGAAATGTGTATGAAGATCCTAAAAAGTCTTCAATTTGAATGGGAAATGAAGGTCATGGCACTTTGAGACATTCCATGGACCTATCAAAGACATCCAACCATGAATTATTCTCGGACCTCAAAGCCTACGAGTTTGGTGAGAAGAAAAGACCGAGGAAAGAGGCAATTTGTACCCAAAACAATTTGCTCTAATTGTTAAAGATGGGAAGAGAGCCGAGGTCAAAGAAGTCATTGATCCGAAGAAATAGCCCCGATGGTTAAGAGGTTCAACAAGTTCTTCAATAAGAACTACAAGAGAGAAAGGGTGAATCTTCCGAGAAGACACTCGGCTCCCCTCCAAATCAAGGGAAGATAGGCCAACCAAGAGAACAGATCATCAAAAAGTTGAGTATCAAAGGGTGACAATCCAAGAATGGAAAGAGTGATCAAAAGGTGAATATCTATGTTGGAACCGTAGACAACCAGGTCACTATGCCATTATTTGCTCATATCCTGTAGTTAACAAATACAGGAATGAAGAAGAAAAAGAAAGGTCTTGAGAGAAAGAAGACAAGAAAAGAAAAAGTCAATGATGGTCTGCAGAGACCAAAAACACCAAGTCAAGAGAGACAGTGATTCAGAGAGCAAGTGAAGCTGACTACTCAAGTGACTCGAAGAAGAAGCCCTGACCGCTTGATGGCCAAGGAACAAGATCAACTGACCAAGAAGATGAGGTACACTCTAACTCATCAAACTCGGACTCAAAGTGATAGTGAGTGTGACACACACACTTCATCACCCACTGATCTTTATGATTCATTAGGAAAAATGATGAAAGATTTTGAACACATTAAATCCTCACACACACTATTAAATGAGGAAAACAGCCTACTCAAGAGTCAAAACTCAAAGCCGACTAAGGAGCCGAGTACTCTAAGTCAAATAGCTGATGAGAATGAAAGTTTAAAAGGTGAAAATGCTAAATTAATAGCGAGAAATTCTTTGCTATAGAGAAGAGGGAGAATGGCCTCAAAAATGTTATTGCCTCATTCACTAAGGCATCTAAATCATTGGATGATCTTATTATGAGTCAAAGAGAATGTGGAGACAAGACGGGCTTAGGATTTAATTCCTGTGCCATGTCAAACCTCAAAAGTAATTTTGGAAAAAGGATCTTCAAGTCATGAAGAGTCGAAAAATCCAAAACTCTAAATGATGCACACACATTCACTCCAAAACACAAGAACAAGCAAACTGGCCTTGGTTATAAAGGAAAAGGAAACGCCATTGAGTAAGTGAAAGGGACACCAGGTGAGAAGAGATTCAACCGAGTTCCTCGGCAAACTCCAAACAAAAATACTCAGTAAAGAAGAAGCAGAGCTACCAAAAAACCCTTAAAATCTATAAGAGAAATACATATGATGGGAATGGTAGAAAATATCCAAGTCAAGTGATTGGAATAATGTGAACCATCAAAGATAGACTTATGGAATATAAGCCCACATGTGCACCTAGGCACTACACTCAAAGACACCACAATTACCCAAGAAAGGCAATTGCTAAAACACATATGCAGGCATACGAGACAAAAGAGACAAAGTGTATGAACCTAAAATCCCCAAGCAATTTGCCAGGATTAATTATGATTATGGCACGATAGATGGCAACCCCTTAGAGTCAAATCATTTGGCTATAGGTTGGTTGGATCATCTTACAATTCTAACCCCTCGGGACCCGGACAAGTATGGGTACCTAAAACTTAATTTCCTTGATTGCGGAGTTGAGCAGTGAGTGCAAGGAACTGGTACATGGATAGTGGTCATTCGGACATATATGAGGAAATAAGAAAAATCTGTCAAAATTCAAGGAAGTTAAAGGAGCAAAAGTCATATTTGGAGGAAATGAAGCTCCTGGTGAAATAAGAGGCATTGGATCCATCAAGAGAAATGGATTAGAAATCACAAACGTTGCATATGTTGAAGGACTCAACTTCAACCTGTGAGCATCGATCAACTCTTCGTGACAAGGGTTACAATGTTGGATTCAACATGGGTGTATGCCAAATCAAGGATATTGAATCAAATGAAGTTGTCTTTTGCGCAAGGATGTATGTGCAAGAGAAGAATATGTATGTCGTGGATTGGTCAACCGCAACACCCAAAGACTGTCTCTACTAGCAAAGAGCACGGTGAATCAAGTTGGTTGTGGCACAAAAAGCCGAGTCACCTAAATTTCAAAACGATTAACAAACTTGCAAGAAGTAATCTTGTGGAAGGACTTCCGGACTCAGTATACAAGAAGGAAAGTATATGTGATGCATGTCAGAAGGGTAAACAAATCAAATCTTCATTCAAAGAAAAGACATGTTCATCTTCAACAAGAATATTGCATTTGCTACATATGGATCTATTTGGCCCGGTGGAACCGGCTAGCATAAGTGGAAAGAAATACACCTTGGTGATAGTAGATGACCACTCAAGATATAC
Organism: Rehmannia glutinosa; assembly: GCA_016081115.2. Classification (NCBI taxonomy): domain Eukaryota; kingdom Viridiplantae; phylum Streptophyta; class Magnoliopsida; order Lamiales; family Orobanchaceae; genus Rehmannia; species Rehmannia glutinosa. Next base: position 314,752 of record JABTTQ020001938.1, read on the forward strand.
ATGGACAATATTCATGTGTAAGAAGAAAGAAACTCTACAAAAACTACCACGGTGATGAAGAGGATTCAAAACGAGAAGAGTCAAACCATTATCAAAATAAGATCGAGATAGAGGAACCGAGTTTGTCAATGGAATAATAACTCGATATTGTATTGAGAATGGTATTGGTCATGAACTATCGCTGACAAGGACTCCATGTGAGAATGGAGTTGCGAAAGAAGAGCAGAACCCTCAAAAAGAAGCAAAGGACCATGTTAGTCAAGCGGGGGTTACAAAAAGATTTTGGGTCAAGCAATCAACACAACTTGCTACACCCAAAACAGATGTATGATAAGCAGAGCGGTGACAAAGACTCCTATGAGATTTGGTGGAAGAAAACCAAATGTTGCATATTTGAGAATATTTGGATGTAAATGCTTCAAATCCCACAACAATGGCAAAGACAATCTAAAGGCTTTTGATGCTAAAGTGATGAAGGTATCTTCTTAGGATACTCGGTGAAAGCAAAGCCTACAGAGTACTCAATAAAAGGACTATGGTTGCGAAGAATCCATTCATGTGGTATTCGATGAGCCAAGTGTAAATGGAGAAGACATTGAAGAGTCGGTGATAAAATTTGAATCATACAACCATCTGAAGAGTCCCTATCTTTGAAGATGAAGGCCGGAATTATCAATTGGAAGAAGATGAGATAGTGAATCTCAAAAAAAGTGGAAAATTTGCGGCTAAGTGATTACGAGAGAATCGACCACAAAGAAACACATTTGCAAGTCGATCGAATCCAACTAACTTACTCCAACTTTCGATGTAAGATGGTGAGAGACCATCCACGAGAACTTGTCATTGGAGATATAAGAAGGTGTCAAAAACAAGATCGAACTCAACAAGAAGCAATGTTCACATGCTTCATCTCGCAAATAGAGCCCAAAGATGTTTCACAAGCATTGGGCGACACACATTGGATTCAAGCTATGCAAGAAGAAGAGTGAATCGGTTTGAAAGAAATAAAGTATGGGAATTAGTGCAAAGACCCATACATCAAAATGTCATTGGCACCAAATGGGTGTTCGTAAATAAGATGAACGAGGAAGGTTCGTGGTAAGAAACAAAGCAAGGTTAGTAGCCAAAGGATATTGCCAAGAAGAAGGATAGATTTTGATGAAACATTTGCCCTGTAGCAAGATTGGAAGCTATAAGGATGTTTCTTGCCTATGCACTCACAAGGATTTCATTGTATATCGATGGATGTAAAAAGTGCATTCCTAAATGGTTTATTGGAAGAAGAAGTGTATGTTGAACAACCTCAGGATTTGAGCAGAAGACTCTTGGAGATAAAGTATACAAACTCAAGAAAGCTCTATATGGATTGAAACAGCACACAGAGCTTGGTATGATACCTTGTCACAATTCCTAATCGAAAATGGATTCACAAAAGTAAAAGTAGATAGAACACTTTTTAATTCAAGACAAAAAGAGTATCTTGCTTGTTCAAATATATGTGGATGACATCATTTTTGGATCTACAAACAAAGAGCTATGTGAAAAAATTTCAAACCTCATGCAAAGTAAATTTGAAATGAGCATGATGGGGAGAGCCGACATTCTTCCTTGGACTCCAAGTGAAACGGTGAAGGATGGAACCTTCATAAGTTAAACAAAATACACCGAGAGATTTAATGAAGAAGTTTGGTATGGAGGAGAAGTCTTCTCGTGAAAATACCAATGAATACATCATCAAAATGGACATGGATGCGGATGGCAAGCACGTAGATCAAACAAGATCTGAGCACTTATTGGATCATTGCTCTATCTCAAAGAAGCGTGCCGGACATCACCTTTCTTTGTAGGTGTATGTGCAAGATTTCAATCTGCTCCAAAAGAGAGCCACATGAAAGCGACTAAGAGAATATTGAGATACTTGAAAGGAAGCCAAGAAGTAGGCCTATGGTATCTAAAGGAAGGTGGATTCAAACTAATTGGCTATTGATTCCTCGACTATCTTTGGATGCGAGTGGATAGGAAGAGCACCTCGTGCACATGTCAAATCTTTGGGAAACAGATGATTTCTGGTTTAGCAATAAGCAAAATTCAATAGCCACCTCTACAGTAGAAGCGAGAATACATAGTCAGGCTGCGGGCAGTGTTGTGCCCAAGTCCTATGGATGAGACAAAGTGAGAGACTATGAAGTTGAGGAAAAAGAAATTCCAATCATGTGTGATAACACAAGTGCAATTGCCATTACTCAAAAAGCATATCGATGTCGATATCACTTCATAAGAGATCACGTTGAAAAGAAGGACATCATCTTGGAATATATCTCAAGCGATAAACAATGGTGACATCTTCACAAAACCATTATGTGAGTCAAGATTTGAAGAACTCAAACATGAGTTAGGGTTAATTGGTGAGTGACACTCATAAGAATCAAAGAAAAGAAATGAAACACAAAAAGGGTGAAAAAGAGTGAACACACAAATCACTCAAGAAATCATTTATGTCGGAAAAACGATTACAAGCAGTCAGTCACCGGTAGTGAGTCACTAAGAGAACTCGTGAGAAGTAGAGTTAAATCGACTAAAGGATAAACCGTGAGTCACTTATGAGCAAAGTGACAAGAACGCATTCGTTTTGACAAAGCGGGAATGTTTAAGGAATACGTCAAAGATAATGATGATGTGTACTGAGACATAAAGTCGCACACAAGCTTATGATAGGATATAAATCTTTGCCGCATTAAATACGAGACATTAAATGCTAAATAGGCGTGCAAAATCTAAGCCGTTGATTTCGATCACATTTCAAAACCACCCGCACGCCCTTTCATAAACCATACTTAAACCATTTCCGTCCGTTTTCTCTCACACTACCAAAACTGTTCATCTCTTTCTCTCAAAAGCAAAGGCAAAAATTCTCTCAAAACCCTATCTATCTTCAAATCAATCTCTTAGTTTTTCTTTGATAAAATCTGAAAAATGGCACCAACCTACGACTTTGTCAAATTAGGGAAGCAAATCCACAGGGTCTCTTGTGGATTTTTTTAATGGTGAAACAGGGTCCGACGACACCCTAGTGAAGAAAATCGCTGAAAAATTGGAAACGTCGGTGAAACCGTTTCGACGTTAGAATATCCGATGACCTATGTGGAGGAGGTCGACACGATTCTATGTGAATCTTTGAGATTCACGATGAAGGAATAAAGTCATCATTCACGGAAGCGATTGACTATCTCTCGCCAAGGATTTGGCCGACCACTGCTCACTACCAACCGAAGGAGCCTCGAGAAATCAACGAAGTTGATGTAAACTTGGCGATGCTTGGAAAGAAATAGCCAAGCCCGACTATCTTGATAAAATAGTATACACAAACAAACAAGAAGCTTTGAAGGAGGATTATCACAAGTGTTGGACATAGTTGCCAAATGTATTGACATCAAATTTGGCGACTTTGACCAATCGTCAAAAGCAAAAGGCGATTGTAATGGCTGCAATCATCGCAGAAAAAGAAGATAAATTGGCTGAGTTTGTCTCTGCAGACTCTGCGTAACGTAGGGAACAAATCCTTCAAGGAAGATGGCACATTTGGAGGTTCCCAGGATATGGCCTAGTAATTGGCGGTGATGGAGGTGAAAGGAGTCCTCTTAGACATGGGAAGGCATTCCATGTTAACAAGAGGATGTTTAGAGCAAACCTCTCGGCGCACGAGAGAGAGCCTACGCCAAGAGAGTCGACACGAGTGAGGGGGAATCGGTGACCCAAGATACTGATTGTTTTCTCCACCCAAGAAGAAACTCCGCCCCGCAATTTTGCTAAGAAGATCACGCCCCTGCGCAAAGAAAGAAAGTCAAACATGCTCCCGCCTGCCGCAGTGAGTCACCTACCCCTCGTAGCTCGTGTCTCCCGCTCCCGCAACGGGCGGTCGAGAAGGACTCACAAATACCTTTCTCCGATCGTCAAAAAGAGGAGAAGCGAGAAGCAAGACGGCGGCTCCTCGAGAAAAAGACACCAAAGAAGGCCCCGCCGCTCAAAACTCCGAGGAAACCGTCTCGAACAGAAATCCCCTCGGTACAAACTAGGAGACGAAGAAGAATCATCAAGCACTCCGATCTTGAGAAACCGGCCGAGTCACCACTCGGTGGAGCAGATCTGGAGCTGCCGGGAAAAGAGAGTCTCCGGATGTAATTGATGAAACAACCAAGTCTTCTTCAAGGCGATCAGAGGCAAATCAAGAAAATAGCCGTAGTCCGAGTAGCCGAGACACAAGAAGAAGCTGGTAGAGCTGATAGTGATGTGATGATTCTATCCCCACCTTACCCGGACATCCAAAATCGTGCGAGAGTGGAGAAATGGAAATTGAGTCGATCCAGGGGAAGCAGTTCCAACGGCCTGAGTTTATAGAAGAAGAGGAAGGCGTTGAGCTTCCTTGGACTGACCCACTGCACTCCCAAAGATCGATGGATGAAGACAAGCGCACGGATATCTGGCAGATCTTCAAGGATAAGGAAAAGGAGAAACAGCGAGGAAGTTTGAGGCACGTGAGAAGACCAAAGATATGCCCTATCTCGGCACCACGTAACACACACATCCTCTCCTTGATGTCTTCTCTAACTTGATGATGAGGACCCGGAGAATGTCACGCACGAGAAGAGTTGCAAATGCGCAAGCATTGCACGAATCAAGAATCCTTCACGAGCAAAGATTGATGGAGGGACCCGCAGAGTCCTCGAACACACCGAAATTGATCCAATGGGAGTGGTTGACAAATCGCCATCGTTGTTCCGCTACCACTTCCCGACTCACTCGGAAAGAAGGCAATAAGGGAATTGGCGATGGCGGGATAGTGGGGACCCCGATCGAGCCAACCCCTATTGAAGGTGTCTTACCACCGCCCCAACTACTGAACACTCAATAAAAACAGCCGGGAGTCCGGAGACGAGTGACCCCATTACAAGTCACTCGGTGGTGCGCCGGTGAGGGGGAAACTCCCTCCACTGCAAAGAAGGTCGGAGAATGCAGATGACTCAACAACGAATCCAGGAGGCGAAGTAGAGAAAATACAAACACAAAAAAACGACAAGTTGCCATCAACTAAGCTCGGGCGATTGAGACTGCTGTCTCGGTGAGGTGCCAATCGCTACGAAGGCTAATGACGTTGCTGATGCGATCGAGGCACGAGGAAGGAAATGCCCGGGAGTTAACACTCGGGGCGATGAAAGTGCAATCCATGGGGTTGAGACTCCAATGGATGCCACCACGAAGACCCTAAGACAACCGACACTTTGTCGAAAGGGAGGACCAAGGCCTCACCGGTAGAGAGACTGCTGGAGGTAATGAAGGCCACGGGAGGTTGAGACTTCCGGTGTAAAGAAGTCAAGTAGAGAACATCCCTCCCGCTATCATCGACCCATCCGAAAATGAGATAAGCGCACTTCATGATTCCCAGGATAATCCTCGATGTCACCTTTCTCGGGATCGGAAGGCGAAGAAGCGAGTCATCCCCAATGGATGATCCAAAAGACTCGGTGCGGATGTTCCAAGCACGAGCAAGTCGATCCCAAGACTACGTCAAACCTTTAATTTTGATGATGAGCCACCAATGGAAATCTCATCATCATCCGATGACGCTCGATAAGGCCGAGGACCGTCTACTCAATTGGAGAAATGGTTTGAGACCAACGGTTGTTGAGACAATGAGGCTCGCAAGTCGGGTCCACTTCACAACAAACCCCGGTGAACGAGTCCATCGCAGGCTCCTCAAGCCGCAGCAGGTCGATTCCAAAAAAGAACTTCACGCGCACCGCTCATCATCGAACAAATCCCGTTGGCGGTGATGAATCCTTTATAGAATCTTTTCCTTTTTCTCTCTGGAGGTACCCGACCTCCATGAAGAGTCGAGAAAATGAACGCGACGCTACCACATACCAGCTCCGTTTTTCAATCGGCACCATTGTTCCGGTGATTATGATTTTGATTTTGACGCGCATGGCCATCACCGCAACGGAAGAATCACCAAGTCCGCGAAGTGTTCAAGGCATTATTCGAAATTGAACGGATGGAGAGGCATCAGCCTCTATGGACATGCGATCGACAACAGAGATGCCAATCTCACCGCCGATTTAAGAGGCATAACGGTAAGGATCGGGAATGGTGGCAACAAAGAAAACAATGCGTGTGGAACAAGTTAGATACTTCAGGACATTGTTCAACAAGTCATTGGTATGGAGAGTGAAAATGCGATGCAAAAACGGCCGAGAGAACATATTGAGCACATGCATGAAGCTCACATTGCCGAGCTTAATTTGCTGCGTGAGCAAAACAAGAGTGATCTACAGCGTTTGGAAGAGACCATGAATACAAAATTCAGCCTTCTCATGGTGAGATGAAGCCGATTTCTGAGAGTCCAACGCTAGTCGATCCAATTTCGTCCGCATACTCTGCAGCGCAGACTCAAGACAGAACTCTACCATCAGGCTAGACTTCCGCTTGCAAGTCTATTTCCGGCGTTCCTCTCTCCTTTGATGATGCCAAAAAGGGGGAAGAGGAATACCTAAAGCGCAAGGGGGATCCGAAGTTGAGAAGGAAGGAGCATTTGCGAAGGAAAGTCAGTGAAGAAGTGTTGAAACAAAAGAAAGGAAAGCTTGTTGAGGGGGAAGGATCGAGATGTGACCTTGATGATTGCACAAACCCCCCAACAGATCCTGTCACGGTGACATTATCGCCAGCAAACTCCTCGTGACTCGCCACTCCAACACTCGCTATATCTATGGTCGAAAAGAGAAAAACAATTGAAGCGGGGATGAAGGAAGTGGAAGGAAGAATGGATGCCCGAGTTATGAACATCTTGAAAGAACATGGAGGCATTCCAAGAGAGAGACACTTATGCCATCTCGGATGTCGGGACGGAGCCACGATCGGTTGATGAATTTAAAACGCTCGAATCGAAGGATACTTTGCAAATATGTCTATGGCTCAAGCTTGGGACTTATCTTCGGGAAAAGGGTCTCACGTTATGTGAAGAAGGCGACAGCAAAGCGTGAGACTACCAAGCGATCACTCTCTTTGGTCACTCCGCCGGGTCACTCACCGAAATAAGAAGACTCAAAGACAAGATACGCCCGCAGGTAGAGGAAGAAGCGTGGTGGAGGAAGAAGCTTGGACCCAGGCCTCGCCCAAAAATATTGAATACGTAGATCCGGGAAAGAAAGGAGGGATCTTTTGGTGGGCTTGACCAAGTAGCAAATTTGCAAGTGGCTAAAAGCAACGCCGAGTATGCAAAAAGAATAGAAGAAGAAAACAAGAGACAAACTCGGCTATGGGAGGAAAGACAGAAAGATTAAGAAGAGATGAAGTGCCGAGGAAGGCATATGAAAAGAAAAAAGAAGGCGGTGACGATGAGAAAAAGAGAAGAAGAGAAGAAGATCGAACAAGATGAAAGAAGGAGACGGCGAAGGAGATGAAGTGTTCTTTGTCCAACCCTTCGTGTATTTTATTATGTAAATACATACAATGTAAGTCTTCCGTAATAAAGCTATAAATTCTTTATTTTTGTAGACAAATATGTGCTCGATACACCTTGTAAACATTTGTGTAAAAGAACAAGAATGTTATGATCAATAAAAGGATTGATTCTGCGATACATTCTATGTCAAGACACTATCGTATGTATATTTGCTATTTGCATTTTTGAATGGTTTAAGTTTTGGCATCATCAAAAGGGGGAAATTGTTAGGAAATTTATTGTTTAGATTTTGATGAATGCCATGTAAAACTTAGAATAGGAAGTTGGCACCCCAATTCTTGTTGTAGAACACATTGTAAAAATTAGAGTGGCCAAAGCCGAGTTAAGTCGGCCTACGACCTAACATGCAAGAAGACAATCGAAGACTAGAAGGAAGACCTTTGCGAGACAAAGTGAGTATGGCAAAGAAGAGTAGACGGGAACTCTATTGAAGAAGCGGTGAGATGCGGCTGCGTGGAGTATCGATCAAGTCAACTCGAGAAAAGCCAAGTTCAAGTTGAAGTGACAGAAGAGTCATTCAATGATTGGAAACCGACTCTAAGTCACCCGAGGAAAGCAAAGAAATGCGATCAAGTCGAGATAATCAGTAAAAGATCCGTTGCCACGTAAATCAAGAGAATTACTTAAACAAGTAATATCTCCATACCACCTTTCTCGAGTGCTCAGTCCCAGAAGCGTGCAAAAGGAATGAACCAATGGGAAGCACTACACCGTGTCGAACTCAAAAAGGTGAAAGAACAATTCATACGAGGAAATGGCAATTCCAAGACGGCAACAAGACAAGCCAACGACGCAAGTGACTTTCAAAAATAAGCCTATCTCTTCAACGGGCAAATTTTTGAAAGATCACTATAAAAGGTGAGGAGTTTATTTGAGGAATATATATGAATGTGACACAAGAGATAGACCTGAACTAAAAACGTTCAAGCAATTATCGAAAATCAAACATTCTCAATCCTCAAGCCTACACTACGAAGAACATCAATCCAACACTCACCTCGTGAAGGAAAGATAACTTCAATCGGTTGAAGAGGAAAATACTGGAAAACAAGGGGTCTACATTCCACGAAGGATTGTAGGAAGGTTCAAGGTCGAACCAAGTCTTAAGCTTTTGGAGGGCTTCGTGATCAAATCCAAAGAGCTTGAGCAAGTGAGTCAGAGTAGCAAGGCAATTTGCCCTGTGAAGAAGCCGAGTCGTCACGAGAAGTGAGTGATCAAGGCGTCTCAGATCGAGTCCCAAAGGATCAAGTCGGTGTGTGATAAAGACTTGTATCTGCGGACTGCTACCACTTTGTATATAACGATCATTACCTAGTGGATTCCTCCGGGGAGTTGGAGAAGAGAGGAGTAGAAGAATTACCCCATCTTCGAACCTCTATAAAAATTTCATTGTGTCATTTACATTTCAAAGACTTTAATTCCCGCATTTTTAATCGCTTATATCTCATTGATAAATTTGCTATCCACTTGATAATTTATAAGTACTAAACCAAGCACTAAACTCTTGCTTAATCAAAATTAAGGGTGTTAAGTCTTCCATGAAAACAAAACCACGAGTTGAGTTAATTTAGAACCAACAAACTGAGTTATTCCATCAACATCTCGGTTGAGTCTTTGAGAGATTAACTCTCTTGAGTGGCTAAATTGATGTCCATCAAGGACATGTGTGTAGTATCAACTCAGTATATTTAAAAGGACTAAATCGAAAATTTGGTAAGGTTTATTCAACCCCCTTCTAAACCTTACACTTACACCCCTTGGGACCTACAAATACGAGGAAAGGTCTACATCTCAAGATTGAAGACCAAGAAAAGACAAGCCAACGAACACATGTGACTTTTGAAAATCAGCCTATCTCTTCAACGGGTAGATTTTTGAAAGTTCACTATAAAAGGCTGAGGAATTACTTTGAGAAAAGGTTAATGTTGGGAAATTAATTGTTTAGATTTTGATGAATGCCATGTAAAGCTTAGACTAGAAAGTTGGCACCCCATTTTCTTTGTAATTTGCATTGTAATAGATAGGGCTGTACGAGCTGAGTCAAGTCAGCTATGCCTGGAAATGCAAGTCAAGTCAAGGCTAAAATGATGCTCTTGTGAAGCGGTGAGTATGGCAAGGAGGAGAAGTCAAGAATCGATCAAGGAGTATCAACGAGTTAGTTAATTGTGAGAAGTGTCAGTCAAGTCAACTCAAGACAGCCAAGTCAAGTTGAAGTGATAGATGAGTCTTCCAATGATTGGGAGCTGACTCGAAGTCATCTGGGGAAGTTAAGGAACTGCAGTCAAGTCAAGACAACTGAAAATAATCCGTTGCACAGAAGTCAAGAAAGTTACTTAAACAAGTAATACTTCCATGTTGCCATGTCTTAATGTGCTCAGTCCCAGAAGCGTGCAAAAGGAATAAACCAATGGGAAGCACTGCACCTTGTGTTAGACTCTGAAAAGCTGAATTATCATTTAATACGAGGAAATGTCAAGTTCAAAGACTGCAACAAGACAAGCCAACGACCACTAGTATCTTTTGAAAATCAGCCTATCTCTTCAATGGGCAGATTTTTGAAAGAGCACTATAAAAGGCTGAGGAATCACTTTGAGAGAAGGTTACCTGAACCACAAACATTCAAGTTATCATTCGAGCCGTAACCTGCAAAATATTCTCAAGTTATTCAAGCAAATCCTCAAGCCTAAACTACGAAGGAAATCAATCCAACACCAAGCAGTGAAGGAAAGACAACTTCAAACTGTTGAAGAGAAAATTTTTGAAGAATCAAAAGGGGTCTACATTCAAGGAGGACTGTAGAAAGGTTCAAGGTCGAACCAGTCTCAAGTTATTGGAGGGCTTCGTGATCAAATCCAAGAAGCTTGAGCAAGTGAGCTATAGTAGCAAGGCATCTGCCCTGTGAAGAAGCGAGTCGCATTTGTGTGACCAAGGCATCTCCAGACTGAGTCCCAAAGGATCAAGTCAGCTGTGTGATCAAGACTTGTATCTGGACTGATAATCACTTTGTACTCTGATCAATACTTAGTGGATTCCTCCAGGAGTTGGAGAAGAGAGGATTAGAAGAATTATCCCATCTTCGAACCTCTATAAAATTTATTGGGTCATTTACATTTCAGCATTTACTTACTGCATATCATTTAATATCTGCTGATAATTTGCCATCCAATTGATATTTAACAAAGTGCTAAAACCATGTGTTAAAACATATTTTAAACCAAATTCAAGGGTGTTAAGTCTTCCGCTGAAAATCTCATCAAAGTCGAGTTAAGTATTAGACTAAGCAGCTGAGTTATTCTATCAACATCTCAGTTGAGTCTGTTGAGTGGCTAACTCTGCTGGTTAACTAACTTAGTTGTCCATCAAGGACATAGCTGTGAAATTAACTCTGAACTAATTTAAAAGGACTAAAAAGAAAAGTTGGTAACCTACAAGTGGTATCAGAGCGGTTGGTTCATTGAGCCTTCCGCTACTGGTTACTGAACTAGATCTCCAAGTTTTCAAAGAAGTTTTTAACACTTGTTCTTTCAAAAGCCATTTTTTTAAACAGCAAAGTTATTATCATGGAAGCAAATTTTGACACGCATTCCTATGTTCACCATTGAAGAATTTGATGACTGGAAAATACGTATGCAGGCTCATTTATCAGCTTTACATGATGAAATGTGGATAGTGATAGAGGATGGGCCACTGCAAATAATGAAGGTGAACACAAATAAAGGAGAGCTGCTGCAGCTGAGGAAGAGGAGGTTGCTCCTCCTAGACCAGCTATGGTTGAAAAGCCAAGAGCTGAGTGGACAAATGATGATGGAAAAAGATACAACCTTGACAATGTGGCCAAGGATATACTTTACAAGACTTTGGACAAAACTATGTTCAACAAAGTCAAATCTTGCAAGACATCCAAAGAAATCTGGGATAAATTAACCTTAATTTGTGAAGGATCTGACCAAATTAAGGAAAACAAATTATCTGTTGTTGTTGAAAAATTTGAAAACTTTAAAATGCTTGCAGGTGAAACAATGGACCAGCTGGATGCTAGATTCACTGAAATTACAAATGAGCTCTCAGCACTTGGGAAAGAATACTGTTAAGCTGGAATTTTACCAACAAAATAGGTATTCTAAGACTTAGAAATTGTATTATTTTTAAGTAGATTGAGTCCAGATTATTGTTGAAATCATACATCGAGTTGTAATAGGTATCAAGGTACCAAGAAATCAAGAAATGGGCGGAAGACGATGAATAATGAATCACGGCGATAAAAGAAAAAAAAAGAAAAGAAAAAAAGAAAAAAAAGAAAAAAAAATAAAAGAAAAATAAAAGAAACGAAAAAGAAAAAGAAAAAGAAAAAAGAAAAAAAGGAAAGAAAAATAAAAGAAATGAAAAAGAAAAAAAAAGAAAAGAAAAGAAAAGAAAAAAAAAGAAAAAGAAAATAAAATTTGTACCGTGGTACACATTTGTGTACCACGGTACACATAATTGTGTATATTATATATTTGTACCGCGGTACAACTCATTTGTACCGCGGTTCAATTCGTCTCTGCTTGTTTTCGACCCCGATACATTCGATACCTACCACGGCAATAATTCGACTTTACACGATGGAAAACCACGAACGGATTAATTAAACTAGCGAGAAGCATTATCAACCGAAAGAAGAAGAAGACACCGATCTACACGTCAAAAAAATAAATCAGTGGGAGACAATTGATAATGGACAGTAGACAAACCCATCTGGTTAACAGCAAATTCTCTGCTATAAATAATCTCCAGTTCAGACGAACACCTCTCACCTTAGAAATCAAGTTATCAGTTCTTTCTTTCAGTTTTTAGTTTTTAGTTTTCTACCATTTGTGTGGTTTTGCAAATTTGCTCAGCAACAGTTGATAGGAAGGGTAGCACGGAGAAGGAGTTTACCTCTGGAAGCTTGAGAAATCTTCCAACGGGACACAGACAAATTTCTTTTTATCCTCTCTTTTAATTGTTGATTGTAAATTGTAGAACATGTTTAATTATTTGTTGTTTAATTTTATGGATATCATCATGAGCTAAATTTCCATTTCTAGAGGATGATGTAACTTAATCGAATCTTATATTTTGATGCTTTTATTTATCATAATTCAGTAGTTAATTTATTTATATTGTTGGTTTTAATTACTTATAAATTACTTGATCAATAATTTAGATTATTTGGTTTATACAATTATAATTCGAGAGAATAAATTGTATAACTTGCCTAAAAATAATATAACTTAGAATTTCATATAATTGAGAAATTTATGAATTCTCTGAAATCTTGTTTATGAATTCACTATTCTTTGTAAAATCTATTTTTGTGATTTTTATAGAGATATTGAAATCCAAACTTAGATATTTTTAATTAATTACTAATCGAGAGATAGAATTAATTATTTTTTGGAATTCATGATTTATAAATTACTACTAAATAATTGATAAATTAAGTTGATAAATATAAGATAAGATTAAGTGAATCATTCCTCTAGAATTTATTTATTATTGCATTTTTTCGATCAAACTTTGTGTTAAATTGTGTTTTTGCTATTTACTTATTTTAAGAAAACACCCAAACTCATTATTCGATTTTCTAGATACAATTAAGCTATTTTAATTACAGTACTTAGTGCTTATTTAATTATCATTCCCTGTGGATACGACAACCCGATTTTTATCACTATATTAAAACTTGACATCGTACACTTGCGGTAATATTTTCTCGAACAAGTTTTTGGTGTGAAGCCCCGATTTTTCCAAACATATAATTGATTCTTATTGTCGTCTATGTATTTGATCGACTATTTTACCGCGTCACTTTGACGGGTAATTATTAATAATATACATTTTGGATTCTATTTCATTTTATTTAATTACTTATGATCATGATCATCATTAATTCTATTTCACATTTATGATCACTTGATTGATCATTATTACTATTTTTGTATTTATTAGTCACCTTAGAATTTTAAGAGACTATTTATTTTAGAGACTTTTACCTTATAGAATTAAGAATTTGATTTAGTATAAGTGATCATGAGACTTATAAGTGATCAAGAAATCACTAATTATTTTGGAGATTGATACTATTCATCTATTATCATCAAATTTGGGACAAAAACAAATATATGGAATTACCATAATACCCCTATAGTGGACGGCCAACATGGGATTTTTGGAGTAGAAATATCATCCAACTCTTGTACACTTACACCTTATATTAGTCATCTTGTGTATAATTACACCATTAATTCAAACATTATACACATTATCTTATACCTCAATTTTATATCATTAAATTCCCCAACATATTCTATTCTTCCCAACATTCTTATTATTCCTCTCAACATTCCAATTTGACCCATACCTTTGACTAGCAAATTGTCTCCATGCAAGAGACAAATTGGAAGACTTGGCACATAACAAAATTCTCTCCTCTCCCTCTCACCTTGTACACGGCCACAAGGCCTTATTACACAAAAATTTCATCTCATTTTTCATCTAACACATTCATCTCTCAAGCCTCTACTCCTCCTTCTCTCTAAACCTCCTACCTCTCTCTACTCTTTCTTCTTACTTCTTCTTCAACACTTAGAAAATTTTCAAGACAACTCTCCTTATACTCCATCAAATTCGAACACCCCCTTCACAAGGTAAGAAATGTTGTTCTCCAATTCATCTTGATAACCTCTAGCTACCTCTTTTCACTTCTTAACTTAAGCTCAAATTTAATTTTGGAGGTACATTTAGAAGACTTTGAAGACTAGAGCTTGACATCACCTTGAAGAGGATTTCAAGACTTGAAGAATAACTAGTAGAGAAATTTGGACTACAAGGTAAGAATTGGACACTAGAGCTCTTCTTTCTTCTTCTCCCTATTTTTTTAAAATTTTAACACCCCTTTTTCATTTTTGAGAAATAGGGGCTGACCTTAGGTGATTTTGGAGTTGAACCAAAATTTCCAAATTTGAAGCTTCAACTAGTCTCCAATCACCTACTACACAAGGTAAAGTGTAGTCTTTCTAATTTTCTTATCTTCTTCTTTTTCTCCTTAATTTTTCTCTCATTTTTCTAACTCCAAATTTTAGATATTTCTTGACTTAGGGGCTGACCTAAGTGACCTCATCCAAAGTTGTGAAATTTATCCTTTTATTTCACAATTTTCCAATTTAAGGTGGGTGAAAAAATACCTTCCAACTTCTAGGTGTTTTTATTAAAATGCATGCAGAATTTTGATCATGAGCCCTTGAGATATATAATCTATACATTTCATGTCAATTGTTTGTATCAAATCATGAAAATTCTCAAGAGTTGCTCAAAATTGCTATTTATTGAATTTTAGGTGCATGCATCTACAATTTAATGTTCTATTTGATGAATTCTTGTATGAATTGGAAATGCATGTGTATGATCTTTGAAATCCATGTTTTGGATTACTTATAACCTGGAAAAGTCGAGCATAATTGATTAAATTTCAATTTTGGACTTAAAAATGCAAAAATGGAAAGTTGGTGGACTAAATTGCAAGAAAATAAAAGTTAAAGGACCCCTCTGTAAATTTCGAATTTTGAGACTGTACTCAGGTTCAAAAATGACTTTTGGACATTTTAATAAAGTTTTAAGAGTTGTAAGATAAATAAAATCAACCTTTAAAAGGCCAAGGACTAGATTGTAAAATTTTGAAAGTTTAAGGGCTACTTTGCAAATTTTGAAACTGTACCAGACCTTAATTTTAAAATTTAAAATTTTAACTCTTAAGGTACTGGAAATGACATATTTTATATGTATTCCAAAAATCCAAGTGTTTAGGGCTTGGAAAGTAATTTTTCTAAAATTGAGGGACTAAAGTGTAAAAGACTAAACTTGAGGACCCAAATGCAATTTTCAGGACTTATGCAGCCCATGCACCTGGAAATACTAACTTAACTATAACTTAATTATATTTTGGACCCAAAGTTTAAATTTCATTACAATTGGACCCCTAAAAGCCTTAAAGGCAATTATTTCAAAATGGGACAAAAATGAGTTTTTCAAAGGTTAAAGGACCTACACTTAATTTTTTTAAAACTGCTTTTGTCCCAATATCCTACTAACCTTAGTGACATTTTCCAACTGGAATCACATTAAAAATCCTTCCGGTTTGTGAGTTCCAATTACTTTAAACTAAAGGCCCGAAATGAAAATTAACAAATTTGGGGTCAATGTGAGAATTTTATAAAAACTCGACCTCAAAACTCTGAACAATTTGGAGAATTTAAGAACTGACCTCATAATTTTTCAAGGTCGGGATATTTATTTATGCAATTTTTAACCCCAAAAATTTTGGTTTTTACAAAATGGGGCTAACTTGTAATTTTTCTTTTATAGAGGACCTAACTCAAATCATTTTCCCTTTTACTAAAATAGCCCTGGACCTTCTGACTTGGAGATTTAATTAAAGTATTTTATTTTCTCAAAACCCCTTGACCTATCGGACCGATTCGACTGATTAATACCCGATCGCGGGGCGACTTCCTCGTCTTGCGGTTTTGAATCTGTAACGGGATTTATGTTCCACCTAATCTTTCAAGATATCGATGATTGCTTATCCTTCCTATAATCATCTTCATCCAAATAACTCCACCAACGCCATATTTGCTACTCGTGAATTTTCAAAAATTTTCCTGAACTGCTTCCCTGAATCAATCATACTCGACTGCCTGGTTGACTGCCTATACTTGTATTTACTTTTCTGCCTGAGTCAACTTGGTGTGTCGAGCTCACAGTCGAAATGGATACGTCGGGGATGGAACCGGGCAGCTCGGCTGCTATTCCACTCTTCGGCCCCATCGCCCTAATCCCCAATGGCGAGGGATGGAGTGTCGAGGGAGGGAAGCGGGTCGTAGTACTTGAGGTATAATCATGATTATGACAAATCCGAGCCCTGCAAGCTCCACTGTGGATTTTTTCTTTTCCTACGGAGCGATAAGGTGACAGGTCTTAGATCATCTTGCCTGGGGAGTTATAAGGAAGAACGAAGGAATCGCTGTCTGATCCACATGATCCCGGAGTTATCGTACCCGTTTGGTTGGCGCTACAAATCCGTACGCAACCGCTACTTGTTTTGTGTTGGTTGGCGCTACAAAACATTCTGGAGGTTGTTCAACATACACTTCTCCAATAACCCATTAAGAAATGCACTCTTTACATCCATTTGATATACAAAGTGAAGTTCTTGTGAGCAAAGATAGGCAAGAAACATCCTTATGGCTTCCAATCTTGCACGGGGAGCAAAGGTTTCATCAAAATGTATTCCTTCTTCTTGGCAATACCCTTTGGCTACCAATTCTCGCTTTGTTTCTTACCCGTAACCTTCCTCATTCATCTTGTTTCGAACACCCATTTAGTGCCAATAACATCTTGATGGGTAGGTCTTTGAACCAATACCCACACTTTGTTCCTTTCAAACGATTGACTCTTCTTGCATGGCTTGAATCCAATGTGTGTCATCCAAAGCTTGTGACACATCTTTTGGCTCTATTTGTGAGATGAAACGAGTGAAAATAGCTTCTTGTTGGGTTCTGGATCTAGTTTTCACACCTTCTCTTACATCTCCAATGATTAGTTCTGGTGGATGGTCTCTCAGCCACCTTACATCAGGTTTGAGTAAGTTAGTTGGATTCAGTCGTCTTGCAGCTGTGTTATTTTGATCAGCTCTCTCATCATCACTTAGCTGCATATTTCCCAGCTGTTTTTGAGACTCGGCTATCTCATCTTCATCGGGGTTTATAATTTCAGCCGACTTCAACATAGGGACTCTTACGCATGGTTTGGTGATTGACTTATCGGTGACTCTTCTATGTCTTCTCCATTTACCTTGGGCTCATCAAACACCACATTGATGGACTCTTCTGTAACCATTGTCCTCTTGTTGAGCACTCTGTAGGCGTTGCTTTCAGCTGAGTATCCTAAGAAGATACCTTCATCAGCTTTAGCATCAAAAGCCTTTAAATTATCTTTGCCATTGTTATGAATGAAGCATTTGCATCCAAATATTTTAAAATATGCAACATTTGGCTTTCTCCCTGTCAAAATGTCATAGGGAGTTTTTGTCAGCTGTCTGTTTATCATGCATCTATTTTGAGTATAGCATGTTGTGTTTATTGCTTGACCCAAAATCTTTTAGCGATCCGCTTCAAACTAACATAGTCCTTGCTGCTTCTTTGAGAGTTCTGTTCCTTCTTTCTGCAACTCCATTCTGCTGTGGAGTCCTTGTTGCAGATAATTCATGACCAATACCGTTTTCAACATAATACTTAGTTATTATACCATTGAAAAATTTAGTTCCTCTATCAGATCTTATTTTGATAATGGTTTGACTCTTCTCATTTTGGATTCTCTTCATCAGCTATGGTAGTTTCTGTAGGGTTTCTTTCTTCTTACACATGAAAATTGTCCATGTGTATCTTGAGTAATCATCTACTACCACCAATGTGTATTTATTTCCGCTTATGCTGGCTGGTTCAACTGGACCAAATAGATCCATATGTAGCAGGTGCAATATTCTTGTTGAAGATGGACATGTCTTTTCTTTGAATGATGATTTGATCTGCTTTCCCATCTGGCATGCATCACATACACTTTTCTTCTTGTATACTGAGTCTGGAAGTCCTTCCACAAGATTACTCCTTGCAAGTTTGTAATTGTTTTGAAGTTCAGTTGACTCAGCTTCTTGTGCCACAGCCAACTTGATTCATCTGTGCTCTTTGCTAGCAGACAAGTGCTTGGTGTTGCAGTTGACCAATCTACCACATACATGTTCTTTTGTCTGCATCCTTGCAACACTACTTCATTAGACTCAGTGTTCTTGATTTGGCACACTCCGATATTGAATCCAACATTATAGCCCTTGTCACAGAGTTGACTTATGCTTAGTAAGTTGAAATTGAGGCCTTCAACATATGCAACATCTGTAATTTCTAATCCATTTTTCTTGATGGATCCAATGCCTCTTATTTCTCCTGAAGCTTCATTTCCTCCAAATATGACTTTTGCACCTCTAACTTCCTTAAATTTTGACTGATTTTTCTTGTTTCCTATCATGTATGCGGAACAACCACTATCCATGTACCAGGTTCCTTGGCACTTTCACCGCTTCCTCTTGAACCGCAATCAAGGAAATTAGGTTTTAGGTATCCATATTTGTGCAGGTCTGAGGGGTTAGTATTGTAAGATGATCCAATTGATCGCGAAAATCTTCTGCTAGCGCGCGACGGTGTCAAGTTTTAGTATAGGTTTTGAAAGTAGGGTTATCGTCTCCACAGGGATTGTTATCGAATTTTATACTAAGTACTATAATTAAAATAGCTTAATTCTATCTAGAAATCGAAAAGAGATGATGATTGATTAAACTAAAAAAAACTAAAATTAAGCAAATAAATGGTTCAGACAATTTATCAAACACGTAGAAGATGAATTCTAGAGGGTTGATTTCACCTAGTTATCCCCTATGTTTTCAATCCAGTTTATTAATCACAAGTTATCAATCTATAAGCCAATATTCCTACCGTTTATCACTTCCTCTCTCGAGTGCCAAGTGATTCTAGGTTTCAATTTCTGATTTCGATATCTCTTTAAAAATCATAAATTAAACCCTAATGCGCTCAATGAATATTCTATCACAAGGCTTCAAAAGATTCATAAATCTCTCGATTCTATGAAACCCTAGGTTGTGCTATTCTATGGCGGGCGTTCAATTACCTCTCTCGAGCGTCAAATCAAACACGCCAAACAATCTAAATTATTGATCAGATAATCCAGATGCAATCAAATCAAATAGCACAAATAGATTAATAAATATGCGAATTTCATAAACTAGAAATCAAAACATAGGTTCAAACGTAAGTTACATCAATCCCCTAGAAATATGGGTGTAGCTCATGTTGGATGTACAAAAATTCATGAAGAAATAATTATACATCGATAGGGTTCAACAAA
This sequence comes from Rehmannia glutinosa, assembly GCA_016081115.2. Taxonomy (NCBI): domain Eukaryota; kingdom Viridiplantae; phylum Streptophyta; class Magnoliopsida; order Lamiales; family Orobanchaceae; genus Rehmannia; species Rehmannia glutinosa. The sequence goes on from JABTTQ020001938.1 coordinate 334,259, forward strand.
GATGCTAGAAAAATAATTTGGAATGATTAAGGAAGGAATCTTCTCTGTTTCCGGAAGGTAGATGCCTTGAATCTCGTCCCGAACTCTTTCTCCTTGCTCAAAATCGTCCCCTTGTGCTCTCCAAAATGTCCAACCCCTTTTTTGTACGTCACTTCTTCTATTAATAGGCTTGAAACCCTCAAAAATCCGTCCAAAAAGGCCCAAAAAGAACTCAACGCACATTCAGGCCCATCGAGCGCGCTGCAGCGCTAGAATGGCGCGTTGCAGCGCTCCTATGTATTGCCCCTTTGCAGTCGCTGTGGCTGCCGGCTGGGATGGCGGCTGCAGCGCTAATACTCTTCATATCTTTGCCTCGCTCACGCCCATTGCTTTGCACTCCATCGCACAAGCCCGGCCAGTTTGCTTGCCATTCAGGCTGCAGCACGCTGCTCTCCGTGTCTTTGCGCGCGCCTTTGATCGAGTCCGCTATCTGGCCACGGGCGCTGCAGCCCTTGCATATGGGCGCTGCAGTGCCCACCACCATCAGGCCAGCTGCTATTTTACCCCCAGCTGCGCAGCGCGGGTTTTTTAGCGCTGCGGCGCTCGTATGTGACCCAATTTTTCCCGTTTTTCAACTTCTAAAATGCGATATTCACCGTCTAAACACGTTTTTCATCGTTTTTGCTCAATTTCAGCTACCAAGTCTAGTCCCAATTCTCGAACGACACCAAATGACACAAACTCGACTCAAACGACACTAAAATACTCGAAAACAACGCAAAATCCTAGTCTAGAGCACTCAATACATTGATATAAAACCAACTTAACAAATACCCCCAAACTTAGACGTTTGCTTGTCCTCAAGCAATTACAGACTCTAAAAATCGACAAACATGAAGGAAACAACAAATGAAGACGACTGACTCAACAAACCAACTGCGAAACTTCACAACCAAACTTATTCGTCAAATTTCGTTTTACTATCAATCAAGCACGTATTTTAACAATGTGATCGTGAAGGTGGAATGTTCATGCCAACTCCGTTTTCATTATCCAGATAGATTCACGTAATTAAGTGTTTTCAAAATGATCCACTTTTTGAATGTGGAGAAGAGATGCTTACCGGACTCCATAGGCTTGTCTTTCACACTAATCTCCACTGATGTAGGCTAATGTAACACAAGGATCAATAGGACTTTTAAAGCTTGTAATGTGGGCTTAGGGTAAGGTAGGAAAATATAGGATTAAGTAGCTCAAATCACCCAAACACACAATTATCAATTCGAATCATCAATTAGCAACTACCTTTCACTTTTTGACATCCCCAATGTTTATGAACCTTCAATCCCGCTGATTTTTCTCATTCATTTTTTTTTCAATTTTTTTTTTTTTTCTTTTTTTTTTTGGAACCCCCAAACTTATTCTTTTGCGTACATGGGGTCTCATATTTTCTTTTCTCGGGCAACTTCATTCAATTAAATTCACACCCTTCTCATCATACCCTTCTCAACTTCCAATATTTTTCTATACTTTGTGTGTATGAGTGATGGGTAATTAGGATATTCACATGTAGGCTCTGGGTATTAGATGGTTTGCCAAAGAAACGGGTTTATAAGGCTCAAAGGGGACACTAGGGAAAATATAATGCAAAGGTAGGCATTTTAGGCTCGCTTGTTCAAAGATGACCTAAATCACTTCCTCAATGTTACTTCACCTAGGATTTCGCCTCGACTAGTGATCAGACAAGTTCTAGAATCCGGTGGGATCATAAAGGAACCACTCAATTGCATAAATCAACAGAGTCAAGCACATAGATGGAATTAATGGAAAGAAGATTAAATCACGATTCAACACATGCTCGTGACCGTTCAACTCATATTCAACAAATTCACTTAGTCATGCGATTTCACGATTTTACAAATGCCCCGAATCGACTCTAGACTCTTTTTTTCTTGTTTTTTTTTTTGACTCGGATCCGACTCGATGAATGAAAATAGACTCGCACCCCCAAACTTAAAACGACATTGTCCCCAATGGAGAGGTGGGAAAAAGGACTTTCCTGGTAGCCGAGGAGCGAAGGTTCCTTAAGTCATGTGGTACTACTACGTGTAGGAGGTGTCTCGTATAAGCTCACAATGCATCCTAGCGCACGAGCCTGCGGGTGTTGTATGCCTCCGAGGTGTGGTCATGTTCTTCCCATTCGCCTTAGTCCAGTCCTTCTTTGGTTTCGCATTTTTGCAACCTAGCAAGGTAGACAAGAAAACAAAACTCGTGGAACCATGGAATTCGGTTATTGGTGAGAAATCGAAAATCAAAGCCCATACATAATGCACCCAAGTAGAAAATATAATGCCATGTCAAAAAGATAAGCATAGAAATGCAATATATCACTAAACAATGTGAAATTGTCATTGAGGCATTTTATCAAACACCTCATATGCATGAATTTGGGCAAAGATAGTGAATGCAATGGATAACTCAATTCAATCCCAAAAATCAACACCAAGCCTAAGTCTAACATGATCAACCAATCCACAAACCACAATTCAACAACAATTATCCTAGCACTTCTACAATCCAATCACACCAAAAATCATAAGAAGGGGAAAATCATGGGGTGGGGTTTGGAAAGTTGCAAACTTACCAAATAATGAATGGATGAGATGAAGATGGTGTGTGTGGTGTTAGAGTGCTCCTTTGTGAAAATGGAGTGAGATATGTGGGATTTTGCACAAATAAGAGGGGTGGGATGTGATGCAACTTACTACTCCTAAGAATGCAAAAATTCAAAAAAAACAAAAACAACTACTAAACTAAATTAAAACTAAGAAAGCAATAAAAGGGGTTTGGGTTGCCTCCCAAGAAGCGCTAAGTTTACTGTCTTCAGCCAGACTATGTCAGATGATCCTCAAGTTGGGGCTCCAATAGGCATGTTATCCACATTGCCCTTAGAAACTTCCCAACCTCCTATGTCTTCAGTTATATTCCCAACCATCTGCTTACCATCCTTTAATTCAAATTTTAGCTTGTTGGTTGGATGGATGGTGAATACAACTTTCTCTTGATTTACCCGCAATGTTAGCTCCCCCGTTTCTACATCGATCAAAGCCCTTGCTGTGGCTAAAAATGGTCGCCCAAATATGATGGGTACTTTCTTGTCCTCGTTCGCGTCCAACACTACAAAATCCACAGGAAAAACAAATTTATTAATTCTTACCAATACGTCTTCAATGATTCCCCACGGATAGGCGATGGATCGATCAGCGAACTGCAAAGTGATATTGGACGGTTTCACCTCACCGAGTCCATACTTCGTCACATCAGCAAGAGATATCAGATTCACACTGGACCCAAGATCACAAAGTGGTTTCTCAAAGCAAACTCCTCCAATAATACAAGGAATAGTGAAACTCCCTGGATCCTTCATTTTCTGAGGTAGTTTACTCTGGACTATTGCACTACACTCCTCTGTCAGATAGACAGTTTCAAATTCTTCCAACTTCATTTTCTTGGATTCCACTGGTTTCGCATAAATAGGTGATTCTTCGGGAGCAGGCTGAATTTTTGCTTCCTTTTCCGCGTAAATTGCATTGCAGTGCTCTCTCGGATTAACCTCGTATCACTTGGGAACTTTCCTTCTCTCTGCAATGAATTCACGGCTGTAGCCAACTGACCCATTTGTGTCTCGACCGACCTAATATGCGTCTCCATTGTGCTCATCTTAGTATTCAGACCATCAATCTGCGCCTTACTCCTATTCATTCGATTCCTGGTCTCTCCGATGAATGAGCCGAGCATCTCCTAAAGTGACTGCTTCTTTTCACCTCCGAGTGCATTGGAACTGGATGGGTTTGGATAACCCGGAGGTGGATTCAATACATTCCTGTTGTTGCTATAAGAGAGATTCTCATGATTGCGAAGTCCCGGGTGATAATGAGTTGGTAATGAATTACCTCTATTATTAAAATCCCGGTTATTCACATAATTGACTTGCTCGACCTCGTGAGTGGCAGATGCATGAACGGCGGCGGGTGGGAGTGCGCTTCTTTGTGGTGTGCTACCGGTATTCATGATTGCCAATTGCTTTGTCGACTCGAGATTTGAGCCGCCAAAGTCGACATTGTATCCAACTAAGAAAGAACACCGCAAGCCGGTGTTGTCCTCTCGGAGGGCCATTGATATTGTTTGTGGCCATTTCTTCAAGTAAAAGTAAGGCCTCGGTTGGTGTTTTAGCCATCAATGTACCTCCCGATGCCGCATCTAGTATCGTCCTCGTATGCCCATTCAGCCCATTGTAAAAATATTGAACCCTGCCATCAGATATCCATGTTGTGGGCATCTCCTCAACAGATCTTTAAATCGCTCCCAAGCTTCATATACGGCTGAAAATCAATCTGTTGGAACCAGGCGATCTCGCTCTTCGATTGGAGTATCTTCTTTGGGGAGGGAAGAATTTTGCTAAAAACTTTTTGAGTCGATCATCCTACTGTAATACTCCCAGGGGCGAACGTCTGTACCACGCCTGGCCTTATCCCGGAGTGAAAACGGGAAAAGCCTCAATCGAATGGCCTCATCGATTACACTATTCATCTTGATGGTGTCGCAAATTTCCAAGAATGTGGCGGATGTGTATTCGGATCATCCATCGGACTCCCCAAACCGATTCTCTTTGAACCATGCTTATGAGGCCGGTTTTAATTCAAAATTATTCGCATTTATGGGTTGGCGCACAATTCGAGTAGTTGTGGTTCATATCCGGTGGAAATAATCCCGGATTGCCTTTCTCGGTGCCTCGGCTGTGGTGGCATATTCACGACCCGATTTCGTTATTCTCATTGTCTACGCTACGCCGCCATTGCTCGATTCTATGCTCGCTTTGTTGCTCGATTGCTCAAGTGTCCGTTCAATCTCTCGGATCAAAAGGAAGTAAATTAGTATTTTTGAGAATCTCGCATAAACAAATAAATCAATGAGAAATACGAAATTATGATTCCTAAACTAGTCTAGATTAGTATTAAGACTACTTGGTAGTAGTATTAGTTTAAAATAGGATAAAACAATCCCGCAAGCGCCAAAAACTTGATCGCGAAAATCTTACCGGCGCAACGGTGTCAAGTTTTAGTATAGGTTTTGAAAGTAGGGTTATCGTCTCCACAGGATTGTTATCGAATTTTATACTAAGTACTATAATTAAAATAGCTTAATTCTATCTAGAAATCGAAAAGAGATGATGATTGATTAAACTAAAAAAAACTAAAATTAATCAAATAAATGGTTCAGACAATTTATCAAACACGTAGAAGATGAATTCTAGAGGGTTGATTTCACCTAGTTATCCCCTATGTTTTCAATCCAGTTTATTAATTACAAGTTATCAATCTATAAGCCAATATTCCTACCGTTTATCACTTCCTCTCTCGAGTGCCAAGTGATTCTAGGTTTCAATTTCTGATTTCGATATCTCTTTAAAAATCATAAATTAAACCCTAATGCACTCAATTAATATTCTATCACAGGCTTCAAAAGATTCATAAATCTCTCGATTCTATGAAACCCTAGGTTGTGCTATTCTATGGCCAGGCGTTCAATTACCTCTCTTGAGCGTCAAATCAAACACGCCAAACAATCTAAATTATTGATCAGATAATCCAGATGCAATCAAATCAAATAGCACAAATAGATTAATAAATATGCGAATTTCATAAACTAGAAATCAAAACATAGGTTCAAACGTAAGTTACATCAATCCCCTAGAAATATAGGTTTAGCTCATGTTGGATGTACAAAAATTCATGAAGAAATAATTATACATCGATAGGGTTCAACAAAGATGCTAGAAAAATAATTTGGAATGATTAAGGAAGGAATCTTCTCTGTTTCCAGAAGGTAGATGCCTTCGAATCTCGTCCCGAACTCTTTCTCCTTACTCAAAATCGTCCCTTGTGCTCTCCAAAATGTCCAACCCCTTTTTTGTACGTCACTTCTTCTATTTATAGGCTTGAAACCCTCAAAAATCCGTCCAAAAAGGCCCAAAAAGAACTCAACGCACATTCAGGCCCATCGAGCGCGCTGCAGCGCTAGAATGGCGCGCTGCAGCGCTCCTATGTATTGCTGCTCGTCGCTGCTGCAGCTAGGCTTAGGATGGCGTCTTTGCAGCGCGCCTAATACTCTTCATGTTGCCCTGCTCACGTCCCGTCTGCTTTGCACTCCATCGCACAAGAGCCATTTGCTTGCCATTCTTATTCTGCAGCGCTACTCTCTCCGTGTCTTTGCAGCACCTTTGCGCCTGATCGAGTCTGCTATACCGCCGGGCGCTGCAGCCCTTGCATATGGGCGCTGCAGCGCCCACCACCATCAGGCCGCTGTACTATTTTACCCCCCCGCGCTGCGGCGCGGGGGTTTTGGCGCTGCGGCGCTCGTATGTGACCCAATTTTTCCCGTTTTTCAACTTCTAAAATGCGATATTCACCGTCTAAACACGTTTTTCATCGTTTTTGCTCAATTTCGGCTACCAAGTCTAGTCCCGATTCTCGAACGACACCAAATGACACAAACTCGACTCAAACGACACTAAAATACTCGAAAACAACGCAAAATCCTAGTCTAGAGCACTCAATACATTGATATAAAACCAACTTAACACCAACCTATAGCCAAATGATTTGACTCTAAGAGGTTGCCATCTATCAGTGGCATAATCATAATTAAATTTGGCAAATTGCTAAACTTTGGCAAATTTTAGCAATTGCTCTGTTTGGGTAGTTGTGATATCTTTGAAGATAGTGCTTGGGTGCATATGTGTGCTGATGATAGCTCTTTTGCCTTTGAAATGGCCCTTGCTGAGATCTAGGCCTTTGCCATTTAGGCTTGTATTCCATAAGTCTTTGTTGATAGTTCACATTATTCCAATCAGCTTGGCTTGGGTAGTTTCTACCATTCCCATCATATGTGTTCCTTTCATAGAACTTATGGGGCTTTTGGTAGCTCTGTTTCTTCTTTCTGAGTACTTCCTATTTGGAGTTTTTGAGGAACTCTATTTGGATTTCTTCTCAATTTGTCCTTTCAAAGATACTCGGGTCTGTTTTTCCTTTTCATTTATAACCAAGGCCAGTTTGCTTGTGGTTGTGCTTTGGAATGAATGTGTGTGCACCATTTGGAGTTTTGGATTTTTGAGATGCTTCATTACTTGAAGATCCTTTTTCCAAAATCACTCTTGGAACTTGACTTGGCATAGAGGAATTAAATCCTAAGCATGTCTTATCTCCACATTCTCTTTGACTCATAATAAGATCATCCAAAGATTTCGATGCCTTAGTGAATGCGGCAATCACATTTTGAGGTCATTTTCCCTCTTTTCTCAGAAAGTGATTATCTCTGCTATTAGTTTAGCATTTTCAACCTTTAAACTTTTATTCTCATCGCCTATGTGACTTAGAGTACTCGGCTCCTTAGTCATTTTGTGAGTTTTGGCTTTTTGAGTAAGTGTTTTCCTCATTTAGTAGTGTGTGTGAGGATTTAATGTGTTCAAAGTCTTTCATCATTTTGCCTAATGAATCATAAAGATCAGTGGGTGATGAAGTATGTGTGTCACAATGTTGTCACTAGAATACGAGTGTGATGAGTTAGAGTGTACCTCATCTTCTTGGTCGAGTTGGTCTTGTTCTTTGGCCATTAGACAGATCAATGCTTCTTCTTCAAAGTCACTTGAGTAGTCAACTTCACTACTCTCCGAGTCTGCTGTGTCTTTTGACTTGACTGTCTCAGTAGTCTCTGCAGCTAACATTGCCTTTTTCTTTTCTTGTCTTCTTTCTCTGAAGACTTTTCTTTCCTCTTCATTCATGTATTTGTTGACTACGAGGATATGGGGGCAATCAATAGCATAGTGACCAGGTTACTGCCCGTCCAAAGATAGATTTTCAACCTTTTGATCAGTTCTTTCCATCCTTGGATTGTCAGCTCTTTAATACTCAACCTTTTGATACTCTGTTCTTTTGGGTGGCCTATCTTCCCTTGACTTGGAGAGAGCTGGGTGTCTTCTGGAGGATTCACATTTGCCTCTTTTGTAATTCTTATTGAAGAATTTGTTAAACCTTTTAACCATCAGGGCAATCTCTCTTGGTCAATGACTTCCTTGACCTCGACTCTTTTACCATCATTAACTATTAGAGCAAAATTGTTTTGGGCACATTTGTCTCCTCTAGGTCTTTTCTTCTCACTCAAATTCGTAGGCTTTGAGATCTGAGAATAGCTCATGGTTGGATTTTTTTGATAAGTCCATGGAGTGTCTCAGGGCCATTACTTTCATTTCCCACTCAGCAGGGAGACTTCTTAGAACTTTCATACATATTTCCTTCTGTGTATATTTTTTTCCAAGTGCAGATAGCTCATTGGTAATTTACGTGGAACCGAGCATCCAGTTGATCCAAGGATTCTCCGCAAGCATCTTAAAATTTTCAAATTTACGCAACAACAATGATAGTTTATTTTCCTTGATTTGCTCAGAGCCTTCACAAATCAGGGTTAGCTTATCCCAGATTTCTTTTGCAGTCTTGCACGATTTGACTTTGTTGAACATGGCCTTGTCCAAAGTTTTGTAAAGAATGTCCTTGGCCACGTTGTCCAAGTTGTATCTTTTTCTGTCATCATTTGTCCATTCAGCTCTTGGTTTTTCAACCATAGCTGGTCTGGGAGCAACATCCTCTTCTCCTTCAGCTGCAGCAGCCCTCCTTGCAATTGTGTTCACTTTCAAGATTTGCAGTGGCCCATCTTCTATTACTATCCACATTTCATCGTGTAATGTTGATAGATGAGCCTGCATTCAAATTTTCCAATCATCAAATTCCTCAATTGTGAACATAGGGATGCGTATCAAATTTGCTTCCATGATAATAACTTTCTTTGAGTAAAAGAGTTTTGAAAGATCAAGTGCTAAAGCAAGCTTTGAAAGATTGGAGATCTAGTTCAGTAACCAGTGCGGAAGGCTCAATGAACCAACCGCTCTGATACCACTTGTAGGTCCCAAGGGGTATGAGTGTAAGGTTTAGAAGGGGGGGTTGAATAAACCTTACCAACTTTTAGATTTAGTCCTTTTAAAATGTTCAGAGTTAATACGTCACGGTGAGTCTCTTGATGGATGAGCTAAGTTAGTTAATCAAAGAGAGTTAGCCACTCAGCAGACTGATCGAGTGTTGATAAAATAACTCAGTTGTTTTAACTAAAACTTAACTTGACTGTGATATGTTTTCAGCGGAAGACTTAACACCCTTGAATTTGGTTTAAGTTTGTTTTAATATTTGATTTTAGCACTTTGTTGATTATCAATTGGATAGCAAATTTATCAGCAAATATCAAAATAATGTGCAGAAATTAAAGTGTTGAAATGTAGATAACACAATAAATTTTTATAGAGGTTCGAAGATGGGGTAATTCTTCTACTCCTCTCTTCTCCAACTCCTGGAGGAATCCACTAAGTATTGATCAATGTACAAAGTGGTTATCAGTCCAGATGCAAGTCTTGATCACACAGCTGACTTGATCCTTTGGGACTCGATCCGGAGATGCTTGGTCACACGGTGGCTTCTCGACGACTCGGCTTTTTCACAGGGGTTGCCTTGCTACTACAGCCCACTTGCTCAAGCTTCTTGGATTTGATCACGAAGCCCTCCAAAAACTTGAGACTGGTTCGACCTTGAACCTTTCTACAATCCTTCGTGGAATGTAGACCCCTTGATTCTTCAAATGTTTCCTCTTCAACTGATTGAAGTTGTCTTTCCTTCACAGGTGAGTGTTGGATTGATTTCCTTCGTAATGTAGGCTTGAGGATTGAACTTGTATGACTTGAGTAGGTTATAGTTTGAATAATAGCTTGAAAGTTCCAGGTCACAACATTAACCATTTCTCAAATAGATTCCTCAGCCTTTTGTAGTGTTCTTTTGAAAATTTGTCCGTTGAAGAGATAGGTTAATTTTCAAAAGTCACTTGTGGTTGTTGGCTTGTCTTGTTGCAGTTCTTGGAATTGACATTTCCTCGTATGAATGAGTCTTGACTTTTTGAGTTCGACACAGTGCAGAGCTTCCCATTGGTTTATTCCTTTTGCACGCTTCTGGGACTGAGCACTTTAAGAAAGACAGTATGGAAGTATTACTTGTTTAAGTAATTTTCTTGACTTTTGTGCAACGGATCTCTTTCAGTTATCTCGACTTGACTGCATTTCCTTGACTTCCCCAGGTGACTTCGAGTCAGCTTTCAATCATTGGATGACTCATCTGTCATTTCAACTTGAGACTTGGCTATCTTGAGTTGACTTGACTGACACTTCACTCACCGCATCTCAACCGCACCTTGATGAGTTCTGTCTTCTCTTCATTGCCACACTCAGCTGCCTCTCAGCGGAGTCTTCCTTCTAGTCTCCAGTTGACGTCTTGCATATTTTGGCATAGCTGACTTAACTGAGCTCGACCAGCCCTATCTATTACAATGCAATTTTCAACAAAAATGGGGTGCCAACTTTCTATTCTAAGTTTTACATGGCATTCATCAAAATCTAAAAATTAATTTCCCAACAGGCCAGACATCACCTTTGCAGTAGGTGTATGTGCAAGATTCCAATCTGCTCCAAAAGAGAGCCATATGACTGCAGCTAAGAGAATCCTAAGATATTTGAAGGGATGCCAAGAAGTTAGCTTATGGTATCCAAATGAAGGTGGATTCAAGCTTATTGGTTACTCAGACTCTGACTATGCTGGATGTAGAGTTGATAGGAAACGTACTTCAGGAACTTGTCAAATGCTTGGAAACAGATTGGTTTCCTGGTTCAGCAAGAAGCAAAACTCAATAGCTACATCCACAGCTGAAGCAGAGTACATAGATGCGGACAGTTGTTGTGCCCAAGTCTTATGGATGAGACAACAGTTGAGAGATTATGAAACTGAAGAAAAAGAAATTCCAATTATGTGTGACAATACTAGTGCTATAAACAGAATGACATAACTTTGGAATACATCTCAACGCGATAACTTTGGTTAGCTGACATATTCACCAAACCCCTATGTGAATCAAGATTTGAAGAACTTAAGCATGAGATAGGGTTAATTGAGCTGAGTTGACACTCAGAAGACTCAATTAGAAGAGATGAAATGTGAAAAGATGAAAATAGAACAAATCTCATGAATCAGCCAAGTGAATCAGCAGTATCGGAAAGTCATCTGTATCGAGTTAGCTGACATCTGAGTCACTATATGAAAGGAGAGAAGAAGAGCTGATTCATTTGTGTAGTGAGCTGAGTCATTTATGAGCTAAGTGACAAAAACGCAGTCGTTTTTAATGAGCGGGAATGTTTTTAAGGATGATGTCGCCAGATTATGATGGGTAAATCAAAAAGCGCACAAGATGCATACGATTGGATATAAATGCTGCCGCATTAAATGCGAGCAATTAAATGCAATGAGACATGCTAAATCTGAGCCGTTGATCTCGATCAAAATTCAAAAACCAAAAACACGTCCTTTCATAACCCTTATATACTCATTTCTTTAGTTTTCTCTCTCACACTTAAAAACTGTTCATCTTCAAGCATACGAAAGCCTTGACTTTTTCTGTCTCGAAACCCTACTTGTTCTCAAAGCAAGTTCATCAAATTTTGTTCGGTAAACTTACTAAAATGGCACCAGCACATGATTTCACAAAGCTCGCAAAGAAAATCCACACAGGATCAACTGTGGATTTTGAAGGGATGATAAAACAGGGTTGATGAAACCCTTGTGAAGAAGATTGCGGACAAAATCGAAATCGATCAAACCCTTCCTCACGATGGAATATCAGATGACATACGTTGAAGAGGTGGCGCAGTTCTATGTTAATGCCAGTACAGGACGAAGGGATTAAGTCCTCCGTCCACCGCAAGGACATCATGATCACTGCTAAAGACCTTGCGAGTATCACTATTTACGCCGTTTCAAGGCATGAAGGCAGCCGAGATATACTGAAGGCGATGTGGACTTGGCTGCTACATGGAAGAAAGTAGCCAAACCGGAGTGTGCTGCGAAAGTGATCTACACAGCTGAGAAGAAGCTGCTGAAGGACGATTATCAAAAGCTGATGGATGTCGTCTCAAAGTGCGTGGATATGAAGTTTGGCAGTTTCAATCAACTGTCAAAGACTAAGCTGATCGTCATGGCTGCGATCATGCAAGGGAAGAAAGTTAATCAAATTTGAGTTTGTATACGGTGACTCGCTTAACGTTTCAAATAAATCATTCAAGGAGGATGGATCCTTTGGAGGATCACTCGGCTATGGCCTAGTCATTGACCATTTGATGGAGGTGAAGGGTGTTCCCCTTCGACATGGAAAGTCATTCCATGTCAACAAAAAGATGTTTAAGACTAACCTTTCAGGAGCCCAGAAGAGAGCCCATGCAAAGAGAGCGGACACCAGTGATGGGGAATCAGCTGACCCCGAGGAAACAGCTGTTGCCTCCCCTCCAAAGAAGGAAGATGCCCCTGCAGCTGCAAAGAAGAAAGTTGCCCCTGCAGCAAAGCCAAAATATGCACCTGCCCCTACAGCCGAGTAACTTGCCCGAGCAGCCGTGTCTCCTGTCCATGCAGCCAAGGTGGAGAAGGAAGCTCTAATACCTTCTCCAACCATCAAAAAGAAGAGGACTGTCAAAGAAAGATGCACCGGGCCCCGCCGCCAAAGAACCGAGGAAGAAATATCCGAACAGTAACTTCTTCCGTAAGGACAAAAAGAAGAAGAAGAATCACCAAGCTCTCGGAGCTTGAGAAGACAGCTGAGTCTGCCACTCAGCTGGAGAAAATCTCTGAGACTGCTGAAGAAGTGCAGTCTCCAGAAGTTGTTGTTGAAACAACTAAGTATGCTGAGGCCGATCAGCAGAGGCACATAGAAGACCCAGCTGTGGATAGAACAGCTGAGGAAAAAGAGGCAACAGACATAGTAGAATCTCCTACTGAACGTATTGTGTCTCCACCTACCCCGATGCTGCTGAAGGTGAAGAGCAGCAGAGTTTGCTACCATCCATTCCAGAAACAGAAAGACAAGAAGAGGATGAAGATGTGATGTGATTATTGTTTCTCCAGTGTACCCAGACATTCAGCGTCGTCTGCATGAATGGTGAGCATGGAAGCTGAGTCGCTCAAGGGTACAGTTTGAACGTCCTGAATTCATTGAGGAAGAGAAAGAATTGCTAAATTTCCTAGGTTTAACTACCGTGCTTCAAGCACTTGATGAAGATAACTGCCTGGATATCTTGCATATATTCAAGGAGAAAGAAAAGGAGAGATTAGCAGAGGAAGCTGAAGCTCGTGAGAAAGCCAGCATCTGTCCTTTCACTAGAACCAGCGATCACACTCATGCTCACATTGATATGCTCTCAAGAAGTGATGAGGACATGGATCCTATTGCTGCAAAGGAGACATTGGATATGCAGCACGCCATGCGGGAATCCAGATTAATGCATGAGCAACAGCTAAGGGAAGGACCTGGAGAGTCTTCTAAATCTCGGTGAAATTGATCCGTTGGGAGTGGCACAGACAGATTGCCACGATTATCGCGCAACAGCCTTCCCACCCACTCGAGAGGACGGATCCAAGGGACATGGAGATGACACGGGAATTTGGGCACCCAAGTTGAGCCAACCCCGTCGAAGGTGTCTTACCACCTAACCTCACTGAACACTCAATGAAAAAAATGAGTCCGGAGCAGAGTGACCCCACCATCGATCACTCATCGGTGGTGCGCCAAATTGGGGAAACTCACTCCACCGCAGCTAGGTCGGGTGTTGTTGTGAGATGACTCCACAATGAAGGAAGGAGACGAAGTGGAGAAAGAGAAAGAAATAGAACAACAAAGAAGTTGTCACCGATTTAAGCTTCGGACAGATTAAGTCTGTCTCGGCCCTAAATCGCCAACATGACTTTGCGGCCGAGGACGTCGCGATGCAATCGAGACACAGGATGGATCTGCCCCGGGAATTAACACTCTGGGCAATGAAAGTGCAATCCAGGGAGTTGAGACTCCTGTGGATACCACTGCAGAAGACCCTAAGACAGTTGCGTCTGTCGAAGGGAATGTATAAGGCCTTGCTGCAGGAGGTAATGAAGGCCCAAGGGAGGTTGAGACTTCCCTGGGTACAGAGATAGAAATGCAGAACATCCCTCCCGTTCATATTGAAGAATCTGAGAAGGAGATTAGTGCTCTTCATGATTCCCAAGACAACCCTGACATATCATTTCTAGGATCTGAAGATAAAGTTGAGTCCACCCCGATTGCACATCAAAAAGACTCAGCTGAGGATGTTTTTCCAAGTACGAGTAAGCCAGATTTCAAAGTTGCTCGTCAAACGTTCAATTTGGATGATGAGCCAAGCCCTCAAGTCTCATCATCTTCCGATGATGCTACTGATACGGCCGAGGAACAACAAACTCAAAAGGACAAACCAGCTGAGATCGAAGAAGTCATAAGACATTGAGGCTCGGCCGGGTCAATACCATTAAAGGCCCACTCAATCACGAGTCCAATCGCGAGGCTTCAGAGTGCGCAGAGAGACCATCTCGCGTACAATATCTCAAGTGCGAGACGGTGCATATGAAGAAATATTTCCTTTTTCTCGTGAGCTGCCCGTACTCGAAGAAGAGACTGCAAGAGAACAAAAGCTCTACACCATCCAAGAAGATCCTGTAATCCCTACTGATTCGATTGTGCCAGTTGATTTCAATTTTGATGCAGAGTGGCCGGCAGCTGGCTTAAGTCAGACAGCTGAGATGTGTGAAATCTTCAAGAAGATCTGTGAAGAGATTGAGAAGATTGAACGGCACCAAGCCTCTCTCGACATGCGCCTGGACAACAGAGATGCCACTCTCACAGCAGACTTGAGAGGAGTGGTGGTCAGAATAAGGGAATGGTCTCAACAGCAGAGTGCCATGCGTCTCGAGCAGGTTCGCTACTTCAAGGCATTATACAACCGAATTCTGATCTGGAGTGCTGACAATGCTGACATGAAGGCAAGGATGCAGACCTATATGGAGAGATTGCATGCCTCCCATACAACTGAGATGGAATTGATGCGTGAATTTCACCGAAAAGAACTTCTACGCGTAGAGGAGAATATGAATGCCAAATTCAGCCTTCTTATGGCTGAAATGAAACTGGTGGCAGCCGAGCCCAAAGCCACCCGCTCAGAGTTTCGAACAGCATACTCTGTAGCCGACTCCAAGTAGAATTCAGCCATCAGCCGATTGGATTTCATGATTGCTGGGATGTTTCCAGGGGTTCCTCTATCCTTTGATGATGCTAAAAAAGGGGAAGAGGAATACCAAAAGAGTTTGAAGGAGACAGCTGATGTAGAGAAGAAAGATGCAGCTGTTGAGAAGAGGAAAGAAAAGGGAAAAGCTGTTGAGGGGGAAAGGTCAAAGGTTGTGACCTTAATGCTTGGTGAAACCCTCAGAAAGTCATGTCACACACAAACAT
The DNA here is from genome assembly GCA_016081115.2 of Rehmannia glutinosa. Classification (NCBI taxonomy): domain Eukaryota; kingdom Viridiplantae; phylum Streptophyta; class Magnoliopsida; order Lamiales; family Orobanchaceae; genus Rehmannia; species Rehmannia glutinosa. Next base: position 349,718 of record JABTTQ020001938.1, read on the forward strand.
AGATAATCAAGAAACTTCCCGTAATCCGCCGCTTTATCACTCTGCTGTGCCCATGTCTCATAAGAAAAAAATTGTAGAAGCAGAGATGGAGGATTTCGACAAGAGAACGGATGTCCGTGTTGAAGAAATGTTGAAACAATTTAGAGGACTCCGGCAGGAAAAGATACAGATGCCATTCCAGATAACGGACAAGAGCTAAGATCTGCTGAAGAATTCAAAATGCTCGAGTTCGAAGGATATTTCAAAAACATGTTCATAGCCCAAGCCTGGGACTTGTAATGGGAGAAAGGTCTGAAGCTGTGCGAAGAAATTGGTAGGCAGCAGACTACTAGCAGTCACTCTGTTGGTAAGAAGAAGACTCCGGTACAATATACGCCCAAAAAAGAAGGAAGAAGTGGTGGAGATGGAGGTTTTATACCTAGACCTCTACCCAAAAACATTGAATATGTAGATTCAGGCAAGAAAGGAAGGATCTACTAGGCTGGATATGATGTTATAGCCAATCTGGAAGTGGAGAGGAAAAATGCTGAGCATGTCCAGAGAATCGAAGAAGAAAACAAGAGGCAAACTCAGCTGTGGCAAGAAAGACAGGAAAGAAAAGAAAAGATGAAGCTGCCAAGATAGCCTACGAGAAGAAGAAGGCAGCTGAAGAAGAAAAGAAGAGAAAGAGAGCTGACGAAGACAGAGCTGAAGAAGAAAGAATGAGGGATCGAAGACGATGAAGTGTTGTTGCTAACCCCTTCATGTATTTTACTTTTGTAAATGCATATGTATGTAAGTCTTCTGTACATTTAATGAAAAATCTGTATTTTGCGTAGATATAGTATATGCTCTGATTGCTCTGATACACATTGTAAACAGTTGTGTAAAGAACAAGAATGATATGATCAATAAAACGATCTATTCAACACATACATTCTTTGTTTCTGCATTGTCTGTATGTATCTGTGTTGTTTACATTTTACTTAATTTTGTTAAGTTTCGGCATCATCAAAAAGGGGGAAATTGTTGGGAAAATTGTTGTTTAGATTTTGATGAATGCCATGTAAAACTTAGATTATAAAGTTGGCACCCCATTTTCCTTGTAATTCTTATTGTAATAGATAGGGTTGTATGAGCTGAGTCAAGTCAGCTATGCCTGGGAATACAAGAAGTCAACTGAAGACTAGAATGAAGACTCCGCTGTGAAGTAGCTGAGTGTGGCAAAGAAGAAATGTCAAGGACTCGACTGAAGGAGTATCGAATGTGGGGACAGTGTGAGAAGAGTCAGTTAAGTCAACCCAAGAAGCCAAGTCAAGTTGAAGTGACAGATGAGTCTTTCAATCATTGGAGCAGACTCAAGTCACCTGGGGAAAAGGCAGGTGCAAAGAGGAGTTAACTGAAAAGAATCCGTTGTACAAAAGTCAAGAACATTGCTTAAACAAGTAATACTTCCATGCTGCCATGTCTTAAAGTGCTCGATTTTAAGCGTGCAAAAGGAATAAACAATGGGAAGATCGCACCTCGTGTCGAACACGAAAAAGTGGACATTTATTTAATATGAGGAAAGGTCTACATCTCAAGATTGAAGACCAAGAAAAGACAAGCCAACGAACACAGGTGACTTTTGAAAATCAGCCTATCTCTTCAACGGGCAGATTTTTGAAAGTTCACTATAAAAGGCTGAGGAATCGCTTTGAGAAAAGGTTATCTTGATTACATGATTCACGAACAAACAAGCATTATTCATACTGTAACCTGCAAAATATTCTCAAGTTATTCAAGCAAATCCTCAAGCCAAAATCCTCAACACTAACCATGCTTCCAAGGAGGATTGTAGGAAGGTTCAAGGTCGAACCAATCTCAAGTTATTGGAGGGCTTCGTGATCAAATCCAAGAAGTTTGAGAAGGTGAGCTGAAGTAGCAAGGCAGCCGCCTTGTGAAGAAGCTGAGTCGGACGAGAAGCCAGCTGAGTGATCAAGGCATCTCCAGACTGAGTCCCAAAGGAGCAAGTCAGTTGTGTGATGAAGACTTTGTATCTGGACTGATAACCACTTTGTAAATCGATCATTACCTAGTGGATTCCTCTAGGAATTGGAGAAGAGTGGAGTAGAAGAATTACCCCATCTTCGAACCTCTTTAAAAATTATTGTGTCATTTACATTTCACCATTTTATTTCTGCATATTACTTTATATATGCTGATAATTTGCTACCCAACTGATAAATAACAAGTGCTAAAATCAAGTGTTATAACAAAGATAAAATCAAATTTAAGGGTGTTAAGTCTTCCGCTGAAAATCTTATCACAGCCAAGTTAAGCTTTAGTCTAAACAACTGAGTTATTCTATAAAAAGCTCTTTGTAGTCTGTTGAGTGGCTAACTCTGTTGATTAACTAACTTAGTTGTCCATCAAGTACTTAGTTGTGTAATTAACTCTGTAATATTTGAAAAGGACTAAAATCGAAAAGTTGGTAAGGTTTATTCAACCCCCCTTCTAAACCTTACTCACACCCCTTGGGACCTATAGAGCTCAACAGTCCAAAGCCACACTGGCAGAAAGTCACAGATGTTAAACATTACCTTAGCCAACTCGTGGGCCACTGCCCCAGGGAGGAAGTCCAGTGGCCCCTGGCATCTTGGCTGAGCCATTACCCTTGGGCATCAAGACCTCCAACCTACCGGAGTATGATGGAATCAGAGGTTGCCAGGAGCACTTAGACAAATTCTACGTGAAGGTGGATCTTTGCGATATGACGGACGCTTCCTACTGCAAAGTATTCCCGACAACTCTGACCAAGCCACACTGATTTCGTTTGGATCAATCACTGGGATGGACAAGCTCAATGATGCTTTCATGCGACAGTTCTCCATCAACCAGAAATGTCCTAAGTCCATTGTTCATCTTTTTCAAGTAAACCAGAATTAATGAGAGTCGCTGTGAGACTTCTAAAACGATTCATGGAAGCCGTCAACTCCAAAGCCAGGAAAACCATGCATCAAGACAGATTGTCGAGAATACGCGAGGATAGTCCTCTCATTATAGAGGGACGCCCGCCACTGGCTTAAGGTGCGTCTTTCACCCAAGGTGGGGCCCTTCCCCAGTTTACTCCTCTCCGAGGAGTTCCATGAGCTGAAGAAGTCTCCCTGGTTCAAGAAGCCCTTCAAGCTTTACTGAAGGAAGTGCCCCAAGACACCCTATCATAGAAGGCCACAACAGCAGCTACACGAAGACCCCTCATAAGAGCACCATGTCGTAGGAGGCTGCAGCAGCAGTTGCATGATGAGCCCAGCTCCACCAGCTGCAGATGACCCTCTCTTAACTGGAATGAAAAAGAGGAACAACAGACTAGAGGACAACTAAACTCTATAAAAACTATCACTCTTTGGAGAATAAGCAGGCATTGATGTCAAGTAGTGAAATTCACAAACTCCTCTTGGCACTCTGGGCCGAGGAGTCAAGAGCCATCCAAACTAGTCGAGTTACCCTCCGGAGTAGGCAACTCCTTACTGTAAGAGCGTAACTCCCAAGAAGACTTGCTAACGATCCTTTCTCAACTGAAAGAAGCTACAAAAAAACTTAAGCCATTGGAAAAGTATCTCCTAACACAGAATAAAAAGATATAATCAACTCTTTGGAGAATTAAGATGAAGACTCCCAGACGAAGAAAGTTGAACCATAAAAGAATCATCACAAGGATCCATCCCACATAGGACAAGAGGCGATTAAATTCCACTTCCCCTCACACTCCCACAAGAACGCCGTTGCCAGCAACCAACTTTGTCGTTGAGCGTTTCCACTTGCCATCCTCTCTTGATAAAAAGCTCCCCCATATCTCCTCAGAACTCTCAAGTTTCTTCTCAAGTCACTTAAAAGATATAGATACACTCACTCAATCCACTCAAATGAGCTGGACACAATCCAGAGCCCCAAGAGACTCAAGAGCAACAAAGAAAGATATCCCCATTGAATACTTAGGCGAGAACCCTCCAACTAAACTCACACATAAAGAGAGACCCACATATTGTGGGTTCATTATCATCATTTCTGGATAGGGCTGTATGAGCTGAGTCAAGTCAGCTATGCCTGGATATACAAGAAGTCAACTGAAGACTAGGATGAAGACTCCGCTGTGAAACAGCTGAGTGTGGCAAGGAAGAAATGTCAAGGACTCGACTGAAGGAGTATCAGCTGAGATACAGCTGTGTGAAAAGTCAGTCAAGTCAACTCAAGAAGCCAAGTCTCAAGTTGAAGTGACAGATGAATCTTTCAATCATTGGAGCAGACTCAAGTCACCTAGGAAAAGACAGCTGCAAAGAGGAGTTAACTGGAAAGAATCCGTTGCATAGAAGCCAAGAATATTACTTAATCAAGTAATACTTCCATGCTGCCATGTCTTAAAGTGCTCAGTCCCAGAAGCGTGCAAAACGAATAAACCAATGGGAAGCAGTGCACCTCGTGTCAGATTCTTAAAAGCTTAACATTCATTTAACACGAGGAAAGGTCAACATCAAGGACTGCAACAAGACAAGCCAACGAACACAAGTGATTTTTGAAAATCAGCCTATCTCTTCAACGGACAGATTTTTTAAAGTTCGCTATAAAGGGCTGAGGAATCTCATTGAGAGAAGGTTACCTAAACCACGAACAATCAAGAGATTATTCAATTTGTAACCTGAAAGATATTCTCAAGTTATTCAAGCAAATCCTCAAGCCTAAATCTCGAAGGAAATCGATCCAACACTAAGCTGTGAAGGAAAGACAACTTCAAACTGTTGAAGAGGAAACTTTTGAAGAAGCAAAAGGGGTCTACATTCCAAGGAGAATTGTAGAAAGGTTCAAGGTTGAACCAGTCTCAAGTTATTGTAGGGCTTCGTGATCAAATCCAAGAAGCTTGATCAAGTAAGCCTGAAATAACAAGGCAGCCGCCCTGTGAAGAAGCTGAGTCGGACGAGAAGCCAGCTGTGTGACCAAGGCATCTCCAGACTGAGTCCCAAAGGAGCAAGTCAGCTGTGTGATGAAGACTTGTATCATGGACTGATAACCACTTTGTACTCTGATCAATACTTAGTGGATTCCTCCAGGAGTTGGAGAAGAGAGGAGTAGAAAAATTACCCCATCTTCGAACCTCTATAAAAATTATTGTGTCATTTACATTTCAGCATTTTTATTTCTGCATATCACTTTATATCTGCTGATAATTTGCTATCCAACTGATAAGTAAATAAGTGCTAAAATCAAGTGTTTCAAATAAAGTTAAACCAAATTAAAGGGTGTTAAGTATTCCGCTGAAAATTTTATCACAGCCAAGTTAAGGTTTAGAATAAACATCTGAGTTATTCTATCAACAGCTCAATCCAGCCTGTTGAGTGGCAAACTCTGTTGGTTAACTAATTTAGTTGTCCCTCAAGGACTTAGCTGTGTATTTAACTCTGTAATATTTTAAAAGGGCTCAAATCGAAAAGTTGGTATCAGAGCGGTTGGTTCATTGAGCCTTCCGCACTGGTTACTGAACTAGATCTCCAATCTTTCAAATATGTTTTTAACACTTGCTCTTTCAAAAGCTATTTTTATTCAGCAAAGTTATTATCAGGGAAGCAAATTTGACACGCATTCCTATGTTCACTATTGAGGAATTTGATGATCGGAAAATTCGTATGCAGCTCATCTATCCGCTTTACATGATGAAATGTGGATAGTGATAGAGGATGGGCCACTGCAAATACTAAAAGTGAACACAGTTGTACAGAGAGCAGCCGCAGCTGAAGGAGAGGAAGTTGCTGCTGAAGCAAGACCAGCCCTGGTTGATAAACCAAGGACTGAATGGACAAACGAGGATAGAAGAATATACAACTTGGACAATGTGGCCAAGGACATACTTTACAAAACCTTGGACAAAGCAATGTTCAATAAAGTCAAATCTTGTCAAACTGCAAAACAAAGCTGGGATAAATTAACTTTAATTTGTGAAAGATCTGAGCAAATTAATGAAAACAAATTGTCCGTTCTTTGTGTACAAAAATTTGAAAATTTTAAAATGCTTGTGTGAAACTCGATCTATTTTGGATGCTCGATTCACTGAAATCACAAATGAATTACCAGCACTTGGGAAAGAATATACACAAAAGGAGATGTGTATGAAGATTCTAAGAAGCCTCCCAGCTGAATGGGAAATGAAGGTCATGGCCCTGAGACATTCAATGAACCTAACAACAACATCCAATCATGAGCTATTCTCAGACCTCAAAGCCTACGAGTTTGAGCTGAGAAGAAAAGATCAAGAGGAGTCAGATGTACCCAAAACAGTTGCACTTATAGTCAAGGATGGGAAAAGAGCTGAGGCCAAAGAAATCATTGACCAGGAGGAGATTGCCCTGATGGTTAAAAGATTCAACAAGTTCTTCAACAAGAACTACAAGAGAAACAAAGGTGAATCATCCAGAAAACATTCAGCTCCCTCCAAGTCAAGGGAAGATAGGCCACCCAAGAGAGCTGAGCATCAAAAGGTTGAATATCAGAGAGTTGATAACCCAAGAACGGAAAGAGCGATCAAAGAGCGAAAAACTTTGTGTTGGAATCGTAGACAACCAGTGACATTTTGCTATTGATCGTCCATATCCTGTAGTCAATAAATACAGAATGAAGAAGAAACAAGAGTCTTGAGAGAAAGAAGACAAAGAAAAGAAAAAGGCCATGTTCCGTCGCATAGATCGATGAGACACGGCTAAGTCAAAAGAAGCGAGACTCGAGAGAGTAGTGAATCACTACTCAAGTGATTAGAAGAAGAAGCAAAGATCCGTCTAATGGCTAAAGAACAAGATCAACTCGACCAAGAAGATGAGGTACACTCTAACTCATCTCACTCAGATTCTAGTGATAGTGATTGTGACACACACACTTCATCACCCACTGATCTTTATGATTCATTAGGCAAATGATGAAAGACTTTGAGCACACATTAAGTCCTCACACACACTATTAAATGAGGAAAACAGCCAGCTCAAAAGCAAAAACTAACAGCTGACTAAGGATCTGAGTACTCTAAGTAACATAGCTGATGAGAACAAAGAGCTGAAGGCTGAGAATGCTAAACTAATAGCAGAGATAGCTGCTATAGAAAAGAGGGAAAATGATCTCAAAAATGTGATTAATTCATTCACAAAGGCATCTAAATCATTGGATGACCTTATTATTAGCCAAAAGGAGTGTGGAGATACGATAGGCTGTTGGGAAATTTATTGTTTAGATTTTGATGAATGCCATGCAAAACTTAGAATAGGAAGTTGGCACCCCATTTTTGTTGTAAATCGCATTGTAACAAATAGGGCTGGTCAAGTCGAGTTAAGTCGCCTATGCCTAAACATACAAGAAGACAACCGAGACTAGAAGGAAGACTCCGCAAAGACAATTTGAGTATGGCAAAGAAGAGAAGACTGACAACTCGATCAAGGTGCGGTGAGATGCGGTGAGTAAAGTATCGATCAAGTCAACTCAAGATAGCCAAGTCTCAAGTTGAAGTGTGAAGAGTCATTCAATGATTGAAAGTCGACTCTAAGTCACCCGGGGAAAGCAAGGAAATGCGGTCAAGTCGAGATAATCGAAAGAGATCCGTTGTACAGAAATCAAGAGAATTACTTAAACAAGTAATACCTCCATGCTACCTTTCTCGAAGTGCTCGATCCCGTCGAGGAAGTGTGCAAAGGGAATGAACCAATGGGAAGCACTACACCGTGTCGAACTCAAAAAAGTCAAGAACAATTCATACGAGGAAGTGGCAACTCAAGGATCGCAACAAGACAAGCCAACGACCACAATCGACTTTCAAAAATAAGCCTATCTCTTCAAGGCAGATTTTTGAAAGATCACTATAAGAGGCCGAGGAATGACTACGAGCAAAGTTACCTGAACCACGAACATTCAAGCAAATATTTGAATCAGAACCTAAGATATTCTCAAATCATTCAAGATTAATCCTCAAGCCTACATTACGAAGAAAATCAATCCAACACTCTTTGTGAAGGAAAGATAACTTCAAGCAGTTGAAGAGGAAATTGTTGAAGAATCGCGGGTCTACATTCCACGAAGGATTGTAGGAAGGTTCAAGGTCGAACTAGTCTCGAGCTTTTGGAGGGCTTCGTGATCAAATCCTAAAAGCTTGAGCAAGTGAGTCAGAGTAGCAAGGCACCGCCCGTGAAGAAGCCGAGTCGGACGAGAAGTGAGTGACCAAGGCTTGTATCCGGATTACCACTGACTACATCGATATCTTGATCAATACTTAGTGGATTCCTCCAGGAGTTGGAGAAGAGAGGAGTAGAAGAATTACCCCATCTTCGAACCTCTATAAAAGCTTATCGTGTCATTTACATTTCAGCACTTTAATTCCTCGCATCTTATTTGTTTAATTCTCACGACATATTTGCTATCCAACCGATAATCTCTAAGTACTAAAACCAAGTATTAAATCATAACTCAACCAAACTTAAGGGTGTTAAGTCTTCGCTGAAAACAAACCACAGTTGAGCTAATTCGAGTCTTAATAATGAGTTAGTTATTCTATCAACAACTTAGTCGAGTCTGTTGAGTGACTAACTCTACTGATTAACTAAATTGGCTGTCCGCCAAGGACACAGTTGTATAGTGTCAACTCTGAATTTTAAAAAGGACCAAAAGTGAAAAGTTGGTAAGGTTTATTCAACCCCCTTCTATACCTTACACCCACACCCCTTGGGACCTACAAGTGGTATCAGAGCGGTTGGTTCATTGAGCCTTCCGCACTGGTTACTGAACTAGATCTCCAAACTTTTCAAAGTCTGTTTTAGTACTTAAGCTTTCAAAACTCCTTTTATCATTAAAAGTTATTATCATAGAAGCAAATTTGACACACATCCCTATGTTCACAATTGAAGAATTTGATGATTGGAAAATTCGTATGCGGGCTCATCTATCAGCATTACATGATGAGATGTGGATAGTGATAGAAGATGGGCCACTGCAAATCTTAAAGTGAACACAGATGTAAGAAGAGCTACAGCTGAAGGTGAAGAGGATGTTGCCCCTAGACCAGCTATGGTTGAAAAACCAAGAACTGAATGGACAAATGATGAAAAAGATACAACCTCGACAATGTAGCCAAGGACATCCTTTACAAAACCTTGGACAAAGCCATGTTCAATAAAGTCAAATCATGCAAAACGGCTAAAGAAATCTGGGACAAGCTAACATTGATTTGTGAAGGCTCAGAGCAAATCAAGGAAAATAAATTATCAGTGGCTATACAAAAATCTGGATCAACTGGATGCTCGGTTCACGTAAATCACCAACGAGCTATTCTGCACTTGGAAAGGAATATACATGATGAAATGTGTATGAAGATCCTAAAAGGTCTCCCAGTGAATGGGAAATGAAGGTCATGGCACCGAGATATTCCATGGACCTATCGAAGACCTCCAACCATGAACTATTCTCGATCTCAAAGCCTACGAATTTGAGCCGAGAAGAAAAGATCAGGAAGAGATAGTTGTACCCCAAGCTTGCTCTAATTGTTAAGGATGGAAAGAGAGCCGAGGTCAAAGAAGTCAATGATCCGTAAGAAATAGCCCCGATGGTTAAAAGGTTCAACAAGTTCTTCAATAAGAACTACAAGAGAGGCAAGGGCGAATCTTCTAGACGACACTCGCCTCCCTCCAAGTCAAGGGAAGATAGGCCAACCAAGAGAACAGATCATCAAAAAGTCTGAATATCAAAGGGTCGACAATCCAAGAATGGAAAGAGTCGATCAAAATGTTGAATATCTATGCTGAACCGTAGGCAAACAGGTCACTATGCCATTGATTGTCCATATCCCGTAGTCAACAAATACGGGGAATGAAGAATAAATAAAGGTCTTGAGAGAAAGAAGACAAGAAAAAAAAAGGGCAATGTTGGTAATGCAGAGAGGCACGCTCAAGAGATAATGATTCAGAGAGCAGTGAGTTTCGACTACTCAACCGACTCGAAGAAGAAGCCCTCGATCATTTGATGGCCAAGGAACAAGATCAACTCGACCAAGAAAATGAGGTACACTCTAACTCATCAAACTCGTATTCCAGTGATAGTGACTGTGATACACACACTTCATCACCCACTCGATCTTTATGATTCATTATGCAAAATGATGAAAGATTTTGAACACATTAAATCCTCACACACACTACTAAATGAGGAAAACAAACCTACTCAAGAGAGCAAAACTCACAACCGACTAAGGAGCCGAGTACTCTAAGTCAAATAGCCGATGAGAATAAAAGTTTAAAGGCCGAAAATGCCAAGCTAATAGCGAGTAAATAGCGCCATAGAAAAGAGGAGAATGACCTCAAAATGTGATTGCCTCATTCACTAAGGCATCTAAATCATTGGATGATCTTACTATGAGTCAAAGAGAATGTGGAGACAAGACAAAGCTTAGATTTAATTCCTCCGTGCTATGTCAAACTCCAAAAGTAATTTTGGAAAAATGATCTTCAAGCAATGAAGTGTCTCAAAATCCAAAACTCCAAATGGTGCACACACATTCACTTCAAACCACAATTACAAGCAAACCGGCCTTGGTTATAAAGGAAAAGGAAAAACAAAGTTGGGTGCATTGAGAGGACAATGAGAAGAAATTCACCAAGTTCCTCAAGCAAACTCCAAACAGAATTACTCAGAAAGAAGAAACAGAGCTACCAAAAACCCCAAAAGTTCTATAAAAGAAACACATATGATGGGAATGGTAGAAAATATCCAAGCAAGCCGATTGAACGATGTGAACTATCAAAGATAGACTTATGGAATATAAGCCCAAATGGCAAAGGCCTAGAACTCAAAGAAAGGTCATTCCAAAAGTATAAGAGCTTTCATCAAAGACACATATGCACCTAGGCACTACATCGAGAGACACCACAATTACCCAAAAAGGCAATTGCTAAAACACATGTATAGGCATACGGACAAAAGAGACAAATTTGTATGAACCTAGAATCCCCAAGCAATTTGCCAAAACTAATTATGATTATGGCAATCGATAGATGGCAACCCCTTAGAGCCGATCATTTGGCTATAGTGGTTGGATCATCTTACAATACTAACCCCTCGGACCTGACAAGTATGGGTACCTAAAACTTAATTTCCTTGATTGCAGTTCAAGGAACAACCGAGTGCCAAGGAACCTGGTACATGGATAGTGGTACATTCCCGGACATATGACAGAAACAAGAAAAATGTCAAAATTCAAGGAAGTTAAAGGAGCAAAAGTCATATTTGGAGGAAATGAAGCTCCAGGAGAAATAAGAGGCATTGGATCCATCAAGAAGAAACGGATTAGAAATCACGGATGTTGCATATGTTGAAGGACTCAACTTCAACTTGCTAAGCATCACCAACTCGTGACAAGGGCTATAATGTTGGATTTAACATGGGTATATGCCAAATCAAGGATATTGAATCAAATGAAGTTGTGTTGCAAGGATGCGACAAAAGAACATGTATGTAGTAGATTGGTTAACCACTACACCCAAAGACTGTCTATTAGCAAAGAGCGCAAATGAATCAAGTTGGTTGTGGCACAAAAAGTCGAGTCACCGAATTTCAAAACACTTAACAAGCTTGCGAAGTAATCTTGTGATAGGTCTTCCGACTCAAGATACAAGAAGGAGAGTATAGGTGACGCATGCCGATGGGAAAACAGATCAAATCATCATTCAAAGAAAAAACATGCCCATCTTCAACAAGGATATTGCACCGCTACATATGGATCTATTTGGTCCAAATTGAACCACCAAAGATAAGTGGGAAGAAATATACCTTGGTGGTAGTAGATGACTACTCAAGATATACATGGACAATATTCATGTGTAAGAAGAAAGAAACTCTACGTAAACTACCACGGTGATGAAGAGGATTCAAAATGAGAAGAGCCAAACCATTATCAAAATAAGATCGGACAGAGGAATCGAGTTTGTCAATGGTATAATAACTCAATATTGTATTGAAAATGGCATTGGTCATGAATTATCTGCAAAGCAACGATTCCACATGAGAATGGAGTTGCAGAAAGAAGGAATAGAACACTCAAAGAAGAAAAAGACCATGTTAGTCAAGCAGGTTACCAAAGAGATTTTGGGTCAAGCAATCAACACAAACTTGCTACACTCAAAACAGATGTATGATAAAAGACATCCGACAAAGACTCCCTATGAGATTTGGACAGGAGAAAACCAAATGTTGCATATTTTAAAATATTTGGATGTAAATGCTTCATCCATAATAATGGCAAAGACAATCTAAAGGCTTTCGATGCTAAAGTCGATGAAGGTATCTTCTTGGGATACTCACCGAAAGCAAAGCCACAGAGTACTCAACAAAAGGACTATGGTTGCGAGAGAAATCCATTCATGTGATATTCGATGAGCCAAATGTAAATGGAGAAGACATTGAAGAATCACCGATAAGTGAATCATCCAACCATACGTAAAAGTCCCTATCTTCAAGTCAAGTGGAATTATAAACTCGATGAAGATGAGATAGCCGAGTCTCATAAAATCTTTGGAAAATTTGGCTAAGTGATTGCGAGAGAGCGATCAAAGCAACACAAATGCTAGACGATCGAATCCAGCTAACTTACTTCAACCTCGATGTAAGATGGTGAAAGACCATCCACTTAACTTGTCATTGGAGATATAAGAGAAGGCGTAAAAACAAGATCCGAACTCAACAAGAAGCTATGTTCACATGCTTTATCTCACAAATAGAGCCTAAAGACGTGTTACAAGCATTGGATGACACACATTGATTCAAGCTATGCAAGAAGAGTGAATCAGTTTGAAAGAAATAAAGTATGGGAGTTAGTTCAAAGACCCACCCATCAAAATGTTATTGGTACTAAATTGGTGTTCGAAACAAGATAAACGAGGAGGGTTCAAAGGTGGGTAAGAAACAAAGCAAGACTAGTAGCCAAAGGATATTACCAAGAAGAAGGAATAGATTTTGATGAAACATTTGCCTCGTAGCAAGATTGGAAGCTATGAGGATGTTTCTTGCCTATGCAACTCTAAAGAATTTTATTGTATATCGATGGATGTAAAAGTGCATTCCTAAATAGGTTATTGGAAGAAGAAGTGTATGTTGAACAACCTCCAGGATTTGAGCGTAAGACTCGAGGTATACAAACTCAAGAAAGCTCAGATGGATTGAAACAGCACCCAGGCACCCGAGCATGGTATGATACTTTGTCACAATTACTAATCGAGAATGGATTCACAAAAGGAAAAGTAGATAGAACACTTTTTTAATTCAAGACAAAAAGAGCATACGCTTGTTCAAATATATGTGGATGATATCATTTTTGGATCCACAAACAAAGAGCTATGTGAAAAATTTTCAAACCTCATGCAAAGCAAATTTGAAATGAGCATGATGGGAGAGTCGACATTCTTCCTTGACTCCAAGTAAAACAAAGTGAAGGATGGAACCTTCATAAGTCAAACGAAATACACCGTAGAGATTTAATGAAGAAATTTGGTATGGAGGAGAAGTCTTCTATGAAAATACCAATGAATACATCACCAAAATGGACATGGATGCAGATGGCAAGTTCGTAGATCAAACAAGATACAGAGCACTTATGGATCATGCTTTATCTCACAAAGAAGGTGATGACATCACCTTTTTGTAGGTGTATGTGCGAGATTTCAATCTACTCCAAAAGAGAGCCATATGATGACTAAGAGGATTTTGAGATATTTGAAAGGAAGCCAAGAAGTTGGCTTATGGTATCCAATGGAAGGTGGATTCAAGCTAATTGGCTATTCAGACTACGACTATGTGGGTTGCAAGAGTTGACAAGAAGAACACTTCGTGCACATGTCAAATGCTTGAAATAAGGCTAATTTCCTGGTTTGGCAAAAAGCAAAATTCAATAGCCACCTCTACACCAAGGCAGAATACATTCGCGGCAAACACAGTGCCCAAATCCTATGGATGAGGCAAAGCGGTGAGAGACTATGAAGTTGAAGAAAAGGAAATTCCAATCATGTGTGATAACACAAGTGCAATTGCAATCACTCGTAATCCTCGTGTTGCACTCAAGAACAAAGCATATCGATGTCGATATCACTTCATAAGAGATCATGTTGAAAAGAAGGACATCATCTTGAATATATCTCAACCGATAAACGGTTGGCGACATATTCACAAAACCATTATGTGAATCAAGATTTGAAGAACTCAAGCATGAGTTAGGGTTAATTGAGTGAGCCGACACTCGTAAGACTCAAAGAAAAGAAATGAAACACAAAAAGAGAAAAAGGATCAATTCTCAAAATCGCCTAAATGAATCACCATGTTGGAAAGACAAATGACTATCTTGAATTAGCGACAAATTTGAGTCACCGAGAGAATCGCGACTGTAAGAGTTAAATCAGCTAAGGGATGTTTCGAGTCATTTATGAGCAAAGTGACAAAAATGCAATCGTTTTTACTAAGCGGGAATGTTTTTAAGAATGACGCCAAAGATAATGATGATGTGTACAAACAAAAAGTTGCATACCAAGTTTATGATTGATATAAATCTTTGTCGCATTAAATTCGAGACATTAAATGCTAATCGGCGTGCAAATTCTAAGCCGTTGATTTCGATCACATTTCAAAACCACCCGCACGCCCTTTTAAACCATACTTAAACCATTTTCGTCTTTTTTCTCTCACATGTTACCAAAACGGTTCATTTCTATCTCGGAAGCAAAAGGCAAAACTCTCTCAAAACCCCATCAATATTCAAATCATCTTCTAAGTTTCTTTTCGTGAAATATGAAAAATGGCATCAACTTATAATTTCAAGTTAGGAAGCAAATCCACACGGGTCTCTTGTGGATTTCGAATGAATGGTCAAACAGGGTCCGATGACGCCCTCATAAAGAAAATCGCTGAAAAGCTCAAACGTCAGCCGAAACCATTTCTCGACGATGGAGTTCTCGATGACCTATGTGGAAGAGGTCACACGGTTCACGTGAACGCCGAGATTCACGATGAGGGGATTAAATCCTCTATTCACGGGAAGGAGTTCATCATCTCTCGCAAGGATCTCGCGAACATCGCTCACTACCGGTGGAAGGAGCACCGAGTAAATCAATGAAGGTGACGTAGACTTGGCTGCCGCTGGAAGGAAGTAGCCAAGACCGACTATGCTTTGAAAAGATAGTCTACACTAAAAAGGGGTCATTGAAGGAGGACTACCACAAACTGTTGGACATAGTTGCCAAATGCATAGACATCAAATTTGGCTTTTGACCAACTGTTTAAAGCAAAACCGATCGTGAATGGCCGTGATCATTGAAGAAAAGCAAATAAATCAAGTTTGTTTATACAAAGCAGACTCTGCCAAAATGTAGGGAACAAATCCTTCAAGGAGAATGGTGTATTTGGAGGATCCCTGGGATATGGCCTGGTGATTGGCCGACTGATCGAGGTACTCCTCTTCGACATGGAAAGGCGTTCCATGTAAACAAGAGGATGTTCAGATCAAACCTCTCTGGCGCACGAAGAGAGCCCACGCCAAGAGAGTGATACAAGTGAGGGGGAATCAGTGACCTCAAGATACTGATTGTTTCCTCTCCACCAAAGAAGAAAGTCGCCCGCACTGCTAAAGAACTAGCTGCCCCCGCAGCTAAGAAAAACAAATCTACTCCTCGCCTGCAGCCGAGTCGCCGCCCCGCAGCAGTCGTGTCTCCCGCCCAGAAAGCAGTTAGCTGCCGAGAAAGAACCTCAAATACCTTCTCCGGTCGTCAAAAAGGAGAACTGATAAGCCAAGATGGCCGCTCCTAAGAAGAAAACACCAAAGACGCCCCCGCCGCCAGACTCAAGACACTCTCTCCGAACAGTAAATCCTCCGTACGAACCAAGAGACGAAGAAGAATCATCAAGCAATCCGAACTTGAAAAACCGGGCCGAGTCCCACTCACGCAATGATACCTGAGACTGCCGGAGAAGTAGAGTCTCCAGATATTATTGATAAAATGTACCCAAGTCTCATCAAGACGATCAGCAGAGGCAAATCAAGACCCTGTAGTTCGAAACACCGAGACACAAGAAAAGAAGCCGAAAGAGATGATGATGTGATGATCCTATCCCCACTTTATCCGACATCCAAAATCGCCTCATGAGAGTGGAGGAAGTGGAAATTGAGTCGATCCAGGAACAGTTCCAACGACCTGAGTTTATCGAAGAAGAAGAGGAACCGATGAACTTTCTTGGAGTGACCACTGTGGTCCAAGCATTGGATGAAGAAATCGCACGTATATCTTGCAGGTCTTCAAGGACAAGGAGAAGGAGAGACAGCAGAGGAAGGCGAGGCACGTGAGAAGGCCAAAGATCTACCCGCCATCGGGCGATGAAACCGGGTTAGTGGGGACCCCATGCCGAGCCAACCCCTAATGAAGGTGTCTTACCACCGCCCCAATGGTCGAACACTCAAGAGACATAGCCAGGAGTTTGGAGACGAGTGACCCTATTCCAAGTCACTCAACTCGGTGCGCACCGGTGAGGGCGAACTCCCTCCACCGCAGCAAGGTCGGAAGATGTCGCAGATGACTTCACAACGAATCTAGGAGGCGAAGTGGAGAAAGTACAAACACAAAATACACAGCAAGTTGCCATCAATGAAGCTCAGGCTTGAGACTGCTCTCGGTGAGGTGCCAACTCGCCGAAGGCTAATGACGCCGCCGATGCGGTCGAGGCATAGGAAGGAACAGCCCCGGGAGTTAACACTGGGCGATGAAAGTGCAATCCATGGGGTTGAGACTCCAATGGATGCCACCACGTAAGACCCTAAGACAACCGACACTATCGAAAGGGAGGTCCAGGCCTCGCGCAGCGGTTGAGATCGCAGGAGGTAATGAAGGCCAACGGGAGATTGAGACTTCGAGGGTAAAGAAGTTGAAGTAGAGAACATCCCTCCGCTATCATTGATCCATCCGAAAAGGAGATTAGCGCACTTCACGACTCCCGTGATAATCCTCGATGTAACTTTTCTCGGGATCGGAAGAAGGCGATGAAGCCGAGTCATCCCTGTGGATCGATCCAAAAGACTCAGCTAAGGATGCTCCAACCACGAGCAAGTCGACCTCAAGACTACTCGTCAAACTTTCAATTTTGATGATGAGCCACCCATGGAAATCTCATCATCGTCCGATGACGCTCCGAGCAAGGCCGAGGACCAACCAACTCAATTGGAAAAACCGGTGAGACCGACGAAGCCGTTGAGATATTTGAGGCTCAAAGCAAGTCGGGTCAACTTCACAATAGACCCTAGTCAAACAGAGTCCATCGCGCAGCTCCCAAGCCGCAGCAGTTTGACTCCACAGGAACTTCACGCGCACCTCTTATCATTGAACAAATCCTAGTTGCCCGTGATGATTATTCCTTTGTAGAATCATTTCCCTTCTCTCCGGAGGTACCCGACCTCCCTGAAGAGTCGAAAACAATTTAGCGTGCTTCCACTGCACAGATCCTATCATTCCATCGATACCATCGTTCCGGTGACTATGATTTTGACGCCGCTTGGCCATCACCGCAACAGAGGGAACAATCAAGTTCGGGAGGTGTTCAAAGCATTATTTACGTAAATTGAGCGGATGGAGAGGCACCAGGCCTCGATGGACATGAGATCGAATAGCAGAGATGCCAACCTTATTGCCGACTTGAGAGGCATAATAGTCGAATCGGGAGTGGTGGCAACAAAGAAGAAACAATGCGCGTGGAACAAGCTAGATATTTGTAACATTGTTCAACAAGTCGGGTCTAGAGAGCCGAGAACACTGATGCAAAGACGAAATTGAGAGAACACATTGAGCACATGCATGAATCTCACACTACCGAGATAAAGCCGATGCGTGAACTAAATAAGAATGAGCTCCCCGCATATGGAAGAAAACATGGATAGAAAATTCAGCCTTCTTATGGCCGAGATGAAGTTGCTTAAAGTTGAATCCAACGCTACTCGCTCGAGTTTCGTGCGGCAAAGATACACCACAAAGCAGATTTCGAAGCGAACTCCTATCGCCAGACTCGACTTTCGCTTGCTAGTATGTTTCTAGGGGTTCTCTCTCCTTTGATGATGCCAAAAAGGGGAAAGAGGAATACCTTAAAGCGCTAAAGAGATCCGAAGTCGAAAAAGGAGGGAGCAAACGTGAAGGAAAGAAACCCGGTGAGGAAGTTACAAGGAAAAGAAAGGAAAGTCTGTTGAGGGGGAAGAATCGAGAGATGTGACCTTAATGATTGCACAAACCCCCAACAAGGTCTTGTCACACCGATATTATCAAAGCAAACAAACTCCCAATGACTCGCCACTCCAACACTCGGCCGCATCTATGGCCGAAAAGAGAAAGACAATTGAAGCAGTGGATGGAGGAAGTGGAAGGAAGGTTGAATGCCCGAGTTATGGACATCTTGAAACAACATGGAGGCATTCCAAAGAGACAGAGACACTTATGCCATCTCGGATGTCGGGACCGAGCCAAGATCGAGTTGATGAATTTAAAACGCCGCATCTCAAGGATACTTCGCAAACATGTCTATGGCTCAAGCCCGGGACTTGTATCGGGAAAAAGGGTCTCACG
The DNA here is from genome assembly GCA_016081115.2 of Rehmannia glutinosa. Lineage (NCBI taxonomy): Eukaryota > Viridiplantae > Streptophyta > Magnoliopsida > Lamiales > Orobanchaceae > Rehmannia > Rehmannia glutinosa. Next base: position 368,326 of record JABTTQ020001938.1, read on the forward strand.
TTATGTGAAGAAGGCGACAGCAAAGCAGACTAATATCCACTGCTGGGTCACTCGCCGGGTCACTCATTGGAAAGAAGACCCCAAGACATACACGCCCGAGGAGGAAGAAGGAAGAAGCATGGTGGAGGAAGAGGTTTTAGACTAGGCCTCTACCCAAAAACATTGAGTACATAGATCCAGGCAAGAAAGGAGGAATCTATTGGGTGGTCTTGACCAAGTAGCTAATCCAAGTGGCTAAAAATAATGCCGAGTATGTGAAAAGAATCGAAGAAGAAAATAAAAGACAAACTCAGCTATGGGAAGAGAGACAAGAGAGATTAAGAAGAGATGAAGCTACCCGGAAGGCATATGAAAAGAAGAAGAAGGCGGCTGAAGATGAGAAAAAGAGAAGAAGACAGAAGATGACAGAATCAAGAAGATGAAATGAAAGGAGGAAGCGGCGAAGGAGATGAAGTGTTGATGTCCACCCCTTCATGTATTTTACTATGTAAATACATACTATGTAAGTCTTATGTAATAAATCTGTAAATTCTCTATTTTTTTGCGTAGACATAAATGTTTGCTTTGATACACCTTGTAAAACATTTGTGTAAAAGAACAAGAATGTTATGATCAATAAAAGAATTGATTCTACGCATACATTCATTCTCGTGAATGCACTATCCGTATGTATCTTTGCTATTTACATTTTGAATGTTTTAAGTTTTGGCATCATCAAAAAGGGGGAAATTGTTGGGAAATTTATTGTTTAGATTTTGATGAATGCCATGTAAAACTTAGAATAGGAAGTTGGCACCCCATTTTTGTTGTAAACTGCATTGTAACAAATAGGGCTGGTCAAGCTGAGTTAAGTTAGCTATGCCTAAATATGCAAGAAGACAATCGGAGACTAGAAGGAAGACTCGCCGCAAGACAACCGAGTATGGCAAAGAAGAGAAGACGGAACTCGATCAAGATGCAGCTAAGATGCACTGAGTAAAGTATCAGTCAAGTCAACTCAAGATAGCCAAGTCTCAAGTTGAAGTGACAGAAGAGTCATTCAATGATTGAAAGCTGACTCTAAGTCACCTGGGGAAAGCAAGGAAATGCAGTCAAGTCGAGATAACTGAAAGAGATCCGTTGCACGTAAATTAAGAGAATTACTTAAACAAGTAATACCTCCATGCTACCTTTCTCGAAGTGCTCATCCCCTTAAGCGTGCAAAGGGAATGAACAATGGGAAGCACTACACCGTGTCGAACTCAAAAGTCAAGAACAATTCATACGAGGAAGTGGCAACTCCAAGGATCGCAACAAGACAAGCCAACGACCACAAGTGACTTTCAAAAATAAGCCTATCTCTTCAACGGGCGATTTTTGAAAGATCGATCTAAAAAGGCCGAGGAATGACTACGAGAGCAGTTACTCCGAACCATGAACATTCAAGCAAATATTTGAACTGTAACCTAAGATATTCTCAAATCATTCAAGATTAATCCTCAAGCCTACATTACGAAGAAAATCAATCCAACACTCACCTGTGAAGGAAAGATAACTTCAATCAGTTGAAGAGGAAATTGTTGAAGAATCAAGGGGTCTACATTCCACGAAGGATTGTAGGAAGGTTCAAGGTCGAACCAGTCTCGAGCTTTTGGAGGGCTTCGTGATCAAATCCTAAAAGCTTGAGCAAGTGAGTTGTAGTAGCAAGGCACCGCCTGTGAAGAAAGTTCGAGTCGGACGAGAAGCCACCGAGTGACAAGGCATCTCCCGGACCGAGTCCCAAAGGATCAAGTCACCGTGTGTGATCCAGACTTGTATCCGGACTGTTACCACTGCAGATCCGATCAATACTTAGTGGATTCCTCCAGAGTTGGAGAAGAGAGGAGTAGAAGAATTACCCCATCTTCGAACCTCTATAAAAGCTTATCGTATCATTTACATTTCAGCACTTTAATTCCTGCATCTTATTTGTTTAATTCTGCTGACATATTTGCTATCCAACTGATAATCTCTAAGTACTAAAACAAAGTATTAAATCATAACTCAACCAAACTTAAGGGTGTTAAGTCTTCCGCTGAAAACAAACCACAGTTGAGCTAATTCAGTCTTAACGGCTGAGTTATTCTATCAACAGTTCAGTCGAGTCTGTTGAGTGACTAACTCCACTGATTAACTAAATTGGTTGTCCACCAAGGACACATCTGTATAGTGTCAACTCTGAATTTTAAAAAGGACCCAAAGTGAAAAGTTGGTAAGGTTTATTCAACCCCCCTTCTAAACCTTACACTCATACCCCTTGGGACCTACATAGGCATTGTATTCAATTCCTTTGTGCACAGTCAAACTCCTAGAGTGATCTTGGAAAAAGGATCTTCAAGTAATGAAGCATCTCAAAAACCCAAGACACCAAATGTTGCACCCACATTCACTCCAAAGCACAATCACAAACAAACTGGCCTTGGATATAAAGGAAAAGGAAAAAACCAGGTTGAGTAAGCGAGAGGACAAGTGAGAAGAAATCCAGCAGAGTTCCTCAAAGAAACTCCAAAGAAAGTACTGTAAAGAACAAACAGAGCTACCAAAAACCCCAAAAGTTTTATCAAAGAAACACATATGATGGGAATGGTAAAAATTACCCAAGCCAAGTTGATTGGAATAATGTGAAATATCAGCAAAGGCCTATGGAATATAAGCCCAAATGGCAAAGGCCTAGAACTCAAAGAAAAGTCATTCCAAAGGCAACAGAGCTATCATCAAAGACACATATGCACCCAAGCGCTACACTTAAATATCACAACTACCCCAAGAAGTCAATTGCTAAAACACACACACAGGTATACAGACAAAAGAGACAGATGTATGAACCTAAAGCCCCCAAGCAATTTGCCAAAGTGAATTATGATTATGGCACAGATAGATGGCAACCTCTTAGAGTTAAGTCATTTGGCTATAGGTTGGTTGGATCATCTTACAAAGACTAACCCCTCGGACCCGCACAAGCATGGATACCTAAAACCTAATTTCCTTGATTGCAGGTTCAAGGAACAGCTGAGTGCCAAGGAACCTGGTACATGAATAGTGGTTGTTCCAGACACATGACAGGAAACAAGAAAAATCTGTCAAAATTCAAGGAGATTAGAGGCACAGGGGTCATATTTGGAGGAAATGAAGCTCCAAGCGAAATAAGAGGCACTGGATCCATCAAGAAAAATGGATTAGAAATCACAAATGTTGCATATGTTGAAGGCCTCAACTTCAACCTGTTAAGCATTAGCCAACTCTGTGACAAGGGCTATAATGTTGGATTCAATATGGGAATGAGCCAAATTAAAGACACTGAATCAAATGAAGTAGTGTTGCAAGGATCCAGACAAAAGAACATGTATGTGGTAGATTGGTATACTGCCACACCAAGCACTTGTCTGTTAGCAAATAGTACAGCCGAATCAAGTTGGATGTGGCACAAGAAGCTGAGTCATCTGAACTTCAAGACAATCAACAAGCTTGCAAGGAGTCAACTTGTGGAAGGATTGCTAGACTCAGTGTACAAGAAGGAAAGTGTTTGTGATGCATGTCACATGGGAAAACAGATCAAATCATCATTCAAATAGAAGTCAAGTCCATCTTCAACAAAGATATTGCATCTGTTGCATATGGATCTATTTGGTCCAGTTGAGCCAGCTAGCATAAGTGGAAAGAAATACACCTTAGTGGTGGTGGATGATTATTCTAGATACACTTGGACAATATTTATGTGCAAAAAGATGGAAATTTTGCAGAAGTTACCTCAACTGATGAAAAGAGTTCAAAATGAGAAGAGTCAAACCATTATTAAAATAAGATCTGATAGAAGAACTGAGTTTGTCAATGGGATAATAACTCAGTATTGCGTTGAAAATGGTATTGCTCATGAATTATCTGCAGCAAGAACTCCACAGCAGAATGGAGTAGCAGAAATAAGAAACAGAACTCTCAAGGAAGCTGCAAGAACCATGTTAGCTGAAGCTGGATTGCCAAAGAGATTTTTGGCTGAAGCCATCAACACTGCATGCTATAGTCAAAATAGATGCATGATCAATAGACAGCTGACAAAGACTCCCTATGAAATATGGAAAGGGAGAAAGCCAAATGTTGGGTATTTTAGAAAATTTGGATGTAAATGCTTCATCCACAACAATGGCAAGGATAATCTAAAGGCTTTTGATGCTAAAGCTGATAAAGGTATCTTTTTGGGATACTCAGCTGAAAGCAAAGCCTACAGACTGCTGAACAAGAGGACTATGGTCAGAGAAGAGTCTATCCATGTGGTTTTTGACGAACCTAATGTAAATGGAGAAGACATTGAAGAGTTAACTGATAAGCTGAATCAGCCAACTATGCAGAAGAGTCCTTATGTTGAAGCTGAAGCTGGAGCAATTAATCAAGATGAAGAGGAGACTGCTGAGTCTCAAAGACAGCTGGAAAATCTGCAGCTAAATGATGATGAAAGAGCAGCTCAAGACAACACAGCTGCAAGACAATTGAACCCAGCTGATTTACTCCAACCTGATGTGAGATGGCTGAGATACCATCCACCAGAGCTAGTCATTGGAGATGTAAGAGATGGTGTAAGAACCAGATCCAGAGCTCAACAAGAAGCAATGTTCACTTGTTTTATAGCCCAGATAGAGCCAAAAGATGTGTCCCAAGCATTAGATGACACACATTGGATTCAAGCCATGCAAGAAGAGCTAAATCAGTTTGAAAGGAACAAAGTATGGGAACTGGTGCAGAGACCAACCCATCAAAATGTTATTGGCAAAAAATGGGTTTTCAGAAACAAGATGAATGAAGAAGGCTCAGTGGTAAGAAACAAAGCAAGATTGGTAGCCAAAGGGTATTTCTAAGAAGAGGGAATAGATTTTGATGAAATATTTGCTCCTGTTGCAAGATTAGAAGCAATAAGAATGTTTCTTGCCTATGCTATAGACAAGAACTTCATTGTATATCAAATGGATGTGAAAAATGCATTTTTAAATGGATTGTTGAAAGAAGAAGTCTATGTTGAGCAACCTCCAGGCTTTGAGTAGAAGACTCTTGGAGACAAGGTGTACAAGCTTAAGAAAGTTCTATATGGATTTAAACAAGCACCTAGAGCATGGTATGATACATTATCTCAATTTCTGACAGATAATGGATTCACCAAAGGCAAAGTGGACAGAACACTCTTCAGAATTCAAGATGGGGAGAGTATATTGCTTTTACAAATATATGTGGATGACATCATTATTGGATCCACAAACAAGGAGTTGTGTGATAAATTCTCAAACCTCATGCAAGGCAAATTTGAAATGAGCATGATGGGAGAGCTGACATTCTTCTTAGGACTTCAAGTTAAACAGCTGAAGGATGGAACTTTATAAGTCAAACAAAGTACACCAGAGACTTAATGAAGAAATTTGGTATGGAAGAGAAGTCTTCTGTGAAAATACCAATGAATACATCAGTCAAGATGGACATGGATGCAGATGGCAAGCCTGTGGATCAAACAAGATACAGAGCACTTATTGGATCACTACTCTATCTAACACCAAGCAGGCCAGACATCACCTTTGCAGTAGGAGTATGTGCAAGATTCCAATCTGCTCCAAAGGAAAGTCACATGACTGCAGCTAAGAGAATCCTAAGATATTTGAAAGGATGCCAAGAAGTTGGCTTATGGTATCCAAAGGAAGGTGGATTTAAGCTAATTGGTTACTCAGACTCTGACTATGCTGGATGTAGAGTTGACAGGAAGAATACTTCAGGTACATGCCAAATGCTTGGAAACATATTAGTTTCCTGGTTTAGCAAGAAGCAAAACTCAATAGCCACATCCACAGCTGAAGCAGAATACATAGCTGCGGGCAGCTATTGTGCCCAAGTCTTATGGATGAGACAACAACTAAGAGATTATGAAATTGAAGAAAAAGAGATTCCAATTATGTGTGATAACACAAGTGCTATTGCAATCACTCAGAATCCTGTGTTGCATTCAAGAACAAAGCACATTGATGTCAGATATCATTTCATAAGAGATCATGTTGAAAAGAAAGTCATCACCTTGGAATACATCTCAACTGATAAACAAGTTAATGACATATTCACAAAGCCATTATGTGAATCAAGATTTGAAGAACTTAAGCATGAGCTAGGGTTAATTGAGCTGAGTTGACACCCAGAAGACTCAATAAGAAGAGATGAAACAATGAAAAGTTGAAAGCAGAGCAGATCTCATGAATCAGCCAAGTGAATCAGCCGTATCGAAAAGTCAGCTGTATCGAGATAGCTGACAGCTGAGTCACTATATGAATAAAGAGAAGAAGAGTTGAGTCAGTTAAGGAGTAAGCTGAGTCATTTATGAGCTTAGTGACAAAAACACAGTCGTTTTTAATGAGCGTGAATGTTTTTAAGGATGACGTCAGCGTAATAATGACGGGTACAGTCAAAAGCTGCACAGTAAGCATATGATTGGATATAAATGTTGTCGCATTAAATGCAGGCAATTAAATGCTGATCAGCGTGGTGAATCTGAACCGTTGATCTTGATCAAAATTTCAAAAACCAAAAACACGTCCTTTCATAACCCATGTATACTCCTTCTTTCAGTTTTCTCTCTCACACTGAAAATTGTTCATCTTCAAAAACAAGAAAGCAAGTCACTTTTCTCTCTCGAAACCCTACCTGTTCTCAAAGCAAGTTCGTCAAGATTTAATCGGTAAAATTCTCTAGAAATGGCACCAAAGATAGATTTCGTCAAGTTATCGAAGCAAATCCACACAGGATCAACTGTGGATTTTGAAGGGATGAGAAAACAGGTTTCGATGAAACCCTTGTGAAGAAGATAGCGGATAAAATTGAGAAATCCAGACTGAAACCATTCCCCACGATGGAATTTCTGATGACATACGTTGAGGAGGTCGCACAGTTTTACGTCAATGCCGAGGTGCAGGACGAAGGGATTAAGTCCTCCGTCCACCGCAAGGACATTCTAATCACTGTAAAGGACCTTGCGGAGCACTATTTATTGCCGTCGGAGGGCATGCCGGAGATATATGAAGCCGACGTCAACTTGGTTGCTGCATGGAAGGAAGTATCCAAACCGGAATGTGCTGCAAAAGTTGTCTACACAGCTGAGAAGAAACTGCTGAAGGACGATTATCACAAACTGATGGTTATCGTCACAAAGTATGTGGACATGAAGTTTGGAAGCTTCAATCAGCTGTCTAAGACTAAGCTGATCGTCATAGTTGCGATAATGCAACAGAAGAAAGTTAACTAGGCTGAGTTCGTATACAGCAGACTCTGCCAGAACGTTGCGAATAAATCGTTCAAGGAGGATGGATCCTTTGGAGGATCACTCGGCTATGGCCTAGTTATTGGCCATTTGATGGAAGTGAAGGGCATTCCCCTTCAGCATGGAAAGTCTTTCCATGTAAACAAGAAGATGTTTAGGGCTAACCTTTCAGGAGCCCAGAAGAGAGCCCATGCGAAGAGGGCGGAAACAAGCGAGGGAGAATCAGCTAACCCCGAGGAGACAGTTGTTGCCTCCCCTCCGAAGAAGAAAGCTGCCCATGCAGCTGCAAAGAAGATTGTTGCCCCTCCAGCAAAGACAAAAGATTCACCCCCTTCAGCCGAGTCACCTGCCCGAGCAGACGCGTCTCCTGCCCACGCAGCCGAAGCGGAGAAGGAACCCCAAATACCTTCTCCGACCATCAAAAAGAAGAGGACTGCCAAGCTAAGAAAGGCAGCTCCTCAGTCAAAGAAAGATGCACAGGGCCCCGCCGCCAAGAAAGCTGAGGAAGAAGTATTCGAACCGTAACTTCCTCTCGGTAAGGACAAAAAAGAAGAAGAATTACCAAGCTCGGAGTTTGAGAAGACAAATGAGTCGCCACTCAATCGAAAGCCTCGAGACCGCCAAGAAGTGCGTCTCGAAGTTGTTGATGAAACAGCCAAGTCTGCTGAGGCTGATCAGCAGAGGCAAAAAGAAGACCCAGCTATGGATAGAACAGCTGAGGAAGAAAAGGCAGCAGAGACAGCAAAATCTCCTGATGGAAGAGTTGTGTCTCCACCTGCCCCGATGCTGCTAAAGGAGCTGAGCAGCAGAGTATGTTGCCTTCCATTCCTAAAAAATAAGGGCAACAAGAAGAGGATGAATATGATGATGTGATGGTGGTTTCTCCTGTGTACCCAGACATTCAGTGCCGTCTGCGTAAATGGCGAGCATGGAAGCTGAGTCACTCGAGGGTACAGTTTGAACGCCCTGAATTCATTGAGGAAGAGGAAGAATTGCTAAATTTCCTAGGATTTACCACTGTGCTTCAGGCACTTGATGAAGATAACTGCCTGGATATCTTGCATATCTTCAAGGAAAAAGAAAATGAGAGATTAGCAGAGGAAGCTGAAGCTCATAAGAAAGCCAGCATTTGTCCTCTAACTGGAACCAGCGACCATACTCATCCTCACCTTGACGTGCTCTCAGACAGTGATGAGGACATAGACCCTATTGCTACACAAGAAAAGTTGGACATGCAGCAAGCCATGCGGGAATCCACGTTGATGCATGAGCAACAGCTGACGGAAGGACCAGGAGAGTCTTCCAAATCACAGCTGGAAATTGATCCGTTGGGAGTGGTGTAGCAGATTGCCACAGTTATTGTTGCAACCACTTCCCCAGTTCACTCAGAGGACGGATCTAAGGGAATTGGCAATGACACTGGGAACTTGGGCACCTAAGTTGAGCCAACCACTGTTGAAAGTGTCTTACTACCTGGCCCCACGGTTGAACACTCAAAGGAAACAGCCGGGAGTCTGGAGTAGAGTAACCCCAACATAAGTCACTCAGCTGGTGAGCCAGCTGAGGGGGAAACTCACTCCACTGCAGCTAGGTCGGAGGATGCTGCAGATGACTCCACAATGCAAAAAGGAGGCGAAGTGGAGAAGGAAAAAGAAATAGAACAACAACAAGTTGTCACTGACGAAGCTCGGACAGTTAAGTCTGTCTCAGCTGAAGTGCCAACAGCTTCGCAGGCTGAGGACGGTGCTGATGCAGTCGAGGCACAGGATGGATCTGCCCCGGGAGTTAACACTCTGGGCAATGAAAGTGCAATCCACGGAGTTGAGACTCCTGTGTATGCCATCGCAGAAGACCCTAAGACAGTTGCGCCTGTCGAAGGGATTGTACAAGGCCCCGCTGCAGTTGAGACTGCAGGAGGTAATGAAGGCCTAAGGGAGGTTGAGACATCCCTAGGTAAAAATCAAGGAGATAAGAGCATTCCTCATAACATAATCGTTGATTCAGATGAGGAAATCAACGCTCTTAATGACTCCCAGGATGATCCTGATATAACATTCTTGGGATCCGCAGATGAAACAGAATCAACCCCTGCCAAAGAGGATTCATTGAGGATGTTCTGCCAAGTACAAGCAAGCCAGAATTCAAGGCTGCTCGACAAACTTTCAATTTTGATGACGAACCAAATCCTCAGGCTTCATCATCTTCCGATGACACTGATGGTGCAGCTGAGGACACGCAAATTCATTTAGCAGAAACCAATGAGGCCGAAGAAGCTTTTAAGAGAGCTGAGGCTCAGTCAGCTGGCCAACCCTCACACCAAGGCCCAGCTGAAACCGAGTCATCTGTGCAGGCTCCCAAAGCTACAGCAGAGTCGACTCAACCAGGCACATCACAGGCTCGAATGACTATACATTCCATTCTTTACGTTCGTGATGATGCGTTTGAAGAGACTTTTCCTTTCTCAATTGAGGTGTCTGACCTTGTAGAAGAAACAGCTCATGAGCGGAAACGGTACCACAAACCTGATCCAGTGATCCCCACCGACTCCATTGTCCCAGTAGAGTTTGATTTTGATGCTGCTTGGCCGCCAGCTGAGACTGAGGTAACAGCTGAGGTCCGTGAAGTCTTCAAGACTATTCTGGGAGAGATTGAGAAAATTGAAAGGCACCAGGCCTCGCTGGATATGCGGTTGGACAACAGGGATGCCACTCTCACAGCCGACTTGAGAGGGATTGTGCTGAGGATCAGAGAATGGTGTCAACAATAGAGTACAATGCGATTCGAACAAGTCAGATACTTCAAAGCATTGTACAACAGAATGCTGATCTGGAGCGCTGATAATGTTGACATGAAGAAGAGGATGCAAGAAAATATTGACAGAATGCATGCCTCTCATACCACTGAAATGGAACTGCTGCGAGAATTTCATAAGAAAGAACTTCTGCGTGTAGCGGAAAATATGAATGCCAAGTTCAGCCTCCTTATGGCTGAAACAAAACTGGTGGCAGCCGAATCCAAAGCCACCCGCTCAGAATTTCGAACAAAGATACTCCAAAGAGACTCCAAGCGTAACTCGCCTATAAGCCGCTTAGATTTCATGCTCGCAGGATGTTTCCAAGGGTTCCTCTCTCCTTTGATGATGCCAAAAAGGGGGAAGAGGAATACCTAAAGATGTTGAAAGGGTCAGCGGATGAAAAGGTGAAAGAGACAGTTGTTGAGAAGCAGAAGGAAACAGCTGAAGAACAGAAGAAGAAAAAGGGAAAAGCTGTTGAGGGGGAAGGATCAAAGGATATGACCCTAATGTTTGTTGAAACCCCTCAACAAGGCCATGTCACGGCCTAGATAATCAAGAAACTTAGGTGACTCGCCGCTCCAACACTGATGTGCCTATGTCCGAGAAGAGAAAAATCGTGAGAAGCATGGATGAAGGAGGTTGAAAGGAAGACGGATGCACGTGTTCTAGAAGTGTTGAAACAATTCGAGGCATTCCGGCAGAAAAGACACCAATGCCATTTCGGATGACGGAACGAGCCAAGATTCGTTGAAGAGTTTAAAACGCCGAGTCCGAGGGATACTTCAAGGATATGTCCATAGCCTAAGCACGGGGACTTTCTACGGGAGAAAGGTCCAAGTCAGACGAAGAAGCCGACAAGCGAAGCAGACTACTAGTAGTCACTCTGCCGGGTCACTCTGTTGGAAAGAAGAAGACTCCAAAGACAATACACGCCGCAGGAGGAGGAATAAGTGGTGGAGGTGGAGGCTTTCAACCCAGACTCTACCCAAAATCATTGAATGCGTAGATCCGTGCAAGAAGGGAAGGATCTACTGGGCTGGGTATGATGAAGTAGCCAATCGGGAAGTGGCTAGGAAGAATGCTAAATATGCAAAAAGAATTGAAGAAGAGAACAAAAGACAAGATCAGTTGTGGCAAGAAAGACATGAAAGAAAAAGAAGAGATGAAGTCACAAGAGAGCTTTACGAGAAGAAGAAAGCAAAATCAAGATGAAAAGAAGAGAAAGAGAGCAGAGGAGGGACAGAGTCAAGAAGAAAAAAGGAGGCAGCGAAGGCGATGAAGTGTTGTTGTCGACCCCTTCATGTATTTTACTATTGTAAATGCATATGTATAGTAATTCTTCTGTACGTTGTTGAATAAGAAATTTGTAATTTCCACATTTTTGCGTAGATATAGAATACTATGTTTGCTCTGATACACATTGTAAATAGTTGTGTAAAGGACAATAATGTTATGATCAATAAAAAGATTGATTCTACGCATACATTCTCTGTTACTACATTGTATGTATGTATCTTTGCCATTTACATTTTGTATGTATGTTTTAAGTTTTGGCATCATCAAAAAGGGGGAAATTGTTAGGAAATTTATTGTTTAGATTTTGATGAATGCCATGTAAAACTTAGACTAGAAAGTTGGCACCCCATTTTCCTTATAATTTGTATTGTAGTAGATAGGGTTGTATGAGCTGAGTCAAGTCAGCTATGTCTGGATATACAAGAAGTCAACTGAAGACTAGGATGAAGACTCCGCTGTGAAACAGCTGAGTGTAGCAAGGAAGAAATGTCAAGGACTCGACTGAAGGAGTATCAGTTGAGATACAGTTGTGTAAAAAGTCAGTCAAGTCAACTCAAGAAGCCAAGTCTCAAGTTGAAGTGACAGATGAGTCTTTCAATCATTGGAGCAGACTCCATTCACCTAGGAAAAGACAGCTGCAAAGAGGAGTTAACTGAAAAGAATTCGTTGCACAGAAGTCAAGAATATTACTTAATCAAGTAATACTTCCATGCTGCCATGTCTTAAAGTGCTCGATCCCTTAAGCGCGTGCAAAAGGAATAAATGGGAAGATCGCACTCGCGGTCGATTCTCGAAAAGCTGGACATTCATTTAATACGAGAAAAGGTCAACATCAAGGAATGCAACAAGACAAGCCAACGAACACAAGTGATTTTTGAAAATCAGCCTATCTCTTCAACGGGAAGATTTTTGAAAGTTCACTATAAAAGGCTGAGGAATCTCATTGAGAGAAGGTTACCTGAACCACGAACAATCAAGAGATTATTCAATTTGTAACCTGCAAGATATTCTCAAGTTATTCAAGAAAATCCTCAAGCCTAAATCTCGAAGGAAATCGATCCAACACTAAGTCGTGAAGGAAAGACAACTTCGAATGTTGAAGAGGAAACTTTTGAAGAAGCAAAAGGGGTCTACATTCCAAGGAGGATTGTAGAAAGGTTCAAGGTCGAACAGTCTCAAGTTATTGGAGGGCTTCGTGATCAAATCCAAGAAGCTTGAGCAAGTAAGTCAAGTAACAAAGCGCAGCCGCCCGTGAAGAAGTTCGAGCCGGATGAGAACCGTGTGTGACCAAGGCATCTCAAGACCGAGTCCCAAAGGAGCAAGTCAACTGTGTGATCAAGACTTGTATCTGGACTTATAACCACTTTGTACTCTGATCAATACTTAGTGGATTCCTCCAGGAGTTGGAGAAGAGAGGAGTAGAAGAATTACCCCATCTTTGAACCTCTATAAAAATTATTGTGTCATTTACATTTCAGCATTTTTATTTCTGCATATCACTTTATATCTGCTGATAATTTGCTATCCAACTGATAAGTAACTAAGTGCTAAAATCAAGTGTTTCAAACAAAGTTAAACCAAATTAAAGGGTGTTAAGTCTTCCGCTGAAAATTTCATCACAGCCAAGTTAAGGTTTAGAATAAATAGCTGAGTTATTCTATCAACAGCTCAATTGAGTCTGTTGAGTGGCTAACTCTGCTGGTTAACTAACTTAGTTGTCCCTCAAGGACTTAGTTGTGTATTTAACTCTGTAATATTTTAAAAGGGCTAAAATTGAAAAGTTGGTAAGGTTTATTCAACCCCCCCCTTCTAAACCTTACTCACACCCCTTGGGACCTACACCAGACTTTAGCAAAGAGAAGAAGGTGCCCCCAACATCTGGAACACAAAACTACAAGACATATGAAGATCAAGTACCAACACAGGGTTCTCACACCCACCATTTGTCAAAAACCTGAGTTCCAAACAAACACACTAGTCGAGAAGACACTCACAAGAGTTCATGCAAGGCAACTTACCCATCAACGTTTGGGCGCCCATATTGGGTCGCCCCATAGGCGCTATACAACAACACTGAAAAATATAAAATACAACAACACTGAAGAATACAAAACCTCAAGAATGAAGCTCATCCAAATCAGGCACTAACAAACTCTACCAAAGCTCTGGTAGAGGCAATATCCCTAGAAAAGGTAACTATCAATCATCTTTTAAAGAGCTACGGACCTCACCAGCTCCCCCGACTATTATTACTTGCCAAGAAATGGTTTGCGTGCACACACACACCTTTGTCAACAAACCCTCTCTGAAGCTCCCAGAGAGGAGGGGTCCCCTAATATGCTCCCATAAGGTACCCCCTATCCCTATGGTAGTGGCAGTATAAATTAGAGCTTGCTCGTGCAGGGTTATTCTTCAGTGGTTGAGGCGGATCGATGATCCCTTTTTCCTGGGCAGGTATCAATACTTCTTCCATTGGTGCATTCATAGGGGTAAAGTTCAACTCATACTCCTTCCGGACCCTTCCGAGCGATTCTTATCATCTTCCCCGGACTTGCGCTTAATGTTGGGCTCAAGTTTGGTGTACTCCTCCACTCGGATGTGCTTCTCTACCCGGTTTAACAATTCTTCCAAGTTAGAGGGAGATATCCCGGCTAGGGATTCTTTTAGACGTCCCTGGTAAGGATTTTGCTGCAATATTCCAGCCAAAGACACATGTTGGATGTTGGCAACTTCATTGACGGCTCCTACAACCGTTTCATAAACTCCCACAGTGTCTCCCCTTTCTTCTGCCTCATCTGGAAGAGATGAGTGATGGTCTTTGGGAACTTTCTATTGATGGAGAACTATTGCAGAAAGGCTTCAGTAAGTTTGTCCATCCTACAGATTGATCATGCCTCAGCACTCGCTTGTTTAAAGTGGTGCGGAACACTTGCAGTTGGAGACATCTGTCATGTAGTTGAGATCTATCTTCACATAGAATTTATCCAAGTGTTCCTAGGGATCTCCAGTTCCATCATACTTTGGGAGATTGGAGGTCTCGATTCCCAAAGCTAGTGGCTCAGTCGGGATGAAAGGGGCCAACAGACTCCTCTTCATTAGGGCACTAGCCCGTGAGTTGGTAATGGCCGGGTTGTATTGCTTGCGACTCTTCGGCTAATGGCAGCTTTTCATGATTATTGTCGTGTCCTTCATTTTCTGTGGCTGGCGGAGCTCGGGGTGGTCTCACCACAGATCTGGCCACAGCTTGATGCATCGAGCATTCCGGGCAACTTCATCATGTAGCTTGTAGTATGGCGTGGTTTTTTGGAGTATCAAGATAGTATCATTTGTGTGCACCTTTCCATATGAAGATTCATATATAATCTATTCCATCTCTGGCCTACATTTAACAGGTTTTAAATGGAAATGCATGGAGGAGAAAAGTTGACATGTAAGAGCTACAACCTGAACAAAGTGCAACTCAAAGTTGCAAACAGGAAGAGAACCATAATTTGCAAATACTAATATCAGCCCTAACACTTAAACTCTTACAAATTGATGATATGGTGTTAATATCTTCAAAAATAAAGTCCAATATAGTACCTCTGGTGGTAGCTATCATATTATAATGAGCAAATGTGTAAAATCGATAAATTATATTTAAGAATAAATTGTACAAATGAAAAAGATACTATAAGTAACAACTGGTGTCCTAAGAGTCATGTGAAAACCATAGAACGACACCAGTAAATTTTGTAATAAGACTTGAAGAAAATCATTAAAAAAATAAAATCAACTATAGGCAACAGATTAAAGACAAGTGTCCACACCCAATATTTAACACTACATTTAATTAAAAAAAATGAGGACCAGTCTCACGTCCTACAAAGTCTATTAACTCAATATAAACCTTCTGCCAAGAAACCAACCCATATCATAAAGATTCATAATTCCCGAGAAGGTTATACATGAACGACACAAATGTATACAGAGAGAAAATAGGATAAAACAAATCATGATCCTTGAAAATGGATTTATTCCAAAAAGCTTGAAATAATCACAATGGTATATTAAATGAGGCCCACCTAATATTTTGGGCCTTTAAAAGTAGAAATTTCCAACATGAGGCGAATCTACCAAAAAGCACATGGGAAACAAGATTTAGAGAATTGTTTTGATCATCTGAATATCGTGTTAGAACCTTAATATATAAACAAAGTGAAATAATGGATGATTCACTTAAAGTAGTCTAGTTGGATTAGAATTTTTATACAAACTACAATATTGCATTGTAAATGGACAAGTCAACAAATAAGTTTGTTTGCCCCAATTCAACCAATTCAACATAAGAAGTTTGGGTTGCTGATTGTTATTTTATCTTCCCTATTCTTCCATCCATTAACATGTTGGTGCATATTTTCTTACTTTTTTTTGTTTTTTGGAAAATGCATTTGATGCATTAACCAACTTTTTCTTATACAATCAAATCAATTATTGTCTTGAGTTTACTTGCCATTATGTGCATCAATGGCATCATGCACTGACTTCTTCTTAACTATCCAGTTTACAAAATCAATGCTCTGTGCTTGAATTTTAAGAAAATGCAAGAAAACAAAGGTATGAATAAAGAGAAAATTACCAGATTTTCAACTAAATTCTGAACTGATAAATTCCGAATTCCGAATTCTGAATTTCAGACCAAAATTATTGTTACAATTGAGCTTGTAATCAGTAAATATAAAGTCAATGTATATTCTGGCAGAAATATTCAGACTTTTAGGATAGTAGAGATTACAATAAAATCCTGTAAGATTTGTTTGATTGTATGATTTGAATTAGTTGATGAATTTCTTTGTGTGTATCATGTATGAAGTATTGAATGGATTAGAGTTTTCGCATCTGCAAATAACGTGTGATGGTTACTATTACATTTATTTTGTATTTTCATTACCTTATATATATATAGGGATGAGATCTCATGTGGTAGCCTCTTACTATGTGGCGGTGTGGACAGATCTCATCCATCCATCCTAATCGATCAATGGATGAGATTAGGCCTAAAATACACCATTTTACATTTATTTTATATGTAAAAAGGACAAATCGGTAACTATCAAAATGGAGTAAAATAATACCATAATTACATACCTATAATCAAGGGATATATTGATTATCAGCTTTCCATAACAGAAACGCCAAATCAGGAGCAAAAATAACGGATTCAGGATTCTTCTCTCACCCTTCATTGACGAAAAACAACAGAAAAAAAAGAAATCTGCATCAAATTCATAGAAATAATCATATCCGCCATTTTTGAACAACAAAGAAGGTGTTCGACATGGGAGATATGTGTATTTTGGTATACAAATGTTTATAATATTGTTCTCTGGACGCATTGTTTCGTGTATAGATATGTATATGTGGTGTTAATATAACATGAAATATGACGTGTTTGGATGTTTATTTGAGACTAAATATTGGTACTTAAATTGGTATACAAATATTGATAATTGGAAGCATATTTTGGTGTATACATGTGCATACTTTTGTGCTTTATAATCATAAAAATATGGTATAAAAATAATTCCATTACGGTGCCCTGAAATCATATTTTGGTGTACATTTGTCCAATATTTGGTGATACTATAAGTATTCGGTAGTGCATTGTTATATGTTTAATTGAGAATACTGTATACTAATATTGACAATATTGTATATTTTGAAAATTATTTTGTGTATACATTTGACTGGATTGGTGTAAAAATATTCAGATTTTTCAACATTATGCGCTGCCTGATAACACTCACGTGCTTGCAAAAATCGAGAGAACAGATCCAACTAAAAAACACATAAAACAAATTTGCCGGGAAAAAAGAACAATGTTATCATCAAACAAGTCAACCAAAAAAAGGAAAAGGATGCAGCAAATGCATTTGTGTGTCGCACAGAAACTAACTATATACCAAAAATTGCCTAATTGTGTACTAATCTATAGCTAAGTTTTCATCAATTCATATCCACAATTAAAATAAAAATAACTGAACTAATTGTATACCAACTATTTACTAAACTTATACCAACTTATAGCTAAGTTTTCATCAATTCATTTCTATGGTTACAATAAAACAAAATGGGCCAAAAAAATATAAGCTACAATTTCCTCAGTTTGGGCATCCAAGATTTCAAACCAGATTTGGCAGTCTTGGACCTCTTGTTAACATTACGCGCACCCTCGCTCGGGCCTGGAGATGCAGGTCTTTTCCTATTTCCTCTTGCCATTGAAAATTATAAACCTGATATTGAGAAACATGAACTATATTAAAGAATACGGAACTCAAGCACAATATATCAAAAACAAGACACCAACTAAACTAATTGGGCACTGTATGAACTCTAATTGTATACGAAAAATAATATCATGTCTAAGAAAAATGTATACAAAAATAACAAAAATGATTCACCCAAAAATACACAAAATAAACCTAATTTAGCGTTGTATGATATTTAATTGTATACCAAAATAATATTATTTCGACACTCTTTTTCATTATGGATTTCATGAACAGTATATACATATATCCCTGTCTTTTTTTCCCCTAATGCAGGCATTGGACAAACAATATCACAAAAGGATTCAGCTATATACCAAAAGTAATAAAAGATATATCATTCTTACGTAAATGTACACCAAATAAACAATGAATGATTCCCCCCAAAAAAGAACCAAACTCATTTTCCTACTAAAATAAGAGAATCAACAAAATCTACAAAAACAAACCACAAACACACAGGTTATACTCTTACATCCACTGTACGTCTAAACTTACACCATCCCATATCAATAACATAAACATTACACAATCCATTAACTAAATATACGTCGTTTTTACCTAATTTTATACCAATCATATGTCTACCAAATCTGCACTTTTTCGCACAAATATAATTCCATAAGCAAAGAAAGAAAGACGAGTCTGTAAAAATCTAAGATCAAAACCATAGTTACTTCAAAAAAACAATTGGCGTGCTCTACTTACTGCAAGTAACACAAAAAACCCAGAAAAGACATGAGCCTGTTTCAACATAAAAGAAAAAAAATTAAGGGATAAACCATTTCTACCAAAATCTACAACCAAAAAAATGAAAAAATCAAACAAGCCTCTAACCTTTACCAATAATACCAAGGGCGTTTTGGTTTTTTATGTCTAAGAACCCCTGACAATCTTCGAAACTGACACAACGCGGATGGGTTTCGGCGGTCGAGCGATAAAATGAAAAAAAAATGGAAGAAATGGGCGACGAGAAGAATGAAGAAGAAGAAAAAAAGGAACTGGTTGAATGAAGAAGAAAGAGAAGAAAAAAAGGAGTTTTGATTTTGTGTGAAAATAGGAATGCAAAAAAGCAGGAAGAGATTGAATGAAATCCCAAAAAAATGGGGGGTTATGGGGAGTTACCAAAACTGTCGTGTGATTTTGCTAATAAAATGACAATTGTGCCCTTAAATGGGCAATATTCAATATAAAAAAATAAAAAATTCAAAAAAAATTTAGTCTTAGGATTAAACAGATTAATGGCTTAGATTTGTCCACACTACCACATGGTAAGACCATTGCCACATATGACCCTATACCTATATATATGTATATATATATACACATTTTCAAATATAATGTATTAGTAGTCCTCATTTTAATTTTCTAGCTCTATTGAGTTCTAAATCACTTATCAAGGTTTTATCAACAATTATAATATTTCACTCTTAATAGATAATATGACTAGTCCTTTAGATCAATGTAATCTTGTCACAAACTTGATGTCGAATTGAATTTAATCAATTTTAATCTTGATAACCTTCTTTCAGTAGTAACAACAATCATAAGTATGGTCGATAATATTCGGTGATGTTGTTTTTTAGGGCAAATCGGTACTCCAAGTTAAGGTTTCTGAAATAGTCCAAGTTTATGTCTTCCGTGATGGGAAGGTGCATGCAACACACAAAAAAAGGTTAGAGGGTCCCTGGGGTTATCCCAGGGAGGCCCCTCTGATGCTTATGTCAGCACGGTGAACGAGTGAGAATATTAACAACTGAGAATGAATTGTCCGAGATTATTCAAATATGACTTATAAATGAGATGGAGGGACCTTTACATACCTGGGTAGCAAGCCTCGTGGGCCACATAGGAGGAAACGACATGTGGGCCGGATCCAGACCTCATGGAACGGGTTATTCCAACTATAGCCCACTAGTTAATGGATAATTAATGGGATTAAATAAATGCATAACTAATATTATAATGATAATAATGAGACATTTTTGCCTTTTAGCTCCGGTGTTGCGGAACCATAGAGCAGTGCGGGAGCTAGAGTGATATCGCCCCTGACTTGTTTTAATCCATATCTTGACTTGATCTAGCTCCTAGGCCGCGAAAGCGGGTGGAGCTGAGTGTCTTGCGAATATGTGATTTGTGAAGGGTTTTTTGTCTCTTGAAGATGATGGTGCTTTCTTAATAGGAACGGTCCCCATAAAGGGGAGAAGTTCCCGGAGCATGGGAGCTCGCGGGAGCCCAGGAATTGAGTTTCTTAAACGGGACGGGTCCCCATGGGACTTGGCATTTTTTAAAGGCAACATACTTCTTGCGAGTGAGTGGTCTTCATGGGGCTTGAGAATTGAGAGACCACAAGGGACTCAATTCTTCTTTGAACCATTTCATCTTTGACTAGTGGGAAGTTTCCCAAAGAGTTGGTAGATTCCTTGGATTATGAAGTCTAAGGTGGTGATGAGGGCAAGTTTGATGCCCCGCAACAACATTCCAAAGAATGCTTGCAATGGATATGACAGAGAAGATGATGATGATGATGGAGCCCCCTGACTAGAGCATTTTATTGTTTCACTTAGCTAGATAAGTTTCTCTTTCAGCTTATGTGTTCAAGGTTTGTGTTGGATATGTGACGTATTGTGGATGTCATATTTCGGGAAGCCTTTAACAAGATAAAGATCGGCCCGGCGCAGGTCATTCCAGTTTTTGCACCACTAATTGGCTTTACCGGAGAAGTGATCAAGTCCTCGGGTGAGATCAACCTACCACTCATATTGGGAATGGACACCCCACACCAAGTTACGAAGATGGTCAATTTCCTCATTGTAGATGTTCCCTCTCATTCAATCTGATATTGGGAAAGCCTACCCTAAACAAGTCTCGGGGCATTACCTCCATGGTTCACCTAAAGCTGAAGTTCCCCACAGACTCTGGAATACGTGACACCATTTGAGATATCAAAACGGCTAGGGAGTGTTATGTGCCCACCTTGAAGATGAGCAAGCTCCCTAGACCGAACGACGAGAGCACCGCACAGCCCTAGACGCCGATTCTCCTCCATTTTAGTATTTGTTATTTCTTCTACTCTCAGTCTATTTCTGCCCCTGAGTTATTAAACATGTTTATTTACATTTCAGTATTATTTTCGCCCAAAGGGCGTAAAACTTTGTCATTCTAAAATAATGAATAACGTACTTTCACATTTCTACTCTGATTTTCCGAATGCAGTTAATTGCCAAATATGGTTGCGATCAATGACCATTTGGGCGCTCTCCTCAGCAAACCCCAACCATCTGGCTAAGACCCCGGATGGGAGGGGTCTTCTCATAGGGTTATCATAAATAATATCCTCGGCTAAGACCCCAGAGGGAAAGACCGTATATAGCTAAGACCCTGGGTGGGAAGACCCCTTCCGGCTAAGACCCCCGATGGGAGGGGCCTCCTCACAGGGGTCCTAGTAATCAACCTCCTCCAAATAAGACCCTGGAGGGGAGGACCTCACACGGCTAAGACCCTGCGTGGGAAGACCCCTTTCGACTAAGACCCTGGATAGGAGGGGCTTCCTCATAGGGTTCTAGTAATTAACCTCCTCCGGCTAAGATCTTGGAAGGGAAGACCTCATTCAGCTAAAACCCTAGGTGGAAAGACCCTTCCGGCTAAAACCCCAGATGGGAGGGGCCTCCTCACGGGGGTCCTAGTAATTAACTTCACCCTGCTAAGACTCCGGGTTGGAACGACATCCCCTAACATTAAACACAAGTGTCTTCCTTCCAAAGGGAATGAAACATCTCTACATAAAATATGAACAAGTCTTCCATAACAAGAAGTCACATGCAAATATTACTAGTAGAGCATGATAAAGAAAGCATATATGCATAAAAAAGAACACCAATGTAGCATAAAGACAACAACGTATCATCCGGCCCCTCGTGGCAAAGAAACGCCTCAAATAATAAAGAGAAAGCAAAAAATATCCAAGTGCATAAAGCAAGCCCTAAACTAATGGGAAAGAATCAAAGGCCATCTAGACTGGAATATAACTATCAATAATCAAGCATAGGGGCACCGTGTCCCTCAACAGCATCGGCTCCTCCGGGCTCCTCTCCATTACTGCCACCCGCACCGTCGGTGCCGTTAGGAAGATCCTGTAAGGCCTCGCCTCCTCATCCTTCTCCTCATCAGAAACATTGTAATCCAAAATATCTATCACCTCTTGGGAGGCCTTCCCACTCTCCCGTAGCGAGTTTCCGACAATGATGCACCACCTTATCAAAATAGGAGGAGGACTCTATCATCAAATTGAACGATAATACAAGGAAGCCTTGTAGGCCTTCACCGAATCGACCTCTCCTTAGCTAATAACTCGACATCATCCATAGACTAAAAGAACAACTCACCCATCTTCGCCTCCCGCGCAAATCGATCCTTCGCCCGGGCATACTTCATAAACAAATCTGACATATGGCTCTTATGCTGACTGGCACCCGCCTTGAGGCTTTTTACTTTGCTCCGAAGTTGGTGGTTCTCCACCTCAGTCATCTCGCCTTGATGGTTCAAAGCCGCCGCGATGTTAAAAAGTTACACCAAAATTCGCACAAGTCTTCACTAAATGAAAAGAAACAAATAATGAAAAAGGAAAATGCAAAGTAACCACGAAAAATTACCCGGACGACATCCCTGCAAAGGTGTGTCTCGATGTACTTGAGGACAAAGACCCAAGGTGGAGCTGGTCATCCGCCAATAAAGCTTCCCCTCGCACTAGCATCTCTACATAAAATATGAACAAGTCTTCCATAACAAGAAGTCACATGCAAATATTACTAGTAGAGCATGATAAAGAAAGCATATATGCATAAAAAAGAACACCAATGTAGCAAAAAGACAACAACGTATCATCCGGCCCCTCGTGGCAAAGAAACGCCTCAAATAATAAAGAGAAAGCAAAAAATATCCAAGTGCATAAAGCAAGCCCTAAACTAATGGGAAAGAATCAAAGGCCATCTAGACTGGAATATAACTATCAATAATCAAGCATAGGGGCACCATGTCCCCTCAACAAAGATCGGCTCCTCGGGCTCCTCCATTACTGCCACCCGCACCGTCGGTGCCGTTATGAAGATCCTGTAAGGCCTCGCCTCCTCATCCTTCTCCTCATCAGAAACATTGTAATCCAAAATATCTATCACCTCTTGGGAGGCCTTCCCACTCTCCCGTAGTAGTTTCCGACAATGATGCACCACCTTATCAAAATAGGAGGAGGACTCTATCATCAAATTCGAACGATAATACAAGGAAGCCTTGTAGGCCTTCACTGAACTGGACCTCTCCTTAGCTAATAACTCGACATCAGTCCATAGACTAAAAGAACAACTCACCCATCTTCGCCTCCCGCGCAGTTTCGATCCTTCGCCGGGCATACTTCATAAACAACCGACATACGGCTCTTCTTCGATCGGCACCCGCCTTGAGGCTTTTTACTTTGCTCCGAAGTTGGTGGTTCTCCACCTCAGTCATCTCGCCTTGATGGTTCAAAGCCGCCGCGATGTTAAAAAGTTACACCAAAATTCGCACAAGTCTTCACTAAATGAAAAGAAACAAATAATGAAAAAGGAAAATGCAAAGTAACCACGAAAAATTACCCGGACGACATCCCTGCAAAGGTGTGTCTCGATGTACTTGAGGACAAAGACCCAAGGTGGAGCTGGTCATCCGCCAATAAAGCTTCCCCTCGCACTAGCATATCTCATGCCGAAATCCGTGAAGTCCCAATGGGACCGAATCTCCTCACAGTGGTTCACCCCGCCAGAAAAGATAGCTCGGGGACCAATGGTCCCAAAATCCATATTATCAGACTCCGTTCTTGGACTCTCCCCCCAGAAGAGCTAAAAGAAGGACAGGGAGTAGGAACAAAATCAACATGATCCCTGGAACGAGAACCAGGATGTCGGTCACCCTCCTGCCAACGAGGGCGCGACCCTCGCTCACCATCACTTTGATGCAGGATGCTCGAGCTCCCACCGACAACAGACTTTCCCTTGGCCTTCTCATTCTATTCCTTTTGAAGGCCATCAATTCAGCAATATTATAGCTCTCTTTACCTGAAAAACAAACAAGAAGCAATATCAGATAACGGAAACAGTCAAATATACAAGTAAATCGAGAAGTAATACAAAGAAGTAAAACAGTGCTGAGTACCCAAGAAATCCCTAACATTCAGAAGACTCTTGAACAATCATTTGGATCTATAAACTTCCCCATCTCCTTGTGGGAAGCAGCAGTGCCTCGGGCCGACATGGCTTACGAGGCCTATTCATGAGGTAATTCTCAATCATTGTCCCTCATGTAGAAGAAGTCCTTCTTCCACAACCTGCCAGGAAAGGGAAGCCCCGTAAGGAACTTGCACTAGAGGCGAGGGAAGAAATGGAAGAAGGTGTCGCCAGAAGATTTCCTGGCGCAAAACAAAGAGTGGAACCCATCCACAGTCGAAGACATATCCAACCTCCGTATAGCATACTCGTATACCTCTATGCATGCGTAAGCTTGAGGAACTTCTGTTAAATGGATGCTCCCACGGATCTATGGATCGCAACAATGAAATTATCCGGTAGAAGAACAAAGCCAATGGAGAACTATAAAGATACACCATGACAAAGTCTTCGGGCGGATGAGTAAGTCTATTGCTCGAGTCCGGGGCCAACAAGGAAGCCTTAGCCGCTCCCTTAACCTACGAAGACAAAGAGATGAAACTCTGCTAACAAACTATCCTAAGACAACTGCCCGACACCGGGAGGATGCCTATGTCGACATTTCAGGCCTACGGACCTCTTCCGGACTATCTCCCTCAGACTCATCCTCAGAAGACTCATCACCCGGACTCGAGTCCGACTCAAGCTCTACTTATCCCTCATCATTATCATAACTCAACTCCGGAGCTAGAGGGGTAATCTCTAAACCCGATGGTAAAGGTGGACACGGAATAAACGGAACCAGAGAGATCGAACGCCGGTGATGCCCCAACCCCTGGAGCAGAAGTGAAGAAGGATCGTAATTCAAATTTGCCCGAAATATGTGAAAACTTCGAGAGAAGACAGAGAAACACGAAAAGAAGAGCCCCCGGGGGCGCGCCCTTACGGCTGCCCCAGGAGGGTGTTATTACCCACTCCGGGGAGGTACCCTGAGGCGCTCTCTCCCCTCTCTTGGGCTCTCATCTCTCTCCTCAGTTGATACAGTCTACTCATCACTCCAACTCTCCATGAGCATTCTCCTCAACTTTCAAGAAATTTTTCTAAGTGTTCTACCAAGCAAACAAGTTAAAAGTTAAAAGAGCAGAAAGAGGAAATATTACCTTTGGAAGACATGGTCAAAAGCTTTTCTCCCAAGTGTCCTTGTGCAAGAGTGGAACAGGTGCCCGTTTCACGCGTTTTTTGACTAAGGAACTAGATTGGAACCAGGTCTACGGTTCGGTTCCAGTTCCGATTTTGGAACAATTGACCGGTCAATGGTACTCGGAACCGTTGACCATGATTCTGGTTCTGGTTTTGGTTTGTAACCCAGTTTTAGTTCTATTTGGTCACCCTAATTGTAAGTAGTGCTACAAAAAGAGAAAATTGGGCCTAGGCCGCTATTTCATCGATCGAGCCAATCGGTGATTTTTGCCCGACATTTTTCTGGCCACAACACAACCCGGCCCTCTTTGGCCCGACTTTTTTGGACTTAAAATTTCACAGCCGAGCTCGGCCCTAGTTTTTGACCGCTCTTCTAAGAACCATCATCCATGTAAACTATAATATATATTTGTGAATAGTGAAAACCAAAGAAAGGGCCCATCAGTCATTTTCCAAAATGTGCTCCCCCACTTTGGTTTACTTGCTTGGATAATTTTGACTTCTTCAGTTCTGCTAGCTTAAACAAATCTTCTCTCCTCTCTCTCTCTCTCTTTCTCTCATTCAATCATTATACTGCGAATTAATGACTTATGATCTCTGGAATTTTGCTGTAAGTCTCTCCTTTTGATCTAGTTTACCTTGTTTTTCTGCATCTGACTTTTAGTATTTCTTTGTATTTCTCCGACTGTATTATCTGTGAGAAATTGAGTTTTTTTTTTCGCTTCTTCTTGAAAACATTTAGATGGGTTTTTGTGTGATGGATTTTCTTTCTTAGTTCTAAAGTTTGTTCTGCCGTATCATGAAGCCTTGACAAGCTCCATCATTTTTGCTCGGTTGTAGACTTTGTTTATTTTTTTTCCCTGATAAAATAAAAATAGAAAAATATTAGCTGCTGCAGTAAATGGTCGTTTAAGGCGTTTTTTGAGGTATAATGAAAAACGGTTAATCCTTTTCTGTGGAAAACTGACAAAGTTTACCTCTTTCTTTGCTATCTTCAATATTGATGGGCTAGTGAATCTGAGGTATATATGTAGGGACTAGGGAGGAGTAAATACAAGAAGTTGTAGATAGCATGTCAAGAATAGGCCTTTTTAACATTGATCTCCTGATAAAGACGATTCCGGGAAATTTTTATAGTAATTACATCATACCTAGAAGAATGGTAATCTGAGTTAAAATTGGGAACTCTAGAATTTGGAATTGTGAACTCTCGTTTTCCTATTCCATAGTTTTGGGGGTGCAGGACTTGGAGAAATTAACCTTAAGATGTGAGTTTTGATAGGGATTGTTGCATAAAGTAGGGACTACAGTTAGGAGAAAATTTCGGTGGTCGAATATGGTGCTTTTGTCTGACTGAATCTTGTGATGACTTTTACAGATTTTAGACTTGTCATAACTGAATTGAGAAGATTTTTATAGACTCAGGTTTATTTATCTTTAATTTAATATAGAAATCAAGAAGATATGTCATTAGACGAGGGAAATAATTTTTATGGTTTGGAGAATATTCATTTTAACATGCTCTGAGTTCAGTTTCTGCATGTGAATTGCTCTAAGCGCCTTTGAACGAGATACTTGGTCTTTAATTCTGCTTTGAGTACATCTGATCACTTTTGATGTTTAGTTCTGATTATGATTCTGTGAGAAGATTTCGATTGTAAAATGAAATTGGTTGATGTCCTCCAAATATTTGAAAAAACTCAAGGCTAGTGCAGATAAATAAGCTATGTTTGGGGCACGTGCCTATTCTTTCCTCAGCTATGTTGCATCTGCTTATGACTTATCACTTAAGTGCCACCAAATTGTTCACAATTTTGTTTGAAATATAGTCCTTGACTTGTTGATTGACCTGGATGTGTTAAGTATAATATTACTCTGATGCAACCACAGTTATATTTATTCTGGCTTGGTTTGTCTCTTTGAGAGTGTTTTGGGTTGGGGAAGATGAAATCCCAAGATTAATGCATGCAAGTTGATTAATATATTACCTATTCTAGATGCTACGTGCCTGGGATTTGAGAAAAGATTATGGGGAAGGCATGTATTGATGCTTTAAATTTTATTACAAGTCACATATTTCAGTGAGATTTCTTCAAAATTGGGGCAAAAAAATGCTTTATTTGGGTGTGAATTGTTTAGAAAAATGTAAACCTTTTCTGAAAACACAACATGAAGTTGTTTAGCATGTAATAATTTTCTGCAGCCTATTTAAATATTTCTCTTCTCTTGCAGTTAAAATTACATTAATCATACAAAATGTTCGACTGCGGTCCGAAGACTTATATCACTGGACAGCGGGACAAGTTTGTAAGGTATACTAATTTTCCTTATGTATTAGGAAATAAAAGTTATTTCTTTTGCTGCCTTCACTAATGCACTGCTTGAAGGAAGAGGAAGATGCAGTATTTTAAGATGTAACAACAGTTAGATGCTAGAATAATTGGAACTCAATTACTTGAGTAAACTAAATTCCTGAAATTCGAGGAATATTGGCTGTCCGTGCAAAATTATAGTACATTAGCTACATTTTCTCATTGCTGCAAATGACAAAACATTAGATGTCGTTTTTATTGGTCTCTTCTATTTAACATGTGGCTGAGGGATTTTTTGTGTTAAGGTTGGACGACCTGGACTCCAGACTGTCATCCCCTTCGTCGTCAGTTCCCACAAACAAATGTGGCTTCGGTATTGATGGCTTGGGACGTGGTAATCATTCAACTCATGCTCAATCAAAATCCTTTAAGAGAGGAATGAGAAAAGGGTCTCAAGGACTAAAATCTATTGGTCGGTCCCTTGGATTTGGGGTCTCTCGAGCGGTATTTCCGGAAGACCTCAAAGTGTCTGAGAAAAAGATATTTGACCCCCAAGACAAACTTCTTACAATTTGGAATAAGCTTTTTGTAATGTCGTGTATTCTGGGTGTATCTGTGGATCCCCTGTTTTTCTTTCTTCCAGTTCTTAACAAGTCATCAAATTGCCTAGACATAGATAGAAAGTTGGCTATTACGGCTACAACACTGCGTACTATTGTTGATGCTTTCTATCTTATTCACATGGCTCTCCAATTCCGAACTGCTTATATTGCCCCATCATCTCGGGTGTTTGGACGAGGTGAACTTGTAATAGATCCTGCACAGATTGCTAAACGATACCTGAAGTGCTATTTTATCATTGATTTCCTCGCAGTGCTTCCCCTCCCACAGGTTCGAGAAATTATGTAGTTGCATGTGTTTTAAATGTTGTTTACAACATTTTTATGTTCTTTATATTTTCCATTTAACATTAATGACTTTTTATCAATATTTTCTTTGACATTCATATGTATCTTATTGCTAATGTCCGTGGTTTTTAAGCTCACACTAATATGATGCATCACTTAAAATAATGATTTTTATCAGCAACAAAAACATATATATAGAACTATATCATTCTTTCCTTCGTGGTTCCGTCTGGTGAATGGGGAGGATCAGAGTAATTATTTTTATTGTTTTAAAAAAAAAAACAATGGTACTTTTGGATTTAGTTGGTGGAGGTTGAAACATTTGATCGAACATCTACTTGCCATTTTGGATTTTGGGAAAGTTTTAGTCTTTTCTGGAGCAGAATTATTTACAGATACAACATCCTTAAGAGCTCTTTTGCAATGGGAGAATAATGCAAAATACTTGTTGCTTTCCTTTATCCTATTTTGTTCTCCTTTTGATTTCCGAGTTGTACTCAAGAACAGAACTTTTAGTAAAATGCATGAATCATTGCACAGGTATTGGAAGATCTAAAGCCATTAAACTTTCTGTATGGCTCTGCCTTTCAGTTTTTCATTGAACATGAGTTTTCTGGCTTGTATCTTTGTTTGGTCAATAACTATACTTTGATTTGTGCAGATTGTTGTGTGGAGATTTCTGCAGAGGTCAAAAGGCTCAGATGTACTGGCTACAAAACAAGCACTATTTTTTATCATTTTGCTTCAGTATATTCCTAGATTTGCTCGAATTTTGCCGCTAACTTCGGAATTGAAAAGAACTTCTGGTGTCTTTGCTGAAACTGCGTGGGCTGGTGCAGTGTCCTATTTGCTGTTATACATGCTTGCCAGTCATGTAAGCTTCTGTTTAAATTATTGGACAGCGTACAGCGGCATTTTGCATGGTTGGTTTTTAGAGTGCCTCAGGAAATATGTTCACATTATATATGGTGACAAAACATTCTGCTTCTAAATTTGCTTTTAAAATTTGCTGGTATTGGACACTGTTTACATCTCATAACATGCTTAATTATGTTGGTCTATGAAATGTTATGGGTGCTGCTTTTTCATGATAAATATTTATTGAGACGCCATATTTCTGGATTTGTTCTTTGCAGATAGTTGGGGCTCTCTGGTACATATTATCTGTGGAACGTAATGATACGTGCTGGCAGAGAGCTTGTAAACGCAGTGGAAGTTGTAACACGGATTTCTTATATTGCGGGAACCAAAAGATGAATGGTTACAATATCTGGAGCAACATTAGTGATTCAGTCTTGAGCTTAGCTTGCCCTGTGGATGATGATAACAATCCACCATTTGATTTTGGAATCTTCAGGCAGGCTTTGGAATCTGGGATAGTTTCCTCCAAAACGTTCTTGTCTAAATATTGTTACTGTCTGTGGTGGGGGCTGCAGAATTTGAGGTAAGTTTATGTCATTTCAATTTCCGTTACTGTGCTTCCTATTGTTGATGAAAATTCTTGGTATACAAATATTCTTTCTTGTATGTGGGCTTTATATTTTGCTTAAGAGAAAGTGGCAGGACAATTTTCCCTAATAGTCTATGAACTTCTGTTGGCATTATTTTGGAGAAGTGATAAGGTATGTTTCACCTATATGGTGGTAGAACTATGTTAAAACCTTATACCATTGAGAAATTGCAATTTGGAGGGTTCCATCAAGCATCCCAGGGTTGTCTTATGTATCAAAAAGTGATGAACTAATTAAAAAGCTCATCTTGTTGTCTACAGAAAGCAAAAAGTCCAAATGATGTCAAATTACAATGTCTATTGTGACATAAAAGATACGAAAATTGACTTGGTTTTTTGGTCGAGTCACAACCTTTGTATCTGTATAATTGACTTAAAGATATCAAGTCCCTAAGTTACAAGTGTTGAAATATCTAAATTCTTTCCGGCTTCCTCGTGGGTATTTCTTGTTCAGCGATTTTTCTTTCTTGTGTTGGGCTTTCTTTTTTAATTAGGATAAAGTGATAGCACGATCTTCTGTACAAGTTTCTGGATTTCTGTTGGCATTATTTCGGAGATGGGGTATGTTCACCTGTATAGTGGTAACTGCAAATCAAGAGGGTTCTATTAAGTATCCCAGGATTGCCTTCTATATCAAAAAGTGATGAACTAAATAAATCTCAGCTCACTATTGTTTGCTGAAAGGAAAGGATTTTCAGATGATGTATAATCGCAGTATCTGTTGTGACATCAAAGATATGATAATAGAGTTGGTATTTGATAAAATCACAAAGCTCATGCCCCTAGAATTGACTTAGAGATGTGAATCCCTATGTTTCCAGTATTGCATATTTAGTTTTGTGATCAAATTGTCTCTTCATGGTTATCAAAAAATTGGCGATTATAATAGCTCGTTATATTTTATCACGATATTTTTCCATTTGCTTTATTGTTTTAAATAAGCCTTGTGCTGTCACTATTGCTGTGGTTATATGGTTTGGGATTCGGAGTGTTAAGGCTTGGTAATAACCTTGTGGGTTTACTTAATGAGTACCATATCCTTTTGCCTGATCTTTCTCCAATGCTCTAAGCCATGCTAACTTTTTATCTATATCTATCGCTATGCACATGTGAATGCATTTCGTGGATCATGAAAATGTCGATAATGCAAGTCATATATTGCAACTCACCTCTGAATGGAACTTGCCACCAGCACTTAAAGTGTTCTTCTTTCTTCTTATTGCAGTACACTTGGACAAGGACTTCAAACCAGCACTTACCCTGGAGAGTCTATATTCAGCATCGCACTTGCCATCTTTGGGCTCATTCTCTTTGCTCTCTTAATTGGAAATATGCAGGTAACAAAGTAATCTTGGCATTGCTACATTACCATCTTTTACATTTGTTCATGTATTTCTTTTTCATTTTTTCCTATTACGATTATGTTGTTGTTGTTATTATTATTATTAGGTATAATTACAAAAAAACCCGAGCTTGTAACAAGAATTCCAGAATTTTCGAAAATCACGAAAAACCCTTTTGAGGTTTGATTCCGTCTTACATTTTCCCCCTTCAAAAGCAAAAAACATTTCAAAAAACCCAGACTTTTGTAGAAATATTACATTTACCCCCTTAAATTTAAGACAAAACCAAACAAACCTCAAGGAGATTTTTGTAATTTTCAAGAACCTTCCAAAAGCTCAGGCTTTTTTTTTGTTTTTTAATTATCCCTTATTATTCTTATTACTATTATTATTATCTTCTTTTTTTTTTTTTTGTTACTGTTACTTTGGTTTGAATCAAATTCATGATTCTTCTTCCTCCCATGGTATTGAGTGAATTGGCAAACTATTAATTGAGGCACTCCTGTAAAGGAGATCATTTGGTGCTTGACATGTAGGACATGAGCAAAGCTTGTACACAGTGCCAAATCATAAATACAGCTCTGAGAAACTAGAATTGAAATAATGGGACATAAATGATGTGCATCAGAAGACCTTCTTGTTTGGGATGCTAGTTTTGTGGGTTAAAGTTGTGTAAAAATACAATAGAGCATAATGCTGTCTATGGAATTGGAACATAATTCTTTTAATGTTTCTCTTTATATCGTTTTAACTTTTTTCATGCACACAAAGAAACAATTGTATGTTCAAATATAGTACTCACGCGTTTATATGTGTGTGATTGTGCATTGTCGTGTCTTAATGTGTCCTGATTTCCACAAATTGCTTTATCCCGAGTCAAAATCATGTCAACTCTCTTTTGCTCTTCATCTTTTGCAGCAAAATTTTCTTTTTCTCCAACTAAATTTACAGCTGCTTTTCCAATTTATGCGTATACTTCCAAAAATGGGACTAAAAGAAGAAATGGATTCACTTGTAAAATGACTCCATCATAACTGAATTTACCTTATTCCAGTGCCTGATTTTTTTTTCTTATTGGGTGCTTTTGCTGTTGCCACAGACATACCTTCAATCACTTACTATTCGACTTGAAGAGATGAGAGTTAAAAGGCGTGACTCGGAGCAGTGGATGCATCATCGCTTGCTCCCACCGGATCTGAGGGATAGGGTTAGGCGTTATGATCAGTACAAGTGGTTAGAAACACGTGGAGTGGATGAAGAAAGTTTGGTTCAGAGTCTGCCCAAAGATCTCAGAAGAGACATAAAACGTCATCTTTGTCTGGCTTTGGTCAAGAGGGTAACTTATTTACCCAGAGTTTGCTGCTTCTTGCTTTTAAGTTTTGTATTAGACTGTTAGTTACAAAAATTTCCCTTGAGGATTAGTCTAGTTACATAAAATGACCTTTAGGATTAGTCTAATTACAAAAAAACTGAATTACCTTTCAAAATTACAAATTGCACCCTAAATAGGGGTGTTATTTGTTAAGAAAATACAAACCGGTGTATATAATACCTTAAGGATTCCATCCGTCGTTTTAACTGGGTATCCCCCAGGGTCCCTCATCTGAGATCCCTGGGGAAGAGGGATATTTGTGATTTTGGAAAATATTTGGGTTTTCTTGTAATTAGGCCAAACCCAAGGGTAGTTTTGTATTCATCCCTAATTAATATCAGCATTGATCTTTGGGATAATTACCAAAAAAAACTGGGGTTCGAGTTAATTACAAAAAAATCCAAAGATTTTTTGAAAATTGCAGATACCCCCTTGAGGTTTGATCCATCTTACATTTTCCCCCTTCATAAGAAAAAAGTATTTCGAAACCCCCCTGACATTTATAAAATATTACAATTATCCCCTTACACTTAGAACAAAATCAAACCTGAGTTTTTTTCTTTTTTGTAATTTTGAAACATCTCTACGTATTTTGTAATTAGCCCAAACCTCAGGGGTGTTTTTGTAATTATCCCGTAGGCTTTTGCTTTATGCATCTTTACACCAATGCCTTTCAACTACTGTATCGAGTTGACTATGAGTGATCAACAATTTTCGCAGGTCCCACTATTTGAGAACATGGATGAGAGATTACTCGACGCCATTTGTGAGAGGCTGAAACCATGTTTGTACACAGAAAACACCTACATCGTCCGAGAAGGCGATCCGGTCGACGAGATGATATTCCTCATACGTGGCCGTCTCGAGAGCGTGACAACCGACGGCGGAAGAAGTGGTTTTTTCAACCGCAGTTTACTAAAGGAAGGCGATTTTTGTGGCGAGGAGCTCCTAACATGGGCACTAGACCCAAAATCGGGTTCTAATCTCCCATCTTCAACTCGAACGGTCAAGGCTCTAACAGAAGTCGAAGCTTTCGCCTAACTGCCGCCAATTGAAATTGCCGCCAGCCAATTCAGACGGCTACACAGCCGACAGGTCCAACACACCTTCCGTTTCTACTCACAACAGTGGCGTACTTGGGCCGCGTGCTTTATTCAAGCGGCTTGGCGCCGTTATTCGAAAAGGAAAATATTGGAGATGAGGAGGAAAGAAGAAGAAGAAGCAGAAGGGTTAGCCGGGGCGAGCGGCAATGCTGGTGGAGGTTCGTATAGTATCGGCGCAACTTTCTTGGCGTCTAGGTTTGCCGCGAACGCTCTGCGTGGGGTCCACAGAAACCGGAATCTTAAGAGTGCGAGGGAGTTGGTGAAACTGCAAAAGCCACCGGAGCCGGATTTTACTGCCGATGCAGATTAACCGTATTCTAACTCGGTTTTTTGTTGACTTTTAAATTGATCTTGGGAGGTCCTAAGGTTGAAAATATATGTACTATAATTGAGTGCTGATGTTTTGTGACGAAGGGATACGATGATATTCTGTAACTATATATATTCCTGGTTTGAAATCTATCTTTTTTTAAGGAATCTTGTAAAGATTAATCTTCTTGATGTCGGTTTATATAGCTTCTATTTCTGTTTTGTGTTGCATCTTGTATTTCAGAAAATATATGCACGAAATGTATATATATTTTTTAACTATACACTATAAATTAGTTAATATGTAATGTACCACGTATATATAATATAAAATAAAATAGTAGATGCCACGTAAAAATGGAGTGAATGGTATGAGTTGCCTCTTGTTACATTTGACATTAACTTGGACTCTGAATGACTTATGAACACAATTGTGAAGAAACTGCATTTTTTAGTACCATTGGGAGAAAATAGGGGAACGAATACACATACTCATATAAGATCGAATTCGGGTCTATCACCCTGACAACACAAATTTCCATCACTGAAGTACAATGTTGATTCCAAAGAAACTGCATTTCACACATGGTTTTGGGTTTTTGCATTTTTGCTGAATTAATCAAGGGACTGAGGAGGTTGATGGGGACGAGGTTGTCTAGATTGATTAGTTTTCGTTACTTCTCAAGAAATTAAGCATATTTCGCCCAAGTCGCCTTTGGGGGAAATTCATTTTCATCCGTGGGGTTTCAAACATACTTGCATATCATCCCAGAATTCCTATATTTGTCTTTGGCCTCAGTCTTCCAGCCAAAAAGGTTATTTAGTATTTCAAAATATACTAAAAAATGTAAAAGGGTTTATGAGGTTTTAAATATTGTTGATTCGTTTTTTTTTTTTTTTTTTCTAAACGTATTTGGATTTAGGGCCTGGGGTTGTTCCAGGAAAAATGTGATGTTTAAGTCTTCAAAAGAATTCTAGAAATCCAAAAGGACTTAAGAATGGAGAAAAAACTCTGTGACTTAAAAATAAGACAGTTTGGAGACGAGAGAAACTATTTATAGTTGGGACTTGGGCATCATAGACCTTGTATAATTAATAGGTCGAGTCTCATGGGTTAGCAGTTTAAGAACTATCACACTTTTGGGCTCTGTTTGATAATTAAGCCGTAACTGAATATTTAAATAATGGAGATTAGTTAGTAAATAATTAAAAAAATTACCCTCATCAATGTGTATAAATTTTTATTGCTATACATTGATTAGGTTAAAAAACTAAGGGGCAGAGCTAGACTCATATCTTTGGGGGGAGCTAAATAATTTTGGGGGGCTAAATCAATAAAAAATAAATATTTAGTACTAAAAATAAATATTTTAAAATAAAATATACATATAAATATACATGTAAAAGATTTCTTCATCCGTCCCCGAAGTCTGGAGATAAGAGAAGATATTTCTAGTCGGGACTTGGACCTCACAGATCTCGTATAATGAATTGGGCCTCATGGGTCAACGGTTCAAGAAGTATTATACTTTTGGGTCCAATTTGATAATTAAGCCATAATTGAGAGATTAATTAGCAAATAATTTCTAATTTAATTTGAAAGAATTATATTTAAATGGAGTACATTATATATAATATTTTCAATTAAGATATAAAATTAATAGTGATCAGTACACTGAGTAGATTGGATATCGATTAAAAAGTCAAAATGGTAAAACTTATCCCAAATTGTTTTAGAATTTGATTATTATTTTCGATCTCAACCATTACCATCCCTCATGATCAGTAATGGGTCATCTGGCATATGGAAGGGCTGTTTATTAAAAATGAGTTACCAAATACGAACAATTCATTAATTTTAGATGAAAAATAATAGTTGATAGTATATATATACAGTATACTATATATATAGAATGATCTATTATATGCATGGTCATCATATATGTACTTATCTCATACCAACAAAAAAAGCAATATGCATGAGATTTTGGAAATATAATTATAAAATTATTAACGCCGTTACTTTAATTAAACAAGTTCACCGACATCTATCTATATATATATGTGGCGCAGATTGAAAAAAATAAACATCAGCGATCAAAAAAAAATCTATCAACCCTAATTCTCTCTCTGGATTCATTTAACCGTTCTTTCTTGATCAGCTCGCGCGATCTCAACAACATTAATGGAGAACCAATATTATTCCTACATGAAGACTCATTATAATCCCTTCGATCATGATATTCAGACACCCGCCATGATTAATCATCCCACAGACGACGTTCCTGTACAAAATTATTCAAATACTAAAAAGATGAGTGATGAAGAATACTTGAAGATGTTGCCAGTGGGATTCGTATTTGAACCAACAGATGAAGAACTTATCGTTCAATACTTGATGAAGAAGCTCAAAAATGAGCCATTGCCCCCCAACAAGATCTATCCCGTTAACTTGTATGATTTCAGCCCAGACCGTCTCGTCGGTACGTACGTAAGATTAATTCATTATTAATCAAGTTTATATATATCGGTCGCCTTAATTTGTTTTTTCTTGATATTAGTTTCATTTGAGTTCTGGTTCTTGCATGCATGGTCCTAATTCATTGTGATGATCTATAAAGATTTATCGCATGCGCGCGGTTCTTGGACGTTCTTGGTTCTTGGCGCCTACTCATTCCCCACACCATTTCTAATCCTTATCGAGTCAATATATTCTATTCATATTCGCCTTATTTACAGAATATTCTTATTCGAATTCTTTTAATATTCAAATATAAAAACTGATAGAAACAACCTTAAAGGCAATAATCTCATTGGCCCCAATACTTGGTTTATTAAAGAGGTTGTCAACTATCCCACAAATATATTCGAATATATTTCAAATATGAATAATAATCAGTTTTATTGTATTTGAATATTAAAAGATTTCGAATAAGAATATTCTGTAAATGATGAATACGAATAAAATATATTTATATTTGGCTCGGTTTGATTCGTTTTACACCCCTAGTTGGAGGCTTAGGGCTATAATGTTTTACAGAGTTCAGTAAGGGAAAAGAAGAAACAATGTGGAAAAACAGAGGCGGGGACTTAAATGGAGTAGGAATAGACAAATGATGAAACTTTGCTAGAGAAGCTGGTTTGACCCGTGCCCAAAAAAAAAATCAATTTGTGTAGACGCTAATTGAGTTTTTTAAAGAGGTTGTCAAATATCCCACAAATGTAATTTTGTTTAGTATTTACAATATTCAGTCAAATTAATCTTATTTCTGTGTGTTTACACGTGCATTTTTTCTTCTTTAGTTTTCTTTTTTTCTCGCTTCTTGTTTGTCCAATAAATTTAATTAATTTCTTCTTGTCACTCGCGTTATAGATACACAAGTTTATTATTTGATGATGTTTTATTTATATGTTTAAAAGAATAAATCATGAAATATTCATCCTGTTACTTTAAATTTTATTATGTACGTGCTTTTATAATTTAAAAAATGATGTTCATCATGTAATTAGGATTTTTTTTCCTAATTACACCAAACCTCGTGGGTAGTTTTTTTGTAATTAATCCCTTATTAATATCAAGTATCACTGTGTATATTAATTTGTTCTTCCTAGTCTTTTGCAATTTAGTCATTAACAATAAATCCTCTATTTCTCCTACAGATATACTTGGAGAAAATGAATTGTACATGTTTACTAAGAGGAAGAAAATAAGTACCAATGGCACACAAATAGACAGAAAGACCCCAAATGGATATTGGAAGTCCACCACTGGTGATAAACCCATCAAACATCATGGAGAGGAAGTTGGATACTGTAAGGCTTTGGTTTATTATTACAAGGATAAATCTTCGAAAGATAAGAAGACCAATTGGATTATGCATGAATACACGCTACGGACTCCTGCTGATGCTGAAAAGGTGCGTGTATAAGTTTATATATTTATGTGTCTTATTTTTATTGTATTTTTATATAAAATTGACCATGACTTTGTTGCAAATTTATATATTACTACAGATACAAAATACTTTGGTTCTTTGCCGAATCCATAAAAACAAGAAAAGCTATAAATCAAGGGATGAAGAAGTTGCCGAGGATGCATGATGCAAAGAGTTATTTTGATAATTTGGATGATCTCAAGAATAGATTTATGAATATGGAATTTCCACCGTTAGGATATGCAAGTAGTCTACTTCATTAATAGATAGGAAATTTTTAGATTAGAAAATATATATATGTAAAGTTAAGTTAGATTTAGTTTAAATTTTCTTCACTTTTTGTTGAAATTAGAGGTCAGGCCTAGTCCCCCTCCTATTAATATGTAAGTATTTTTTTGAAGTCAATAAACAGGTAGGGGTCTATGCCAAACCCCCCGCCTAGGCACAGGCGGCATTATTTATTGCCTTAATAGTTATTTTTCTTCAATATTGGTTTGTTCAAATAAACAATATGTTGATCCCTTTGTATCAATACTGATCCCAGTTATAAGACAATTATCATTACTTAAACGGTAAAGTTATCTTTTTACATATCATATTTATTGTCCTAATCATTAATTTTTCTTCAATGGTCCTTCTTGGGAATAATTACTCTCCTTTTAAATTATCCACATTATATCTTTCTTGTCAAAACTAAAAAAAGCAATATAACCTTATTGGAGTTTACATTATTTAGTTAATGATTGATCCCAACCATCCAATACGAGATGGATCTGTGAACTTTTGCGAAAGACAAAAGTTTGGGCATCTTTCCAGCTCGGCCCAAGCCCGTCTGACTTTTGCAAAATTTCGGGCCGGGTCGAGCCGGCGCGATTTTGGTCGGGCCACAAAATCACCTGGCCCTAGCCCATGTATAAGAAAAATTTGGGCCGGCCTAAAAACTACATTGACCTAGCCCAAATTTGGTGATTGGGTCCACCTAGCCAGTGAATTTTGCCACATCTATTTCCACCAGACCTTGTATATTGTTTACGGCATATGTAGTACATTATTAGTACTCGTCTCGTAGGATTGATTGGAGTTTTATTAAATGATGGATTTAAGTTTTATTTGAATTTTTTTATATGCAATATGTAATATGTTATTATGTACATTTTTATAATTTACATAGGCAAATTAAATGAGTGTGGTGAAATTTTAAATTATAACAAAATTATGTATATGTTTCATTTCTCTTTCCTTTTTTATGGTACAATTTGTCTCTTTCCCTATCTTATCTTTTGGTTTTAACACACTACAAAACATATTTCAGTTTAAAAACAAAATTTACTGATTGTCACTAAAATTTACGGTTACCTAACTACTATATATTGACATATTAAAAAAATATTATTTTTCCTAAACTATGCCAAACAATTATCATAACAACATTTTTTAAATTTACCGACAGAAATATTCTAGGTATTTACAAACTGTTTTAAATTCTGTTGGTATCTATTTACCTCAACGATTTTATGTACAATTTACAGTTACCTTAATACTTACCTATAGATTTTTTTGTAGGTA
Organism: Rehmannia glutinosa; assembly: GCA_016081115.2. NCBI lineage: Eukaryota > Viridiplantae > Streptophyta > Magnoliopsida > Lamiales > Orobanchaceae > Rehmannia > Rehmannia glutinosa. The sequence goes on from JABTTQ020001938.1 coordinate 407,749, forward strand.
AAATTATTTTTCTCTTGCAGTGACAAATAAGATTTAAATATTTTTTTGATATATGTGAATTTAAATAAATCTTCATATAATATTAAAAATAAGCAAGTTTACTTATTCATTCATAAATATTAGTTTAAAATGTTAATTTACTAATTCAGTTTATATATTGTTTTTTTTTTTAAAAAAAAATCAGCCTTCCTGAAATAGTTGCCAAATGATCAATTAATCCATATAAGGGATGAACTAAACAAACAAAAGAAATTTTATTTGAAAGGAAAAAAAAAAACAAAAGATAATTAGAAGATAAAAAAACACTACTTTTACACTTTTGAAGCTTCTTTCACAATGATTGGGAAATTAAGGATAATCTATTTGATTCCTTATTAATCATTGAATTATAAACAATTCTACATACTCGTTTAATTTTAAAACAGTAAATAAATTATACACAAGGGATACAGAGGGTACCCACCCATTTAAGAGAATTCATACTCAAACCCTATAATATTTATACTACTCGTACATGCAGGGCCACTCCTAATGTAAGTCGAGCGAATCGGTTGACTTGATCCCGAAAACTTACAAAATTTTGTGGCCCAAATTTTTTGTATACCTTTTATACAATGCATATATACAATGAATACTTTTATCACTATGTTTAATGCTTGCCACTTTGGAATTTTACATCTCCAAGTGGCTTGGGTTAAAATCCTTTTGGCTGGATATTGTTTTTTTGGTTTTTGTTTATTTAGGTAAAAAAAAATTAAGAGCTCCCCACCAAGAATGAAGGGCCCGTTTTCCCTTTAGCATTGAGCTTTGTTAGGTTAACAAATTATCAATTTTAATATTCGTTGAGGGCCCAACATTAAATTTTCTCAATTTGAATAACTATTTGGATTTTTGAACATAGATGTCATATTTGTTTAACTATATTCGAACTGTTTTATATATTGCACATTATATTTTCTTTTATTGTTTTATTTTGTCTCTTAGCTTGTTAAAAAAGGGCCAAATTTTAAAGTTCGACTCAGACCAAAAAATTGATAGGATCGGCCTTGTATACATGTCTCAAATCTATTTGTTGATACCCGTATACTACCCGTACTTGCCCAAAACCTGTTCATTTTATATAAAAATTTATAATTATATTAATATTTAATTGACTATTTAAATGAGCATCCTACCAAGAACTAATTATTATATAACAAAATGTCTAATATGTTAAATTCTTAAAAAAATATAACAATTAACCATTTAAATTTTTGTAAGTCATTACATGCTATCATCATTCATCAACTAAACAAAAAAGCAACACATAAACTCAAATTCAACCAATAAGTTCCTCAAAACTGCAGAATCAAAATCAGTACATCATTTAATTCATAAAACTAAATTAATAAACATGTAGTTACTACAGAATCAAATTCAGTATTTAATTCATAAAACTACATCACTAAACATGTAGTTTTATCGAACTTGAAAAAGATAAAACAAGGCTGATATGATCACAAATTCAAAGAAAGTAACAACTTCATATCTTCTTTGTACAAAATGAAAATTTATGTTGAGCTTCTAAGAAGAAATATATCATGTAAGTTGAAAAAATATAAATGGAAGTTACTAAGGCAAGCGAGTTGGGGTAGTGGGTATCCAATAAATCATACCATATCTGTATATAAATGAGTAGTAATTTCTAATCTCATACCGTCCCATATCCATAAAAGATCACCCATATCTATCCCATTAGTATTTGGGCGGGTCGGTACCCACATCTACCCGTCTTGTTGGCAATTAGGCTGGGGTGGGCTGGGCTGGTACTGGCCCACAGGGCGAGGGAGCAAAGATCCGGCTAGGTCGAGTTGGCCCAAAATTCGTTCGAGCCAATATTCTCGTGGCCAGCCTGACCTATATATGTAGTGTATTTTGTTTCAGGCTAGCCAAACCAACCGAGCCATTAGGCCAGGCCGAATAGGCCTGTTCCTTTCCGGGATTGCAAATTCATGGTCCAGTACTCTAGTCCTATCGCTGGACCGATTGGGTCGGGTCCAAATATCCAGTTCTAGGGACAAGAAATACCACACTAGTAATTTAAGATATCTCAGATTCTCAGCCAACAACTAATCATGATTAATTATTTTGAAATAACAACACCCATCATATTATCAATGATCCCAATCAACGGTGGTCATCGAATCATCTTTCCATCTGCAAAGCTAAACTGTCAACTCCTACCTCTCTCTCTCTCTCTCTCTCTCTCTCTCTCTCTCTCTCTCTCTGTGTCTCTAATTGTATTCTTACTTTCTTCCAGCCTCCTCTTCTGCCTTGTTCTTCAATCCTTACACCCATACAGACACGCACACATATATCTAATATACACAAATATATCAGTTTTGACTCGCTTTATATATATATATATATATATATATATATATATATGAGAGAGAGAGAGAGAGGGAGGGAGGGGGATTTGCATTGGCTTGTGGATCCAGATCTTCAATTCTTGGATCTTTGAGAGTTTGAGTGATGAGTAGAGAAATATGGAAGTCGTGAGAAGGCCTCAGACGATTTTTGTTAGAAGTAATTTGCAATTCCAAAGTTAGAAAAATTGAGCAAGCACACAATTGAATTATGTGGTCAACAAAATGATTAGAAGCTTTTTGGAAAGTCAGCAAGTGTATTTCAAAATTTTCATATTATTAAGTGGAGAAATCCAAGTGATTTACTGGTAATGAGATGCTGTCCAAATGGGTATAACCTAATTCCCTTATGATTTTGCCAAGTGTCCCATTATGACATATGATGTGAATTTTTTCGAAAAAAAATTAAAATGGGACACATGTCACAATCGCAAAAGAATTGGGTTCTACCCACTTCGGTAACATCTACCTACCCATGATTTACATTGAGAAAAGAAAACTGTATAGCATCAGAAATGAATTGGAGAATTACATTCACTTGGAGAAAATGGTTAACCACTTTAATGCAAGGTTTAGTTGGTCTGCCATCATGCATATATATAAAGGTCCGTTGTATGAAGATAAAAAGTAAAATAAGGGAAATACAAATATTAGAGAGGAAAAAGTTAGACCAGATTATAAAGATTTGAGTGATATATTCCAAACGCTTTAGTGTATAAGCTTTGGAATAATTTGTAATTCTTGCAATTCAATTGATAGCTTTTTGTTTCGATACCCCAAAAAATCGTGTATCAGAGCCATCACTGGTCTGATATCCACCCTCTTATTCTAAAATAGCTTCCATTATTAACAATGCGTTAGCCTTCATATATTCCCATCAAGGTGTTTCTATCTTTGATGTGCTTTCGATTGCCACCACTGATGCATACCAGAAATTGAACTAGCTAACATTAAATTACTCATAAATTGCCAAATGTAATTATTCTTAATTTGCTAAAAAATACTTACAATATAACGACGTATTTATCAAATATAGCTAGCAGTGATTAGCATACCTAACATCAAAAAGAATTACATGCCATTTTCAATAAAATATTGCGCTCATAGTTGGCATATCTCATCTATTTGCTCCTGAGAGTATGGTATATCTCCAAATGAGTCCAATAAAAGATTTATAAGAACTTTTAATTATACCAATTAAAAAGAATCAGTAAGTTACTATATATTAGTTTTTACGTACCTTATCTAAAGAAGAAACATCAGACATTTTCGTGCATATCTCCCACATAAATCTCATAACATAATATCCACACTCACTGCCTCCCGACTGTTGAGGACACTACAAAGTAATATAGTAGACAGTGATCTAACCAATACATTAATTAACAAATTTGTACTAACTTTCAAAATTTTAGTTTGTATATATACCTTAAGCCTCGTCCAAATTGTGTTTCGTCCTCTTTTACCTACTTGATCCCAATATGATCGGAATGCTCTATAAAGTAAGAATGTACATTAATTAAGAACTAATAAAATAACAAATATCAACCACGTCCAACAAACATAATATCCCATTGTAGTTATTCATATGTAATTATACTTACACATTCAATGGTGCCTTGATTTCGAGGGTGCGCATACAATTCTTCGAATCTAAGATGTATATTGTGCTAGAAGCAACGCAAATCACTAGCAGCAACCAATGATCACTACATATTATAAACACGAACGTTACATTTAATCATAAATGTAAAAGTTGCAAAAGAGTGAAATTGATAAAGAAACAACTTCTTACTGTTGAATTGGCCACATATTCAGCCGCGGTGAAGGCAACTCTCCGCATTGAGTCGGGACTAAACCGCATTGGGCAGATCCAACAGAACAGGCCATCAAACCGTCTGAAAAGGGCAGCTATGAGACAACTATCTAAGCAGCCTGCCAAGTTTCAGAAGGGACCAGTTGCCAGAACGAATAAGGGGAAAAGACCAGTTCAAGGAAAGCCGGGACAGACGTGCACGCATTGCCAGAAACCAGGACATACTGCTAATGACTGTTGGTGCAAACAAGGAAGGTGCTTGCGCTGTGGAAGTAATCAACATCAACTGAAGGATTGCCGGAAGTATGAGGATAAAGACAAGCAGGTCCAGCCACAGAGGCCGGGCAATGGTCAGGGTAACCGGGCGAGGATGCCCGCTTGAGCATTTGCACTAGCCGCGCATGAGGCTCTGGAGGCAACGAACATGGTGGAAGGTACAATTCTAGTATCTGACCACTATGCTAAAGTACTGTTTGACCCTGGATCATCGCATTCATTTGTCGCACCGCACTTTGTACGCAAGCTTCATGCATGCATGGAACATATGCCTATATGTCTGGAAGTATCAACTCCTATGGGCGCAAGCCAGATAACAAATATTATCTATAATGCATGCGAAGTTAAGTTTGATGAGATAAATTTCCCCGTTGATCTGATCTTACTACCATCGCAAGTCCATCAAACTATGCGAACCTGGAAGGCCCGAAGTGGAAATTTCGGGAAGGGCACGAGTTAAGATTGCCCCAACCATTTCTGCAATGAAAGCGAGGAAGTCGATTGCTAGAGGGGCGCAAGGGTACTTGGCGTTCGTAATCAACAAACCTAAAGTAGAGACAAAATTTCACCAAGTGTCCATAGTATCGGAATACACAGATGTATTTCCACAAGAACTCACCACTGTCCCTCCAGATAGGGAGGTCGAGTTCACCATCAACGTATTACCAGGAACCATCCCAATTGCTAGAACGCCGTATAGAATAGCTCCCACTGAGTTGCCAGAGTTGAAGACTCAAGAAGAAGGATGGCACATTAAGACTGTCTATAGATTACCGCGGTCTTAATAACATGACCATCAAGAATAAATATCCCCTCCCGAGGATAGACGAACTATTTGATCAACTTCAAGGAGCGACGGTATACTCGAAGTTTGATTTGCAATAAGGATATTACCAACTGAAGATCTGTGAAGAAGACATTTCTAAAACCGCATTTCAGACCAGGTATAGACACTACGAGTTTATAGTAATGCCTTTTGGTTGATGAACATGCCTGCAACATTTATGGATCTGATGCATCAGCTCTTTCGACCATATTTGGATCAGTTCGTAGTGATATTCATCGATGACATACTCGTGTACTCTAAGTCTAGAGAATAGCACGAGCATCATCTGAAAATCGTCCTAGAGACACTACGAGAGCATAAGCTGTATGCCAAGTTCAACAAGTGTAAATTTTGGCTTAGCGAAGTCGCATTTTTGGGATACATAGTATCCAACAATGGGATCGTAGTAGATCCTTCTAAGGTACAAATAGTGGTTGAATGGAAACAACCCAAGTCAAGTAACAGAGATCAGGAGCTTCTTAGGATTGGCTGGATATTATCGAAGATTTATCAAAGATTTCTCCAAGATAGCCGGACCACTCACTCGACTGACCCAGATTCAAGTCAAGTTTGAGTTAAACGACAAGTGCAAGAATAGTTTCCAAGAACTGAAGAAACGACTTACTACATCTCCAGTCTTAGCCCTTCCGAAGGGAACAAAAAGCTTTGTCATTTACAGTGATGCATCAAAAGAAGGACTAGGAGCAGTGCTCATGCAGGAAGGAAATGTCATTACTTATGCATCTCAGAAGCTCAAACCGTATGAGGCCAATTACTCGACGCACGACTTGGAATTGGCAGTGATAGTATTCGCGTTAAAGAAGTGGAGACACTATCTCTACGAAACAACGTTCATGGTTTTCACAGATCACAAGAGCCTGAAGTATCTATTCTCTCAGAAAGATCTCAATCTGAGGAAATGAAGATGGATGGAGTTAATTGAGGACTATCACTTTAATATTCAATACCATCCCGGGAAGACTAATGTTTGAGCAGAAAGGCGAGTTTAGCCAGACTAATGATTTGAGAGTGGAAATCATTAGAATAACTGAGCAATTGGAATCCAACGAGGACCAATAATCAGATTACCTGTGCTAACATTTCAGTTAAACCCGATCTGCTGGACGAGATCAAAGCCGCACAGGAAACAAATGTACATCTTCAAAAGCTGAAGGAGTGGACACTTAAAGGAAAGAGAGCAGAATTTTCGGTACCCGAAGGTGGGATTATCAGATTTCAAAATCAAGTATGTGTACCAAATGACGAGCAAATGAGGAATAGAATTCTGGCAGAGGCACACTGCTCGAAGTACACTATACATCCTGGAGGAAACAAGATGTATAAGGATTTCAAATGAAATTATTGATGGGTAAACATGAAGAACCAGGTAGCAGAGTAAAAGCAAAACACCAACAACCATCAGAACACCAACGACCATCTGGTTTACTGCAGCCGTTGAGGATTCCCGAGTGAAAATGGGAACACATAACGATGGACTTCATGATGGACCTACCAAGGACCAGAGGAGGTTATGATGTTATATGGGTAGTTGTAGATGACTCACGAAATCGCACACTTCTTACCCATCAAGAAAAGCGTGCTTGCAAAACTTGCTGGGGACTTATATCCGAGAGATCATTCGACTGCATGGAGTACTAGTCGACATAGTATCAGACAGAGACCCAAGGTTTGTCTCTAAATTTTGGAAGTGCTTGCACGAGGAGTTGGGTACCTCGCTAAGTTTCAGCACAACAGCACACCCACAAATTGATGGATAGTCTGATCGAACAATTCAAACCCTGGAAGATATGTTGCGAGTCTGCACATTGGATTTCCAAGGAAGTTGGGACTCGCACTTACCATTAGCCGAGTTCGCCTATAATAACAGCTATCAGGCCACGATTGGGATGGCACCTTACGAGGCACTGTATGGGCGAAAGTGTAGATCCCCACTACATTGGGAGATTGATGACCAATGGACTCCAAAAGGGAAATGAAAGTCTCCCTCGAATCCAAAGGTTAACCTACTTCAGGAGGCCATGGAGAAGGTCAAACTGATCAAAGAATGGATCCGCACGGCTCAGAGCCGCCAGAAGGGTTATGCGGACAAAAGAAGAAAAAAATTGGAATTTGAAGTCGGAGATGAAGTATTTCTCAGACTCTCACCACGTAAAGGATTGATCAATCCGGAGAAAAGAGGCAAGTTGAGTCCGAGATATGTCGGACCTTACAAGATTTTGCAGATGATCGAGAAGTTAGCCTACCAACTCGAGTTGCCAGCGCAGTATGCGGGAATCTCAAGATTGAAGAAGTACCGACCAGATCCTGAGCATATCATCACTCGTGAACTCCTCCTCTTATGGAGAACTTGTCCTGCACTGAGAAGCCGATTCAGATCATTGACCGGTAGATACGTCAGTTGCAAAGGAGAGAGATCATGATGGTTAAGGTGGTGTGGAAGAACCATAACCGAGACAAAGACGCCACATGGGAGACAGAAGAAGACCTGAGGAATCAATATCCGGAGCTATTCTGAAGAGAATTTGGGGACCAAATTCTTTTAAAGAGGGTAGGATGTGAAGCCCTCGATTTTTTTTGAGCGTGTATTTATTTCACCTATCGTCTATGTACTATTTTGATTACTTTACCGGGTCACTTTGACGGGTAAATATTAATAATATTTATATTTCCGCATTTAATTTTATTTTATTTATTTCTTGTGATTATGATTATTTATTAATTTTATTTCACATTAATGATCACTTGATTGATCGTTATTACTATTTGTGCATTTATTAGTCACCTTAGAATTTTAAGAGACTATTTATTTTAGAGACTTATACCTTGTAGAATTAAGAATTTGATTTAGAATAAGTGATCATGCGACTTATAAGTAATCAAGAAAATCACTATTTATTTTGGAGATTGATATTATTCATCTATTATGATCAATTTTGGGACAAAGAAAAAATATATGGATACCACATATATATTTAAGGTGGTGTGGTGTAGAAATATCTCCCAACTCTTTTACACATACACCTTATATTATACATCTTGTGTATATTATACCACATTACAAGCCTTATACACATCATCTTATACCTTAATTTTTTTTATATTAAATTTCCACAATTTATTCTCACTATCTCCCAACATTCCACTCAATATTCTCTACATTCTTACACCTTCCAATTAGACCTATACTTTGACCACCAAAGTTGTCTCCATGCAAGCAACACAAATTCAAAACTTGAAAAAAAATCTCTCTCTCCCTCCCTCTCACTCATACCAATCGGCCATTAGGCCAATTTTACAAAAAAAGAATTCATCAAAAATTCACCAAAACTCTTACAAAAAAAATCTTCCTCATTCTCTCTAAAAATCCTCCTACATCTCTCTACACATTTTCTCCTTCCTTCTCTTCTTCTTCCAACACTTAACCAAAATACAAGAAAATTCTTCCTTCTACTTTCAAAAAATTCGAACCCCCTACTACAAGGTAATAATTTTCTTCTTCAGTTTATCTTGATATCACCTAGCTCATCCTTTTAACTTATTAATTTAAGTTTAATTTTTGGTTTTGAGGTATACTTAGAAGACCATTAGAAGATATTAACAGACTTGGTATCATGTTGAAGAATAAATTGAGAAGGATTTGGACCACAAGGTAAGATTTGGGTTTTTAGTGCATTTTCCCCTTCTTCTTTTATCTTCCAAATTTTGACACTCCATTGTCATTTTAGGAGGATTAGGGGCTGACCTTAAGATTTATTTTGAGGGTGAGCAAAGAGACCATTTTTTAAAGCTTCTACTTAACACATTTTGCCCACTACACAAGGTAAGTGTAGTATTTGCCCTCTTCTTCACCTCTTTCTTTTATTCTTAATTTTAACCTCATTTTTCTAACTCTTATTTTTTTGGTATTCTTGACTTATGGGTTGACCTAAGTCACTTCTTAATCAAGTTGTGATTTTATTCTTTTTTTTCACTAACAAATCAATTTACAAGGTGGGTGAAAAAATCCTTTCAACTCCTAGATGTTTTTCTGTAAAATGCATGTAGTATTTACTTCTTGAGAAGTTGATATATATATATATATATATTATATTGCATGTTGATTTCAAGTATCAAGTTATGAAATTTCTCAAGTGTTGCTAAAAAATGCTATTTATTGCAATTTAGGTGCATGCATGCATGTACATTTTAATAATGTATTTGATGAATTATTGGATGAGATGAATATGCATGTTTATGATTCTTTATATCCACGTTTTATTTGACTTAAGACCTGGAAAATTCGAGCATAATTGATTAAAATCAAATTTTTGGACTTAAAATGCAAAAATGGCAAATTGGTGCACTTAATTGTAAGAAAATAAACTTAAGGGACCCCTCTGTAATTTTCGAATTTTGGGACTGTACTCAGGTTCAAAAATGATATTTGGACATTTTAATAAATTTTTAAAAGTTTGAGATTAATAAAATCAACCCTTAAAAGCCCAAGGACTAAATTGTAAAATTTTAGAAGTTTAAGGACTAATTTGCAAATTTCGAAACTGTACCAGCCCCATATTTTAAAATTTAAAATTTTAATTCTTAAGGGACTGAAAATAACATATTTTAAAGGTATTCCAAAAATCCAAGTGTTTAGGACTTGGAAAGTAATTTTATAAAAATTGAGGGACCAAATTGTAAAAGATTAAACTTGAGGACCCAAAATGAAATTTACAGGACTTATACAGTCCATGTACCTGGAAATACTATTTTAACTATAACCTTATAATATTTTGAACCCAAGGTTCAACTTTCATAATAATCGGACCCTAAAAGCCTTCAAGGCAATTATTTAAAAATGAGACAAAAATGAGATTTTAAAACGTTAATGGACCTATACTTATTTCTTTTAAAAACTGATTTTGTCCCAATATCTCACTGACATTTGTGATATTTTACAATTGGAATCACATTAAAAGCCCTTCCGGTTTGTGAGATCCGTATATTTTAAACTTAGGGCCAGAAATGACAATTTTAAAAACTTTAGGGCCAAAATGAGAATTTTATTAAAACTTGACCTCAAAACTTTAAAAACCTGAATCTTTGAACAATTTAAAGTATTTAAGAACTGACCTTATAATTGTTCGAGGTCGGGACATTTACTTATTTAATTTTTAAACCCAAAAATATTAGTTTTTACAAAACGGGGCTAGTTGTAAATTTTTCTTTTAAAAAGGACCTAACTCAAATTATTTTCTTTTAAGAACAGCCCTGGAACCTCTGACTTATAAATTTTATTAAAATATTTTATTTTCTCAAAAATCCCTTGACTTATCGGATCGTCTTGACTGATTAATACGCGATCGCGGGGCAACTTCCTCGTCTTGCGGTTCTGAATCTATAACGAGACTTATGCCCCACCTAATTCTTCAAGACATAGAAGATTACTTATCCTCTCGATAATTATCTTCATCCAAATTACTCCACCAACGCCAATAAATGCCATACGCGATTTTGAAAATTTTTCCTGAATTGCTTCCCTGAATCAATATACTCCACTGCCTGGTTGACATCCTGTAATTGTAATTATTTCCTGCGTGAGTCAACTTGGTGTGTTGAGCTCACAGTCGGAATGGATACATCGGGGATAGAACCAGGCAGCTCGGCTGCTATTCCACTCTCCGGCCCCATCGTCTTAATGCCGCAACTGATGGACAGAGTTTGTCCAAGGGAAGCGGGTCGTAGTACTTGAGGTATAATCATGATTATGACAATTCGGGCCTAGCTAGCTGTACTGTGGATTTGTCTTTGTCTATGGAGCGATAAGGTGACAGGTCTTGGACCATCTTGCTCGAGGAGTTACAAGGAAGAACGAAAGAATCACTGTGTGATTTACACGACTCTAGAGTTAATTGGACCCATTTGGTTGGCGCTACAAATTCGTATGCAACTGCTACTTGTATTTCATTGGTTGGCTACAAATCTGTATGCAACCGCTACTTGTATTGCATTGGTTGGTGTTATATTTCGTACGCAATCCTACCTGTTTTGCTTGAATCACATAGTGCTTGTATGATCATGAAATCTTTCATCAAAACTATATATGTATGTTATTTTAAGTATATATCACGATGCTTGTGAACTGTGTGTGAAACCACGCATCATGACTCACACATTTTTCATACAACAGTTTTCTTGCATTAACTATATATATCGCCACACTTGCACACGATCACCCCATTCACTGAGATTTTTTGTCTCACCCTCTCCTATTTTCTAACGGCTAGATGAGGAGTTCATTGAAGACGCCGAACCTACCACGGACTGATTTCCCGTGCTCCGCCTGTTGGACTTACTTTCTTTTGATTGTTGTTGTTGGACTATTTTATTTTGTCTTTCCTTTTAAGATGTAACCTAAGGGCGTAGGACCTTTTTGACTATTAAGCTATTATCTTTAGTTGTTCTTGGAGATGTAATTGGATATTGGTTGGACTGTAAGTTGTAATTCGTACTTGTATTTCATTTCCGCTGCAACTTGACTCTGTTTTCATTTGGGGTTATGTTGATATATGTCTAGACTGTTGGTTTATTTTTGTTTAAGTTATTGATCATCGTCGCGTCCCGTCCGGGGCGTGACACGAACTCACGACTACTTTTGTATCTCCGTCAATATATAAGGCGAGATGACACTGAATCGGATTCTAGTATTCAATATAAATTAAAGATTAATTGTAGTCCAACTGATGAAATAATATCATAAATATCATTCAAAATTTGAAATGAAAAAATTAATTATATTTTACCTGAATAAAACTAAATGGACTCGATCAACCGAGTGGCAACTGCTACGGGTAGGTGGTGGATCAACATGTTGTTGCACGATTACAGGAGGATCAGACTCAACCCCAAGATCAATACCTGGCATACGCTGGCTCATGTGACTAAAAACTAAATCCAACTTGTTTTCTAGCATATCAATCTTAGGTTGCATCTCTTGATTCACTTCATTTCTAGTGATCTCTTTAAGATCATCGACCGAAACAAACCCAGCTGACCGCCCACGAATTTGGTCAGGCTTGCCAAAAATGTCCCTTACGCTGACGTATCCACCAACCCCTCTCACCCGACCTGGGTGTTCCTCTTTGCCAAGGGCTGCAGACAATATATCATGATGTTTTTTGGTACAAATGACCCTAAGGTAGTTTCTTCACCCTTTGCTACTTATTACAATAAATTGAAAAACAAAATGGTTTCTTCACCCTTTGCCAAACACTAATGTTTCTGAGGAGTTTTTAATGGTTTACCCAATGTACTAGTATGATAGGATATTAATTTTGTGGAAATATTAATTAAAGGATTGTAATGTTATAAGTTTACTGTTTCATAACAATGGAGGAATTAGAATAGAGTAGAGAGAGAGAAAGATTAGGGAAGAACATAGAAGAGAGAGAAGAGAATTGTAACTAATTTCTGCATAACATCATCCTCGTGTTCCCCCACAATAAATACATATTTGTGGTCCCCTCACACTTTAATTAAATTTTAAATTAACAAAACATAAAAATAATATTAAAATATAAGTCTCAAAATATGCTGAATGTATTTAAATCACCCCACTTGTACGCTTGGATGTGAACTAGTTCATCCACTTTGAACGGCCTCGATGTCGCCACATGTCTCAACATATGTCCCCAATTGACCATCTTGTTTATCATTTTGCATCCCAGAAGCCCTAATTTCTCCCCTTTTCCCTTTTTCTGCACTCTTCTCCTCAGCTTCCTCTTCTACTTCGACATCAACCCCTGAGTTCATGACAATACCCGCCCTAATTTGAGATCCTTGTACCCCAAGGATCGAAAGTTGAAACTTTCGCCCGAATGAAAGAGAGATTTTCCCATGTTGCAAAGCATCTCGTCGGAATTAAGCGGTGAATCAAAACCTGGGGTATTTCATCTTTCTTTCATTTGAATAACCGTGACCAGTGTCTTCCAAAGGTGATACCTTGAAGGCTCCATCTCCATCCGTCGGGTAAGTTCACTAAGGTATAATTTCAAAGACTTACATTCTTCTTAAGGAGAGAAACATGGAAAACGGGGTGGATCTCGGAGGTCTCTGGTAGATCCAACCTGTAGGCCACCTAACCAACCCTCTCCAATATAGTAAAAGACCTATAATATTTTGCTGAAAACTTCAATTTTTTTTGGAGAGAAACCGAATTCTGTCGAAAAGGTTGTAGCTTCAGATAGACCTTGTCTCCGACTTCAAAAACTCTTTCACATCTCTTTTTATCTGCAAAAAACTTCATGCGTTCTTGGGCTGCCTGCAAATTCTCTTTCAATGTTTGAATCATAGTCTAGTGTTGAGCAAGTAGTTCTTGGGCATCTCTATCAGTCGAGTCTATGTAGAGTCCAACTGATAGTGATGGGGATGGACATCCATAGAGAGCTTGGAATGGGGTGAGCTTCAGGCTAGTGTGAAAATTGGTATTATACCAATATTCCACTAATGACAGCCACTTGAGCCAATGTTTTGGATTGTTGTCTACCATGCACCGCAAGTAGTTTTCCAAACATTGATTTAGCCTCTCATCTGCCCATCGGTTTGGGGATGATAGGGTGAGGACATGTCAAGACTAGTTCCCATGAGCTTGAAAAGTTCTCTCCAAAATGAACTTGTAAACACCTTGTCCCTATCTGTGACAATACTCAGTGATTGACCATGTAACTTATAAATTGAATCCAAAAACACCTTGGCAACAGTCTGAGCTGTAAAAGGGTGTGACATAGCCAAAAAATGCCCATACTTCATAAACCTGTCAATCACTACCAAAATCACTGTCTTTTCTCCTGATGAAGGAAGTCCCTCAACAAAATCCATAGAAATATGTGTCAAAGCCTGACTTGAAATGGGCATAGGCTACAAGAGACCAGGGTATGGTCCTTGAGCTGGTTTGTTCCTCTTACATACATCACAATTCCTCACCATAATCACCACATATTTCTTCATTTGGGGCCAGAAAAATACCCCCTTAAGCCTCATGTAGGTGCCATTGACCCCAGAATGGCCACCATAGGCTGAATTGTGCTTTTCATCTAACATCAGTTTCCTGAGTTCGGAGTGTGAACCTGTAGGTCCCAAGGGGTGTGAGTGTAAGGTTTAGAAGGGAGGGGTTGAATAAACCTTACCAACTTTTCGATTTAGTCCTTTTAAAATGTTCAGAGTTATTACTTCACAGCTGAGTCCTTGATGGACGGCTAAGTTAGTTAATCGCAGAGTTAGTCACTCAGCAGACTGATTGTTTGTTGATAGAATAACTCAAATTTTGTTTTGACTAAAAGACTTAACTCAAATCGTGATATGTTTTCATTGGAAGACTTAACACCCTTGAATTTGGTTAAGTTTGTTTTGATACTAGGTTTCAAAGACTTGGTTGATTATCAATTGGATAGCAAATTAATCATGAGATATAAAAGTAATATGCGAGAAATTAAAGTCTTTGAAATGTAAATGACACAATAAGTTTTTATAGAGGTTCGAAGATGGGGTAATTCTTCTTTCCTCTCTTCTCCAACTCATGGAGGAATCCACTAAGTATTGATCAATTATACAAAGTGGTTAACGAGTCCGGATACAAGTCTTGATCACACATCGACTTGATCCTTTGGGACTCACCGGAGATGCCTTGGTCACACACGGTGGCTTCTCGTGCGAGTCGGCCTTCTTCACAGGCGGTTTGCCTTTGCTACTACAGCCCACTTACTCAAGCTTCTTGGATTTGATCACGAAGCCCTCCAAAAACTCGAGACTGGTTCGACCTTGAACCTTCCTACAATCCTCCGTGGAATGTAGACCCCTTAATTCTTCAAATATTCTCCTCTTCAACTGATAGAAGTTGTCTTTCCTTCACAGGTGAGTGTTGGATTGATTTCCTTCGTAATGTAGGCTTGAGGATTGATCTTGAATGACTTGAGAATATTTTTGGTTACAGTTCGAATGTTAGCTTGAATGTTCGTGGTTCAGGTAACCTTCTCTCAGAGTGATTTCTTAGCCTTTTATAGTGATCTTTCAAAAATTTTCCCATTGAAAAGATAGGCTTATTTTCAAAAGACACTTGTGGTCGTTGGCTTGTCTTGTTGCAGTCCTTGGAATTGCCACTTCCTCGTATGAATGATTCTTCAGCTTTTCAGAGTTCTGACACAGGTTCAGTGCTTCCCATTGGTTTATTCCTTTTGCACGCTTTTGGGACTGAGTACTTCAAGAAAGGCAGTATGGAGGTATTACTTGTTTAAGTAATTCTCTTGACTTCTGTGCAACGGATCTCTTTCAGTTATCTCGACTTAACTGCATTTTCTTAACTTCCCTAGTTGACTTCGAGTCAGCTTCCAATCATTGGATGACTCTTGTCACTTCAACTAGAGACTTGGTGTCTTGAGTTGTCTTGACCGATACTTCACTCAGCCTACACCTTGATCGAGTTCTATCTTCTCTTCTTTGCCACACTCGGTGACTTGCAAATGAAGTCTTCCTTCTAATCTCCGGTTGTCTTCTTGCATGTTGAGGCATAGGCCGACTTGACTCAAATACTCGATTGCCCCTATCTATTACAATGCAATTTACAACATAAAAATGGGGTGCCAACTTTCTATTCTAAGTTTTACATGGCATTCATCAAAATCTAAAAATTAATTTTCCAACAATTTCCCCCTTTTTGATGATGCCAAAACTTAAAACATTCATACAATAAATAAAAAGAAAGATACGTCTGATGACAAATGTAGAATCACGGAATGTATGCTTAGAATCAATCTTTTATTGATCATAACATTCTTGTTCTTTACATACTGTTTACAAAGTATCGAGCTTAAATAGAACTTAGAGTAACTATGTTGTTCTATATCTACACAAGTATAGAAATTGTACGATTTTATTCGATGTACAGAAGACTTACATGAAAATGTATTTACATAGTAAAATACATGAAGGGGTGGACAACAACACTTCATCTCCTTCGCATTATCTCCTTCTTTCCTCTTGACTCTGTCATCCCTCGGACCTTTTCCTCTTCTTCTCATCTTCAGCCGCCTTCTTTTTCTCATAAGCCTTTCTGGCAGCTTCATCTCTTCTATTTCTTTCTTGTCTTTCCTCCCATAGCTGAGTTTGTCTTTTATTTTCTTCTTCAATTCTCTTCACATACTCAGCATTGTTCTTAGCCACTTGCAGGTTGGCTACTTCATCCAATCCAGCCCAATAGATCCCTCCTTTCTTGCCTGGATCTATGTACTCAATGTTTTTGGGCAGAGGCATAGTCTCGAAACCTCTTCCTCCACCATCGCTTCTTCCTCTTCTCTCGGGCGTGTATTGTCTTTGGGGCCTTCTTTTTCCCGGTGAGTGACTAGCGAGTGACCAAACAGAGCGATTGCCCAGTCTGCTGCCTGTCAGCTTCTTCACATAGTTTGAGACCTTTTTCCCAGTACAAATCACAGGCTTGAGCCATGGACATGTTTGCGAAGTAACCTTCAGATGCGAGCGTCTTAAATTCATCAACAGATCTTGGCTCAGTTCCGACATCTGAAATGGTATAGGTGTCTCTGTCTGTTGGAATGCCTCCATGTTGTTTCAGAATGTTCATTAGGGGTGATCACGGTGCGGTTTGGGCGGTTTTTTCAATATTTTCAAACCGAATTGCTAAGTGCTTTTCGGCCACAAGTTTGATTTCAAGTCGCGGTTTTTTGGAATAAATTAAACATGCAGTTTTCAACGGTTTCGGGCGGTTTTGCGGTTTTAACGTACAATAAGTGAATATTATACGGAACAATCAAAATGAGCAAAAACAATTTATCAACTCGATAATTAAAAAGTTATGGATATATTGTAATTGCTTAAATTGAATATTATAACAACTTCAATAATATATAATAGTTGAATCAATAGAAATATGGAGTTTTTGTAATCTTGAAGAAAGTATTTCGTATATTTTGGCCTTAAAAAGCATTTTTAGTGTCTGCAAGTATCACTTCTACTTCAGGTTCTGCTTATTTAGTCATAATCTAAAAGCTTAATCTAAAAGCATGGAGAGGGGTGCTTTAGATTTCCGTTTATGCTCCTAGTTTGATTTTTACAAACAAATAAGCACCTCTACAAATTTTTCATCGAACAATCTCAACTTTTGATTTTATTTTCAAACTCTACCAACTTCTGATTCTCAACTATTGCTTTGCTACAATAAATCATTTTTTTTCTAAAAGCATTTTTTGAAACTCTTCCATAGGCCATAACTTCAATATTTCAATCTTCATGTCACAAATTTTTCAACATAAATCTCATTATACAATTTACATTCATAACAAGAAATGAAGGCTTTGGTGTTCAAACTATTGAGTAAATTGACTAATATAGTTATAATACACAAGTGAAAATAATTAAATATGATAATACATATTTATACACAAATATACTATAGATTTAGAGAAATGTAATGATATATAGAAAATACAATATATATATATATATGTAGTATTCTACTTGCGGTGCGGTCGGTGCGGTTTGAGACTTCAAATTGCAATTGCACCATCTTATGCGGTGCGATTTAGATTAAAAATATTAATCGCGGTTTTTCCAATAAATAATAAAATGCGGTGTGGTGCGGTTTGATTCGGTCGGTTTTTGCGGTTTTCGGTTTTTGTTGATCACCCCTAATGTTCATAACTCTGGCATCCATCTTTCCTTCCACTTCCTTCATCCCTGCTTCAACTGTCTTTCTCTTTTCAGCCATGGGTGTTGCAGAGTGTTGGAGTGGCAGAGTCACTGGGAGTTTGTTGATGATATCAGCTGTGACAAGACCTTGTTGGGGGGTTTTAGCAATCATCAAGGTCACATCTTTCGAGCTTTTCCCCTCAATAGATTTTCCTTCCTTCTCTCTTCTCACTTCCTCAGTTGTCTTTTTCCCTTCACGATTCGTCCTCCTTTTTTTTCTCGGATCCCTTCAGTGCGCTTTTAGGTATTCCTCTTCCCCTTTTTGGCATCATCAAAGAGAGAGGAACCCCGGAAATAAGCTAGCAATCATAAAGTCCGGCGGCTAATAGGCCGAAGTTATGCTTTGAGTCTGGCTGCGGAGTATCTTTGCACGAAGTCGGAGCGGGTGGCGTTGGATTGGTTGTTACCAACTTCATCTCGGCCATGAGGAGGCTGAACTTTCGATCCATGTTCTCCTCTACGCACAGGAGCTCTTTCTTATTATATTCACGAAGCGGTGAATCTCTAGGGTGTGAGATTCATGCATTCGTTCGATGTGCTCTTGCAGTCTTGTCTTTGCATCGATATTCTCGGCCCGCCGGACTAGCAATTTGTTGAACAATGTCCGAAATATCGAGCTTGTTCCATGCGCATTGTCTCTTCTTTGTTGCCACCATTCCGGATCGACAATTATGCCCTCGCAGATCGGCAGATAAAGTTTGCGTCTCTCATTATCGACCTTATGTCGGTGAGGCTGGTGCCTCTCCATCTTTTCAATCTCTGCAAATATGGCTTTGAAAACTTCCCGAACCTCATTTTGTCACTTGTCTGTCTCGGTGGCGGCAAAAAGCAACGTCAAAGTCAAAGTCTGCTTTGGAATGATGGTATCTGTTGGAATAACAGGATCGGAGTTTATGGAAGCGTTCTCGATCTCTAGCGATTCATTAGGGAGGTTAGGTACCTCCAAAGAGAAGGGAAATGATTCTACAAAAGGATCATTACGGGCAACGGGAATCTGCTCAATGACAACGTGTGCTCATGAAGGTCCCGGTGGAGTCGATCCCTCTTTGTAGCTTGAGGAGCTCGCGATTGACTGTTTTTTGTGGTGCATTTGTGAAGTTGACCCGACTTGCGAGCCTCGGTTGTCTTAACAACTTCTTGATCTCGGTTGGTTTTCCACATGAGTTGACCGGTCCTCGACCATATCAGAAGCGTCATCGGACGATGATGAGATTTCCATGGGTGGCTCATCATCAAAGTTAAATGTTTGGCGAGTAGTCTTAAGGTCTGACTTGCTCGTGGTTGGAAGAACATCCTCGGCTAAGTCTTTTGGATCGTGATGAGGGGATGACTCATCTTCATCTTCACCTTCGGATCCCGAGAAAGGTTACATCGGGATTATCTGGGAATCGTGAAGAGCACTTATCTCCTTTCGGATGGGTCAATGATAGCGGGAGGGATGTTCTCAGGCCCGTTTCTTTACCCGGGAAGTCTCAACCTCCCGTTCGCCTTCATTACCTCCTGCAGATCTCAAGCTGCAATGAGGCCTGGACGTTCCCCTTCGATCGTGTCACTGTCTTGCGGTCTTCGAGGTGGCATCCACTGGAGTCTCAACTCCATGGATTGCACTTTCATTGCCAGTGTTAACTCGGGATTAAGTTCCTTCATGTGCCTCAACCGCATCGCAACGCGTCATTGGCTGCGAGAGCGATTGGCACGCCGGTGAGGCGATCATAATCGCCTCGAGCCTCGTCAATGGCAACTTCTTTGTGTATTCAATTGTTGTTCCTTCTCCACTTCGCCTCCGAGATTCGTTGTGGAGTCACCGCAACATCCTCCGACCTTGCCTGCAGTGGAGGAGTTTCCCCACCGGCACACCACCGAGTGACTTGGAATGGGGTCACTCGTCTCGGACTCCCGGTTGTTTCCTTTGAGTATTCAGCCATTGGGGCGGTGGTAAGACACCTTCATTAAGGGTTGGCGCGATGGGGTCCCCAAAATCCGGTTTCATCGCCAGATTCCTTAACACCTTCCTCCGAATGAGCCGGGAAGTGGTGGCGGCGACAACGGTGGCATATCTATGCCGCACCACTCCCATAGGATCAATCTCCATTTGTGATTTGGAGGACTCCCTGGTCCCTCCATCATCCTTCGCTCATGTAGGATTTCGGATTCTTGCTTTGCTTGCTGGTTGCAACTCTTACGCGGGCGTGAAGTAGGTCAGATCCTCATCACCTGTCGATAGGATGTCGAGGTGAGGATGTGTATGATCGGTGGTGCGGTGAGAGGGCGAGATGTTGGCCTTCTCACGTGCTTTTGCATCCTCGATTGCTCTATCCCATTCGTTTTCTTTCCGAATCTGCAGTATATTGATACAATTATCCTTGTCAAGGGCTTGCAAAGACCTTTGTGTCAACCTCAAGAAAATCGAAGAGTTCTTCTTCCTCAAACAATGAACTCGGTCTTTCAAATCGCACTCTGGATAGGCTCGACTTCCATTTTCTCCACTCATGACGATTTTGGATGTCCGGATACAATGGAGAGTACATGATTACATCGTCTTCATCATTCTCTTTGGCCCTCGTTTCTAGGGATTAAGGGTAGCGAGACTTGTTTGCCGACATCCTCGTAGCCTTTGTTAGGCGGAGACACAACCTTGCCAATAGGTGATTCGGTTGTCTCGGCCATTCCTTGTTCTCAACATTACATCTCTGGTGGGTCTTGAGTTGCCTCTGCTTTGATCGGCCTCAAAGAGACTTGGCCATTTCATCAATAACTTTAGGAGACTCTACTTCTCCAGCGGATCTCGGGTATCTTTTCCGACTTAGTGGCAGACTCATTTGTCTTCTCAAGCTCGGAGAGCTTGGAAATTCTTCTTCTTCTTTTTGTTTTCACCAGAGGGACATCCGGTTCCACTTCCTCCGGTTCATTGAAGGTAAATGCCTTCATAGATTGTCTTAAGCCGCTTTCCTTGTTAATGGCGATCCTCTTCTTCTTGATCACTTTGGAGAAGGGATTAACGGTTCCTTCTCCTCCTGCGGCTGCGGGGGGGAGACACGGCATGCGGGCGGTGACTCGGCGGGCAGGGGGCGAGAGATGCGTCCTTCCCGCCCCTCTCGTACTAGGGAAAGGTCCTCTTAATGCTCTAACGCCCACACGGATATGGACCGAACTGTCTCACGACGTTCAACCCGGCTCACGTACCGCTTTAATGGGCGAGTGCAAATTTCTTTTTTTTCTTTGCGGGCGTGATCTTTCTTAGCCAGCATTCTTCTTAGGAGGGGAGGATACAATTGTATTATCCGGTCAGGTGATTCTCCTCACTCGTGATCGGCTCTCTTAGCGTAAGCTCTCTTGTCTTGTAGGAGAGGTTTGAGGAACATCTTCTTGTTTACATGGAACGCCTTTCCATGTTGAAGAGGGACTCCTTTTATTTCCATCATCCGCCAATCACCGGCCGTATCCCGAGGAACCTCCAAATTTACCATCCTCCTTGAAGGATTTATTTCCAACATTCTCGCAGAGTCTGTATACAAACTCATTGAGTTCACTTTCTTTTCTTCAATGATCGCAGCCATTACGATCAGCTTAGCTTTGGACAGGTGGTCAAAACTTCCAAATTTGATGTCTATGCAATTGGCAACAATGTCCAGCAATTTGTGGTAGTCTTCTTTCAGCAGCTTCTTATTAGCTGTATAGACCACTTTCGCAGCACAGTCGGACTTGGCTACCTCCTTCCAAGCAGCAGCCAGGTCAACATCAGCTTCATAAATATCCGGCACTCCTTCCACCGGCAACAAACAGTGTTCTGCCAGATCCTTGGTAGTAATGGTGAACTCTTTTCCGTGAACAGAGGACTTGATGCCCTCATCGTGAACTTCAGCGTTCACGTAGAACTGTGCGACCTCTTCCACGTAGGTCATTGGGAACTCCATCGTCAAAAATGCTTTTAATCCAGATTTTTACAGCTTATGTGCTATCTTCTTCACAAGGATGTCGTCGGACCCCTGTTTAAGCATGCCGTCGAAATCCACAGTAGACCCAGTGTGGATTTGCTTTCCCATCTTGACGAAATCATGAGTAGATGCCATTTCTAGATGTTTTATCGAATGAAACTTAGAAAATGAACTTGAGGATTTGTAGGGTTTTGAGAGAAAATTTCTTTCTTTTGCCTTTGAGAGAGATGAACAGTTTTGGTAAAGTGAGAGAAAATCGGACGAAATGGTTTAAGTATGGGTCATGAAAGGACGTGCGAGTGGTTTTTCAATTTTGATCAAGATCAACGGCATAGATTTTGCAGGCCGATTAACCTTAATCTCTCGTATTTAATGCGGCAGTATTTATATCCAATCATAAACTTTGTGTGCAGCTTTTGACTGTACACGTAATAATTATGCTGACATCATACAAAAAAAAATTCCCGCTTAGTAAAAACGACTGCGTTTTTGTAACTTTGCTCATAAGTGACTCAACTTATTCCTTAGCTGATTTAACTCTTCTCTCTTTGCACATAAATACTCAGCTGTCAGCTAACTCGATGCAGCTGATTCTCCGATACGGCTGATTCACTTAGCTGATTTAAGGGTTCAGCTCTTTTTCGATTTTTTTTTGTGTTTCATCTCTTTTCTTTGAGTTTTCTGAGTATCAACTCAGCTCAATTATCCCCAATTCATGTTTGAGTTCTTCAAATCTTGATTCACATAATGGTTTTGTGAATATGTCATCTAATTGCTTGTCAGTTGAGATATATTCCAAGGTGATGTCCTTCTTTTCAACATGATCTCTTATGAAGTGATATCTGACATCAATGTGCTTTGTTCTTGAATGCAACGCAAGATTTTGAGTGATTGCAATTGTACTTGTGTTATCACACATAATTGGAATTTCCTTTTCTTCAATCTCATAGTCTCTCATTTCTTTTTTGTCTCATCCATAAGACTTGGGCACAACAGTTTGCCAGCAGACTATGTATTCTCCTTCATTTGTGGAGGTGGCTATTGAATTTTGCTTCTTGCTAAACCAGGAAATTAGCCTATTTCCAAGCATTTGACATGTGCCTGAGGTACTTTTCCTGTCAACTCTACATCCAGCATAGTCAGAGTCTGAATTAGGTTGAATCCACCTTCCTTAGGATACCATAAGCCAACTTCTTGGCTTCCTTTCAAATATCTCAAGATTCTCGGCCGCAATCATGTGGCTTTCTTTTGGAGCGATTGAAATCTTGCACATACACCTACAACAAAGGTGATGTATAAGAAACTTCTTTGTGAGATAGAGCAATGATCCAATAAGTGCTCTGTATCTTGTTTGATCTATAGGCTTGCCATCTGCATCTATATCCATTTTGACTGATGTATTCATTGGTATTCTCACAGAAGACTTCTCTCCCATACCAAATTTCTTCATTAAATCTATGGTGTATTTTGTCTGACTTATGAAGGTTCCATCCTTCAGCTGTTTCACTTGGAGTCCAAGGAAGAATGTCATCTCTCCCATCATGCTCATTTCGAATTTGCTTTGCATGAGATTTGAGAATTTATCACACAACTCTTTGTTTGTGGATCCAAAGATGATGTTTATCCACATATATTTGAACAAGCAGTATACTCTTCTCATCTTGAATTATGAAGAGTGTTCTATCCACTTTGCCTTTTGTGAATCCGTTCTCAGTCAGGAATTGTGATAATGTATCATACCATGCTTTGGGTGCCTATTTCAATACATATAAAGCTTTCTTGAGTTTGTATACCTTATCTCCAAGAGTCTTCTGTTCAAATCCTGGAGGTTGTTCAACATATACTTCTTCTTCTAATAACCCATTAAGGAATGCACTCTTTACATCCATTTGATATACAATAAAGTCCTTGTGAGCTGCATAGGCAAGAAACATCCTTATGGCTTCCAATCTTGCCACAGGAGCAAAAGTTTCATCAAAATCTATTCCTTCTTCTTGGCAATACCCTTTGGCTACCAATCTTGCTTTGTTTCTCACCACAGAACCTTCCTCATTCATCTTGTTTCTGAACACCTATTTAGTGCCAATAACATTTTGATGGGTAGGTCTTTGAACCAATTCCCACACTTTATCCCTCTCAAACTGATTTAGCTCTTCTTGCATGGCTTGAATCCAATGTGTGTCATCCAATGCTTGTGACACATCTTTTGGCTCTATTTGTGAGATGAAGCAAGTGAACATTGCTTCTTGTTGAGTTCTGGATCTAGTTTTCACACCTTCTTACATCTCCAATGATTAGTTCTGATGGATGGTCTCTCAGCCATCTTACATCAGTTGAAGTAAGTTAGTGGATTGATCGTCTTGCAATTTTGTGTTATTTTGATCAGCTCTCTCATCATCATTTAGCCGCAGATTTCAAACATTTTGTCTTTGAGACTCAACTATCTCATCTTCATCTGGATTTATAATTCCAGCTTCAACTTCAACATAGGTACTCTTCTGCATGGTTGGTTGATTCAGCTTATCAACTGACTCTTCAATGTCTTCTCCATTTACGTTGGGTTCATCAAACACCACATGGACGGATTCTTCTGTAACCATTGTCCTCTTGTTGAGCACTCTGTAGGCTTTGCTTTCAGCTGAGTATCCTAAGAAGATACCTTTATCAGCTTTAGCATCAAAGGCCTTTAAATTATCTTTGCCATTGTTATGAATGAAGCATTTGCATCCAAATATTCTAAAGTATGCAACATTTGGCTTTCTCCCTGTCCAAATCTCATAGGGAGTCTTTGTCAGCTGTCTGTTTATCATGCATCTATTTTGAGTATAGCATGTTGTGTTTATTGCTTTGACCCAAAATCTTTTAGGCGACCTGCCTTGACCAACATGGTCCTTTGCTTCTTTGAGAGTTCTATTCTTCTTTCGCAACTCCATTCTGTGTGGAGTCCTTGCTGCAGAGATAATTCACGACTAATACCATTTTCAATACAAGATCGAGTTATTATACCATTGACAAACTCAGTTCTCTGTCCAGATCTTATTTTGATAATGGTTTGACTCTTCTCATTTTGTATTCTCTTTATCATTTGTGGTAGTTTCTGCAGAGTTTCTTTCTTCTTACACATGAATATTGTCCATGTATATCTTGAGTAGTCATTTACTACCACCAAGGTGTATTTCTTCCCACTTATGTTGTTTGGTTCAACTGGACCAAATAGATCCATATGTAGCGGTGCAATATTCTTGTTGAAGATGGACATGTCTTTTCTTTGAATGATGATTTGATCTCATTTTCCCATCCGGCATGCATCACATATACTCTCCTTCTTGTATCGAGTCCGGAAGTCCTTCCACAAGATTACTTCTTGCAAGTTTGTTAATAGTTTTGAAATTCAGGGTGACTCGACTTCTTGTGCCTGCCCAACTTGATTCAAGCTGTGCTCTTTGCTAGCAGACAAGTGCTTGGTGTTGCAGTTGACCAATCTACCACATACATGTTCTTTTGTCTGCATCCTTGCAACACTATTTCATTAGTTTCAACATCCTTGATTTGGCATACACCCATATTGAATCCAACATTGTAGCCTTTGTCACGAGTTGACTTATGCTTAGCAAGTTGAAATTGAGGCCTTCAACATATGCAACATCTGTAATTTCTAATCCATTTTTCTTGATGGATCCAATGCCTCTTATTTCTCCTGGAGCTTCATTTCCTCCAAATATGACTTTTGCACCTCTAACATCCTTGAATTTTGATAGATTTTTCTTATTTCCTGTAATGTGTCCGGGCAGCCACTATCCATGTACCAGTTCCTTGGCACTCACCGCTCCTTGAACTCGCAATCAAGGAAATTAGGTTTTAGGTACCCACCCATACTTGCAGGTCCGAGGGGTCAGTATTGTAAGATGATCCAACCAACATATAGCCAATTGATTTGACTCTAAGGGGTTGCCATCTATTAGTGCCATAATCATAATTAATTTTGGAAAATTGCTTGGGGGTTCTAGAATCATACAACTGTCTCTTTTGCCTATATGCCTGTGTATGTGTTTTAGCAATTGCCTTCTTTGGGTAGTTGTGATATCTCTGAGTGTAGTGCCTAGGTGCATATGTGTGCTGATGATAGCTCTTATGCCTTTGGAATGGCCTTTCCTGAGTTCTAGGCCTTTGCCACTTAGGCTTATATTCCATAGGTCTTTGCTGATAGTTCACATTATTCCAATCAGCTTGGCTTGGGTATTTTCTACCATTCCCATCATATGTGTTTCTTTTATAGAATTTCGGGGCTTTTGGTAGCTCTGTTTCTTCTTTCTGAGTATCTCTGTTTGGAGTTTTTGAGGAACTGTTTGGATTTCTTCTCATTTGTCCCCTCAAAGATATTCAATCGGTTTGTTTTCCTTTTCCTTTATAACCAAGGCCAGTTTGCTTGTGATTGTGCTTTGGAATAAATGTGTGTGCATCATTTGAGTTTTGGATTTTAGAGATACTTCATTGCTTGAAGATCCCTTTTCCAAAATCACTTTTGGAACTTGACATAGCATAGAGGAATTAAATCCTAAGCTGTCTTGTCTCCACATTCTCTTTGACTCATAATAAGATCATCCAATGATTTGGATGCCTTAGTGAATGAGGCTATCACATTTTGAGGTCATTCTCCTCTTTTCTATCGCAGATTATCTCTCGCTTATTAACTTAGCATTTTCAGCCTTTAGACTTTTATTCTCATCGATTATTTGACTTAGAGTACTCGGCTCCTTAGTCGGTTTGTGAGTTTGGCTCTTGAGTAGCTGTTTTCCTCATTTAGTAGTGTGTGTGAGGATTTAATATGTTCAAAATCTTTCATCATTTTGCCTAATGAATCATAAAGATCGAGTGGGTGATGAAGTGTGTGTGTCACAATCACTATCACTAGTATCGAGTGTGATGAGTTAGAGTGTACCTTATCTTCTTGGTCAGTTGGTCTTGTTCTTTAGCCATTAGACGGATCAAGGCTTCTTCTTGAGTCACTTGAGTAGTCGACTTCACTACTCTCCGAGTCTGTTGTGTCTTTTGACCGATCAGATCTCAGATCTCTGCGCAGCAAACATTACCTTTCTCTTTTCCTGTCTTCTTTCCCTGAAGACTTTTCTTTCCTCTTTATTCTGGTATTTGTTGACTACAGGATATGGGCATTCAATGGCATAGTGACCGGGTTGCCTGCAGTTCCAGCATATATTTTCCACTTTTTGATCAGTTCTTTCCATCCTTGGATTGTCAGCTCTTTGATATTCAACTTTTTGATGCTCTGCTCTCTTGGGTGTTCTTTCTTCCCTTGACTTGGAGGAGTGAGTGTCTTACTGGAGGATTCACCTTTGCTTCTTTTGTAATTCTTATTGAAGAACTTGTTAAACCTTTTAACCATCAGTGCAATTTCCTCTTGGTCAATGACTTCTTTGACCTCAGCTCTCTTGCCATCCTTAACAATTAGAGCAGCTGTTTTGGGCACAGCTCTTTCCTCTTGGTCTTTTCTTCTTAGCTCAAATTCGTAGGCTTTGAATCTGAGAATAGCTCATGGTTGGATGTCTTCGATAGGTCCATGGAATGTCTCATGGCCATGACTTTCATATCCCACTCAGTTGGGAGACTTCTTAGAATTTTCATACAATTTCATACGTGTATATTCTTTTCCAAGAAGCGCCAGTTCATTGGTAATTTACGTGAACCGAGCATCCGGTGATCAAGGTTTCTCCGCAAGCATCTTAAAGTTTTCAAATCTTTGTACAACAACAGATAATTTATTTTCTTTGATTTGCTCTGAGCCTTCGCAAATCAAGGTTAGCTTGTCCCAGATTTCTTTTGCCGTTTTGCATGATTTGACTTTGTTGAACATGGCTTTGTCCAAAGTTTTGTAAAGAATATCCTTGGCCACATTGTCCGAAAGGTTATATCGTTTCTGTCATCATTTGTCCATTGGCTATTGGTTTTTCAACCATTCTTTGGTGCGGGAGCAAGATATCCTCTTCTCCTTTACCGCAATGCGCTCTTCTTGCATGTTTGTGTTCACTTTTAAGATTTGGAGTGGCCCATCTTCTATCACTATCCACATCTCATCATGTAATCTTTGATAGATGAGCCTGCATACGAATTTTCCAATCATCAAATTCTTCAATTGTGAACATAGGGATGCGTGTCAAATTTGCTTCCATGATAATAGCTTTGCTGAATACAAAAAGTTTTGAAAGATTAAGTACTAAAACAAGCTTTGAAAAATTTGGAGATCTAGTTCAAGTAACCGGTGCGGAAGGCTCAATGAATCAACCGCTCGATAACACTTGTAGGTCCCAAGGGGGGTTGGTGTAAGGGTTTAGAGGGGGGGGTGAATAAACCTTACCAACTTTTCGATTTAGTCCTTTTAAAATGTTGAGTTAATACTTCACGATTGAGTCCTTGATGGACAACTAAGTTAGTTAATCGTGAGTTAGTCCCTCAGCTGATCTTGGAAATTTGTTGATAGAATAACTCACTGTTTGTTTTGACTAAAGACTTAATTAAATACGTGATATGTTTTATTGGAAGACTTAACACCCTTGAATTTGGTTAAGTTTGTTTTGATACTAGGTTTTAGCACTTTGTTGATTATCAATTGGATAGCAAATTAATCAGCAGATATAAAAGTAATATGCAGAAATTAAAGTGCTGAAATGTAAATGACACAATAAGTTTTTATAGAGGTTCGTAGATGGGGTAATTCTTCTACTCCTCTCTTCTCCAACTCCTGGAGGAATCCACTAAGTATTGATCAGTATACAAAGTGGTTATCAGTCCAGATACAAGTCTTGATCACACAGCTCACTTGATCCTTTGGGACTCAGTCTGGAGATGCCTTGGTCACACAGCTGGCTTCTCGTATGACTCAGCTTCTTCACAGGGCAGTTGCATTGCTACTACATCCCACTTGCTCAAACTTCTTGGATTTGATCACGAAGCCCTCCAAAAACTCAAGACTGGTTCGACCTTGAACCTTCCTACAATCCTCCGTGGAATGTAGACCCCTTAATTCTTCAAATATTTTCCTCTTCAAGCGATAGAAGTTGTCTTTCCTTCACAGTGAGTGTTGGATTGATTTCCTTCGTAATGTAGGCATGAGGATTGATCTTGAATGACTTGAGAATATTTTTGGTTATAGTTCGAATGTTAGCTTGAATGTTCGTGGTTCAGGTAACCTTCTCTCAGAGTGATTCCTCAGCCTTTTATAGTGATCTTTCAAAAATTTGCCCGTTGAAGAGATAGCTTATTTTCAAAAGACACTTGTGGTCGTTGGCTTGTCTTGTTGCGATCCTTGGAATTGCCACTTCCTCGTATGAATGATTCTTCAGCTTTTTAGAGTTCTGACACAGGTTCAGTGCTTCCCATTGGTTTATTCCTTTTGCACGCTTCGGGACGAGTACTTCAAGAAAGGCGTATGGAGGTATTACTTGTTTAAGTAATTCTCTTGACTTCTCGTGCAACCGATCTCTTTTCGATTATCTCGACTTGACTGCATTTTCTTAACTTCCCAGATTGACTTGAGTCACTTCCAATCATTGGATGACTCTTCTGTCACTTCAACTAGAGACATTTGTCTTGATTTGTCTTGGTCGATACTTCACTGTTGTATCTTATTTGCACCTTGATCAGTTCCTATCTTCTCTTCTTTGCCACACTCAGCTGACTTGCAGCGAAGTCTTCATTCTAATCTCCAGTTGTCTTCTTGCATGTTCAGGCATAGCTGACTTGACTCAGCTCGACCAGTCCTATCTATTACAATGCAATTTACAACAGAAAAATGGGGTGCCAACTTTCTATTCTAAGTTTTACATGGCATTCATCAAAATCTAAAAATTAATTTCCCAACATAACCCACACATAACCTTCTCTTGTACCTTACAACTCCTCCCTTAACCAAAAATTCAGGGTGTGCATTGGTATTAATGGTGTTTTCAGCTATAATTTTTGAAAAACATTGATCATTAACATAGCTGCTTATAACCTGTTGCACCCAATTTGGAGAAACTGTAGTGATAGTTGTACATTCCTGAGTTGCTTCTCCACACCTGAAAAGTGCATCTGCTGCTCTGTTTTCAACCCCCTTTTTGTACTGAATCTCACAATTCAGTCCTAATAGCTTAGTAATGCACTTCTGCTGGACAGGAGTCATCACCTTTTGGTCTAGAAGGTACTTAAGAGCCTGCTGATCTGTCTTCATAATAAATTTGTGCCCCTGTAAATAGTGTTTCCACTTTTGTATAGCCATCAAAACTGCTAAAATTCCCTCTCATAAATAGAGAGTGACTGATTCCTTTGACACAACACCTTGCTCATGAAAGTTATAGGTCTTCCTTGTTGCATAAGTACAGCTCCTACACCTGTTCCACTCGCATCAGTCTCTAAAATAAAAGGTTTGGAGAAATCTGGGAGAGCCAAAACTGGGCTAGTCACCATTGCCCTCTTTAAGTCATTAAAAGTTGTCTCAACTCTTGCATTCCATCTGAAACTGTGCTTCGTTAGCAACTCAGTTAGAGGTCTGCTGATTATTCCATAACCCTGAATGAATTTCCTGTAATATCCTGTTAATCCCAAAAATCCCCTTAGTTGCTTGACTGTGGTAGGAATAGGCCATTGAATGATGCTTACAATCTTCTCAGGATCAGTGGATACCCCTTCCTGAGAGATAATATGTCCCAGGTACTCCACTTTCTCTTGCCCAAAATGGCACTTACTCCTCTTTGCATATAGTTTGTTCTCCCTCAGTAATAGCAACACCTCTCTTAAGTGTACCAGGTGATCTGACCAGCTGGGGCTGTAGATCAATATATCATCAAAAAACACCAAAACAAATCTCCTCAAATGTTCCCTAAAAACCTGATTCATTAGGGACTGAAAGGTAGCTGGGGCATTGCATAGCCCAAAAGGCATAACCAAAAACTCAAAATGTCCATTATGAGTGCTGAAAGCAGTTAGAAACCTGTCTTCTGGTTTCATGAGGATTTGAAAATACCCAGATCTTAAGTCCACCTTAGAAAAAACCTTGCCCCATGTAGCTCATCCAATAGCTCATCAATCACAGGTATAGGATAGTCATGCTTGACTGTGAGGCTATTCAAATACCTGTAGTCCACACACAATCTCCATGTTGAATCCTTCTTCTTGACTAAGAGAACAGGAGCTGGAAAGGGGCTTCTGCTGTTTTGAATAATACTAGCATTCAACATCTCCTTCGACTGTTTCTCTATCTCAGCCTTATGATCATGAGATGTTCTATAAGGGTGTTGGTGCTTGGGTATGCTGTCAGGTTTGAGTACAATTTGGTGCTCAATCCCTCTACTTAGGGGTAATCCAGTTGGTTCCTCAAACACATCACTGAACTCACTGAGTAACCCTAACAATTCTGGATTCTCCCCATACTCCATGGTATTAACCCAAACCATATAAATTTCTTCAATTTCATTTTCAACCTCCATATGCATCATTTTGTACAAGGTAGGTCCTGAAATGAACTTACAACCAGCTGCAGATGTAAGAGCTTGAATCGTAACCCTTTTGCCCTTCAAGGTGACTGTAAAAGTCATCTTTTCATAGTCTAATTCAATTGGGGTACCAGACTTCAGCCAATCCCCACCCAGAATTAGATCACAACCTTCATTCTGAAGCACCATTAAGGAGTAAGTAAACTCATGCTCTTGCATTTTCCATTTAAACCCAGTGGCTTTAACTGAGCTAACCATCCTCTGTCCATTGGCAACCTTAACCAAAATGGGTTTAGCACTTTCAAGGTGACACCCCAACCTTTTTGCCAGAGTCTATTAGTATGTGTAACTTGTGTGTTCCACTCTCTCCAAACAACCTCATAGTGGTTAAACCATCTTCCCCTGCTAGAGAGTTAAGTGACATTTGAATTTCCTCCATTTGATGCAGAGGAGAATTCAAACTGTCATCAGGAGGACAATCATCTTGTAAACAAGCTAGTTCTTCTTCTTATTCAGTCATGATCATGTAATTGATTCTGTTTTTGCACATGTGCCCAAATGTAAATTGCTCATCATAGTTGTAACACAGTCTTTTCTCCCTTCTGGCAGCCATTTCTGAGGCTGTGAGAAGCTTCAGATGTGGTTTAGGCATGAGGATAGGATTTTTGGGAGGAACTGATGGTGTTGTCTCATACCTTCTGGGGTTTGGGAAGGTGTTTTGGTATGATCTAGTAGGTTGCCTTACCTTCTTTGTAATTGCCTCCAATGTGTGTAATTGTTTCTTACCCAACTCTATAGTTTGTTGTAGTGTTTTAGGCTCAAACATGTTAATAAATGCCTGTAATTCTTCACTCAATCCACTGACAAAACTAGCCACAAAGTATTCTTCAGAGTATTCATTGTTAAGCATTAACATACAAGCTTTTAGCTCTTCAAACTTTTCAACATAGTCACTGTAAGAGCCTGTGTGTTTCAACTTGTTAAACTCAACTATGATCCTTGTTTCCTTCAGTTCCTCAAATCTGGCCGAAATTACCTCTATAAATTGTTACCAAGTTAACACTCCATGTTTCATAGAGAAATTTTTGTACCATAATGCAGCCTTACCTTCAAAATGCATTGAAGCTAATGTGACTTTCTGATTATAAGGAATGTTAGGAATATGCTTGAAGTATCCATTGCATTTTAAAATCTAAGATCTAGGTTGACTGCCATCAAATCTAGGAAATTCCAACTTAGGAATAGGAGCAAGGAGTTGCATCCCACCCTGTTATAGTTGCATCCTGGGCCTGGACGAAAATTGGGACGTAGTGAAATTTCCTTCACTGTTAATCCCATGACCAGGTTCCCCTAATATGGATTCTTCCTCCATAGATCCTTTTCCCTTGGAAATATTGAGTAGCTACAGCTGAATGGTGACCAGGGTATGTGTTAAATGCTCATATTTGTTGATAATTCCTGTTAACTGATCTTGCACTTCTGAGTTAATACCAGCAATTTGTTCTTGCATTATAGGATATTAATTTTGTGGAAATGTTAATTAAAGGATTGTAATGTTATAAGTTTACTGTTTCATAACGATGGAGGAATTAGAATAGAATAGAGAGAGAGAAAGATTAGGGATGAAGATAGGAGAGAGAGAAGAGATTTGTAACTAATTTCGCAGATAAAGATCATCCTCGTGTTCCCCCACAATAAATTTGTGGTCCCCTCACACTTTAATTGAATTTTAAATCAACAAAACATAAAACCAATATTAAAATATAAGTCTCAAAATATGCTGAATGTATTTAAATCACGCCACTTGTACGACCAGCTCATCTACTTTGAACGGCCTCGATGTCGCCACATGTCTCAACAACTGTTCCCAATTGACCATCTTGTTTATCATTTTGCATCTCAGAAGCCCTAATTTCTCCCTTTTTCCCTTTTTCTGCACTCTTCTCCTCAGTTTCCTCTTCTACTTCGACATCAACCCCTGAGTTCATGACACCCAACACAACATCAATATCTTTAACTCGTTCATAAACTGCATGTCCTGATAATGGCAAACGGGCTACTCGAGTCTCAATTTTTCCATTGAAAGGTTTTTTCTTCTTTCGATAAAGATGGCCAATAGGGAGAAACATTCGATGACTCATGAACACATTTTTCTTACAATTGCTTAGCCAAATATAACTGTTTTCATATTCAAATATGGGACATGTCTTAGCTCCTTTAGTAGTATAACCCGACAAATTACCATATGATGGAAAGTCATTTATCATGAAAAATATCATCGCACGCAAGGAGAAGTTTGTTTGAGTATATGCATCAAACACCATCACACCTTCGTTCCACAATATTTTCAAATCTTCAACAAGTGGGGCTAAGTACACATCTAAGTCATTCCCCGATTGTTTAGGCCATGATATCAGCAACGACAACATGATGTACTTGCGCTTCATACACAACCAAGGAGGAAGATTGTAAACTGATAAAAGCACTGGCCATGTGCTATGTCAACTACTCATGTTACCATGGGGGTTCATTCCATCTGTACGTAGTCCAAGCCTAAGATTCATGTTTTCACAACCTAATTCAGGAAACATTCGATTAATGTTTCTCCATTGAGGTGAATCAGCTGGGTGTCTTAGTTTTCCATCTTCTTTCCTCCCTTCAGCATGCCATTGCAAATTCTTTGCATCATTTGCATTTGCAAACAAGCGTTTAAATCTTGGTATCATAGGCAAATCCCACAACATCTTTGTTATGGACCTTTCTTATCCCTCGCTCCATCAATGATGCCTTTTGTTTTATACCGTGATGCCCCACACTTTGGACAAACATTCAAGTTCTTCAATTCTTTATGGTACAATACACAATTATTTGGACACGCATGTATCCTCTCAATCTCCATACCTAGTGGGCACGACATTTTCTTTCACTTGTAGGTTGAACTAGGAAGCTCGTTATCATCAGGAAGCATGTCTCTTAAAAGCACTAATAACCACGTGAAAATCTTGTCACTCCATCCATTCTTTGCTTTTAAGTTATATAGTTATAGCATGGCAGATAACTTGGTAAATTTACTACATCCAGGAAAAATAGGTTTTCCAGCATCAACAAAGAAACTATCAAATATGTGAGGAATTTTGTTAAAATCTTCTTCAAAATCATGCATCATTGCATCTATTTCATCATTCTCGACATCTTTATCGTCAATCTCTGCATGAATACCGTCATGATTACTATCTTAATTTTCAATTGTACTATCACTAGTCCTCGTACTAGGAGAAAGACTTTCTCCACGCCATATCCATCGTGTATACCTTTCCTTAAAACCACGACGCATCAAATGATTCTTCACTTGCTCAGAACTCCAAAATTTTCTCATATTCTTACAGCCACAACATGGACACACAATCATTTCCTCGCCATTTTTAATTTGATTTTCCTCAGCAAATTTTATAAAATTTTCAACCCCTTGCAGACATTCAAGTGTATTGCGTCGACCATACATCCAACTACGATATCTACCACTGCATAATATTAAATTTAATAACTATTTAAAACTAAAATATTCCTTGAGTAATATAAATTTGCAACGTATCATTCATTATAATGTACATGCATGGATTCCTAAAATATATTAACTAACATCTCGCATCATCTCCTTAAAACAAACATATACATCAAAATTCATCCACCAACAATAATAATTATCAACCTGCAATCCCCTCCTCCATCCATTTCATATATATACCAATACACACACATGCAATATATATAATATATATCCATACATACATTAAGCTTAATTTAGAAGTTACCTTCAAACAAAGAAGTGACAACTAATATGTAATCATAAACTTTCCGAGGTGCTTCTCTTGGCTTAGCTCTGCATATGAGAAAACAAGTGAATTAATCAACAAAGGCACCATTTCACAAGCAAAAAAAAAAAAATTAAAACCAAGCTTGCATTCAATCATCATAATATTCTATAAATACGTCTTTTCAAAGTTCCTCTATCAAATTGATCAACCTTATCATAACAACATCTTTTTATCAGGTGTGACATTCTTCATACACAACAATAATTGTTAACAGCATATTAGGTTTTTACAACGCATCAGAAAATTATTGCAGAATATAAATAAAAAAGGCAATAGAATATTCAGAAAGCGAATTGCAAATATACATTACTAGATCAAGCAGCAGAATGGTAAACAGTGAAGTAACAATGTTGAGTTTTAACAGTTGTAGAATTTCCAATAGTTTATATTTACCAAACAGATTGATCTAAACCACAGAAAGTAGACTTAAGCATACAAGATTTACATCTAGGAGGTCATGGAATTGAAATTTGCACCAACTAAAATAGAAAAACTATTCATGGAATTAATGTCCCATTATATGACCCACCCTGCTAACTTTCTCCTCAACCTGCATGGGATTAAATAGGCCAGGTTGCTCTAACTATGTCTCCATTTCATCAAGTACTAGATATCCATCATAATATTTAACACAAAATGAACCAAAACAAGTAAAAAAAACAAGTAATCATATAGGATATATAATAGTCAAGATGCAAAAACAAAAGAATCCAAAAATCCACAAACACTTGATGATGAGCAGTCACACAACTTGATCTATTTGTGATTGCAGTAACCAATTATATATATGTATTTGCTACTGAAGTGGTGTCATCATATATCCAATCCCAAAAAATACTAGTATATACTATACTATATCAATCACTGAAACTTTTGTGGCTCCCAAATATATTTAATTTGGGAGCACCAACCAGAAAACTAATCCCTAAAGAGAAGGTTGGTGTACTTGGTAGTACGTAGTACTCATATCATCAATTATAAACCCTAGGTAGATGGCTAATTCAAAAGAACAACGAGTATAGTAGTAGTACACACATATCTATAAATTTGTTGATGAAAGCCCTCAAATAATAACTTGATCCATTTTCCTGCAGTCTTGATCCAATTCAATGGTAACTCAATTTAACCCATGCCCTTTTCCAAAAAAATAAGGTTACCCTTAAGCCACATTGATAGGAGAAGAATGTAGAAATTAAGTTGGCACTACAAAAAAATAGTAATTTAGCGACACACATTTAGTGACGGTTCCTTGAAACCGCCACTATATGGTTATATAACAGCGGTTAGTACAAGCGCCGCTGATTAAGGAAATAAATTTGATTTGGGAAATAATAACGGCTTACTTCGCGGCGGTTCAATACAAAACCGCCAGGAATAATTTTTTATTATAAAATTACAATTATTAATTATTCATAAAAAAGGCTTTGAAAGTTAAAAAAATAGGGTTTTTGAATTATTATACAGGGAAAACGTCACTCCTCTTTTCTCTCGCACAAGCACACGGGCACAGCACACCTCCCACCTGCTGCCTCCATCGTCAGTATCCAGCGGTCCACCGTCGTCGACCACCGCACAGAAGAAAGCACTCCACCACCACAAGTGCATCCCCCTCCTCCTTCTCTTTGAAGAACCCATACGACGACGTTGTGTTTTCTAACGGCGGCAAAGCCAAGTTCGGAACTCGTGAGTACGCTGAGATTTTCTCCTCATTCCGGTGCTCGATCTTTCGGATCTGGATGAATGGGTCGGTTCGGGCGGCTGCCGGAGCTCCAAGGTCGATTATTCTAACATTTTTGGTGGGTTAAGGGATGATGACGTGCCAGTTCCATATGACCAGTTGTCTAATGGTGCTCCATTGAAAACTAAAATGCAGTAGTTCTCCTCATTTCCTTTTCGAATTTATGAATTTTACTGGAAAAAATTGTGTATTCAATTGTTTAGAAGATGTGGTCACGCTTGTACTCTTGTCGCCGAGTGAAGGTTGGCTGATTAATGCTTTTAGCTTATGTGGTTTGCATGTTTATTAATTTATTTTTCACTAATAAACCTTTATTTAACCTGCCATCGCCTGTATGGTTTAGAGAAGATAATTTTGTAGTGTTGCTTGTATTTACTTTAGGCAGCGTAGCATATAGTTCTGAATCTTTCAAAGTTTTCATATTCGGCATGAGTTGATTGTTTTGCTTGATTGCATTTTCATCCATGGAAACAGAAAAAAGAAATCACAATGCTCTCTGTTGCATAATTGTTAAATGTGCGACTTGAATATTCCATTTGGCGCACAACATCATTTAGATATATCCAGAAGATATTCCGTCGGCTAGAGTGAAGATTTTATATTATAGTCATTCGAATCAACTGCTAAAGTTTATTTATGATAATTCTGCTTATTCATTCAAGTCTGGCTATTATTTCAGTGGTAGAAACGATGACATCATTTGTATGCCTTTGACATAACACAGAGGACTACCTAAATATAATTTTGTCTTTGAATTGTTCACAAGTAATTTAACCTAGAGTTAAAAAATATTCCTTTCTGAGTTGTCTGTTTTTTTGGAAATGAAACTCGATTTGTTTAGCAGATTTTTGGGGATCGGGGGCCTAATTTCTTGTAGTTGGTTTGCGGTATGTCTTTGATGACATGATATTCTCCTTTTTTTTGTTGGGTTCTTAAAAGAGGGAAAGCGTTTAATAATCTCAAGAAAGTTAACCACGGTTGATTCCGTGGATTCATGTATGTAGCTAATAGTACTTTTTGAATGTTCTTTTGGATTTTCCTTCATAGCTATAAATAAGGTTGTAAGGGTGTATAAAGTAAACAAGTTATTTATCATTATTCTTTCTGTTTTTTATATTAATGTTTTTCTCCTCTTGGATTCATTGCATAATATGAGCATTAAAGAATGTGTAATTGGTTCACAGTTAATTTTTTTTAAAATAACTAATTCTTTCTTTTTCTTTGCAGATCTTATGTATTAAGGGCCTAGCTTTGTTCGTTTGTTTCATTTAGGGGCATTTTCTACTTAGTTTTATCAGGTAAATGTTTATAATTGTGGATTGATTCCTCATGGATAAATCTTGGATTGAGTTGCCGCGAAATACACTTGAATATATAGAGGGAGTGGATAAATTTATTGATTCCGCACTTGAGCATCGGTCAGTTGAGGAAAGAATATTGTGCCCTTGTGTGAAATGCAAATTTAGACACTGGTTAAATAAATTTGAAGTGAAAGAACATTTGTTTTTGCAATGGTTTTTTACCGGGGTATGTTCATTGGGTTTGGCATGGAGAAGGACAATCTATAAATACTTCCAATCCCAATCCTAATATTGTGCGTACTAATGTGCAAACTGGGAATCCTGAAGTAAATATCATTCATGATGTTTTTGCACATATAGCACATGGTATAAATGAACCTTCCACATCACACCAAGCAGTAGCTGGGGATAAAGTATTACCTAGAGAGGGTAGTGAAGAAAGTAAGATATTTTATGACCTGCTTGAAGATGAAAATCAAGACTTGTATGAGGGGTGTAACAAGTACTCGAAATTGTCATTTTTGTTGAAGAAGTATCACATCAAGTGCTTGTGCGGAATAAGTAATAATGCAATGACCATGATTTTTGAATTGTTAAAAGATGCTTTTGAACAAGCAAGACTCCCTGATTCATTCTATGAGGCCAAAAAAACCATAAACAAACTCAGTCTTAATTATAGTGGTATTCATGCAAGCCCAAATGATTGCATGTTATACTGGGGAGATGATAAAAGTGCAGAAACATGCAAAATATGCCACACTTCAAGATGGAAACAACAAAATAATAGGTGTGCTGGAGGTGTGTCGGCTAGCAACAAATGTAAAAAGAAACCTGCTAAAGTGTTACATTACTTTCCTCTCAAGCCTAAGTTGCAACGGTTGTTTATGTCTTCTAAAATAGCCGAGCATATGAGATGGCATGGTATGGGTAGTAACAGAGATGAGTTGATGCGACACCCTAGAGATTCTGAAGCATGGAAACAATTTAATGAAACACATGTAGAATTTGTCGCTAATCTGCGAAATGTTCGACTTGGGTTAGTGGCGATGGTTTCAATCCATTTGGACACCAAAGTTCTACACATATCACTTGGCCGGTGATTTTGATTCCCTATAACTTGCCTCATTGGATGTATATGAAGCAGACTTCATTTATTTCGTCTATGATTATTCCTGGAAAAAAGATGCCAGGAAATGACATAGATATTTACTCACAACCTCTTATTAAAGAGTTACATGAGTTGTGGAGTGATGGAGTAGAAATATTTGATGCTTCACGAGTCGTTTTTTTACTTTGCGTGCAGCTCTATTGTGGACCATTAGTGATTTTCCTGGGTTAGGCAACTTATCTGGGTGGAATACACATACATGGCTAGCATGCCCTTCTTGCAACTTTGACTCTTTGCCACACCATCTTCCTTATAGTAGAAAGTGGTGTTTTATGGGTCATCGCCGCTTCTTGGAGTCCACTCATCAATACAAATCTAATCGCTCTAAATTTGATGGTAGTAAAGAATTGAGAAATCCACCAAATTTTTTATCAGGTTCAGATGTTTTCAATCAACTTGAAGATGTTAGTGTTACATTCGGAAAAAAACCAGAATTGAATGAGAAGGGGAAAAGATCACGAGCGAGAAGAACTGAGGATGGCGACGTGCAACAATGGAAAAAGAAAAGTATTTTTTTCCAGCTTCCTTATTGGAAATTCAATTTGTTGCGCCACAATCTTGATGTCATACATATTGAAAAAAACGTTTTTTACAATGTGTTGTTTACTTTACTAAATGACCCCTTGAGATCAAAAGATAATGTCAATGCCCGCAAGGATTTGCAGTCAATGGGTATTAGAAGAGATCTTTGGCCTAATGAAAATGGAAAATATCTCTCGGCTTGTTTTACAATGACGAATGCACAAAAATGCTTTAACAAGAATGTGGAAGTAATAAACAAGAATAAACAGAGTACTGTAGTAGTTGTTGAGTAATAATAGCAGAGCAAGAGCAGAGAAAAAGTAAGAACTATCCATTGATCAATTGCTATTTTATCATAAACTTAGTCAGGTGTTTGATGGCTTTGTGTGTGTGTATGTGAATATATATATTGAGACCTCAAGTCTTAGTCTAAAAACCAACTGTCAAAAGGGTAATAAATCTTTATTCATCCCCTGCTTTTTTGTTGGGTTGAATTAGCTTCTTGGCAGATTTGGTTGTTGTTATTAGAAATTTATCATCCCCTGTTTCACAATTAGTTAAGCACAATTTTTCATGAGTACTAAATTTTCAAGTGATTTTTAAAATTGCCCTCAAAACTTCGGATTATTTATGTGAATTTCTCTAAGGTTCTGAAAATAAGAGCAAAATTTTGTAAACCTATACTATAAAAACATGCTCAAAGATCTTGATAAATAGAAATCTCCTGAAAGAAATGGCATATGGTTTAAAATAGATGGGAGTTTCCTGAAAGAGATCACATCGCATGCAACTGAATTTCTGAACATAACCTGAAGTTTGTTTGACTAGTTGAAGTAGACTTGTTTCAAAACCAAATATTTGTTGTCATTCTATCTCTTCTTCTGATTTACTTAAGAAGACATGGATGATGGATGTTTGTGCTTCAAATTAGGTGTAACTTTTACTTGTTGTATTGTTTGGTGCCTTATAACGTCAACGTGATGTGCAGATTGGTGACCTGAAAGGGATGTGCTTCATTATTCCCATTTCTTTGTTCGTGTTTTTGTAGTTTTTAGAACCAAATGGCCCAGGCATTTATAGGAAGGATATTAAATTTCTCTTACATGTTGTAAATATTGAAGTTAACTTTTATCACTTTCATAGTTTCATCTACATAAAGATTTATTGTATATATTGCATGATTCTTCTTCATGCAGAATTGTTACTTTATTTTTGCTCATAGCTGATTATTGTAGGGTAATAAGTCAGTGAAAACTCGTATTTTGCTCATAACTAATTGTTTTTTTATTTTTGCATAGCCATGCCGAGGTCAAGAAGGATGGTAAATAGGAAACGGTTGAGGTCACAACAAACTGAAGAATCATCCGAGGCTCCAACTGAAGATCAAACGGTGAATGAAACAGTTGAAGAAACATTACCAAATCAAGAACAATTCCATGATGAAGCATCTGAAACACAATTCCATAGTGAAAGCCATGGAGGAACAGACCATGAGTAATCTTCATCACTTGGAAAAAAAGCAAGAACTGTGTGGGAAGTTGATGTGATGAGTATGACTACCTATTGTTCTTTGATTAACTTGTTTGAAATTTGAATAGATTGAACATATTTGATTTATTTGTTATAGATGAAGAAGGAGTTGTGAAGAAAAGAAAGTTCAAAACAATTGAGGGTTGGAGTCTTCCTTTGGGTGAACGAGTTATAGTCCCATTTGATGGTTATGGTGCACCATCTCCATCTACGATGCATCCGCATTATATCTTTGGAGTTCTAGTGGGATTGGCACAGGAGACTTCCACATTTCCTATCAACTATTCTGACTGGAGATACGTGCCAAAACAATATAAGGATGATACATTCAACAAAACCATCATGGTAAAAAGTTAGTATCAACTATTTGCACATTTATAAAACTTTAAGTGTATAATGTGAGTAATTACATTTACCATGCTTATTCTAAAGGCAAAATTTCACTTCGAAAATGAGAGGGTTGCGAAAAAATGGACTCTTAAAAATCTTGGGAGAAAATGGAAGGATTTCAAGTGCAAGTTGTGGCCAGAGTTTTATGATCCTGCAGCTAGCCGAGATGAATTGATAAGTAATTGTCCACCTGGAATTCACCGAGATCAATGGTCAAGCTTTGTTAACTACCATTTATCAGAAAAGACAATGGTAATGTATTCTTAAATATTTAATATTTCCTGTAATTCTATGTTTTGTCTAATATATTAATATTTTATTATTTTACTAGGAGAAGTGCAGAAAAAATGCTGAATGTAGAAATAGTCAAACAATTCCGCATACTAGTGGGTCTAAAAGTTTTGCAAGAAGAAGAGCTGAAATGGTTTTTTACTTTCAATTTTTTCATTAATTGAATGGTTATGATCTCTTATTAATAAATATTTTAATTGTTGTGTAAGGAAAATGAGCTTGGGCGTAAAGTTGATCGTGCTGAAGTATGGCTTGACACCCACAAAAAGAAAGATGGAACCTATGTCAATGAAGAAGCTAGAAATATATTTTTAAGTATGTTTTCCTTCCATTTGTTAGGTGTACTGTTAAGTATAACTGAGAACACCTGACTAAGAACATGATGCAACAAATATTTGGGTGAGAATATGTAAGTAAATACAACAGTTTTGTTGTTAAATAATTTCTGGAAGCAACTCTCATAACTCTTTGAATCTTCAAAAGAGTTGTTCTTGCAAACATGTGATAGTTTGCCTATGCATGTGTTCTTCTTGTGCTATGTTCCTCCTGAAGTCTCACTCTCACAAATTTTTCTTGCAATTTCCGGGATGAGAACTGGAGATCTCATCACTGTTTCTTGTGCTATGCAAATATGTGATTCTTTCAGCACTTAAGTGCAAATATTTGAAAGTAAGACTGATGATAAAAACTACCACTAAAATGGATATTAAGATAAAAAAAAATATAGTATCCTTTTGAAGCTATATTGCAGGGTGCATGTCTTCTAGTGAAATTAAGAACCAGGAAAGACAAGAATGATAACTGTAAGTTAGGAATAGACAAGAAGAGTAATAATTTATAAGCTTTATTAGTTTAAATTGATTGCTCCTGTTTGCATAATTTCATGTTTCAATTGTCATATGCTTAGGATTTTTATTTTGATTTTATGTATTTGATTAATTTGATCTGATTGTGCTTGCGATTATGGTGTTTTCTCTCATCAAAGATTTTTGTGCTTGTATCTACATGAATCTTTTGATTTTATTTATCTTATGTTCTCTTACTATAGGAACGAATTCTACGTGAAATGGGTCAAAGTTCATCCTCCCGAGCTCAATTTGTTTCACAAGACGATGCTCTTGGTAAGGTTTTTGGCAAAGAGAACCCTGGACGTGTCCGTGCTCTAGGCTTTGGTCCATGTCCATCCACTGCATTCGAAAGTACTTATAATGCGACACAAAGGCCTTCCAATGATAGTCAAATGAAAGCCTATGTCGCAACTTTAGAAAAGGAGTTAGCTACAACTAAATCTCAATTGGAAGATATGAAAAAGACATTTGGCGGGGCTCTTTGAAGACAAAAGAATTTTTTATAATCTGAAACTTTCATTCAACTTGATTGTCTTAAAATTCCCTCAACATGGTGTCCTATTTATATACATGAATGGGCCATAGGAATCACCAACTATTAAATTGACACTACAAAAAACAAGATGACTCTTTGAACAACTTAGACTCTTCAAACTTCTTATTCAAACTTAGGAAATATAATTCAAACTTTGAAACATTAAAAGACTCTTGAAATACTAAAAGACTCTTGACCAAAATAATTATTCTCCAAATTCAATTTATTTGTCCAACAATGCCTCCCGTAAATTGAATTTGCTCTTGACTCCCAAAGCATCAACATTTCTTGAGAAAATCGGCCCTCCAAGCGGTTTAGTAAAAATATCTGCGAGTTGCTCATTACTTCGACAATATTCAATGTTCACTTCGCCTTCATTAACAAGCTCTCTTAAGAAGTGAAAACGAAGACGGATGTGCTTTGTTCTTTCGTACAAAACAGGATCTTTGGAGACAGAAATAGCCGAGCTATTATCACAATATAACACTGTCAGATCATGTTGCTTGAAATTCAAACTTTCTAAAATTCCTCTTAACCAAACAATTTGACATCCAGCTGAAGAAGCTGCGATGTATTCCGCCTCGGTGGTCGAAAGTGCCACAATTGGTTGTTTTTTCGAACTCCATGAAATTGCTCCACTTCCAAGATTGAATACATATCCGGAAGTACTTCGAGAATCAT
This sequence comes from Rehmannia glutinosa, assembly GCA_016081115.2. Lineage (NCBI taxonomy): Eukaryota > Viridiplantae > Streptophyta > Magnoliopsida > Lamiales > Orobanchaceae > Rehmannia > Rehmannia glutinosa. The sequence goes on from JABTTQ020001938.1 coordinate 452,124, forward strand.
CAATGCTTCCTCCAAGAGCACTATCGGTATAGCCAACAAGTTTGATAGGAACTTGTGCTTCATAGAAAATACCATGATCAATGGTTTCTTTGACATATCGTAAAATTCTTTTGGCCGCCTCCCAATGATTTGAACAAGGATTCTCCATAAACCTGCTAACTAGACTCACCGCGAACATGATGTCGGGTCTAGTGGCAGTCAAATACATCAAATTTCCAATTAAGCTTCGAAACATGGTAGAATTCACAAATTTTCCTTCACCGTTCTTGCTTAACTTCAATCCAGTAATACAAGGAGTTGATACCGGATTCGAATTCTCCATCTTGAATTTTTTCAGAATTTCAGTTGCATACTTTTCTTGAGAAATAAAAATTCCAGCCTTTGATTGTTGAACATTAATCCCAAGAAAATGATGCAACTCTCCAAATCTGTCATTTCGAATTCGTTCATCATAGAGACTTTAAAATCTTTCAACATTCCCAAATCATTTCCCGTAAAAATGAGATCATCGACATAAAGACTTACAACCATAAAACCTCCTTTAGTGTTCCTTTTGATATAAAGTGTGTGCTCAAAATGACACTTTTCAAAACCAAAATTAATGAAATAATCATTAATTCGGCCATACCATGCTCAAGGCGATTGTTTTAACCCGTGAAGGGCCTTTTTTAGTTTGTACACTTTATCTTCCTCGCCTTTTTTAACAAATCCGGGTGGTTGCTCAAGATAAATTTCTTCTTGCAAATAACCATTTAAAACGCTGATTTCACGTCCATTTGGAATAATTTCCAACCATTTTGAGCAGCAAGAGAGATAACCAAACGAATGGTATCAAGTCTAGAAATAGGAGCAAATACCTCATTGAAGTCTTCACCCTCCTTTTGTTTGTACTCCTTTGCAACCAATCGTGCTTTGTATTTATTGATTGATCCATCTGGATTGGTCTTCGTTTTGAACACCCATTTAACACCAATCGGGATTTTTGAGGAGGCAAAACAGTGAGCTCCCATGTACCATTCTTTTCAATGGAATTAATTTCGTCATTCATTGCTCGAATCCACTTTTCTTCTTTTGAAGCTTCTTCATAGGAGACTGGATCTTCACCCGCAAAAAATGCAAAAAATACTTGATCTGGTACATCAATCACTTCAGTTTCATCATAAATTTCTCTCAAGCTTCTTGTCCTTCTCTCCAAAGGTGATGGTGAACTTTGAGGAGGTTCGTTTCTTTCACCATTTTTAGGTTGCATTTGTTAGGAATTCTATTGTTTAGATTTTGATGAATGCCATGTAAAACTTAGAATAGAAAGTTGGCTCCCAATTCTTGCTTTGAAATGTATTGTAACAATTAGAGTGGCCAAGCCGAGTTAAGTCGCCTACGCTCCAACTTGCAAGAAGACAATCAAGGCTTGAAGGAAAACTCACTTGTGAGACATTTGAGTACAACAAAAAGATGACAGAACTCGATCAAGAAGCGGTGAGATGCAACAGTGGAACATCAGTCAAGTCAACTCAAGAGAAGCCAAGTCTCAGTCAAGTGACGGAGAAGAGTCATCCATGATTGGAAGTCGACTCTAAGTCACCGGGGAAAGCGAGGAAATGCGGTCAAGTCGAGATAAGCGTAAAAGAACCGTTGCCGTAAATCAAGAGATTTACTTAAACAAGTAATATCTCCATACTACCTTTCTTGGAGTGCTCAGTCCCAGAAGCGTGCAAAAGAAATGAACCAATGGGAAGCACTACACCGTGTCAGAACTCTGAAAAGGTGATAAAACATTTCATACGAGGAAATGGCAATTCCAAGAACTGCACACCAACGACTGCAAAGTGATTTTCAAAAATGAGCCTATCTCTTCAACGGGCAAATTTTTGAAAGTTCACTATAAAAGGCTGAGGAGTTTGATTGAGAAGGATGATGCGTGGATGAATGACACACGTGAGATATACAAGCTTATCAATAACTGAAACATTCTCAATCCTCAAGCCTACATCTCGAAGTACATCAATCCAACACTTACCTGTGAAGGAAAGAGAACTTCAATCAGTTGAAGAGGAAAAATCGAAAACAAGGGGTCTACATTCCAAGAAGGATTGTAGAAAGGTTCAAGGTTGAACCAAGTCTTAAGCTTTTGGAGGGCTTCGTGATCAAATCCAAAGTGCTTGAGCAAGTGAGTCAGTAGCAAGGCGGCTGCCCTGTGAAGAAGGCGAGTCGTCACGAGCTTGGTGAGTGATCAAGGCGTCTCGCATCGAGTCCCAAAGGATCAAGTCATTTGTTGTGATCAAGACTTGTATCCGGACTGCTACCACTTTGTAAACCGATCATTACTTAGTGGATTCCTCCAGGAGTTGGAGAAGAGAGGAGTAGAAGAATTACCCCATCTTCGAACCTCTATAAAAACTTTATTGTGTCATTTACATTTCAGCATTTAAATTTCTCGCGCTTTTAATTGCTTATATCTCACGATAAATTTGCTATCCATTTGATAATCTATAAGTACTAAATCAAGTGAAAAACTTGCTTAATCAAACTTAAGGGTGTTAAGTCTTCCGCTGAAAACAAAACCACAAATTTGAGTAAAATTATAGCCAACAAAGCTGAGTTACTCTATTAACAACAAATTGAGAAGTCTGTTGTTGAGAGATTAACTCTACTTGAGGGACTAATTCGACTGTCCATCAAGGACACAATTTGTGTAGAACTCAGTAGATTTAAAAGGCCTAAATCGAAAATTTGGTAAGGTTTATTCAACCCCCCTTCTAAACCTTACACTTACACCCCTTGGGACCTACAAGTGGTATCGGAGCGGTTGGTTCATTGAACCCTCCGCACATCGGTTCTTGAACTAGATCTCCAATCTTTTCAAAAGTCTCGCTTTAGTACTTATCTTTCAAAACTCTTTTCTATCATTAAAAATTATTATCATGGAAGCAAATCTAACACGCATTCCTATGTTCACTATTGAAGAATTTGATGATTGGAAAATTCGTATGTGCTCATCTATCAAAGATTACATGATGAGATGTGGATAGTGATAGAAGATGGGCCTCTGCAAATATTAAAGGTGAACACAAATGCACGAAGAGTTGCGGTGAAGGGGAAGAAGATCTGCATCGGACCAGTCATGGTTGAAAACCAAGAACCGAGTGGACAAATGATGACAGAAAAAGATACAACCTGGACAATGTAGCCAAGGACATTCTTTACAAAACCTTGGATAAAGCCATGTTCAACAAAGTCAAATCTTGCAAAACGGCTAAGGAAATCGGGACAAGTTGACTTTGATTTGTGAAGGTTCAAGAGCAAATCAAAGAAAACAAATTATCAGTGGTATCGTACAAAAATTTGAGAACTTTAAAATGATCTGGAGAAAACCTGGATCAACCTGGATGCTCGGTTTACGTAAATCACAAATGAGTGTCTACACTTGGAAAGGAATATACACAAAAGGAAATGTGTATGAAGATCCTAAAAAGTCTTCGGTGAATGGGAAATGAAGGTCATGGCATTAAGACACTCCATGGACCTATCAAAGACATCCAATCACGAGTTATTCTCGAGACCTCAAAGCCTACGAGTTTGAGCCGAGAAGGAAAGACCAGGAAGAGACAATTTGTACCCAAAACAATTTTGCTCTAGTTGTCAAAGACGGAAGGAGAGCCGAGGTCAAAGAAGCAATTGACCCGGAAGAAATAACCCTAATGGTTAAAAGATTTAACAAGTTCTTTAACAAGAACTACAAGAGAGGAAAGGGTGAATCCTCCAGAAGATACTCAGCTCCCTCCAAATCAAGAGATGATAGGCCAACCAAGAGAACAGATCATCAACAAGTTGAGTATCAAAGGGTCGACAACTCAAGAATAGAAAGAGTGATCAAAAGGTGAATATCTATGTTGGAATTGTAGACAACCAGGTCACTATGCCATTGATCGCTCATATCCTGTAGTCAACAAGTACAGAAACGAAGAAGAAAGAAAGGTCTTGAGAGAAAAAGACAAGAGAAGAAAAAAGGCAATGATGGTGCAGAGACCCGAGACGACCAAGTCAAGAGAGACAAGTGACTCGAGAGAGCGGTGAAGGCGACTACTCAAGTGACTCGAAGAAGAAGCTTTGATCCGCTTAATGGCCAAAGAACAAGATCAAGAAGATGAGGTACAATCTAACTCAACAAGCTCGCACACTAGTGATAGTGATCGTGACACACACACTTCATCACCCTGATCTTTATGATTCATTAGGCAAAATGATGAAAGATTTTGAGCACATTAAAACCTCACACACACTATTGAATGAGGAAAACAGCCTACTCAAAAATCAAAACTCAAAGTCGACTAAGGAGCCGAGTACTCTAAGTCAAATAGTGATGAGAATAAAAGTTTAAAAAGGTGAAAATGCTAAATTAATAGCGTAAATTGCCGCTATAGAAAAGAGGGAGAATGACCTCAAAAATGTTATTGCCTCATTCACTAAGGCATCTAAATCTTTGGATGATCTTATTATGAGTCAAAGAGAATGTGGAGACAAGACAGGCTTAGGATTTAATTCCTTTGTGCCATGTCAAACCTCAAGAGTAATTTTGGAAAAAGGATCTTCAAGTCATGAAGAGTCCGAAAAATCCAAAACTCTAAATGATGCACACACTTTCAATCCAAAGCACAATGCTAAGCAAACGGCCTTGGTTACAAAGGAAAAGGAAAACAGCCGATTGAGAGTCTTTGAAAGAAAGGATAGTGAGAAGAGATTCAGTGAGTCCTCTCGTGAGACTCAAAGAAAATACTCTGTAAAGAAGAAGCGGAGAGCTACCAAAAATCCCAGAAAACTCATAAAAGAAATACATATGATAGGAATGGTAGAAAATATCCAAGCCAAGCCGATCGAACAATGTGAACTATCGGCTAGACTTATGGAATACAAGCCCAAATGGCAAAGGCCTAGAACTCAACAAAGGCCATTCCAAAAGCATAAGAGCTTTCATCAAGACACATATGCACCTAGGCACTACACTCAAAGACACCACAATTACCCAAGAAAGGCAATTGCTAAAACACATATGCAGGCATACAGACAAAAGAGACAATTTGTATGAACCTGGACTCCCCAAGCAATTTGCCAGGATTGATTATGATTATGGCACCGATAGATGGCAACCTCTTAGAGTCAAATCATTTGGCTATAGGTTGGTTGGATCATCTTATAATTCTAACCCCTCGGGACCCGGACAAGAATGGGTACCTAAAACTTAATTTCCTTGATTGCGGGTTCAGGCAAGTGAGTGCCAAGGAACCTGGTACATGGATAGTGGCATTCCGGACACATGACAGGAAATAAGAGAAATCTGTCAAAATTCAAGGAAGTCAAAGGAGCAAAAGTCATATTTGGAGGAAATGAAGCTCCCTGGTGAAATAAAGACCTAACTGGATCCATCAAAAGGAATGGTTTAGAAATCACAGATGTTGCATATGTTGAAGGACTAAACTTCAATTTACTAAGCATCATCAACTCTGCGACAAGGGCTACAATGTTGGATTCAACATGGGAATATGCCAAATCAAAAATGTTGAATCTAATGAAGTTGTCTTTGCAAGGATGTAGACGAGAAAAATATGTATGTAGTGGATTGGTCAATCGCAACACCAAAGACTGTCTACTAGCAAAAGAGCACAAATTTGAATCAAGTTGGTTGTGGCACAAAAAGTGAGTCACCCGAACTTCAAAACAATTAATAAGCTAGCAAGAAGTCATCTTGTAGAAGGACTTCCGGACTCGAGTATACAAGAAGGAAAGTATATGTGATGCATGTCAAGGGAAAACAAATCAAGTCGTCATTCAAAGAAAAGACATGCCCATCCTCAACAAGAATATTGCATCCGCTTCATATGGATCTATTTGGCCCAGTGGAACCAAAGAAGCATAAGTGGAAAGAAATACACCTTGGTGGTAGTAGATGACTACTCAAGATATACATGGACAATATTCATGTGCAAGAAGAAAGAAACTCTACAAAAGCTACCACAACGGTGATGAAGAGAATACAAAATGAGAAGAGTCAAACCATTATCAAAATAAGATCGGATAGAGGAACCGAGTTTGTCAATGGAATAATAACTCGATCTTGTATTGAGAATGGTATTGGTCATGAACTATCACCGCAAGGACTCCACATGAGAATGGAGTTGCGAAAGAAGAAGAAAGGAAGAACCCTCAAGGAAGCAGCAAGGACCATGTTAGTCAAGCGGGGTTACCAAAAAGATTTTGGGTGAAGCAATCAACACGACTTGCTACACCCAAAAAGATGTATGATAAATAGGCGGTGACAAAGACTCCTATGAGATCTGGATGGAAGAAAACCAAATGTTGCATATTTCAGGATATTTGGATGTAAATGCTTCATCCACAATAATGGCAAAGACAACCTAAAGGCTTTTGATGCTAAAGCGATGAGGGTATCTTCTTAGGATACTCAATTGGTGAAAGCAAAGCCTCAGAATACTCAACAAAAGAACTATGGTTACGAGAAGAATCCATTCATGTAGTATTCGATGAGCCAAACATAAATGGAAAAGACATTGAAGAGTCACCGATAAGTGAAACATCCAATCTCACAGAAGAATCCCTATCTTTGAAGGTGAAGGCGGGATTATCAATTGAGAAGAAGATGAGATAGTGAATCTCAAAACAGTGGAAAATCTGCGGTGAGTGATCACGAGAGAGTCGACCCACAAAGAACGGTACCGCAAGTCGATCAATCGGCTAACTTACTTCAACCTAACGTAAGATGGCCGAGAGACCATCCACCGAGATCTTGTCATTGGAGACATGAGAGAAGGTGTCAAGACAAGATCGAACTCAACAAGAAGCAATGTTTACATGCTTCATCTCGCAGATAGAGCCCAAAGATGTGTCACAAGCATTGGATGACACACATTGGATTCAAGCTATGCAAGAAGAGTCAATCGAGTTTGAGAGAAATAAAGTATGGGAATTAGTACAAAGACCCATACATCAAAATGTTATTGGAACCAAATGGGTATTCGTAAATAAGATGAACGAGGAAGGTTCGTGGTAAGAAACAAAGCAAGATTGGTAGCCAAAGGATATTGCCAAGAAGAAGGAATAGATTTTGATGAAACATTTGCTCCTGTAGCAAGATTGGAAGCTATAAGGATGTTTCTTGCCTATGCGACTCACAAAAACTTCATTGTATATCAAATGGATGTAAAAAGTGCATTCCTAAATGGATTATTGGAAGAAGAAGTGTATGTTGAACAACCTCCAGGATTTGAGCGAGAAGACTCTTGGAGACAAAGTGTACAAACTCAAGAAAGCCCTGTATGGATTGAACAGGCACCCGAGCATGGTATGATACCTGTCACAATTCCTAAGCGAAAATGGATTCACTAAAGGAAAAGTAGATAGAACACACTTTTAATTCAAGACAAGAAGAGTATCTTTGCTTGTTCAAATATATGTGGATGACATCATTTTTGGATCCACTAACAAAGAACTCGTGTGAAAAATTCTCAAACCTCATGCAAAGTAAATTTGAAATGAGCATGATGGGAGAGCGACATTCTTCCTTGGACTTCAAGTGAAACAGTGAAGGATGGAACCTTCATAAGCCAAACAAAATACACGGAGATTTAATGAAGAGATTTGGTATGGAGGAGAAGTCTTCGTAAAAATACCAATGAACACATCATCAAAATGGACATGGATGCGGATGGCAAGCCTGTAGATCAAACAAGATACTGAGCACTTATTGGATCATTTGCTCTATCTCACAAAGAAGGGCGGACATCACCGTTCTTTGTAGGTGTATGTGCAAGATTTCAATCTGCTCCAAAAGAGAGCCATATGATCGCAGACTAAGAGAATATTGAGATACTTAAAAGGAAATCAAGAAGTAGGGCTATGGTATCCAAAGGAAGGTGGATTCAAGCTAATTGGCTATTCGACTCGACTATCTTTGGATGCGAGTGGGCCAGGGAAAAGTACTTGAGGCACATGTCAAATGCTTGGAACAGATTAATTTCTGGTTTAGCAAGAAGCAAAACTCAATAGCCACTTCTACACAAAGCGAGAATACATAGTCATTTGCGGCATTTGTTGTGCAGGCCAAGTCCTATGGATGAGACAAAGTTTGAGAGATTATGAAGTTGAAGAAAAAGAAATTCCAATCATGTGTGATAACACAAGTGCAATTGCAATCACTCAAAATCTGTGTTGCACTCAAGAACAAAACATATAGATGTCGAGATATCATTTCATAAGAGATCATGTTGAAAAGAAGGACATTATCTTGGAATATATCTCAACCGACAAACAACTAGTTGACATCTTCACAAAACCATTATGTGAGTCAAGATTTGAAGAACTCAAACATGAGTTGGGGCTAATTGAGCTAAGTGAGACACGAGAAGAAGAGTCAAAGAAACGAAATGGACAGAGAAAGAAGGTGAAAAAGAGTGAAAACAAAAATTAGCTCAATAAATCCAGGTATGTCGGAAAAGTCACTATACCAAGTCGGTGATATTTGAGTCACTAAGAGAAATGTGAGAAGCGAGTTAAATCGGCTAAGAGATAATTTGAATAACTTATGAGCAAAGAGACAAAAACGCGATCGTTTTTGACTAAGCGAATGTTTTAAGAGACACGTCAAAGATAATGATGATGTGTACGGACATAAAAGCCGCACACCAAGCTTATGATTGGATATAAATCTTTGCCGCATTAAATACGAGACATGAATCGCTCAATATGCGTGCGAAATCCAAGCCGTTGATTTCGATCACGATTCAAAAACCGTCTGCACGCCCTTTCATAAACCATATTTAAACCATTTTTCGTCCGTTTTTCTCTCACACTTCTAAAACTGTTCAATCTCTCTCTCAAAAAAGCAAAGGCAAATACTCTCGAAATCCTATCAACTTTCAAATCAAATTTGAATTTTTCCTTGAAATTATTCCCGAGAAATGGCACCAACGTATAACTTTACCAAGTTGGGAAAACAAATCCACACCGGTTCGTAGTGGATTTCGGGAATGGTAGTGAAGCGGTCGACGCGACACCCTGGTGAAGAAAATCGCGGAGAAGTTAGAAACGCCGGATCGAAACCGTTTCTAACATGGAGTATCCTATGACCTATGTGGAGGAGGTCGCACAATTCTACGTGAATGCCGAGATTCACGATGAAGGAATCAAGTCATCTGTTCACGGGAAGCGGTGACTATCACCGCAAGGATTTGGTGAATATTGCTCACTACCGGCAGAGGAGCATCCGAGATCAAAGAGGCTGATGTAAACTTGGCTGACGCATGGAAAGAAATAGCCAAGTCCGGCGTTCTTTGACAAAATAATATACACAAAGACAAACAAGAGGCTCTTTGAAGGAGGACTATCACAAATTGTTGGATATTGTTGCCAAGTGTATCGACATCAAATTTGGCGACTTTGACCAACCTGTCAAAGGCAAAATTGATTGTGATGGCTGCAATAATCGAAGAAAAGAAGATAAATCGGGCTGAGTTTATCTACAAAGCATCTCTGCCCGAGCGTGGGGAACAAGTCCTTCAAAGAAGATGGATCATTTGGAGGATCTCTCGGGATATGGCCTGGTGATTGGCGGCTATTGGAGGTGAAAGGAGTACCTCTTAGACATGGGAAGGCCTTCCATGTTAACAAGAGGATGTTGAGCTAATCTCTCTCGGTGCTCGAAGCGTCGTACGCCAAGAGAGCGACACGGTGAGGGGGAATCGGTGACCCAAGACAACAATCGCTTCCTCTCCAAGAAGAAAAAAGCGCCCTGCTGACTAAAAAGTCACCGCCCCTGCAAAGAAAGAAAACAAACATGCTCGCCCGCAGCAGAGTCAGTCACCTGCCCCTGCAGCAGAGTCACCCGCCCAGCGGCCGTGTCACCCGCCCCTGCGGCGGTCGAGAAGGACTCACAAATTCCTTCTCGATCGTCAAAAAGAGGAGAATCGACAAGCCTAGACGGCCGGCTCCTCGTAAACAAACACAAGCACCGGCCCCGCCAAGACTCGAGAGGACACCGCCTACGAACAGAAATTCCCCTGGTACAAACCAGGAGACGAAGAAGACTCGTCAAGCGGACCGAACAAGAGAAACCAGTGAGTCGGCTACTCGGCCTAGCACAGATATCGGAGACTACCGGAGAAGTAGAGTCTCCGGATGTAATTGATGAAACAGACCAAGTCTCTTGAAGGTGATCACAGAGGCAACCCGAAGACACACTTTGTAGTTCATACAAACAAACTCAAGAAGAACCAAAGCAGAGATAGTGATGTAATGATCCTATCTCCACCTTACCCAGAGACATCCAAAATCGTCTGCGTGAGTGGAGAAAATGGAAGTTGGAGCAGTCAAGGAGCAGTTCCAACGGCTGAATTCATAGAAGAAGAAGAGGAGGCTGCTGAATTTCCTGGATTATCTTGTGCTCCCAGCTCTAGATGAAGACAACGCGATGGATATTCCGCAGATCTACAAGGACAAAGGAGAGAGAGAAAAGCAAGTCAAGAAGCGAGAAGCACGCGAAAAGGCAAGTACCGCCCTATCTCCGTGAAATATTTAACACTTCCATCCTCTCCTTGATGTCTTCTCCGAAAGTGATGAGGAACCCGAGAATGCCGCCGCCACGGAAGAATTGCGGATCGGCAAGCATTGCATGAATCAAGAATCCTTCACGAGCAAAGACTCGATGGAGGGACCAGGAGAGTCCTCGTAACACAGTGAAATCGATCCAATGGGAGTGGTTCAAAGAAATAGCCACTGATGTTCTTTGCTACCACTTCCCGATAACTAACTCGGAAGAAGGCAATAAGGGGAGATGGCGATGAAACCGGGCTAGTGGGGACCCCGGTCGAGCCAACCCCTATTGAAGGTGTGCCACCACCACCGCCAACGGTGAACCATCAATTGCAAACATGGCCGGGAGTTTGGAGACGAGTAACCCCACTCCAAGTCACTCACTCGGTGGTGCGCCGGTGGGGAAACTCCTCCACTGCGGCACAGGTCGGAGGATCTGCAGATGACTCCACAAAGAATGTAGGAGGCGAAGCAAAGAACACTCAAACACAAGAAGAACAAAGACAAGTTGCCATCAACGAAGCTCGGGCGATTGCTTGAGACTGTCTCGGTGAGGTGCCAACATGACTCGAAGGCTAATGACGCCGGCGATGCGGTCGAGGCAGCAGGAAGGAATGACCTGGGAGTTAACACTGGCGATGAAAGCGCAATCCATGGGGTTGAGACTCAATGGATGCCATCTGTAGAAGACCCTAAGACGGTGACAGTCGAAAAGGAAGGCCAAAGGCCTCGCAGTGAGAGAGACTGGCGGAGGAAATGAAGGCCACGGGAGGTTGAGACTTCCAGGGGTAACACGGTGAAGTAGAGAACATCCCTCCGCAACCATCGATCCATCCGAGAAGGAGATCGGCGCACTTCATGATTCCCAGGACAACCCCGATGTCACCTTTCTCGGGATCGGAAGGCGAAGAAGAAGTTGAGTCAACCCCATGACAAATCCAAAAGACTCAGTGCGGATGTTCCGGCACGAGCAAGTCCCCGATCCCAAGACTACTCGTCGGACCTTTAATTTTGATGATGAGCCACCAATGGAAATCTCATCATCGTCCGATGACGCTCGATAAGGCCGAGGACGATCTACTCAAAAGGAGAAATCGGTGAGACCAACGAAGGCTGTTAAAGAGTGATTGGCTCGCCAAGCCGAAGCCCATCGCACCACAAAACAATTTGAACCAGCGATCATCTCCCGGCTCCTCAAGCTACACTGGATCGATTCCCAAAAGAACTTCACGCCCACCGCTTATCATCGAACAAATCCCGGATGGCGGTGATGAATCCTTTGAGGAATCTTTCCCTTTCTCACCTTTGGAGATACGTAACTCCACGAAGAAGTCGAAAAAATGAGCAAGCACGCTATCACGGCACCAGCTCCTGTTTTTCACTCGGCACCATTGTTCCGGCCGATTTCGATTTCGATTTGTATGGCCATCACCGCAATGAAGAATCACCGGTGAAACGAGAAGTGTTCAAGGCACTCTTTTTTGAAGTTGAAAAGATGGAGAGGCATCAGCCTCCTTGGATATGCTGGACAATGAGAGATGCCAACCTTACGGTGACTTGAGAGGCATCACCGTCGGGGTAAGGGAATGGTGGCAACAAAGAAGAATCAATGCGTGTGGAACAAGGTGAGATACTTGAGACAATTATTCAAAAAGTCTTTGGGTGTGGAGAGTGAAAATGTTGATGCGAAAAACGGCTCGGGAACACATTGAACATATGCGAAGCTCACACCGCCGAGATCAAGTCGCTGCGTGAGCGTAATGCAAATGATATACAGCGTTTGGAAGAACACATGACAAGAAAATTCAGCCTTCTCATGCCATTTGAGATGAAGCGATTTGTGAGAATCCAACGCTACTCGATCAATTCGTGCAAAGATACAACGCAATGAGACTTGAAGCAAAATTCAACCATCGGAGACTCGACTTCATGCTTGCCAAAGATGTTCCCTGGGGTTCCTCTATCCTTTGATGATGCCAAAAAGGGGGAAGAGGAATACCTTAAAGCAAACAAAATCAAGCCGAAAAGAAAGGAAGCGGTGACAAGGAACAAATTTGAGAAGGGAAAATCGGTGAGGAAATTTTGAAATCAAGAAAGGAAAATTTGAGGGGGAAGGATCAAAGAATATGACCTTGATGATTGCACAAACCCCCAACAGGTCTGTCACGGTGACATTATAAGCGACAAACTCCCGTGACTCGCCACTCCAACACTCTTTGTATCTATGGCCGAGAAGAGAAAAGAAATTGAAGCGAGGGATGAAGGAGGTGGAAGGAAGAATGGATGCCGGGGTGATGAACATTTTGAAAGAACACGGAGGCATTCCGGTTGACAAAGACACGTAGGCCATTTCGGATGTCGGGACAGAGCAAGATCGTTGACGAATTCAAAACGCTCGAATCAAGGTTATTTTGCAAATATGTCCTTGGCTCAAGCTTGGGACTGATCTTGGGAAAAGGGTCTCACATTATGTGAAGAAGTGAGGCAATGAGACAACCCGGCGATCCTCTACTGGTCACTCCATTGGCACTCATTTGGAAAGAAGAAGGCCCAAGACAAGATACGCCCAGGAGGTAGAGGAAGAAAGCGTGATGGAGGAAGAAGCTTTAGACCTAGGCCTCCGCCAAGAATATTGAATACGTAGATCCGGGGAAAGAAAGGAGGGATCTTTGGGCTGGGCTTGACCATGTGGCGAACTTGCAAGTGGCTAAAACCAACGCGAGTATGCAAAAAGGATAGAAGAAGAAAACAAGAGACAAACTCGGCTATGGCGGGAGAGAGACAGGGAAAGAATAAGGAAAGATGAAGTCGCCAGGAAGGCATATGAGAAGAAAAAAGCAAAGCGGTGATGACGAGAAGAAGAGAAGAAGAGAAGAAGATCTTTGATCAAGATGAAAGAAGGAGAGGCAATGAAGGAGATGAAGTGTTCTTTGTCCAACCCTTCGTGTATTTTATATGTAAATACATACAATGTAAGTCTTCTCGTAATAATGCAAATTTTTTATACTCGATACACCTTGTAAAATGTGATTTGTTTGAGTACAAGAATGATATGATCAATAAAAATATTGATTATGCGCATACATTCTATGTCAATACACTATCTCAGTATGTATCTTTGCTATTTGCATCTTTGTATGATTTAAGTTTTGGCATCATCAAAAAGGGGGAAATTGTTAGGAATTCTATTGTTTAGATTTTGATGAATGCCATGTAAAACTTAGAATAGAAAGTTGGCTCCCCAATTCTTGCTTTGAAATGTATTGTAACAATTAGAGCTGGCCAAGCCGAGTTAAGTCGCCTACGCTCCAACTTGCAAGAAGACAACAAATCAAGGCTTGAAGGAAAACTTCTGTGTGAGATTTGAGTACAACAAAGAAGAGCAGACAGAACTCAAGAAGAAGCGGTGAGATGCGTTGAGTGGAACATCAGTCAAGTCAACTCAAGAGAAGCCAAGTCTCGGTCAAGTGTGAAGAGTCATCCAATGATTGGAAGTCGACTCTAAGTCACCTGGGGAAAGCGAGGAAATGCGGTCAAGTCGAGATAATCGTAAAAGAACCGCGTTACTGAGTAAATCAAGAGATTTACTTAAACAAGTAATATCTCCATACTACCTTTCTTGGAGTGCTCACCCCGAGAAGCGTGCAAAAGAAATGAACCAATGGGAAGCACTACACCGTGTCGAACTCCGAAAAGGTGATAAAACATTTCATACGAGGAAATGGCAATTCCAAGAATCGCACACCAACGATCGCAAAGTGATTTTCAAAAATGAGCCTATCTCTTCAACGGGCAAATTTTTGAAAGTTCACTATAAAAGGCCGAGGAGTTTGATTGAGAAGGATGATGCGTGGATGAATGACACACGTGAGATATACAAGCTTATCAATAATCGAAACATTCTCAATCCTCAAGCCTACATCTCAAGTACATCAATCCAACACTTACCCGTGAAGGAAAGAGAACTTCAATCGATTGAAGAGGAAAAATCTGAAAACAAGGGGTCTACATTCCAAGAAGGATTGTAGAAAGGTTCAAGGTGAACCAAGTCTTAAGCTTTTGGAGGGCTTCGTGATCAAATCCAAAGTGCTTGAGCAAGTGAGTCAGTAGTAGCAAGCAAAGCCGTGCCGCCTGTGAAGAAGGCCGAGTCGCACGAGAAGCCACCGAGTGATCAAGGCGTCTCCAGATCGAGTCCCAAAGGATCAAGTGTTGTTGTGATCAAGACTTGTATCCGGACTTACCACTTTGTAAACCGATCATTACTTAGTGGATTCCTCCGGGGAGTTGGAGAAGAGAGGTAGAAGAATTACCCCATCTTCGAACCTCTATAAAAACTTTCTTGTGTCATTTACATTTCAAAGATTTAAATTCTGCGCTTTTAATTGCTTATATCTCATTGATAAATTTGCTATCCATTTGATAATCTATAAGTACTAAATCAAGTGTAAAAACTTGCTTAATCAAACTTAAGGGTGTTAAGTCTTTTTGAAATAAAACAAAACCACAAAAGTGAGTAAAATTATAGCCAACAATTTGAGTTACTCTATTTAATTTTCACCAGTCTGTTGAGAGATTAACTCTCGAGGGACTAATTCGATCGTCCATCAAGGACACAATTTGTGTAGAACTCAGAGATTTAAAAGGCCTAAATCGAAAATTTGGTAAGGTTTATTCAACCCCCCCTTCTAAACCTTACACTTACACCCCTTGGGACTACAAAGATTGGTTGAGATTTGCCTTCATCAAAATCAAAGATTTGCAAATTTGATGAACCTGAAAAATCTGAAAAAGCATAACAAGCTTTTTCATCAAAACGAACATCTCTACTAATCACAATTTTCTTTGTCTTTGGATTATAAAGCTTGTAAGATTTAGTCCTCTCACTGTATCCAATAAAGATGCATTTTTCAGATTTATCATCCAACTTTGTTCTCAAAAAATCTGGAACATGTGCATAAGCAAGACAACCAAATGTTTTCAAGTGACAAACATTTGGCTTCTTTCCGTACCAAGCCTCATTTGGAGTAGAATTCTGCAAACTCTTTGTTGGTGACTGGTTGATTAAATAAATAGCACATGAGACAACTTCAGCCCAAAATTCAGCCGGCAAATTTTTCTTTTTCAACATGCATCGCACCATGTTCATGATCGTTCTATTTTTTCGCTCCGCGAAGCCATTTTGTTGTGGTGTATACCGAGCTGTCAATTCATGTCTAACACCATGACTACGACAAAATTCTTCAAATAAGTTAGACAAATATTCTCCACCACGATCACTTCTCAAATTTTTAATTTGACAACGGAAAACTTTTCAGGTTGAATTTTGAACTCCTTGAAATATGAAAGGGCTTCAGATTTTTCTTTCAAAAAATAAACCCAAACTTTTCTTGTGTAGTCATCAACAAATAACAAGAAATACCGGTTACCTCCAAAAGATGGAACTTGAATCGGTCCACAAATATCCGTATGAACAAGCTCCAATGGTGAATGTGATTTCCAACTTGATTTTGTTGGAAATGGATCTCGGTGTTGTTTTCCCAACTGGCATTCTTCGCAAACTTCACTTATTGCATCAATTTGAGGCAACCCTTGAACAATATTTTTGCTTGATAATTCCTTCAAACTTTAAAAATTGAGGTGACCGAATCTGTCATGCCATAACTTGGAAATCTCTTCATCAGAAGAAAGATAACAATTGGCATTTAGCACATCAAGCTTGACAGGAAATAAATTGTTCGAGCCCAAACCAATCTTTGCAACAAGTTGATTTTTCTTCTTCATGGTGCAAAGATTATTCACAAAGTGAATATCAAAACCTTTCTTCATCAAGTGACCAACACTTAGCAAATTACTTTGCAATCCAGGTACATAAAATACCTCCGACATTTTTTGAACTTTTCCATTTTTTGTTTTAAAAGCAATTTCTCCAATACCTTGAATTTTATATGACTTGGCATCTCCAATTGTAACCTGCCCATGGTTAGCTTCGACAAGAGATGAAAATAATTTTTTGTTGCCAGTCATATGTCTACTTGCCCCACTATCCAAATACCAAATATTTCCAAAATTTCCATCAGAAGCTATCAACAAAGTTTCAGATTTTTCTGTTTCATTTTCATGCACCAAGCCAGCTTCTTGCTTTTTTTCAGGATATTTAATCCAACAATCACTTATTTTGTGGCCTGGTTTATGACAATGATAACATTCAATATAGGCTTTGTTACCTTTATAGGTACCTCGTCCTCTTTCTTTTTGAAAATTCTGAAAATATCGTCTATTTTCTCCTTCTTTTTGTTCTTCTTGTTCTTTAGGTTGTCTTTCGCCTCTTCCTTGTCCACGACCTCGCTCGCGTCCACGACGAGAACCACGACCTCCCGTGAATGTGAACTGGGATTTTAAAGCTTGATCAAGAGAAGAAGTAAGTTGAGGATTTCTTTGAAGGATCCTCGCTTCGTGAGCTTCCAATCTTCCTTGTAGACTCTCCATCGGTATTGATGAAAGATCTCGCGATTCTTCAATAGCCACAACCACATGATCAAATTTATTGGGTAGGCTTCGAAGAACTTTTTCGACAACCCTTTGGGTCTCCATAATTTCTCCATTTGATGCCATTTGATTTACAAGAGAAGTAACACTTGTAAAATATTCCGAGATTTTTTCATTGTCTCTCATCTCTAATTTCTCAAATTCAGCCCGTAGAGATTGTAAGCGGACTTTCTTCACTTGATCTTGACCGGAATACGTCATCGCAAGAATTTTCCATGCTTCTTGAGCACTCTTTGCCTTGGGGATCCTTTCATAAATCGGAATTTCGATTGCTTGATAAATTTGAAAAAGTGCTTTTTTATCATTTTTCTTCTTGTTCTTCAAAATATTTTTTTGTGCGTCAGTCAATTGAGTTTCATCCTCGGGTAGATTTACACCTTCTTCAACAACACTCCATATGTCTTGAGATTCAAGACATAACTTCATTAGATTGCTCCAATAATCGAACTTTTCTCCATTGAAACGAGGCACAAGTGTAGCAAGATTGTTGCTAGCCATTTCTCTCTTTCTCTCTTTTTTTTATATGGCTCTAGATACCAATTTGAAGACAAAAGAATTTTTTATAATCTGAAAATTTCATTCAACTTGATTGTCTTACAAATTCCCTCAACATGGTGTCCTATTTATACACATGAATTGGCCATAGGAATCACCAACTATTAAATTGACACTACAAAAAATAAGATGACTCTTTGAACAACTTAGACTCTTCAAACTTCTTATTCAAACTTAGAAAATATAATTCAAACTTTGAAACATTAAAAGACTCTTGAAATATTAAAAGACTCTTGACCAAAATAATTATTCTCCAAATTCAATTTATTTGTCCAACACTCTTGTTATAGTTTTTCAGAATGCATTTGGAAAAGTCCCTGATCAATTTGCTACTAGGCTAAACCAAACATCTGAAGTGGTATGTAATTTTGTATATTATTTGGTATAGTTTTTACTTTTGCTTGGGAATCTGATTTTAGAGTCCAGTAAAGCTTGCTCTGGCATAATGATAGAGTCAAATGAATTTGTGTGTGTGAGAGTGCAGTTTTCAGTGTGACTATGTGTGAAAAGGAAAAGGGGTTAAAGGGGAAAACTATATTTGGAAAGAGAAACTGTTTTTAGAAAGAAATTAATAACAAGTACTGTATCTTTATAATACTGTATTCCGCATACAAATAAGTTCTCAGTAAACAGCAATAATACCATTTGCCAGTGTTGTAAAAGAACAAATAGTTTATTAGTAGTCTGTTTTTTTAAAACCTTTTTTGCCCTTTTACCCCTTTTTGCAGTCCCTATCATTATTGTACAATCTTCTTTCTTTTGCCATTCATCATTTGAGTGATCAAATGATGGCACACGTTTCTTGAATATTGGTGAGCAAGAAGTTGAAGGTATGAGAAGGTTTTTAATGGTGGAAAAAAAGAGGGTGAGGCTAAAAAGATAATCATTTTTCTTTGGATTCCATTGAAAGTTATAGGGTTTTTTGTGGGGATTAGGGGCCCATACATATTTTCTCCCCAAAAGTTGCACATTTGCTCCTCAAATAATTCATTTTTTTTCACACTCATCATAAGTTGTGGGGGGGCTGTGCTATGTGCTTCCATGTATTCATTTTCTTCCACTTTTCACTGATAATGTTTGTATGATTGTTGAAAATATGAGAAATTTTAACTCAGTTGAAACTATAAAAAGGAAAAGAAAAAAATAAAAAATAAAAAAAAGTCATTCAAAGTTTTGGTTTGACGAGATCTGCATCTCTATTTCATTGAGGAAATTAAACAAACAGGTTGTAGTACATTTAAAAAAGGTACCCCATGCGGCCATGCCTTTCTCTTCTTCAACCAAAGTAAAAAATAAATACTTTAGTTACTTCTAAAAAAAACTATATAAAAAAACTATATGTGTGACTCTAAAAAATCAGAAATATCTATTTTAGTTAAACATGGGCATTATGTGCGGGTGGCAACAAAAACCTATTTTTTTGGTTCCTGTTGGTTTAGGTATAGTTATTAGAATTTTTATTTTTTTTATTTTCCATGAAGTTGAGATGCCTTGTATATGATGTTATTGAATCTTCATTATGTGCTTTGTGATATTTATCAATATCAAGATTTTTATATTTTGATTTTTATTGTAGGCACCAGATGCAGGAAGCGGTCATCAACCTCCACCGGAGAATGGAATACAATATTCATCTTCCAGTCATTATTTAAATGGGCACTCCCGTTCTTCATGATGTTGTTGCGATATTTCTATCATGTTAAATAATTTATACTTTTGTAGAAGATATTGAATGATACTACTGTTTGACTTTCTATTTTTTTGAATGGTATTAATGTTTGACTCGTATATTTTGAATGATATTACTATTTGTCTTTTCTATTATCGAATCATGTTACCGGATAAATACGAGTTACAATTATATTTCTATAAAATTTTTAGGAAATAGTCACAGCACAAAAATTGGCTAAAAAGAAAATTGCATTTTTAAGAAACCATTTAAATTTAGCGGCGGTTGTAAACCGCCACAAATAACATAAAAAAATATATTTTTAAAAAATGAATTTAAATTTTGCCACAAATAACATAAAAAATGCATTTTTAAGAAATGAATTTAAATTTAGCGGCGGTTCTAAACTGCCACCAACGGATACATTTAGCGGCAGTTACAAAACCACCGCTAAACCTCAAAACCGCCGCTAATTGTGTAGCGGTTAAGAAACGCCGCTAAATAATTATTTTGGCGACATTTTCTGCTTAGTGACACAATTTCCAGTGGTTGGTAAAAACCGTCGCGAAATCGCTCGCGACGCACGTTTAGGCGGCGGTTATGGAAACGCGGTAAAATACATTGGTGGCGGTTCTAAACCGCCGCTAAACGAACTCAAAATCGCCGCTAAACCAATATTTTCTTGTAGTGTGGAGAAAACTACACTATAACATAAATGACATTAGGTAACACTCAAAAAATGTTACCTAATGGCCATAAAATGTTACTATAGACAATAGGTAGCACTTTTATGGCGCTCGACTTGCCCGTGCTACCTATAGTCTAAGGTATCACTTTTGTTAGCTTTTAGTAATACTTTTTCTAAGTGTTACATTAAGTTTTCTATTGGTAACACTTTGAAGCAATATTTCTAAAGTGTTACATATGAATCTTATGTAACACTTTTTTGTAACACTTTTTATATTTGTAACACTTTAAAAAAAATATTTCTAAAGTGTTACATATGAATCTTATGTAAAACTATTTTTGTAGCACTTCGTAGAAATACTATTTTTTGCCACTAAGTAGATTTGAACCCACGACCTGTTATGTATGGAAGTGGCAATTTGCCACTAAGCTAAGTTGATTCTTATTACAACTTTTACTTTGTTTTATACACACACACACACACACACACACACACATATATATATATATATATATATATATATATATATTATATGTATATATAATATATTTTATATAATAAAAATTATATTCTATAATATATGTATTAAATTATATTATACACTGTATATATCAAATTTTATATTGTATAATATATATTTTGAAAATCATATTACATTATATATTAAAGGACACAACAAATTAAAAATTTCAAAAATATATAAAATAAATTTATCGACTGATAAATATTCAATTGGTAAAAATAAAAAATATATAAAAATATAAAATTAATTTACCGACAGATAAAAAAGTTCTAACAGTAAAAAAATTAAATAATAAGAAAATAACAAAAAATAATTTGCCGATGGAAAAAATTCGTACGTAATTACCGACAACATCAATTTTCATTGGTAATTTTTTTAAAAAAGTAGAAAAAAAATAAAAAAAAGGTTAACGATGAAATTGGTCTCCGTTAGTAAAAATTAATAAATAAATAAATAATAATAATAAAATATATACATGCGCATTTTCCGTCGGTATTAAGACGGAATTAATTGCCTTCGTAAAAAAATAAAAAAATAAAAGCAAAACTAAAATACTTTTTAAAAAGTAAACAAAAATTCAGTTAAAAAAAACAGAGTACATGATGTCTACAATTTTTAGGTTTGGTGACATCAATTAATTAAATAAATCTTTGACATGATTTAATGATAGTTATATAATTTTGTGTTACTAAAATATAGTTTAAAAAGTGTTACAATCAATAAAATATAGTGTTGCCAAGAGTGCATCTTAAATAAAGTGATACCTATTTGCGTTACAAAAGAAATAATAAAAACAAAGTGATACTTAAAAAGTGTTACTTATATAAAAGTGTTACATGTAAGCGTTACATGTTGATAAAAGTGTTACCTATTTGCGTTACAAAAAAAATAACAAAAAAAAGTGATACTTAAAAAGTGTTACTTATATAAAAGTGTTATATATAAGTGTTACATATTGATAATGTGCTACAAGAGTGTTATATAAATATTGTAATGTAAAAAGTGTTACAGATATGTGTTACATATGTACCTTATGTAAAAAGTGCTACAAAATTTGTGTTATCTAATATCATTTATGTTGTAGTTGCTAATATTAGAAAAAGAAAAAACAATGTTTCAACAATTAAACACGGCTTACGTTTCTCACCCATAAAAGAACAAATAATAAATTACATTATCAAGGGTAGCCTTAAAACATAAGAAAAAAGAAAGAACAAATCTATAATTTAAAAGAATTGACATTGAGGACATCCAGAAATCAAAACCTAACACGCAAATACAGAATTCACAGTTTTTTCCTATCGGAAAAACCTAACAAATAATAAAAAAGGAAATACCAAAAACACACGCAAATACCGAAACTGACATTGTGAGCAGCACTTTCATCACCGCCCAAGCTTCCAAAATGCCGCCATAGAAATCTACGATTCACCCTCTGAGAAATTGGAAATTATCGGAAAAAATTCCAGTTGAAATCGCGGTGAGGCTAACAGTGCCGAGAAGTGGAAAATTGGCGGTGGTCGGCGGCTCGTGCGATGGAGATGGGTGTATTTGGGAGCTTGAGGAAGATGATGATGTTTGGAGTTTGAATGTGCGACTGAGACGGGGACGGACTTTAGTTTTGAAACCCAGTTCAACTAGCTAGGTTTGGAAATAATTAACTTAAAACTAATTAAAAACATTAAAAGATTAAGTATCGTTTTTTTTTTTTTTTTTGAGAATGAAAAACTGCTATTAATCAAGAAAAGTTGGAGGCTTCCGCCATTACAATGTTCACTAAATGACAAGGAGTATCTCCAATGGCGTAGCCAGGAAAATTTACAAAGTGGGCCGATACACGGAATCGGGATAGGCCAGATTAAAAACTAATATAAAAACCATATAAATTTTAACTAAAAAAAAATTTTAAAAAAATTTACCTTATAAAATTTTTTTTTTAAAATGGGGGGGGCAGGGCCCAGGTTGGCCACCCTTCCCTCCGCCACTGAGTATCTCCAACGACCGACTCGATATTGTCAAGGGTAAACGCCAACAGAGCTAACCGATGAGCTAGAGAATTACCTTTGCGTTTGACAAAACCAGACTCAAAGCTATCAAAATAAACAGAAATATCAATAATATTATGAATAATGTTCCCTAAATACGAAAGGTCGTCCGCTCGATGCGAGAGTTTATGGAAAACCGCCATGCTATCCGTACGTTCCGCCACCACTCTTCGAAGTCCCAGGTTTTTTGCTAAAATTAATCCGTCGCGACACACTATTGCTTCTGCCACATCTATATCATATTCCGCCTGGATCAACCGGTATTGCGTCTTCACCACCGAAGCCCTGTGGTCTCGAATAATCGTGCCCAGCCCTGTTCCACTACCTTTGATAATAGATGCGTCTGTATTAATTTTATAAATATAGTGCGGAGGAGGCATCCAACATTCATGGAACTGTTTCCTCGACTGCGATCCCAAACAGGTTTTCGTGTTTTTATATTCCAATAAAAAATGGCTAGCCTTATTAATACACCAACTATGTTCCACCATTTTTCTTTGATAGTTACAGACGTTACGCGCGTACCAACATGCCACCCACAAGGTTGCTGCAAACATCTCTTGGGATTCTTTGTCCTCCATTTTTGATGCCTTGTGAATCCAATCCCCAATTGAACCACGCATGTCATCACTATTCAATCTCAGTCGCAGCGGACATGTAGCCCACAAGAACCTAACCCATGGACAATCCCGTAAAGCATGTGCCATGTCTTCAACTTCAGCCCCACATCTCGAACAAGATGGTTCAATCCGTACACCTCTCTTAATAAGTTCTTTCTTTGCCGGGACAATGTCATGCACACACCGCCACAAAACAACTTGAATTTTTGGGGGGACGTCAAGTTTCCAAATCCATTTTCAGAGAATCGAGGTTACTACCGAAGAAGACGGCAACCAGTGGCGGACGCAGGATTCCGACTTTGGGGGGGGCGAAAAACGGGCCGAGTTTATAAATTTAAACTATGAGAATTTTTTTTTCCATATACTAACCATAATTAATGGCTTTTTATATTGTAAAAGACGACTATTTGAAGTTTTTTATCATATTTGGGGGGGAAAATTGTTAATTAGTTCATTTATTTTACGTTTTAAAAAATAATTTGGAAAAACTTTGGGAGAAAAAAAAAAAAAATTTGAAAAATGTTTGTGGGGAATTTTTTTTTGGAAAATTTTGGGGGAAATTATAAATTAATTTATTTATTTTAACTTTTAAAAATAATTTGAAAAACTTTGGGGGAAATTTTGGAAAAACTTTTGGGGGTAGTGGCCCCCCCTTGCCCCCCTTGGGTCCGCCGCTGACGGCAACCTCGAATTTTTTTCCTTTGCCGCTTTTGCAACTTTATATCCCGATTTAACCCGATAAATTCCATCTTTTGTGTGATGCCAAACCAATCTATCCGGCGTGCATGATTGCCAAAGTGGGATCGCCTTCATCAAACTAGCTTCATGTGGTAAAAACAGAGCATCTACAAGTTCAGTATTCCAAGAGTGTGAGCCCCTATGAATAAGAGTAGCAACTTTCTCATCTTCTTCCCATTCAAAATTTGTTTGTGGTGTACGGAAACTTGGTAAATCCGGAATCCATGGGTCCTTCCATATTTTAGCCTGTTCTCCATTACCGATATTCCAACGGATTCCCCTACGAAGAATTTCCCTTCCGGCAATAATGCTAGCTTCTCCAAACATACGAGTGATTATATCACTTATTTACTTCCAGGAAATTAGACGTAGGGTAATAACGCGCCTTAAGGATCTGTGCTAGCATCGAATTTTCGTCATTGATAAGTCTCCATCCTTGCTTAGCTAGCATGGCCTCATTGAAACATTGAAAGTCTCGGAAACCTAATCCGCCCTCAGATTTCGCCCGGCACAGTCGGTCCCATGAAATCCAATTTATTCGCCTTTCCGATTCTTTTTGCCCCCACCAAAAATTACCAACTAGCGAAGCGAGTTGTTGGAAAATTTCTAGTGGTATCAAAAAACAACTCATGATATAAGCCGTTATCGGTTTTTGTTAAGGGACCAATACCTAAAGTTTTTTTAGGCATTTGTCTTTAAAGAGGAACCGATACCCAAAGTTATTAATATAACTAGAAAATAATAAAATAAATTATATGCATCACCTTTTTATTAACAATCGATCCCTAAAGTTTTTGTTTTATTTTTAAAATTGCCACCGGCTCCCTTTAGGCATCGATTGTCATTGGGAACAGATGCATATTGGGCACTTTTTATAATATTTTTTGTACTAGTGTCTGTTGTTATATCCTTTTTCTTTAAAGACTTTGGAGTTCCCATATATTCCATGCAACACAATGCCAAAGACTTGTACATAGGAATTCAATTATAGAATTCCACATCAACCAATCATGGATATCCAAGTGTATTCCAATGTCCTTATGAAGAACCGTATGTACCCTCAACCAATTCTAGCCGTCTGTCGTAAGAGCATGTCGAGATAACATGGTTAACTGTCTCAATAGAATCTTCACAAAATGGGCATAGTCTTTCTTCAAATCTTAAAATTCCCTTCGTAACAGATCGATTGTGGTTAGTTGGAAGTCTATCTTGAAGCACTCTCATCCATACAAATATTTTAATCTTACGTAGTATTTCTTTCTCCAAATTTTCATTGCCCTGTTATATATCTAGTTGTTTTTGTGGCCCAATACTAATGTTTAGTGGTGGCCCATTTACCTTCATATCCAATACCCAAAAGAGAAAGCCAGCCCCACTGCAACCGACCCACCTCTTGGACCCGGGTCATGTTCTACCCGACTTTGAGAAACAGCGGATCCTCTATAATCCATCTGGACCGTTTATTTGAGGGTTTAATCTTGGCCTTTCATATCCCAAAAAAAGAGCCCCTCAAATGAAACCCAAAAATGGACTGTAGCTATTTCTTATCTTCTCGATTCTTCGAGCAGCGCTGAAAATTTTCCAGACCTTCTCCCTCGTTCTTTTGCTCTGGTTTTCTTTGTGAATCCTAGTGAGCTCTTCTTTGTAAGTTGTGAGAGAGGGATTTCTGGTCTTGATTTTGGGTTGCCCGTTCGATGCTGTGTGTGGTGTTTCCGGGTCTGGTTCTGTCCGGGCTCCAGTCAAAGGTGGTGGGTCTTTGGAGGCGTGGGGCTTTGGGTATCTCTTTGTGGGCTGCCCGTTGCTTGGTCCAAGCCCTGGTTTTCTTAAACATTGGTAGGGGAATCTTCAGTTTTCTGAGCCGAAGGATTCGACCCTCATCTTCTTCGCCCGGAGCTTCGAGTCGTACCTTGAAGCTCGCTGTTTGTACGAGTTGTTGTTGTGCGAATCGCTGCTGCCCAAGAAACGGTGATATCCTTCCTTTCTTACTTTTGTTTTCGGTCCTTTTACACTTCTTTATAGCTGCTATTTATTTTTGTCTTGTGTTGTATGACAGAGGTTCGATTCGAATGGGAGCAGCTGGAGTTAAGGTTAAAGTCTGTGGTGCTTTTGGTATTCTTGTTTCATTTTCTGATTTAGTATAGTTAAAAGTCTTTTCTTTAGGCTTGAATGGGGAAAGTGCCTTTCTGGTTGCCTTTGTATTCGAAAGCCTTAATCTGTAATTTATCGCTTTTATTTAGAAAAATTGTAATCCCTAATCCCATAGGCTATCTATTGTAATAGTTTATCTGTTAGACCATTGTAATATTCGGCTATGGCGCATGTGCTCGCTCGGCAGGTCGATACTAATGATGGTATCAGAGCATCCCCCGCTGTGGCGGTCGAAACCCTTACCCTAGGGTTTCACTCTGGTAAAGAGGCTTTAACTCACCTTTTACTGCTTTTAGTAGTGCAGCTGCTTGCCGCGGGTTTATCGATTTTGTAGTGTAAATACCGCTTGCCGCGGTTTATTTGTTGGGTCTCTATTTGCTGGGATTTTGTGTGATCCCATATCTTCATTATTTGCTCTTACGTGGTTGATCGTCTTTTCGGTTTGTTATTTAGTATTAAAGGAACTCCGAGCGAAAAAGCCGCTTGACCCTACACCGCGAGTGTAGTGGAATCCTGTGGTGCACAGGGTTTCCTATTTGTGGCCTTTATTTGCGCTTATGTTGTATTCTGAATTTTCTGTGTGTTGTTCCTTGTTCTGTGATTATAACTTTCTTTGTGTGCCTTGTTTTCTGAAAACTGTTGTGTTTTTTGTGAAAATGGTTGTGCCGAGTTATAATCTTGAACCGTTTAATGGAAAAACTGATTTTTCGATTTGGCAACATAAAATGAAAGGAATTTTAATTCAGAAAAAAGTTTATAAGGCTATTAGTGGTGTTTATGGTGAAAAAGATATCATTTGAAAAGAAACTTGAAATTGATGAGTATGCTTATTCTTCTATTATTTTGAACCTTTCTGACTCTGTGCTTAGAAAAGTTGGTAAACTTGCTTCGGCAAAAGCTTTGTGGGAAAAATTAGAAGAATTGTATACTGAAACTTATTTGCCTAGTAAGTTGTTTTTGCTTGAAAAATTCTTCAGATTTAAACTTGACTTAAACAAAGAGATTGATGAAAATTTGGATGTGTTTACCAAATTAATTCAAGATATTAAGTTGACGGGTGATAAGAATATTGATGATTATACTCCGATTGTGCTTTTGAATGCTATTCCTGAGTCTTATGGTGATGTTAAATCTGCTATTAAGCATGGTAGGGACACAATCACACTTGACACACTACAACATAAATGACATTAGGTAACACTCAAAAAATGTTACCTCATGGCCATAAAATGTTACTATAAACAATAGGTAGCACTTTTATGGCACTCGACTTGCCCGTGCTACCTATAGTCTAAGGTATCACTTTTGTTAGCTTTTAGTAACACTTTTTCTAAATGTTACATTAAGTTTTCTATTGGTAACACTTTGAAGCAATATTTCTAAAGTGTTACATATGAATCTTGTGTAACACTTTTTTGTAACACTTTTTATATTTGTAACACTTTAAAAAAAGTATTTCTAAAGTGCTACATATGAATCTTATGTAAAAAGTTTTTGTAGCACTTCGTAGAAATACTATTTTTTTCCACTAAGTAGATTTGAACCCACGACCTGTTATGTATGGAAGTGGCAATTTGCCACTAAGCTAAGTTGATTCTTATTACAACTTTTGCTTTGTTTTATATATACACACACACACACATATATATATATATATTATATGTACATATAATATATTTTATATAATAAAGATTATATTTTATAATATATGTATTAAATTATATTATACACTGTATATATCAAATTTTGTATTGTATAATATATAGTTTGAAAATTATATTATATTATATATTAAAGGACACAACAAATTAAAAATATCAAAAATATATAAAATAAATTTATCGACTGATAAATATTCAATCGGTAAAAATTTAAAATATATAAAAATATAAAATTAATTTACCGACAGATAAAAAAGTTCTAACAGTAAAAAAAATAATAAAGAAAATAACGAAAATATAATTTACCGACGGTAAAAATTGATGAAATTGGTATTAAGACGGAATTAATTGCCTTCGTAAAAAATAAAAAAATAAAAGCAAAACTAAAATAATTTGTAAAAAGAAAACAAAAATTCAGTTAACAAAAAACAGAGTACATGATGTCTACAATTTTTAGGTTTGGTGACATCAATTAATTAAATAAATCTTTGACATGATTTAATGATAGTTATATAATTTTGTGTTACTAAAATATAGTTTAAAAAGTGTTACAATCAATAAAATATAGTGTTGCCAAGAGTGCATCTTAAATAAAGTGATACCTATTTGCGTTACAAAAGAAATAACGAAAACAATGTGATACTTAAAAAGTGTTACTTATATAAAAGTGTTACATATAAGCGTTACATATTGATAAAAGTGTTATCTATTTGCGTTACAAAAGAAATAACAAAAAACAAAGTGATACTTAAAAAGTGTTACTTATATAAAAGTGTTACATATAAGTGTTACATATTGATAAAGTGCTACAAAAGTGTTACATAAATATTTTAATGTTAAAAGTGTTACAAACATGTGTTACATATGTACCTTATGTAAAAAGTGCTATAAAATTTGTGTTACCTGATGTCATTTATGTTGTAGTGACACAGTTGTGAATGGCCTTAAAAGCAAAGAATTGGATTTAAAAGTCAATAGAAGTTCTAGGCAAAATTTTGGTGAGGTTATGCATGTGAGAAGTGTTAGTCCAAATGGCTACGATAATCTAGAGGGGGGGTGAATAGATTATGCCGATTTTTCGCAAATCACCCTCTTTTTCGAAACAACGAGTAAATAACAAGAATGTAAATGCGGAAAATAAACAACACTCGTTGATTTAAAGAGGTTCAACCCACCTAGGGCCTAATCCTCTACCACCCCAGTATCTCCGGGATGGATTTCAAAATAAAAAAAAAGATTTTATTAATTTACCAAAAATTAATACAACACCTTGAGGATTACCACAACCCTCTTTCACCACCTTGAGGATTACCACAACCCTCTTACAACACCTTTGAAGATTACCACAACCTTCAAACACCTATCACCTAGATCACCCAAGTGTATTCTTACCACAAGAATACTCACAAGGATGTCTTGTGTTGAATGATGACCAAAATCAAGATTACAACTCAATAATGATTGATACAATATGAGTGCAAGTGTAATCAAGAATTGAAAGCCTAGACTTCAAATTTGTGCAAGTGAAAGTGCTTCGGCTAATACAACAAGATATATGAAAGTGTTTGCTCAATTGCTCTTTGCTTGTATGGAGTGTTGTTTTTTTTGTTGCTTGAATGAAGCCTCTATTTATAGGAGAGGACTTGGCTTTCATTTCCAGACATTGGCTCCTCCTTGGGGAGTGATTTGCTGCAAAACAAACCATTTAAAATGATCAATATAGCTGTTAGAAATCAATCCCACAAAATAGGGAAAAGTTGTCCAAAACGCAGCGGATAGTTTCTTTCGATAAACAAGGGGTTCGACCGGTCGCAGAGATAAGATTGAAATTGAATTCTGCGAATTTTTACACTGGGGACCGGTCGGGGTGCGACCGGTCGCTCTTAGTCGTGACCGGTTGCCTTGAAGAATTTACTTAAACAGAGAAGTCCTGAACGAAAATCCAACTCCCAGTGCACAGTCGCCACGGCCGATCGGCCGCCCACCTGGTCGACCTGGTCGCCCGCCTCTATTTTTCTTACGCCCCATTTTCTGTTTCTCACCGACTCAGTACGGGTTGCCCTATAGGGCGACGGTCGAGCTGAAACAAATGTGTTGTCCAATTTTTTATTGAAAATAAACTCCAAGAAATACTCCGAAAAATAGTAAAAACATTTTAAGTTGATCGAAAGTATTTAGACAACATTTAGGGACATAGTTTTGGTTTAAACCTTATTTGAAAAAAATCGAACATAATCATCAAAATCATGATAAAAACATTTATCTAACAAACTCCCCCTTTTTGATGATTACAAACTAAAACAATTTTCTTGAGGACGATTTGAAAGCCAAATAAAATTATCCGTTTTTTTCCGAGTAAACTATCCGTTAGAAGTGTTTCATACAAAGCTCCCCCTATTTATGAGCATATCAACAAACGATTATTATGAGTGAGAAGCACAAGCTATAACAAGCTTATATAGAATGCATCATGAGCTAAGGAGCTCCCCCTGTCACAAAACTTATAATCAATTTCATCCGAGTCCAAAATTCAAGCCATGGACTAGGTATTTGAGTCCACAATACTTATTGCGAGCTTTAATTAGCTTTTCTTGAGCTAACGAGCCAATATCCTGTTTCTCCCCCTTTGGAATCATCAAAAAGAATGTGAGAATGGTGAAAACACCATACAATAATATCAAAGTGCGACAAAGGGACGATTTATTAACCGTTGAGCAATTAAAGCATAATAAACCAAGGAAAATGGGAGAAATGTAATATGAAGAGTTCATACGCTCGTTTTGTTTGTCAAATCATGATCTCAATAAGTATAGAAAACATTTGAAAGCAAGAGAATCATGTATAAGTTGAAATTTTCATTGCGACATTTCATCGAACACCTTGTGTGCGTTAAAAATAAAAGAGGTTGTATATAACCTTTGTAAATGGTTGAAGCCAAAAATTTTCAACATCAATTCAAGTCAATTATCATACATAACAACACAACAATCAAGCCCATCATGATCATACGAAAATTACATCAAAAATTTTCAAGAAACTCGAAAACTCAAGGGTTCAACCCAATTGAGCAAAAGAAGAGAAATTCTTACCATTTGATCGGAAAGAGTGAGCCATAATGATGATGATCATGCTATATAATGTCCATGTTGTGTAAAGTATGCATGAAATCCATTTTTGAATGAAATTAGAGTGAATTTGGCAAAGGGTACGAAAAATGGCCAAAAAAATGTTAAAATGAAGAATGCTGAAGACAGAACGTTTAAAAGCCAAAATATAGCTGAGGGCGACCGGTCGTGGTTGAGGGCGACCGGTCGACGTTGAGGGCAACGGTTGCCCTCAACCTCTTCAGCCTACTGTCTGTCAGTTTTTTTCAAAATCCGAATTTTCAACCAAAAATCCGATTTTTCGCCCCTAAGTTTTAAAAACGTGTAAAATGCAAACATAAGCTTCATTCAATATGCATTATGCCTAACCGAGCTCGTATTGATGAAAAAGTCTCGGAAGATAGCGATTTTGTAAAAATGTCCGCTAATTGATCTTGAGATGGGACAAAAGAATCTCAATTTTACGTTTTGAAACACAATCCCTTAGAAAATGATGTCGAATCTCAATATGTTTAGTACGGTTATGATGAACCGGGTTTTGAGCAATATTTATAGCAGATATATTATCACAAAAGATAGGTACATTTTCAAAAGAGCATTTGTAATCCGCTAAGGTTTGTTTCATCCAAAGAAGTTGAGTACAACAAAATGCGGCGGAAATATATTCGGCCCCGGCCGTTGAAAGAGAAACACAGATTTTGCTTCTTTGAAAACCAAGAAACTAGGCAATCGCCTAAAAATTGACATGATCCGGAAGTACTTTTCCGATCATCAATATTTCCCGCATAATCCGAATCACTATAACCTTTAAGAGAAAAATTTTCATTCTTTAGATAAAATAAACCATATTGAATGGTGCCTTTCAAATATCGAAAAATTCCTTTAACGGCACTCATGTGAGATTCTTTGGGATTGCTTTGAAAACGAGCACATAGGCATACGGCATGAAGAATGTCCGGTCTACTAGCGGTTAAATAAAGTAAACTACCAATCATACCTCGATACTTTGATTCATCCACGGACTTGCCTTTCTCATCTTTGTCAATTTTGACATTTGTTGCCATGGGAGTAGAGACGGTTCTTCCTTCTTCAATGCCGAACTTTTTCAAAAGTTCTTTTGTATATTTTGATTGCGAAATATAAATACCTTCTTGACATTGCTTAATTTGAAGTCCAAGAAAGAAGTTAAGCTCCCCCATCATACTCATCTCGAATTCTCCTTGCATTAACTTAGAAAATTTCTTGCACAAAAAATCATTAGTAGCACCAAAGATAATATCATCAACATATATTTGCACAAGTAAACAATCTTGCCCCTTTTCAAAAACAAAGAGAGTTGTATCAACTTTACCTCTTATAAAACCATTTTGTAAAAGAAAAGAGCTAAGTCTATCATACCATGCACGGGGTGCTTGTTTTAAACCATACAAGGCCTTTTTAAGTTTATAAACATCATTAGGCCTAGAAAAATTTTCAAACCCCGGAGGTTGTTTTACATAGACTTCTTCTTGAATAATACCATTTAAGAAGGCGGATTTAACATCCATTTGGTAAAGTTTGAAATTTTTAAAACAAGAATAGGCAAGTAAAATTCGAATAGCTTCTACACGTGCTACGGGTGCAAAAGTTTCATCATAGTCAATACCTTCTTCTTGACAATACCCTTGAGCTACTAAC
This sequence comes from Rehmannia glutinosa, assembly GCA_016081115.2. Taxonomy (NCBI): domain Eukaryota; kingdom Viridiplantae; phylum Streptophyta; class Magnoliopsida; order Lamiales; family Orobanchaceae; genus Rehmannia; species Rehmannia glutinosa. Next base: position 484,697 of record JABTTQ020001938.1, read on the forward strand.
CTTGCCTTATTTCGAACAATATTGCCTTGATCATCAAGTTTGTTCCGGAATACCCATTTTGTACCAATAATGGTTTGAGAAGGAGGACAAGGTACTAATTCCCATACATCATTTCTTTTAAATTGATTCAACTCCTGTTGCATCTCTAGGAACCAATCCTCATCCTCAATAGCCTCTTTAGCATTTTTAGGCTCTTTTTGAGAAATAAGAGCTTTCTCGGCAAATTTTCTCCGAGTCATCACTTTGTCAAGGGGATCACCAATAATAAGATCTTTTGGGTGATCTCCCTTAAATTTCAATGCAACGGGAAGATCCGAGATATCACCTCTATCTTCTTGAGGACCATTTGAAGTGGACGGTTGATTATTTGATGTAGACGGTTGATCATCAATTTGAACAATTTGTTCAATAATATCCTCTTCATCACTTTCATCATTAGGAATTCTTTCAACTCCCGAAGCTTCATTGAATTTAACATGGATGTATTCTTCAACAACTCCACTAGTCTTATTGTAAACCCGATATGCTTTGCTTTTTGTTGAATATCCCATAAATATCCCTTCATCGGCCTTAGGATCGAGTTTGTCCAATTGATCCTTGGTATTCAAAATAAAGCATTTACAACCAAATATCTTGAAATAACTAATATTTGGAGTTCTACCTTTCCAAAGCTCATATGGAGTTTTATTCATTTTAGGACGAATATAAACTCGATTAATGACATAGCAAGCGGTACTTACGGCTTTGGCCCAAAAATACTTTGGAAGTAAGAATTCATTGAGTATGGACCGACTCATTTCTTGTAATGTCCGATTTTTCCGTTCGGCTACTCCATTTTGTTGAGGTATCCTTGGAGCCGAGAAATTATGAGCATATCCTTTGGTTTCACAAAATACTCTAAGTTCACCGTCAAATTCTCCACCTCGATCGCTTCGAATAGACTTGATAGTGTCTTCCTTTTCATTCTCAATAAGTCTACACAACTTAACAAACTCATTAACGGCATCACTTTTATTGGTAAGAAAAAGAGCCCAAGTATATCTCGAAAAATCATCGACTATAACAAAGGTGTAATGTTTTCCACTTATACTAGCCGTACCAATGTCCCCGTACAAATCAAGGTGAAGCATTTGTAGGGGTTTGGTTGTGGAAATTTCATTTTTGGGCTTAAAACTACTCTTAACTAATTTGTTCTTTTGACAAGTGTCACATAAGCCAAAATTTTCAAAATTCAATTTGGGTAGTCCTTTCACATGTTGGTTTTTGTAAATATTTTTCAAATTCTTGTATCCAACATGTCCAAGTCGCCTATGCCTTAAACTAGTTAAATCATTATTGGCGACTAAACAAGAAACATTTTGACTAACCAAATCACTTGTACAAATTTTGTAAAGATTGCCTTTTCTATTTGCTTCACAAATAATTTCACCATTTTTAAGTATAAGGCATTTTTCTTTATTAAAGGAAACATCATATTTTGAATCACAAAGTTGGCTAACACTTATCAAATTAAACTTAAGCCCTTCAACTAATAGAACATTACTAAGAGAGAAAGAAGAGTTACCAATTTCTCCATTTCCAAGAAGTTTTCCTTTGCCATTGCCGAACATGACCATACCCTCTTCTTGGAGCTTGATGTTGGTAAAAAGTTCTCTCCTCCCGGTCATATGGCGTGAACATCCGCTGTCTACGAGCCATTTTGAATCTTCGATTGTGGTTATAGCCCCTATTACCTACAAAAGAATTTCTTTTAGGTACCCTATAATTTTGGGGTCCATGGGGTTAGTCTTGAGACCTTTGGGTCTCCAAACATGTATTGAGCTATTTCTCAATTTGCAATTATTAGCATAATGTCCAACTTTGCCACAATAAAAACAAGTAGGAGTATTATAATTATTAGCACGCACAAAAGTCGGACCTTGGTTATTTTTCTTAAAAACACTTTGAAATGGCTTATAACCAAGTCCCGATTTGGAATGCTCACCTCTTTGTGCATCTAAAATTTTTGTGACTTTATCCGTACTTATGTTGAAACGATGCACATCATTTTTCAAACATTCAATATCTTTTGTGAGCAATTCCTTTTCGATTTCAAGAGAATGAATTCTAGTAAGAGTAAGAGCATGAGCTTTGTCAGAGATTCATAAGAGGTAAATAATTTTTCCTTTTCAACTTTAATCTCCTTATGCTCCTTTTTCAAATTTTTGTATTTAACGATTAAATTTTGAAACTCAATTTGCAATTCATCAAAATCACATTGCAAGTCATCAACTATGGAGGAAGTAGAAGAATTTGAGTGTACCTCATTGTTTTCATCGTCTATAGCCATGAGACCGTGTTCGGTTTCTCCTTCCTCATCGGTTGTTTCGAGTAGTTCATCCCACGTTTTGACTTCCGCATTTAGAGCCTTCTTTTTGTGAAAGGCTTCCTTTTCTTTTGCTCCTCTTCATCGAAGCTTTGGGCAATCGGCAATGAAGTGCCCGGTTTTCCGTGATTTAAAGCAAGCATTATCTCTTGGTTTTCTTGCTTTATTTTTATTCACAAATTTTGCAAAGTTTCGAACAAGTGCGGCCGTCTCCTCATCATCATCATCATTATCATAGTATGCATTATTAGAAGAAGAAGCAAGACCTTTAGGAACAATTTGCATACCCGATTGATTTGTGGATGGTTTGGAATTTTTCCTCTCCTTGAGATAGACTTCATAGATGAGTAGATTTCCAATAAGCTCATCAAACTTGAGTGTCTCAACATTTTGTGCCTCCGTGATTGCCGTTACTTTTTTGGACCATGAGCCGGGAAGTGCATTTAATACCTTGGTCACCTTGTCTTCTTCGGAGATGACTTTGCCGAGGGCCACAAGAGGATTGACAATATTGTCAAGCCTTTCCACCATCTTGGAGATGCTTTCGCCATCATACATGTTAAAGTTTTCGAAGTCTTTAACAAGCATGGTCTTTCTTGCTTGCTTGACTTTCTTAGTCCCTTCATAGATTGTCTCCAATTTTTCCCAAACCTTATGTGCCGACCTTATGCCTCTTATGCGATTGTACTCGGTGGCGGTAAGAGAACAATGCAAAATATTTAAGGCCTTACCGTTTAGAGAGAAAGCCTTTTTGTCGTTTTCATCAAACTCCTTGAAAGGTTTAGGATCCAAGGTGCCATCCTCCGATTTCTTTGTTGGTTGATCAACTCCTTCAATGACCACATTCCAAATGTCGAACCCGCACCCTTGTAGGAAGCACTCCATACGCTCTTTCCAAAATACATAGTTGTTGGCGTCGAATAGTGGTGGCTTATTGGTGGAGGCGCCGGTGGTGAGATGAGCATCATTTGTAGCCATGGATCTTTCCTCTTTACTCGGAACGAGCTAGCCAAAGAGTTTGGCTCGATACCACTTGTTAGTCCAGTGGCTACGATAATCTGAGGGGGTGAATAGATTATGCCGATTTTTTCGCAAATCACCCTCTTTTTCGAAACAACGAGTAAATAACAAGAATGTAAATGCGGAAAATAAACAACACTCGTTGATTTAAAGAGGTTCAACCCACCTAGGGCCTAATCCTCTACCACCCCAGTATCTCCGGGATGGATTTCAAAATAAAAAAAAAAAGATTTTATTAATTTACCAAAAATTAATACAACACCTTGAGGATTACCACAACCCTCTTTCACCACCTTGTGGATTACCACAACCCTCTTACAACACCTTTGAAGATTACCACAACCTTCAAACACCTATCACCTAGATCACCCAAGTGTATTCTTACCATAAGAATACTCACAAGGATGTCTTGTGTTGAATGATGACCAAAATCAAGATTACAACTCAATAATGATTGATACAATATGAGTGCAAGTGTAATCAAGAATTGAAAGCCTAGACTTCAAATTTGTGCAAGTGAAAGTGCTTCGGCTAATACAACAAGATATATGAAAGTGTTTGCTCAATTGCTCTTTGCTTGTATGGAGTGTTGTTTTTTTGTTGCTTGAATGAAGCCTCTATTTATAGGAGAGGACTTGGCTTTCATTTCCGGCACATTGGCTCCTCCTCGGGGAGTGATTTGCTTTGCAAAACAAACCATTTAAAATGATCAATATAGTGTTAGAAATCAATCCCACAAAATAGGGAAAAGTTGTCCGAAAAACGCAACGGATAGTTTTCGATAAACAAGGGGTTCGACCGGTCGCAGAGATAAGATTGAAATTGAATTCTCGCGAATTTTTACACAGGGGACCGGTATTGGTAAGTGCGACCGGCCGCTCTTAGTCAGGACCGGTTGCCCTTGAAGAATTTACTTAAACAGAGAAGTCTAGAACGAAAATCCAACTCCCAAGACAGTCGTCGCCGGCCGCCGACTCGGCCGATCGCACCTGGGCCGCCCACCCTGGTCGACCGATCGCCCGCCCTATTTTTCTTACGCCCATTTTTCTGTTTCTCACCGACCAGTACGGGTTGCCTATAGGCGACCGGTCGAGCCCTGAAACAAATGTGTTGTCCAATTTTTTATTTAAAATAAACTCCAAGAAATACTCCGAAAAATAGTAAAAACATTTTAAGTTGATCGGAAGTATTTAGACAACATTTAGGGACATAGTTTTTGTTTAAACCTTATTTGAACAAAATCGAACATAATCATCAAAATCATGATAAAAACATTTATCTAACAAAAAGACGTTCTCAAAACAGGTTTAACAAACCCGGTAATAATAACAACCAGAAATTTGCTAAGAAGAAAGGAAAGAGTAAGTCTAGGCCTAATAATCGAAAGTGATATGAATGTGGTCAAAGTGGTCATTATGTTAGGGAATGCCCTAATAAAATAGGAAATCAGAATTTTAAACAAAATGAGCATGCTAATATGGCTTCTACGAGTGAAAATGTGCCTTATGTCTTTATGGTTTATGAAAATTGTGCTGATGTGAATTCTGTGCATTCGAATTTTGCGTGTGAAACTGAATGGCTTGTTGATTCTGGTTGCACTTTTCATATGACACCATTTAAAAGGTCGTTTTCTGATTATAAAGAAGTATTGCATGGTTCTGTGTCACTGGCTAATCAAAAACAGTGTAATATTGTTGGAATTGGTGGTGTTTTGTTTAAAATTTGATTCTGGCTATTTTTTGACTTTGAAAAATGTGAGGCATGTGCCTGATTTGTGTATGAATCTGATTTCGTGTGCTGCTCTTGAGGATGATGGTTTAGAGGGAAAATGGGGAAAAGGCTTACTGAAAATTTTAAAGGGTAACTTGGTAATTTTCAAAGCTATTAAAAGGAGGAATTTGTATGTTTGCACCGCCGAACTTGAATCTAGCCTCGCAAAATTCGTGAATCTTGTGTGTGGCTCAAAATGACAAACGATTTATGGCATAAACGTTTGGGTCATATGAGTGCTAAATGTCTTGAAATTTTGCGAGAAAAATGGCTATTTTGGAAAAGATAAATTATCTTGTATGCCGTTTTGTGATTCTTGTGTTCTTGGCAAACAATCAGAGTGAAAATTCATGTTTCCCTCCCCTAATAAATCAGCCCTCTCGAAATTCTTGAGTATTTGCATGTCGATGTGTGGGGTCCCGCGAGTGTTACTACTCATGGTGGTTCTAGGTATTTTCTTTTTCGTTATTGATGATTTTTCAAGAAAAGTTTGGGTGTTTTTGTTGAAAAACAAACGATGTGTTTGATGTGCTTAAACAAGTGGAAAACTTTAATTGAAAATCAAACAGAAAAAATTAAAATCCTAAGAACCGATAATGGACTTGAATTTTGTAATCAGTTATTTGATAATTTGTGTGTTGAACGGTATAAAAAGGCATAAAACAGATCCCGTATACACCGCAAAGAAAAACGGTGTAGCGGAACGTATGAATAGAACTTTACTTGAAAGGGTGAGAAGTATGCTTGCTTGTTCTGGACTTTCAAAAAAGTTCTGGGGTGAAGCTGTTTTAACTGCTGCCTATGTGATTAATCGATCTCCTTATGTGCCTTTAAGTGGTAAAATACCTGAATTTGCGTTTACGGGTAAGGAAATTGATTTTTCTAACTTGAAGTGTTTGGATGTTCTGCGTTTGCACATCAAAAACTTGATAGACTTGAACCTAGGGCTGTGGAATGTGTTTTTCTTGGTTACCCTGAAGGTGTTAAAGGTTATAGGCTGTGGTTAAAATCTCAAACTGGTTTTAAAGTTTTAATTGGTAGGGATGTGACATTTAATGAATCTGAAATGCTTTGCTTATCTATGCCTATGTCTGATTCTGAAAATGATACACCTAATAAGGTGGTAGCGTGTTCTTAGTGTGGATATTTTTCCTGATGCTGTTGTGCATGAAAATCATGAAAATATGCATGAAACTGAACCTGATTTGCATGATTTTGAATCTGTTTTGCCTGAAAATCATGATGTTGTTGTTGTGCATGATGAAATCATTGAAGAAAATGAACCAAAAAATGAAAATCTGCATGATTATCAACTAGTTAGAGATAGGACAAGACGAAACATTAGGGAGCCTGCTAGGTTTGATGATTTTCATATGACTTCATTTGTTTTTAGTGTGTTTGACTCTATTGATAATTCTGAGCCTAAATCTTATGGAGAAGTTTTAAAATCTAAAAATTCAACTGAGTGGTTAAATGCTATGAATGAGGAAATGGATTATTTGCATGTTAACAATACTTGGATTCTTGTGCCTAAACCAGCTAATTGTTCTGTTGTGGACTGTAAATGGCTGTTTAAGGTGAAGAGTGAATGTGAATCTGTTAGATTTAAACCTAGGTTAGTGGCTAAGGGGTTTACTCAAAAAGAGGGGATAGATTATACAGAAATCTTTGCTCTTGTTGTGAAGTTTACTACTGTCCGGATTATGCTTGCCTTGTGTGCTCAATTTAATTGGGAATTAAAACAAATGGATGTCAAAACTGCGATTTTGCATGGTGATTTGGATGAAAAAATCTATATGCGGCAGCCTATTAGTTTTGTTGATAAAAAAAATCATGATTTTGTTTGTTTACTTAAAAAATCCTTGTATGGCTTGAAACAGTTTCCTAGATGTTGGAACAAGAAATTTGATGATTGCATGTTGTCTTTGAAATTTAAACGAAGTTCTTATGATCATTGTTTGTATTTTAAAGAAGATGCTAAAGTGCCTGTTTTCTTGTTGATTTATGTTGATGACATGCTGTTAATTAGCCCTTGTGTTAAAAGTGTTGAGCATGTCAAAAACTGTCTAAGTGCTAAGTTTGACATGAAATACTTAGGAGATGCTAAAAGGATTTTAGGAATGAACATTTTTACAGATAGAAAAAACTCTGTGATTTTTCTAGATCAGATTTCTTATGTTGAGAAGATTTTGAGTAAATTTTCTATGGTTGATTCTAAACCTGTGAATGTTCCTTTGGCTGGTCATTTTCTGTTGAGTAAAGAACAATGTCCTAAAACTGACCATGGTGTTAATACTATGAAGAATGTGCCATGTATCTTATGGTTAGCACTAGACCCGATATTGCTTACTCTGTGAGTTGCTTGAGTAGATACATGTCTAATCCTGGAATTATACATTGGAATGTTGTTAAATGGCTTTTGCGATATTTGAAACATTCTTTGAATTATAGTCTGAAATTTGCTAAGTGCAAAGATGGGGTTAAATTGAAAGGTTATGTGGATTCTAATTATGCAAATGATAGGGATAATAGAAAATCAACAACATCGTATGTGTTCACTTTTTGTGGTTCATGTGTTAGTTGGAAGTCACAATTACAAAGAGATGTTGTTGCACTCTTACGATCAACTGAGTATATTGTCAGAATCAAGCGTTTAAAGAAGCCATTTGGCTTAAAGGCTTGATTTCTGAAATTGGTTTTCTTGATGGTAATGTTGTTGTGGTTGAAAGTCAATCCGGTATTCAATTGTGTAAGAATCCTATTTTTCATGATAGAACTAAGCATATTGATGTGAGGTTTCATTATATTCATTGTATTGTTGCAAAAGACTTAGTTAATCTTGAAAAAATACCTTCTGAATTTAATCCTGCTGATATGGGAACTAAATGCCTGCCTGTGAGTAAATTTCTAACATGTTTAAAAATTCTGAATTTTGATACAGGCGATTGAACAGTTCCTATAATTGCTGGTTTTGGAAATGACTTGTTGTGTGCTTTTTATTTCCATTATTATTGTGTTGTGTGTGCAATATGATTACTTTACCCTGTCCCTTCTGTGTTATAGTTTGCATTGTGCTCACTATAACTGTATTCTTGCTACACTGTGTGTAGTGAGAAAAATCGGCGATGATGATAACTATGTTTTTGTTACCCCTGTGTTTTTGTTAAACCGACATTGGGCCAAGGTGGAGAATGTTGTTTTTGTGGCCCAATACTAATGTTTAGTGGTGGCCCATTTACCTTCATATCCAATGCCCAGAAGAGAAGGCCAGCCCCACTGCAACCGACCCATCTCTTGGACCCAGGTCATGTTCTACCCGACTTTGAGAACCGTGGATCCTCTATAATCCATCTGGACCGTTTATTTGAGGGTTTTAATCTTGGCCTTTCATATCCCAAATAAAGAGCCCCTCAAATGAAACCCTAAAGTGGACTGTAGCTATTTCTTATCTTCTCGATTCTTCGAGCGATGCTGAAAAATTTCCAGAGCTTCTCCCTCGTTATTTTGCTCTGGTTTTCTTTGTGAATCCTTGTGAGCTCTTCTTTGTGAGTTGTGAGAGAGGGATTTCTGCTCTTGATTTTGGGTTGCCCATCCGACGTTGTGTGCGGTGTTTCCGGGTCTGGTTCTGTTCGGGCTTCAGTCCAAGGTGGTGGGTCTTTGGAGGCGTTGTCACGCCCCAAACGGGACGCGACGAACGATTCACAACTTAAATACAAATGGACTAACAGTCTAGACAATACCAATGAGAACCCAATAAAGCAGAGTCTAAATAGCAGCGGAAAAAAAATAACAGATACAAGTTATCACTTAAAGTCTACCTTCCATCACCAAATTACAATCCGAAATTCAACAAGATAGTAACTTAACGTCAAAGGGTCATACGCCCCTCAATTACAAACCCGAATTGGTTAGGATACAAAAGTCCAACAACAACATAATAAGAAAAGAGTCCGATCAACAACAAGATGCGAAGAAATCCAACAAGCGTAGTACAAGGTCTCAATCCGAGTTTGGTTCAAAGATCCCCAAATGAAATCCTCATCTAAGGTTAGAAAACAAAGGGATGAGACAAAAATCTCAGTAGATGGGGTGATCGTGTGCGAGTGTGGCGTAATATAGTTAATGTGAGAAAACAGTTATACGAAATCGCGTGAGTATGATGCATGGTTTCACACACACGATTCACAAGCGTCATGATAAAATATTTAATTAATATACTTATACTGATTTAAGAAAAAGCGATTCATGGTCACACGTGCACTATGTGATACAAGAAGACAGTAGGATTGCGTACGGAGGTGTAACGCCAATCTTATGCAAAGGCAAATAATGGTTGCGACGGACTTGTAGCGCCAACCAATGCAAAACAGTAGCGGTTGCGTGCACGGAAATGTAACGCCAACCAAAACGGACGATAACTCCGGAATCGTGTGGATCGGACAAGCGATTCCTTCGTTCTTCCTTGTAACTCCCTCAACAAGATGGTCCAAGACCGCACCTTATCGCTCCGTAGACAAAGACAAAATCCCTGTGAGCCGGGCGAGGCTCTGATCTGTCATAATCATGATTATACCTCGATTACGACCGCTTCCTGGACAAACTCCATCCCTCGCCATGGATTAGGACGATGGGTAGGAAGAGTGGAATAGCAGCCGAGCCTGCCCGGTTCCATCCCCGACGTATCCATTCCGATCGTGAGTCGACACACCAAGTTGACTCAGCAGAAAGTAATTACAATTACATGCAACAACTGTGCAATGAGTATTATTGATTCAGGGAAAGCGATTTAGGAAATATTTTAAAAATACGAGTGGCAATTATAGCATTGGTGGAGTTTTTGGATGAAGATGATTATCGGAAGGATAAACAACCTTCGATATCTTGAAAGATTGGGTGGAACATAAGTCCAAGTTATAGAATCAATTAGCAAGGCGAGGAAGTCGTTCGCGATCGGGTATTAATCGGTCAAATTGATCCGATAAGTTAGGGGTTTTTGGGAAAGTAAAATATTTAAATTAAATCTCAATTTCAGAGAGTCCAGGGCTATTTTAGTAAAAGATAAAATAATTTGAGTTAGGTCCTTTATAAAAGAAAAATTGTAATTTAGCCCCGTTTTGTAAAAACCAACACTTTTGGGGTTAAAAATTGAATAAATAAATATCCCGACCTTGAACAATTATGAGGTCAGTTCCTAAATTCTCCAAATTGTCCAGAGATTCAGGTTTTTAAAGTTTTAATGTCGAGTTTTTATAAAAATCTCATATTGGCCCCAAATTTGTAAAAATTGCCAATTCGGACCTTAAGTTTTAAAAATTCGGAACTCACAAACCGGAAGGGATTTTAATGTGGTTCCAGTTGGAAAATGTCACTAAGGTTAGTAGGATATTGGGACAAAAGCAGTTTTTAGAAACAATATGCGTAGGTCCTTTAACTTTTGAAAATATCATTTTTGTCCCATTTTAAAATAATTGCCTTTAAGGCTTTTAGGGGTCCAATTACTATGAAATTTGAACCTTGGGTCCAAAATACAATTAAGTTATAGTTAAGTTAGTATTTCCAGGTGCATGGGCTGCATAAGTCCTGGAAATTTCATTTGGGTCCTCAAGTTTAATATTTTCACATTAGTCCCTCATTTTTAGTAAAATTGTTTTCCAAGCCCTAACCACTTGATTTTTTGGAATACTTTTAAAATATGGGATTCCCAGTAATTTAAAAGTAAAAATTTCAATTTATAAAATTTAGGTCTGGTACAGTTTTTAAAATTGCAAAGTAGCCCTTAAACTTTCAAAATTTTACAATCTAGTCCTTGGGCTTTTAAAGGTTGATTTTATTTATCTTAAAACTCTTAAAACATTATTAAAATGTCCAAAAGTCATTTTTGAACCTGAGTACAGTCCCAAATTTCGAAATTTGCAGAGGGGTCCTTTAACTTTTATTTTCTTGCAATTTAGTCCACCAACTTTCCATTTTTGCATTTTTAAGTCCAAAATTGAAATTTAATCAATTATGCTCGACTTTTCCAGGTTATAAGTCATCCAAAACATAGATTTTAAAGATCATACACATGCATGTCCAATACATACAATAATTCATCAATTAAAGCATTAAAGTGTACATGCATGCACCTAAAATTCAATAAATAGTAATTTTAATCAACTCTTGAGAATTTTTATGATTTGATATATAAAATTGACATGCAATACATAGATTATATATATCTCAAGGCTCATGATCAAATTTTCTACATGCATTTTAATAAAACACCTAAAAGTTGGAAAAATAATTTTCCACCCACCTTAAATTTGGAAATTGTGAAATAAAAGGATAATTTCACAATTTTTTGGATGAGGATTCTTAGGTCAGCCCCTAAGTCAAGAAAATATCAAAAGTTGGAGTTAGAAAAATGAGAGAAAAATTAAGGAGAAAAGAAGGAAATAAGGAAATGAAAAGGACTACACTTTACCTTGTGTAGTAGATATTTGGAGACTAGTTGAAGCTCAAAAATTGGAAATTTGGCTCAACTCCAAAAATCTCCTAAGGTCAGCCCCTATTTCTCAAAAATGAAAAAGGGGTGTTAAAATTTGAAAAAAAATAGGAAGAGTAGGAAAGAAGGGGTCTAGTACACAATTCTTACCTTGTAGTCAAATTTTCTCTACTATTTCTTCTTCAAGTCTTCAAGTTTCACCACCATGCATGCATGTCTCCAAGTGGTCTTCTAAGTACCTCAAAATCCAAAATTCAAGCTTATATTAAAAAGAGAAGGTGAGGAGTAGTAAGAATTTAAGTTGAATTGAGGAGTGAAATTTCTTACCTTGAGATAGGGGTGTTCGAATTTTTTAGTGTGTAAGTGGTAAGATTGTTTGTTTTGGTTTAGATGTTTGAAGAAAGAAGTATGTTTGATGTTAGGAAGAATATGTTCTTGAAGGTTTGAAGGTAGGCTTGAAGATGTGAAGAACTTTTGTTTGAAGATTTGAAGATGTGAAGAAGTGGTACTTGAAGATATGAAGAATTTTTGTTTGAAGATTTGAAGATGTGAAGAGTTGGTGTTTGAAGGTTTGAAGATATGAATGAATTTTTGTTTGAAGATTTGAAGATGTGAAGGATTTTTAGAGAGAGATTAGAGAGAAGGAGGAGAAAAGGTTTGAGAATTAAAATGTGTTGGATGAAAAATGAATTTTTGTGTAAATTTTGCCATTATGGTCGTCCACCATGGGGGGGGAGAGAGGAATTTTTTGTTCAATTTTGTGTCTTGCAAATTGTCTCTTGCATGGGGACAAAAGGGTGGTCAAAGGTATGAAATGAGAAGAAATGTTGGAAGACTTCCAACATGTTGGCAAAATTAATAATAAAGAATTAATGTAAGAGATGATGTGTATAATGTTTGAATTAATGGTATAATTATACACAAGATGACTAATATAAGGTGTAGGTGTACAAGAGTTGGATGATATTTTTACTCCAAAAATGTCATCATGACCGTACATACTAGGGGCTTTATGGTAATTCCATATATTTTTTTTTGTCCCAAATTTGATGATAATAGATGAAATATATCAATCTCCAAAATATTTAGTGATTTCCTTAATCACTTGTAAGTCTCATGATCACTTAATCTAAATCAAAATCTTAATTGTATAAGGTAAAAGTCTCTAAAATAAATAGTCTCTTAAAATTCTAAGGTGACTAATAAATACAGAAATAGTAATAGTGATCAATCAAGTGATCATAATTGAGGAATGGAATTAATGATGATCATGATCACAAGTAATTAAATAAAATGAAATAAAGTACAAAATGCATATATTATCAATACTTACCCGTCAAAATGGCGCGGTAAAATAGTCGATCAAAAGTATAAACAACAATAAGGATCAATTATAAGCTCGGAAAAATCGGGGCTTCACAGGCGTGGGGCTTTGGGTATCTCTTTGTGGGCTGTCCGTTGCTTGGTCCAAGCCCTGATTTTCTTAAACATTGGTAGGGGAATCTTCAGTTTTCTTAGCCGAAGGATTCGACCCTCATCTTCTTCGCCCGGAGCTTCAAGTCGTACCTTGAAGCTCGTTGTTTGTACGAGTTGTTGTTTTACGAATCGCTGTTGCCCAAGAAACGGTGATATCCTATCTTTCTTACTTTTGTTTTCGGTCCTTTTACATTTCTTTATAGCTGCTATTTATTTCTGTCTTGTGTTGTGTGATAGAGGTTTCATTCGAACCGGAGCAGCTGGAGTTAAGGTTAAAGCTGTGGTGATTTTGGTATTCTTGTTTCATTTTCTGATTTAGTATAGTTAAAAGGTTTTTCTTTAGGCTTGAATGGGGAAAGTGCCTTCCCGGTTGCCTTCGTGTTCGAAAGGCTTAATCTGTAATTTATCGCTTTTATTTAGAAAAATTGTAATCCCTAATCCCTAATCCCATAGGCTGTCTATTGTAATAGTTTATCTGTTAGACCATTGTAATATTCGGCTATGGCGTACGGGCTCGACAGCGGGGTTGATACCTAACACTTCATTTTCTTGGACGGGAGGACGATTGCAAAGTATGGAATAGGCTGACTTTACAGAGTACCTTGCACTATGCTTCTTCTTTCCAATCCAGTTGTCGTGTACATTTATATAAGAATATGTTTGGTTGGGTAGTATTGAAATAGTTTTTTGCCAACATAATAAGGGTGGTGCTATTCACCCCCAAACTCTCTAAATACACCCTTGCTCTTTAATTATATAATTTCCATCAATTTAAAAGACTATAATGCCCTTAGTAATCCACTAAATTTCTAAATACACTCCCTATTTTAAAACTAATTTATAATCTTGTTCCTCACCCAGCTTGTTCGTCATCCATCCATATTCTTCTTCTTCTCCACAAAAATTGCAAATTTTTTCCTCTAAGTTTTTGTATTTCTCTATTTTTTACTACTTGAGTTTTTGTATTTCTCCATTTTAAAATCGTGTTGGGTGTTGTTATTCTTATTAACACGATCGTGCCCCATCTATATAACGGCATGATCTTGAAAACGACCAGACAACCCCAAATCTTGTACTATGTAAAAAATGTGCAAATTTCAGAAGCCAAACAAAAGTAATGGAGCATACCTAAAAAAAATCTGTAATGGAGTAAGATCCAGTACGCTACTTTTTAATCTTTCCTTTTCAAGACACAAGAATTTTTTTTTTGGCATTTTGATGTTCTCTTACAATGGTGGCTCTACTTCTAAAGGCAGTCAAACCCCCACTGTGTAAAACAACCTCAGCCACCATGTTTCGTTCAGTGAAGCCACCCTAACAAAGGCTCAAGGACCATCGTGGTCCGTCGGTGCCGTTTGACATTACCGTCGATCGATGTGGATGTGATTGTCTCCCCTTTAAAAGGAGGGGTGTATTTAGAGGTGTGGTGGAGTATTAAGGGTATTGGAGTCATTTAAATTTATGTAATTTATTTAACTAAAAAGAGGGGGTGTATTTAGAGATTTTAGGGGTGTGAATAGCGCTACCCATATAATAATTTGAAAAAGGGAAAATTAGAAAATTGGTCCTCTAAGTTGGCCTGTTCAGACTTTTGGTCCTCTAAGTTGGTCTGTTTGAAAATTAGTCCTTTAAGTTATGAAATTTCAGACTTTTAATTTGGTCCTCTAAGTTGGCCTGTTTGAAAATTAGTCCTCTAAGTTATAAAATTTCAGAAATTTCGTCCGATTTTGACCGAAATTTTTTCAATCCACCGGAATTTCTTTGACTAAGATCTAAAAACGCGCCAGATTGCGAGCACAATTCTCTTTCAAGGGTATGCAAAACATCACCTTCCACGCTGTTGGCAACCATAAAATCATCTTCCGGATTATCAATCGTCGAAGTCCGCATTTGCGCCGTTTTCCATACGCAAGCACGGACTTCTTGGACGATTGATAATCGGGAAGATGATTTTATGGTTGCCGGCGTGGAAGGTGATGTTTTGCATACCCTTGAAAGAGAATTGTGCTCGTACGACGTCGTTTTAGATCTTAGTCGAATTTTCGGCGGATTGAAAAAATTCGGTCAAAATCGATTTAAATTTTCTGAAATTTATAACTTAGATGACTAATTTTCAAACAGGCCAACTTAGAGGACCAAAAGTCTGAAATTTCATAATTTAGAGGACTAATTTTCAAACAAGCCAACTTAGAGGACCAAAAGTCTGAACAGGCCAACTTAGAGGACCAATTTTCTAATTTTCCCTTTGAAAAATTAATGGTTGTGGATCCATTTTAAATATTTTAAATTGAATATATATTATTTATATTTGAAAGATGGTAAGTAGTGGGTTCCATTAGATATATATAATTTAAAAATAGTAATATCTTAAGTAGATAGAGTTGTTAATAGTGGGTCTCACGTATATATAGTTGAGAATTCAAATTGTAAGTGTGAGTTGTTTATGTGTAATAGAAAATGAAAATAATAATTTCCAATAGAGAAATTTATAAGCAAACATAATTCTATTTTTATGAATAGTTAGAAAAATGGAAATTGTCACTTTTGAAACATAACTATACAAGATCGGAACTTTTGCACTAACAACTTATGAAATTAATTCATCGTCGGTCAATTCAGACGACTCCACTGCCAACAGGTCCAAGTTCCAACACACAATGGCTAAAGAGAAATATGTGGGGTTACAACTGCAACCCCAATTTGAAAAAAAAACAAATCCAAAAATAAATTTTAGTACAAAATAATAACATTAATAAATTTGTACCCTTTTTCAGATAAAATTTTTACTTTAATTTAAAAGTAAAATAATCTTTTGAGAGTTTGAGTGTGAGTAGAGAAATATGGATATCCTGAGAAGGCTTGAGACAATTTTTGTTAAAAGTAATTTGTAATTCCAAAGTCAGAAAAATTGAGCAGCCACACAGATTGAATTATGTGGTCAACAAAATGATTAGGAGCTTTCTGGAAAGTCAGTAAGTGTATTTCAAATTTACTATATCATTAGATAAAATTTTGCTTTAATTTAAAAGTAAAATAATCTTTCTAAATATATACTATTTTCTTGGCCAACTTTGCTCAACAAGTACTCTTATAGATATTGGCCCAACTTAAACTTGCCACTTTTTATTCCTTTGTGTTTTTAAGTTTTCATTTGATGACTCTTGAATGTGTTAACTTGATATTTTTTTATGAAGATATGCAAAGATACGATGGGTTTCAAAATTTGCATGATTTTGGGCATCGATTATGCTTGTTGAAACAAACAAGCATGTAACTAATCCGATAATTTATTTGCATATTAAGGGGTTCATTCTTCTAATCGCCACTGCAAGTATATAAAAAGTGTTTCCGAATTGACTTGTCACAAAAATAGGTTGCGCAATAGCATGAGTGATCAATTATTATTATTTTTAGGCCACTTTTATTGATAATGATGTTTCTACAAGTTTTCCAATGATGATGTCGTCGATCCCTTCCAAAAAAAGACATGCCAGACCTAGTTGTAATAATAATTTTTATTTTAATGGTATGTATTTTCTTTTATCTGCAGATTTTGTGTAGTACGACTTTAATATTAAAAAATATATGTGTATTTGTATGTTTTCTCTTAATACCTATTGTACCTCCATTTTCAAACCCCAATCCATCACTGAACATACGTTTTATTTTTTACTCACAGCAGTGGCGTACATGGGTCGCATGCTTTATTCAAGCAGCCTAAGGCCATTATTTTTTTTTTTGATGACCCAGAGGTATCTCCACACCAGCTGGGGGCATATTTCCCACACTTCTTCTACAACTTATAGGACATCTGTCTTTCCTAGTGATGGTTCTAATCCTCTAGGAGAGGAGTGACAACCCAAATCCCGCACTCCGCAAGGGTTTAAATCCGTTGTCGGTAATAATAAGACAACGGTTAAAATCTGTTGTCTTTAGATGCTAAAAGACAACGGTTGGGACAACATTGGTAACTGTTTTGGAATTATGAAATACAACAACAGATTTCCACAACGGTTAATATCTGTTGTGGTTTTAAAGTATCACAACAGTTCTACAAGGCTTTAAAATCGTTGTACTTTGTAACTTTTTCAACAACAGATCAAATCCGTTGTGGTGTTGAAGTATTACAACAATTTTACAAGCCATAAAAATCATTGTAATTTTGGACCGCGACTAATGCATTTTCTATTTGGTGTCTATTATTTTTTCACCTGTGGTAATATAAATTTTGATTTCATATATGCAAAAAGCAAAACACAATACAAGAAAACAACATATAACTAATTAAAACAAAACATGACATTCAAGTGATTGTATCTAGTACATGTCTGCAAATATTGAATAAAACAATATCAAGTATTTAACGAAACATATCTAGCAAGCATTTCACAAAATGTCTAACAAGTGTTCTCAAAGCTACACTAATTCTTTCATTGAGGGCAGCTGCCAAGCACTCCAATATCATGTTCAAATATGCTAATGATAGTGCACTAAATCAATGTATAATATAAGATTAAGGGCTTTGCATAACTACAATATGAGTAAGATGAAAGAGTTTAACGCTTACCCAATCAGTAGAGTGGGTTCACAATCGAGAGGATGAAAGAATACATCACCCTGATGTTGAGTTGGTTGTCTACCATAGCCCACATCTTGAGCACTGGGGCTCCTAAGCATAATCAAAAATCAAAATAAGATATACACATGCACCAAAACGCTAAATTAACAGTGATAAGATGTAAGTTAGACAAGCTTAGATTACCTTTCTCTAAAGCTCAGTGAGGGTACCGATCATCGCTTGGGTCTGCAACATGACAATTAATGTTGAAATCAATGTGGTTTTTCTTGCGTACCAAAAAAATATTTCTACTTACCAGAATTGCTTATATCCAAATCCAAATCACTGTTGAATGATATCTCTTGTCTAATTAGAAAGTACATTGTTAGTATGATGAAAAAATTGAGTTTCATTGCAGTTCAATAACTCATGGTGCTACATTTCTAGATTAGCAAGAAGAAGAGAAAACCAACCAAACATGTTTCTCAAACACAAGGCACAAGGGACACAAGAGCACAAAAGAGAGGAAATGCATAAGGATTGGGGATTTAGAACGAAAATGTTCGGGCCATTACATATTTTTCAAATCATGGTGGCAATATCCTGCGAGGACAAGCTACCCGAAGTGCCTTCAAGTTTTTGAAAAATGGTAGAATTTGTAAACATCAAACTTTTACAATACCAATTTTTGCATTCAATTTAATAGATATCAAGAATTTAACAATGTTCATCTACACAAAACCAAAGGAAAAGAAAAGGGAAGAGATGCATACCACAACCAAAAAATTTGACAGGAAATGAGAATATAGTCCAGATCTAGATACGCAATACCGATCCAGGATCCAGCGCAAGTTATAAAATACAAAGGATTAAATCTAAAAGCATGTACCTCATCCTTGAGTGCCGTAGGACTAAGAGAAATGGAGTCGGCGCTAGGTCCAGGAGCTTCGCTTGGTGGAGCCAGTGGGCCGAGCAGCGCTAGGTCCAGGAGCTTCGCTTGGTGGAGCCAGTGGGCCGAGCAGCTCGGAGAGCCAGAGCTAGAGCCGTATGCTTCCGGCTCTTCTTCTTTATAGGTTTTGGCGCATTTGTTGGTGCCTCAGCAGGAGGGGAAAAAGTCAGAGCCGGAGGCGACAATTCGGCTAGTGACGTCGCGGCTTCAGAAGCTGGAGACGGTGGCAAGAGAACAGGGGCGACTATCAGGTGGTGAGCTTGTCACTGGCTCGGGAGCTGGTAGGGAGTTCACTGGCACCGGTGGAGAACTGACTGGATCGAGCTGGAGTCATTGTAGAGGCGAAACGGCGGGTGGGGGTAGAGATAGGTTGTTAGACGGTTTGGAGAGGAAGATTTTACAACTTTTAATATTTTTCCACTAATAACCTAATTACTTAGGGCCATAACGACACCGGTTGTAGAACTGGTTCTAAAGATCTAGTTAAAAAATAAAGACACCAGTTCTTTAGACAGGTGTCGAAAGATCTGGTTTCTAAAATAGTATAGACACTAGTTTTGGAATGATGTCAAAACAATTGGTGTCTAATCTAAAATAATTTATATAAATAGACACCGGTTTCGATATCCGATGCCAAAATCGGTGTCTATTTGGGAATATTTTTTACAATAGGCCGGTTATAGGAAACCACTGTTGTTTATCAAACGACAACACTAATTAGACATTGGTTTCTTACAAAACCGCTATTATATGGAAAAAGACACCATTAAAGTCATAAAACCGGTGTCTTTTTGGTGGTGTATATCAACAGTTTTTTTGTAGTGTTTCAATCATAGGCTTCTCTTCAATCCGATGCATTCCAATGCAGTTATTTTGTGATACGGTACATGAGGCAGATTGTAGAAGATTCAACTACAGACATGACGTCATTGCGATCAATGGTAAAATTATATTAAAATTTCGTGTTCTTATGTTTTTTTGTAAATGTTTAATAATATGAGTCAATTATATAACATATGTTTTCTCACAGTTCTTAAATGTTGAGTATTCTCAAGATCAAATCGATGAAGTGTGATCCGAGTGGGTAGAATGCAAAACCATATACATGAGTGAATAGGTATTTTGTTCATAGTCTTTTCTTGTGTTTCAAGATTCAACACAACAATTGCTAATTCCTTTATTGCACTTCAATAGTGGTTGGAAAATGGACTTATTGCAAGTTCCTCACGATATATGTCCCTATTATTGAAAGTTTGGTGTTTTAATTTGCAGGACTATTACAAGAATGGAAAATGTTCATATCACCCTGCATGTTTGAAAAGCATCAGGATGAGAAATGGATCTTGAAAGAATACAGACTTGCCAACAAGTTCAAGAATTTTATGAAAGATTACTGCACTGATTTTGTATTTTGTTCATTTACGAAAAGTACTATTGCAGCTAAAGAAGAGAAAAGTCTGAATGTTGAGAGTGTATTCGATCAAATATTAGAAAGTGTTTCTTCTTCCAATGATCAGCCTCAAAGGACGTTCGATTTGAACAATCAACCGGCATGACCTTAAGTAAGATGCTATATTTTTCACTGTCATATATTCTCCATTTTGTTTTCAAGGGTTCTACTACTCTTGCTCATATCATGTTAATAAGGTCTCAATTTTATCATATTATGTTGTTTACAAACGCAGAATTTGTGGTGTCTTTAGGAGCGACAAACTTTACATTTATTTTGTGGACTACAACTCAACTTACATGCATGTTCTTGGTACTGTTTGCGTATAGTTTTTGAGTCAGAAACGATTGTTACTTGTATTTTCTTGTGTTTTCATTGAATTGATCAAAGGGTGTTGCTTGGTTGAAAATTAGTATAGGATATTGGATTAGATTCACTGTTTACTTTGTTTTGTATTCTCAAGTCCTGTTTTCACATATATAGGAATATGTTACAAGTTGGATACATAATATGAAATTGTGAGCTTTAGTATGTACAACTAGTCCTTATCTTCAAATTAAAACAAGAAGGCAACTCAACAAGGCCCTAATCTTAATCTTACTGTAGAGGCATGAATATTAGTTTCATCAGATGTTTTAAGCACATTGTACCAAATGAAGACTTTGGGAGTGTGAAGAAAGAATTCGAATATTTGAAAGAACATCGGATGGGAGTATCCTCACAGAAGAGCATTTGTATTTTACTGAAATGAAGATATTGGAGCATGCTTGATTTGGCCTTTAGTATTAAACAATTTGAAGAAATTTGACATCATCTTAATTTATTTTTTTGGTTTTTAGTTCTTTATTTAGTAATGGAGTTAAATTTTCATCTGCTCTTTCTATCCCTTGAATTAAAAAATAGCAATTTATTTTTTCTTTACCACAATTTTTGTGGATTAATATTCTTTTTGGGGCATGTGTTGGGTGGGTAACTGAAGCACTAAAGAAGATGAAAGGGAAGATTTCTGAAATTGCAAGCTCTCATGTTTCATCTCGTGTTCTTCAGGTTTCCATGCCTACCATCTCCGATACGTTAACCCACCACCATTACCTTATTTTTGGACTTTCTATATTTATTGTAATGCTTTTTTTGTTTTCTTGAATTACAGACTTGTGTTAAACATTGTACACAAGATGAAAGAAATGTTGTGTTCATGGAGCTTCGGCCTCATTTTATTGCTCTTGCAAGCAATACTTATGCAGTTCATCTTGTTACTAAGATGTTAGACCAAAGTATGTCTTACTGGAAAATCCTACTGAGACTGGTTGCAACTATCCTGCTGTTCATTTTCATTACATATTTAGTGATTCCCGTGTGCCATCCACCAGTGCGCAGGCAGCTGCTACTTTATGTATACCGCTAACCCTTGTAGGCAAAGGCTAAGGTATGGAATTTCATTTCAACCAACCACATAATTTATCAACAACTTTACAGAATAAACACAGGATAGAACCAGTTTTTGCCAACTGCACAAGATTACAGCTACATATGCACACACAAGACAAGCAATCCCTTATCCACATAAAATACAAACTAATTTAGCAGCCTGGAAATCCATTAACATCATGCTACTAGTTCTTGGTATCTCTACTTTGGAATTTTCTTAGACAGGGCATAAACAAAGAGCAACACCAAGAATGCCGGCACTATGGAGGCGAACAAGGAGACGAAAGATGGGCATGTAACTGGTGTAATTTTTATGAACTGTTTGGATATTTAACTCATGTACACCCTGTATATTGTGTGGTTTTATGTTTTCAATTTCGTCTTAAGAGTTTGAACTACTAGGTTTGATGTCATGTTTATCTATGTCTCTGTTGTCAATAACAAAAGTTCAATATAGGTCTAAGTTCTTGTTGCAGTTGTGTCCAAGTTGAATATGCAATTATGTAAAGTTAATATTGAATAAAAACACAATCAAAGATGGGAAAGTAGCCAAAATATTTAAAGTATGTTGGAATTTGGTCTTGGAAAATGGGTGTTGACCCTATTTTGACCAAATAATTAAGTGGTTTCCATTAGTGAAAAATGAAATAAATTATTTGTAAAAATTCTACTAAGAGATCTACTACAAAACTGGCTTTTACAATGGTTTTGAAACCGATGTTGAATCCAGCGATGGGAAAATAGGACTTTCTTACATCGGTTCTACAACCGACGTAGAAAATCGATTCTACATCTGTTGTATTTATAACCGATGTAGATTGTTCACCAGAGAGACAAAAGTAACATCGGTAACCGATGTAGAAAGTTGGTATTCTACATCGTTTTTTTTTGCAGCAACCGATGTAAAACTTATAAAATATCCAGATTTACAATATACGCCCTACACATCCAGCACCTATATATATATATAATTATAAAACAATATGTTGTCCAAGAGCAAGAACATCAACTAAACCAGAATACATATATACACAACAATTAAGCCAAAATACCATATACCATCAATAAAACGACAATCATCGAAATACCATGTACAAACAATATAACAATATTCCAATATTAAGTCGAGCATTTAACAACAAAACGGATCATCATATTCTACAATATAAGATCCTTTAAACATAATACACTAGGTAATCAATACAAGATTAATTGGTTGCTTCAAAATACCATATGTCTGCTTGGTAGTTTCGATTCCTAGCTTCTTTATAAATCAACCTAGAAGAAATTCCAAAAAAGATCAACGTTAATCCCTATAAAACAAATAATGGTCCTTTCTATAAGAGCATAAAGTGAGCACACATTTCACATTAAGTATGAAAAGTAGACTACACACAGACACACACATATAAATCCATCACGTTAGGATACAACCTGTCCATAAACCAATGCTATCTCAAACCTAGGGGGTTTTGTAATTATCTCTATAATGGATGATCTCAGAAGAAGAAAAAAACAAACAAAATAATTTACACCTTCAAATGCATCACTTGGCTGTACTTAGAAAAAAAAAAGTTTGTATATTTGAACAAAAAAATGTGGGAATAATGCATTCTGTATGAAAGTTGGAATGATTATCATAAGCTACTAGTTTTCATATAGTAGCCTTTTGCATATGAATTTGACTGATGAACAAATTTATCTAGACATCTACTACAGGACAAGCAATAGAGAAAAGTGATATTACTAGGAAAAGCACACAAACTAATTATAATACTCTATAAGCACTATACATATACACACGATCCTGCTTCCATTCTCACATCAAATTTGCAGACCAACAATGCATATAATAATGTAAGTCAATTTTTTCAAAACAGTTCACAAGTTGAAATTACAATTGTATAAAAACAAACTTATTCATTATAAAAACATGTAAGACCACCACCACATAATCTCTTATGAATCTACAACTCAAAATCCCAATGGAAGTCAGACTGTATATTATTAAACCAGCAACCAAATGTATCCTTGCACAAACTAACTTAGTTGATAAGAGAGGCTTACCAATGAGGAAGGAGTGGCGGCCGTGATGACTTGGTGGTCAAAACAGGGGCAGGCGACAGTCTGTCAATGATGAGAATAAGGTAAAAAAAACGAGTAAGAGAGGGGAGAGTTGAAACCCAAAGAAAGTTCAAATTACTCAAACAGTAACCATCAGATAAATACACTGGATTGTCAAAGTTAGTAACATACCCTACAAGAATCACAACCAACTCCAATATATACCTTTGAGCTGGCATTCCACCATGGTAAAGGATCCTCTCCTTATGAAAATGAAAAGTGGAAACTTTCCTTACCAGCTTCTGCTGAGCCTAAAAACCATGTTGGAATTAGAAATGACAGGCATCAGGTACAGATGTATCAGGATCAACCATAAGGCCCATAATAACAAACTAGTAATTTTCAGATTTGCTGGGGAGAGAACCAACCTCTGGCAAAATTTGCATTTTGCACCCTGTAAATAACTAAATATTTGTCAATTTCCACCCTAAGAATAAAAAAGTATCACTTCTCACTCTTGAATTGTATTCCCTTGGAAAAGTAGCAATTTTTAAAATGTTGAAGGGATTTCCTAATGTTAAATTAAATTATGACGAGAAATCAGCCACATATCATATGCAAA
Source organism: Rehmannia glutinosa (assembly GCA_016081115.2). Classification (NCBI taxonomy): domain Eukaryota; kingdom Viridiplantae; phylum Streptophyta; class Magnoliopsida; order Lamiales; family Orobanchaceae; genus Rehmannia; species Rehmannia glutinosa. Next base: position 508,883 of record JABTTQ020001938.1, read on the forward strand.
ACAACCACCTGATATTCAAAGTCTCATAATAAAATGCACCAGCACAATATTCTATAATAGAACAATACCATTACCAGCAAAGAACAACTTTAGGTCTCATTAACTTTAAGGTTTACATCAACTTTTGAGCCCACCAAATTTGTCTGGATCACGGAAACTAGTAAATCTATGAAAACCAAAGCTCAATCCTAATTTGGTTAATTTGAATTGAATAACAGAGACAACAATAATAAATAAATCACACACACACACACACACATATATATGCGTGTGTGTGATTAATCTACTATTAAGTTATGTAATTAGACTACAACAAGTCTTAACCATCATGCATAAGAAGGGTTTATGGTCTCCCAATAATTTATATATAAAAAGGCAGTTGGCTTCTGAAACATGGAAATTCACCTAGTATTTAGTAGAGCACTGCGGTGGGAGGCTTTTCTGGATGAGAAAGCGGTGGACGCGGATGTCATTGGCATGGGTCAAACGCGGATGAATAGCGGAGTAGAAAATCTTAAATCTGTGGCCGCAAGAGACAGAGAGATGGAGTGAAGAAAATGAGATGAAAAACAGAGTAAATAAAAAAGGATGACAAACCACATATCATATTCCCAGGATGCGAACAAGCAACTACCAAATGAAGTATAAAACCTTTGAGAAAAATTACAAACTTTCTCACACAAGTCTTGAATGTAATGCAAAAAGTAGTAATCGTCTCTATTTAATCAAGCAAAGTTATTACAACATAAAAATCAATAATTAAGAATTAAACATCAATCCCAATCAATAATCAATAAAATCTTAAAATGTATAACCAAAAGTTATTTTACAAAAACATGGCCAGCCTGACTTCGAAATAGAAAAGTAAATCCAAAACAATACAAAAATGAAAAGGGACAATCAGGAAAAAAAACTACTTACCTAATGGAAGCCCAAGTCTGCAGCCATATTGGAAGTGCATTTTGAAGAGATTAGATGTTGCCTTGTTTCTCTTGAACCGAATATGGATTCACTGGGATATGAACTAAAGCTATCTTTGTTCCTGTAAAAAGCAGAATTTAAAAATACAAAGAACAAACCCTAGGTCAGATCAGAGAAAGACTAAGAAATAAAACCTTCGGATATTTAAATTATTTATTACCCTAAAACATAATACTTCCAAGAATATCTCATTCAAACCCCTAAAACATGGTTTGTGCCTTTCACCATTCAAATCACCAAAACGTCCTAATCTACACTTGCAAATCTCAACATACAAATTAAACATTTACCAACAAACTATAAATACGCACCATTCTTGGCCAGAGGTGTCCTAGATCTGAACTTTAAAGAAAAAGTGCAGGATAAAGAGAGTGCGCATCTGAAATTCGACACCAATCGTGGCTTTCGAGTCCAAGCTGAACTCATTCCGCACAAAGCCGAAGAGTATTTGAGACTTGCCAATGGCAGAGTCATCGATCAGCACCACCTTGACAGCGTGACTCAAAGGAATGAAAACAAACCGAAAACCATACTCCTAAAAAACAAAGGTCAGTAATATCTCTATTTCAACCAAGGCTTACCGACGGGGATGGAGTGGCGGCAACGGCAACGTGGTGGTAAAAATAGGGCGGATGACTGCAGCTTGTGAGAAAGGAGAATAAGAAAAAATAGAGTAAAGAGAGAGGGGCGAAAGAGAGATCTAGAAGAGGGGGAAAGAAACTTACCAGTGTAGGCAAGAGAGCCGACGCCTAAGATGAAAAGAGAGAAAAAGGAGATGGAAATCTGAACGGGCAAAAGAGATATAATAAATTGTACATCGATTGTTTCCTGAGCCGCTGTAGAATAAAAATTTCTACAGCGGTTGTTCAGTGAACTGCTGTGAAAAATTTTAAATTTATAGTTTTACAGCGGTTATTTTAGAACCGCTGTAAATATCCTTTTTTATTTACAATTATGCCACCGGGCTTTTTTTTACATCGGTTCCTTTCTTAACCGATGTAAAATGGCGTTGTTAAATTCCTATTTTGTAGTAGAATAGCATTTAGAATTTCTCAAAACCAATTCCGGGTGAATGAGAAATTAATGTTAGAAGTTAGCCACATAATACAAGTAAATGGGATGGAAAATGGAAAATGTGAGAATGAGAAATGCTCCATCCCACATAGTAAAAGGAGGCAAAGTTTGCACACTTAATATATCCCAAGTTGGACTTACGGGTTTGGGCCCTTGGGGGCACCCAAGTTTTTAAAGGGGTGAGGACCTACATGCTTGTGGGTTAATTTGGTTCAAAACAAGCGCGCGCTCCGCCGCCACGGGCCGAGGGCTTGGTCTTCAAGGACCTTATTCTTTTTGGACCAAAAACCTTTAAAACAATTAATTAATTAATTTTTGTAATTTATTAATTAGGATTTCAACTGGGAAGTGTTTGCACCGAGCACGGCTCGTGCGTCGGGTCGTGCGTCAGTCGGTCCTATTCGCATCCGAGCACGGGTGACGCACGGCCCATGCGTCGGGTCGAGCGTCAAGCCGTACCTTTGCCATTTTGGTTCGCATCCACGCACGGGCCCTGTCTTTTCGAGCCAAAAGACGTGATTTTCCACATGGGCACTTGCTTGCCTATATAACAGAAGCCCCTGCAGATGATTTTAAAGACGAAAAACATCAGATAATTAACCTGTCATATTACATTTGAGCATATTGGCATATTTCCATTCAAAGCTTGAAAGTCAGAAACATCTTGCCGTTCGTTGTGTTTCGGGTTTGCAAGTGTTGTAAACTCGAAACTGAAATAGTCGTTGTATCTTAGGGACGTACACTAGAACCGTTAGCACTTGTATACGGGGCGTTTTCGTCTTGGGGAGACTGAATCCAATTCAAGCCTCGACTAAAACCTATACACTTATACACTTAGTCATTTTCTTTTGAAACAGAAACCATACACGTTTTTACTTACAAAGTACACATTTGGTTTGTAATATAGATTGATGGCAGGTTTTGAGCTTTTAAATACCCTTTTGGATGCCCCTATTTTGATGTTCTAGGGTGCAAATCGAGGTTTTCAGTAAAGAAACTAGCCATTTCAGCTATTCTTTCAAGACAAGGATAAGAAGGAAGGCTAAAATGAAACTTGCACTTATTCAAGTGGTCCTTTTCTATCGAGTAGTCACTCTTAGCCTCTTTCTGTCCTTACTCGGAAATGAACCCGATGTCTTTCCTGATAGGTTTCAGGTCTTGCATGCGATCAAGACTCTAATGCTTTCATTCCTCCAGCTTCAGGTAGGTGAATCAATGGGGTCATTTCCTTTCTTTCTAGTAAGAGTAATGGCCTTTCCAGAAAATAGGCCCGGATGGTAGCAGGTCTGTTGGTAAGCCCCTCGCCTCTTTCTTTGGCCGAAAAAGGACTCATCAAAAAGAATTCTTTGATTCCCAAACGAAACAGGCAAAGCAGCTACTTGACTGTTTACCCTCGCACTACTTAGGGGAAGGGGCTCACCCTTATATTATATATAAGAGGCATGATTTCTGCTTAAAAAGAGAAGGGTTGCATTGCTAGGGTCTACTATTTCTGCCCAAAAGAGGTCGTCCCAAGAGAGTGCCCCTTACAGCTCTATCTCTTCAGTAACCCACGTTGTGGGAGAGCATTTGTACTTCTCATCCTTAGTTCCTTTATGTATTCTCCTTTATCCCGTTCCGGAAGTAGGAAATGTTCTAAAGGAGCCTGATATGTTGGTTACTTTGAATTTGTTTACATTTCTTTTCATCAATTTTCGTGGTGCGTGAATTGTCATTTTATTTACCTGTATCAGTTTCATTGCTCCTCATAATTTTATTTCATATTTAGGTAAAAGTTGGTGTACATGTTAGTTGAAGTTCATGTTCTTGCTGCTCTTAAAGTTCTTACTCTGAATTCAAGAAACCTAGATTAGTTTAGGATTGTCTTTGCCTTACATGAGGTTAAGCTGCTGAATGTTTGCCTTACAAATAACAATCACTCCTTTTTTTAACATAAAGCTGAAGATGGGTTATGCTGCATTTGTGAAACCTTGGTATCATCTCACTAGGAACTAGGAAGATCATGCTCTAGTATAATAACTTGATGGTAGTGGATGTGACAATTGTTATGCTAATGATAGCATGAGGGGATTCTCTTTACTTTGAACTGCCCCTATATATATATATGAGCTGGGAAGATTAAAGGTGTGTATCGTCTTTCAGCATCCAGGAGTAGGAATCCATTGAGTGGTTTTTTAAACAGAGTTTTACGTTGTTTGCAGGATTTACAGGAATAGATGATCCTTATGAACCTCCTTTGAAATGCGAGGTATGTGTAATTTAGATAATTTATTAATTGTTTGCCTGTTAAGTTTCTGAAATGCGGAAGGTTGTGGTTGTTTTTAGATTGAGATAAAAGAGAAAGATGGAAACTGCCCTACACCTAATGAGATGGCTGGGCAGGTGGTCACATACTTGGAAGACAAAGGATATCTTGAAGCTCAGTAATCACAGCAACCACTATACACGTTATAATGCCTGCTGGAAGCTTTTATGTGAAGTAATATATATTTTTTAGTTTAGAAGATAATTGTGATATATAGGAGTACTCTCAGTATTGGATCAAGAAATAGGTGTAGAGAGAGCATATTTCTCTGTATTCTTCCTAGTTTTGTCACTCACTACTGAGGATGGAGGCAGGGGCGGAGCTAGACGTGTAACTTTGGGAGGACTAAGTAATTTTGGGGGAGCTAAATCAATAAAAAATAATTATTTAGTACTAAAATTAAAATTTTAAAATTAAATACATAGAAATTATTAATTTTGAAAAAATTTGCCCCCCACCTACCAAGGAGGATACGCCCCTGGGTGGAGGTCACATATCTGAGCTTTTCAGCTCCCTTTAGTTTGTGTTCTACAACAAGTCAAGAATAGTGATAGTTATTGTAATAATTATGTATAATTATTCTGAAACCCTTATTATTTTATATTCCGTAGTTTTAGAAGATTTTAATATGTTTGTTTGAATCCAAATTTGGAGATAATGAATTGTTTATTTATATGGTTTTTTTGCAACTTTGGGTCGGTGTCTTTGCGTAAATAAACAACCCTTTTAAAACCGTTTATAAAAACATTAAGACACCGGTTTTAATGCGGTGTCTATTCATTAAAAGACACCGGTTTAAAACCGGTGTCAAATACATAAATTTTTAACATTAGGGCCATAGAAAGCGGATATTTTTTCTCTAAGACACCGGTTTTAAACCGGTGTTAAAAAGTTCAGACTTTTAACACCAGTGGCTCTAACACCGGTTGGTTTACTAATAGACACCGGTTTAAAACCGGTGTCTATCTAATTTTTTGTAGTAGTGAATTATAATTAAACAATTTTAAATGACATGAGTAGCAAGCTATTTAGAAGGGGGAAAAAAGAGATCCTTTTTTGTATAGAAATAGAAATGAAGTGACCTTGGTTTCTCATCTTAAACTTAAGAGCAAACCATCAAACTATAGTGTCCATGAAAGTATTCATCCCAAAATAGAATAATGAATGTAATGTGCACTCTGCATAAGCCCAAACAAGAACTAACGTCACTCTAAAATTCAAGTTCACAGGTTTCAAATAATACAATCAATAATTCGCCTAATACAATCATCACGGACTGAAGAAAAAATGAGATGAGTAGAGATTAAGAAATTAAAACAGCCATATTAAGAAACATGTAAAATTGGACTGTTCAAAATACCTCTTTAATTATGATCCAAATAGGTAGTTTTTTGACATTCTTGTGGATTTCCGTATTGAACATTCGTATGACCCATAATATGCACATCAGACTGTTGAGACAAATTTGTTTAAGAAAGCATGCTAGCTGAAAGTAAGCATTATATAAATACTTTATCTGATAGTCTTGCCATACAATACCAATCAATTCATCAACCAATTTATTCAATATCAAAAAAATTACTAATCAGTAACATATTACCTGTAAACCATGGTGAATATTTCATCATTAATGTCACACCATCAAATCTGAAACCATCAAACTTGAACTCATCCACCACCATCTCGCAATATTAGAGAGAGAAAACCTTAGAACCTACAATTAAAGGCATAGTAGATGCCAATTATGATGATATAAATGAAAAAAAAAATCGTAAAATATTTCGATATTGTGTAGTAACTTTTAATATCTAGACAGTACATTCTTCCCATTGTCCATAGTTAAAAGACGAGAATCCCATATCCTATATCTAAAATAATAATGTAACATATAATGCAAGAAATATTTAATAAAAATGAAAACATGAATAAAAGATAAGTAATATGGATCTCATTTTATACTTTTTGTTATCAAGATTAAGAGAAAAATAATAAAAAAATTATGATAAATTAAAGAAATTACCGGAACTCTTTAAATAAATAGATAGAGAATAGACACATAAATAGTATAATTCATGAGTATTGAAAAGTGTGATAGAGAAAGATAAAGAACGAGTTTAATTTTGGAGATGAATGAGATTTTCTTTAAAAAAATATTATTTTTGCACAAACCATCACATAAAATTTTTCACTCAAAAATGAAAATTGGGAAACATTCACACAATTACGGCCTTTGATTTTGAATACCTTGATAGGATAAATTAAGAAAATAAAAAAAATCAAGGTTTAGTTTAATCAAAAAAAATTGATTATTATTTAAATTCCAAGGACCTCTTTTATATATTTTCGTACTTACAAAATAAGAATATTCTGAAATAGATTTCATAAAACAAATCTCAAAACAATATGTGTAGTTTCGAAATATAATTGAATTTTTTTTTTGGCAGAAACTTAAGAATAGTTTTTACATTTTTTTTGAAAAATAAACTATTTTATACTTTCATAAAATAATCTAGTCATTGTTTGTTCATTTTAGAATTCACGATGAACACTACTGCGGTAATATCATGAATATAGGCTTAATTGCAATTTTGGTCCTATAAATATAAGGAAGTGGCGTATGTAGTCCTATAATTATTGTGTGTAGCAATTTTGTTTCCATAAATATAAAAAATTTGGCATCTTTGATCCTCAAAGTATGATATGCAACAATTTTGGTCCCATATTTTTTTTTAATTATTGTGCAGTTTTTGTCCCATAAATTCTAGGTTTATGCAAATTTGGTCCCGAAATGTTGAAATATGACTTACCAATTTGGAAGCAAAATTGCACAAAAATGTAATTTACGGGACCTAAATCGTTACTTAGGATATTTACAGGACCAAATATGCCACCCATTTGGAGTTATATGACCAAAATCGCAACATAAGATACTTATAGAACCAAATATATGATGTCATCCTCATACTTACAGAACCAAAATTACAATTAAGCCTGAAATATAAATGTAGAATTTCGATATTTCAATTAGGCGAGAAAAGGTAAATAAGAAAAGAAAAATAGAGTTAAATGGACGTTTAACTGCAGATTTTTTTAAAAAACGTCGTCATATTAGTAAAAAAAAAATGAGATATACATTTGTGAAAGTGTCTTTACTTAAATACACTTTCTAAAAAATGTAGTTATAGCCTTAGTTTTAATTACGCTTTTTAGAAGAGTCACTAAATATGTGTTGCCATAGATCTTTTTTCTTGTAGTGTTTTATATATAAATATATATATATATATATATATTTAAATGGCGAGCTAGGGTGTTAGCTACTGTGTGGCTAGCCCTATCAGCGCTTCGGATTAAAATGGGCCACAATAATTCGACCCTATTAATCCTCTCGTTTTACGGATTAGACGGTCCAGGCCGGCCGGCTCCGATTTTAAATTAAGCTCCACGTAGCACAAAATGGTTATGGATGTTTATACATTTAAAACAGCAAAAAAAAAACTTTTTTTTATTGGTTGAAGAAATACCTCCAAAATTGAGAAAATAGATAAGAATATATTTATCTGGAAACATCTAATTAATAAATCAATAATTATTCATTTTATTGCTGGCCGTTAGCCGCCATATAAGCGTACGTACTTGGCATTCATTTTAAATATCCATTCCTTTCCTTTCCACTATATATATATATATAGATAATCATGAACAAAAAGTAGTACTCAAATTTTTCAACCCTAAATTCTCTCTGTAATCATATATACTTATCGTTCTTTCTTGATAAACGTAACTCGATCGGTCTCAACAACAATGGAGAATCAATGGAAAACGATGAGTGATGAAGAATACTTGAAGATGTTGCCATTGAGATTCGTATTTCAGCCAACAGATGAAGAACTTATCGTTCATTACTTGATGAAGAAGCTCAAAAATGAGTCGTTACCCCCCAACAAGATCTATTCCGTTAACTTGTATGCTTTCAGCCCGGACCGTCTCGTTGGTATGTAAATTATTCATTAATCAAGTTCTAATTGGTATTTGTTTTAATTTCTTGATGATGATATAGTTTCGTTTGAGTTCTTGGTTCTTGCACGTACGTACGGTCCTATTTCACTGTGATGATGTATAAAGATTTATCACATGCATGCAGTTCTTGCTTCTTGCTTCTTAATTTGTAATACGAATCAATCAATATTAATGATGATCATCATTAAAAGGGTTTTCATTCTTATTCATCTATGTTGGAATATTATTTTGGTCGATTTTTGCCGGGGTAGCTTAATTACTTATGCGCTAATTTGATTGAATATTGCAAATACCATATAAAATTACATTTGTGGGGTATTATTTGACAACCTATTTAATAAACCCAAGCCCCGACTAGGGGTGTAAACTAATCAAATCGAGCCGAATATAAATATATTCTATTCGTATTAGACTCATTTACATATTATTGTTATTAATTTGTGTTCTTTCATATAGATATGTTTGGAGAAAATGAGAATGAATGGTACTTGTTCAGTCCGATAAAGAGGAGTAGCGGTGGTAAAACTGTAGTCAGGACAACTCCGGATGGTTTTTGGGAATCCACTTCAGGCGACAAGATCATCAAACACAATGGAGAAAAAGTTGGATATCACAAGACATTGGTCTACTATAAGGGCAAGTCTAAGAAAACAAATTGGATAATGCAGGAGTACAGGCTAATGGATCCCAAAGATTCATCGACACAACAAAAGGTTTGTACGTATACTATTATTAAATGTATGGGGTAATTATAAAATTAGCCCTAGTCATTACACACAAAAAAAAAACCCTAGTTATCTTTCAAAAAATACATATACCGGCCCCATCAACATGTGCTACTACTTTATAAAGTGAGGTTATTCCTATATATATTTTTTGTTTTTTTTTCTTGTTAGCTTTATTAACAAGTGGCAATACTCTTACTTTACAATTACAATTCATATCATTAATTTGTTATATATTTATACATTCTTGTAGGTATTGGATAACTTCGTATTATGTAAGATCTACAAAAACAGAAAAAACTACGTTGCAACAAGAAATCACGAAGTTTCCAAAGTTGATGATCAAGAGAGTCCTAATCCAGTGGCCATAGTTTCATCACAAAACGTGTTGGAGAGCCCAGAAGAGACTAGTGGGGGTAATTATGTTGATTGGGATGATGCTATGATTAACGATTTATGGAATAAGGCTAGTTATCAAGATAACTCTAATCCAAATGGTGACCATAGCTTCATCGTAAAAACGTGTTGGGGAGCAAGAAGAGTCCACTCATAGTAATTATGTTGATTGGGATGATACTATGATTAATAACTTATGGAATTAGAGTTTCCATCTTTAGATTATGTAATTAGTACTCCACTCGAGTAGTCTTAGTTCATTTTCATTTCAAAACTTTTATCATTCTCCATGTTAGGCCTAGCTAGTTTTATTTTGGAGGGCTAGGCTCAAATTTAGTTTCCTGCCATTTTTTCATGTACATATATATTTTTGGAATTCAATAAAGGCACAACCGGTATTAAACATAATAAGACCGATCTATCAATTTAGTTTTTTAGCAATTGTGGTTGTATGTAAATTTTCAAGCTTCAGGTCGCTCAATGTTGTGGCGTTGATAACCACTTCATTTGATTCGATTTCTTTTTTTTGTCTTTAATAATTGTTAAAGTAAATGCTAAAGTTTGATTTCTTTGCTAGCATGCAAGAAATGGCTAAATGCCTAATACTCATTTATATATGAGTGCTCGTAAATTTTTAGCTTACTCTTCATATGAACTCAAAATCCAAATTGCTCGCGTTCCATCAGAAAATGTATTAGAGAGTCAATTCAAAGTTATTCTGATGATTAAATAGGCTTAACTGCAAAAAGCACTCTGTAACTTTGGGTGGGTGTTATTTTAGAATTTTTATTTTTCGGTTTGCAATTTAGGGGCCTGTTTGTTTATGTTTCTATGGTCCATTTCCAGTTTCTGGAGTTGGAAATAGAATTTTGAGAATTTATTGGTTTTCGTGTGGAAATTGGGATTGTGTTTGGATGAATGAATTGAAATGTGTTTTATGTAGGGTTGGAAATGAGATTGTGTTTGGTTTGAGTAGTTTTGAAATATTATTTTATGTATATAATAATTGAAAAGTTGGTAGTTGTGGGGTCCACTTCAATATTTTAATTTGAATATATAATATTATATTTGTAAGACTAAGTTAGTGGGTCCCATTAGATAGTTATAATTTAAAAATAGTAATATTTTAAGTAGATAAAGTTGATAATGGTGGGTCCCACATATATAATTGGGTTAAAATATGAGAATAGTGATTGATAAGTAATGATGAGTGATGTAGGGTAGTGTATAGGTTTGAGAATAGAAATTATAGGTTTGAGATGTTGTTTTATGTGAAAAATAGAAAATGAAAATGATGATTTCCATTGGAAATTTTATGAACAAACATGATTCCACTTTTATCTATAGTTGGAAACTGGAAAGAGGCCATTGGAAATATAAACAAACAAGGCCTAGGATTTTACTTTAAAAAATTGGGCACATTGATGACAAAAATCGCCGAAAATTTCCAAATTGACCGGATTTGTTGATGTGTCCGCCACGTGGCACCCCAAATTAGGGAATTTTTTATTTTCCTGCTGAACTTGATGAATTGGCCGCTGACTTGTCAAAACATGCACACATGGCAGTTGTCAATGGCACTTTATGATATTTACATGTTATTTCTTATTTTTCTCTTTCTCAATTTAATATGTACAAAATAAATTAAAAATATTATAAATTTTAATATAATGGATAAAATATTTATATTATTTTTAATTTAAAAGCAATATAAATTTTTAATTTAATGCAAAAAAAATTATATTATTTTTAATATAAAAATAAATAAATTTTTAATTTAATTGAGAAAAATTCATATTATTTATAATTTAAAAATAACATAAATTTTTAATTTAATGGAGAAAAAAAATTATACTATTTTTTTTTAAATTGAAGTCTTAAATTACAAACCGAAAAATCAAAGTCCTAAAATACAACCCACCCAAAATTACAAGGCACTTTTTGCAATTAAGCCTGTTTAAATATAATGTTATGAATAACAACATTCCGTTGTTAGAATCTTAGGCGTTTTATGGTTGAACATTTTATAGGGTGAAAGTTTGGGAATATGTTTGGTTTAATATATTCTTTTTTAATCTTTTTATTGGGAATGTGATAACATGATAATTTATATATATCATATGTAAGTGATGGGACTCACTTAAGTAATATAGTTGAAAATATAATAATATATAATTTGATAAAATTGATAATGTTAGGTCCACTTTGAAATATTAATTTGGAACTAATAGTTTATGTGGAAGTGGGTAGAGATAGTGGGCCCCATTAATATAAGTTGTTATTTTCAATTTATACATGTTAAATATAATATAAAAAAATTATATTATAATATATATCATATATACAAAATATATAATAAATATATTTTAAAAAAAATAGGCGTGATGGGTCAAGTGATATCCGCACCCCCACCGCGGTCAAGAGGAGGGGCAACCCAAATGGGTCGGGCGGGTACCCGGTCGGGCAAATATTGTCATCCCTACCATATATGTAATATATGGTTGAAAATGACATATATGTGGGAGAATTGATAATATAAGAATGAAATTGAAAAGTAAGAAGTTGAAAATTTTATATTTCCAATGAAATTGAGTAAAACAAATATAATTTAAATATCTCAAATAGTAAAAATTGGGAAAAAGCTTGTTGAGATGGAAATCATACAAGCCCTCAACTATTCTTTCAACATAAAGTAACATAACACTCAAAGAAAAACATAAAGCTTGTTGACAATCTCACCCCTTCTCAAATTGATGATATATTGAACTATGCAAGTCAAGCTGCGCTAGGGAAGGTGTGTTTAAATTATAGTTTCTGTTATTTTATTGTTTTTGAATTCTTTTTGTTCTTTGTTATTTTATTTCTTGTTGTTTTTTTTTTTTGTTTTTTTGTCCAGGGTGCTTTGAAAAGTCCAGTTAGTGTCTCCTCCAACCTGTCTCCTGCTATGAAGAGGGTTTTGAAACCATCAGTTGCGGTGAGAACTTCATTCACCACTAACTTTAAGTCTTCTGGTGATGCTATCGCCGAAGGTGTTGAACCTGCGGACGTGGTGAACATTGGATTTGAAGAAGGCGGGGACAAAGATGCGAATGTGGATGCTGGCGAAAAAGTTCCAAAAGCCTTAGTGAAGGGAAGGTGTCCACTTGATGAAAATATGGGTGAAGGTCCAGGGATAAGGGCTCTGTCGGATGGGTTGAACGACTGACTTGTGGAAGGGTTTGATTCTCAATGGTATACACCTTTTATTTTCATATTTGTAATTCATAACTATCTGAAACAATTGTTAAACAATTTTGAAACATATATGAAATAATTACATAAATGTTTATAAATTTGTGATTCATTTGTTTTATTTTTGTTTTTATATGACACTCTCTTTCAGTCTGAATCGTTACTCGGAGGAAGATGACAAAATTGAGTCTTCTTTGAAACTTGGTGTCTGCGATGTGAAGTCCAAGTCATGGTTTCACAGCCTATATTATGTTGATGAGTATTTGGCTTCTTTTGTAAGTCATTATTGTCTTTCGTGTTGTTTTTTGAATTGTTCATTCTGTTTTTTGATTGTGTTTTGTGTTCATTTTGCAGCATATTATTGTGTTGTTTTACTATTTGAGGAAGAAGTTCCTATATGAGCATTGTTGTGACATTCACGACAATAGATTTGATATTTAACCGGTGCATCCAAAGTATTTATAAGAAATTTTTCCAAGTGAACAAAAGGAAGAAGAAACATTTTGATATGTCCATGATCAATGTCAATACCATAGTGGTGGACTATATCATGGGATATGATATAGCTTGTGGACGGCCATGGTCTGAAGTTAATCATATCTTGTTCGCCATACATTGCATTGATATGGAACATTGGGTAATGGGACGGTTGAGCGTGAAGGAGAGAACTATCTATCTATACAATTCATTGAAGACTGATGATTCTCTTAAAGTTGCTGCTGAAGCTGTTAAAGCTTATAACTCTCTCCTTCCTTAGTTCATGTCCATAGCCTTTTATGGTGTCCATCTCAATGTTGTTCTTGGCGAGGGTGCTTATTCCGGTGATCCGAATTCTGCTATGAAAGTCGTTCTTGTGAAAGACATTCCTTTGCAAACCAAAAACTAAGTTTTTTCTATGTATTTTCCATTTGTTTGTTCTTTTTTGTTGTTTTTGATTTTGTTGTGTTATATCTCTGACTGTCCATTCTTTCATTTATTTTTGTAGTGACTGTGGCGTTTCTGTTGCCTGTTATGCGGAGTTTGTTGCCGGGAAGGATATGGATGTTGAGGCATTTGACGTAGAGAATGAGCGTGCAAGGTTTAGTCATTTGCTCTACAATCACGCGAAGCTGAAACAACAAAATGGCAATGAGGATGACAGTGACATTGAGATTCTACCTCCACTCCCTAAGGATACTAGGGAATTGTTGAGACGAAAATCTTGATAATTGGTGTAATCAGCTGAACAAATATGTCTTAAGTTTGGTACTTTTGATAGTATGGAATATTTGGTATTTATAATAGCTTTCCTTGGAGGATTTGGATTGTTATTGGCTGTTTCGATTTACGATTATATTTTGTGGGTAGTATGTTTTTGAACAATTTGGAAATGAGTTATAAGATTTTTTTCCGTTAATGTTTTGTTGTTGCTTGCTTTGGTATTCATATTTATTGTGCGTTTTGTTTTACGTTTCTTATGGTTTCTATTGGTAAATGGTTTCTTTGTGTAATAGAAATATATATGAAACACATTCGAAACAAACAGTTGTTTTGTCATCTTATTGTAAGAAACATATTTGAAACAACATAGAAATAATTTGCTTTTGATTTTCTATATGTCGAAGTTGTATCAATTACACGTATATTCGTAATAGTAATATTCTACTATGACTCTTATTTTGTTTTTGGTTGATTCCTGCATGGTTTTTTATTATGACCAAGATTCCCACATCTTCCACATTTGGTTTTGGCCCTTTTCTCCCAAGCTGCATTGTGTCTTCTTTTCTTTGGTCTTCCAGATTTTGTCTTGCCCTCTGGCGGTAGAGTCTTCATTGTTTTGATTCCATCTGGCAGGATCCAGGTATCTTCATGTGGGATTGGATATACTGTTTTCAAATAAGCCACTTCCATTGTTTCCTTCATTTAGTATGTCGAGCAGTATTGGTACGGATTTACATTCAAATCTTTTAGTACCGCTAAAGCATGTGGGCAAGGAATTTCATCCATTTGAAACTTATTGCATGTGCAAGTCTTTTTTTTCAAGGTCCACAACAAATGTTTTCTTAGCTTCTGTGACTTTGAAGATAAAATCATTTGATCGCTTCACCTGTAATATAATGAAACATATAAGAAATATTTATGAAACAATGGACCATGTGCTGAAAGTTTGCATTAAATTACCCTTAAATTTAGGGAAATGGTGTAGTTTTTCCCCATATATTCTTCAGCTCTTTTTGTCATCCTTATAAATATTGATCTTGCTTCGATCTGATTTCTGCACGCCCAATCTTGAACTAAAGGTCTCACGTATTCGAGAAACGTTGTTACTGGTAGGTCTCTCCCGGCTACATTCGATGCATTCAGTGATTCTGCAATGTTTGAAGTTTTAACAAAGTATCGTTTGGTCTGACAGTGGAGTTGTGTCCATTTCTCGTAGCCGATGATGGACAAATAAGGTCTAATTTTGTTGTTTAAGCTGTCAAGTGCATACATTTATTTTTCGAACTCTTCATTCGTGTATGTTTTTGTTGCTGCTATGAATGGATCTCGTATTTCGTTGTTTTTCCTTTTGAAGTTTGCCTTCAAATTGTTGAGTGGATGATACATGCACAACCCGTGAGATATCTCAGGATATACCTAATCGTTAAAATAATATATTTGTGAGAAATTTGTAATGGGGAATGCATTTTAATCTATATGTGAAACATGAAAGAAACATATATGAAACAATAGTGAAACATCATATAATGAAATATTTACATTCTATACCTCCTTTATTGCTGTTTCGATACTCACGTGTCTATCTGAGACTATGCACATCCCTTCCCTGAGACCTATGGTTTGTTTGATCTTTGTGAAAAACCACACACAACAAGAAGAGGAACGTGTCATTCTCCTTTCTTATTATTTTAGTGATAATCGGGGATTCATTTCCTCTAACATGTACAAGTAAGCCGGTAGTTTCTGATAAGACTCATCCGACCTTTCCCTTATTATTTCCAGTGCTTTCTCTTTTGATCTCCACGCCTTTTTGTAGCCAAGACCTATTCCATGCTCAGCTTTCATGTCTCTAATTATATATGTTGGCGTGTAGACTATTTTGATGTTGTTTAGGTACTTTGATTTGATAAGGTCCCCAATTATTTTTGCAGTGGCATGCCTATTGTCGTTCATTCTCTTATCCAGCGGACAAGTGTGGGTTGTTTCGTGTTTTCTTACTATGAACCTTGTTGTCCCTGATATTTATGAGGCTTTCAAATGCCAATTGCAATTTTCATCGAAACACTTTACGTAGTATTGCTTTTTGCACGACTTCTTGACCTTATATTGGAAGTGATGTTTCAACGTATAACAACTGACATGTTTGATTAATTCCTCCTTGGTGTTGTAGACATCTCCCTTTTGGAATTGTTCTTTACCATGCCTACTTTCTTGAATTTCTATTATATTGTTTCTTCTCTGACTACGTTTCTTCTGCGACTACATTTCTTGAATTTCTGTTGTTTCTTCTCCGACTACATTTCAAGGAGCAATGTGTTGTAGTAGGTGAAGCATTGCCAATAGAAACAATTGTGAAACAACAAAGAAGCATATGTGAAACAATTATGTAATGTATTGCATTCAGATTTTTGAGATTCACACGATTTTCTTTTTAAATATTCACGAGAAGCAATTTTTGTAGAATTTTGGATTATAATCGAACAAAATAAGCATTTTTAAGCTTAGAACTGTCAGGTTGTTGGAATTCTCATGCAAAATTCTTGGTTCAATTCAATGTCAATTTCATCCAATACATATTGAATTCTAAATTTCTATATGTAAAATCGTGAAACTGATTGAAACAAGGTATTCTCAGATTAAGATAAACAGATCGTGTTGTTGTTACCTGGTTTGGTCTTCTTCTTCCTCTTGATCCGGAGTTTGAA
This sequence comes from Rehmannia glutinosa, assembly GCA_016081115.2. NCBI lineage: Eukaryota > Viridiplantae > Streptophyta > Magnoliopsida > Lamiales > Orobanchaceae > Rehmannia > Rehmannia glutinosa. Next base: position 525,517 of record JABTTQ020001938.1, read on the forward strand.
TTGTTCTCTTGAGCACCCACTACTTGTCTCGTTGTTTTTCCCGCAATTTGTGCCTTTTTCTGCTTTTTTTTTTGTTATTTGTTGGGATGGAGAATTGTATTCGATCGGATCTCCTACAATATGGTGATTTTGGAGCGGGAATTAGGTGATTTTTAGAACTCAACTCTATCTCTCCGTAACATGCGTTAGATGATTCCCAATGTTTTTAAAATATAAAATCAAATATGTATCGTAATAAGTCCTCCAAACAGATTACATTTTGTAAGCAAAATCAAAACCATATAAAATATTATGTAAGTTCCATCATTCACGTATTATTGTGGGTTTTATTTTTGAAAACTATATAATGCACGTAAACTAAACAACCAATCAAGTATTTATTACTTAAAAAACATTCGATGTTTTTATCGGATGACATTTTACCATTAATCTTATGATGTAATCGTACTATTAGAATGATTGTAATGTATATTTTTGCTCAATTTTAAGTAGTTATGTGTATTGGAAGGAGAAGATTTTTTTGGTTTACAAATTAATCTTACAAACAATCTCACAACCAATCACCATCTCAAAAAGAAATGACCAGTAACATCAATCATAATCATTATATTTTCAATCCACATCCAATCACTATCTATAATTTATTTTAACTTTTCAAAAATAATAATTTTCCACTACTATTCTCTATAAAAATGAAAATGGACAAAATAAAAGCTCAATCAATCACTGCCTAATTGTACTCAAGCTCATTTTAATTTGAACCCTTCTGAAGAGTCGTTTTGGATCGAGGAGGCACCATATTGTCTTGATAGAGGTACTTCGTCGAGATGATCGATGTACCTTGTGTAGAGATGTTAAATTAATAGGTGTACCCTAGCGGTTTTAGGTCACCCCTAGCGGACTTAGGGCTAAACGGCCTTCGGGTTAAGGAGTCACTATCTAACGTCGAGTAATATGAAAACCTAATCCTATTGCGCGTCGAGCTAAACGGACCACTATCGGGTTACAAGCCAAAATATTTAAAATGTTAAATTTAAAATCTCAAATTTTAATTTAAAATATGCATAACATTAACATTCAAACTAAATGATATAGAATAATAAAATATATCTCACATAGTTTATAGTTGCATTACATATAGAATATATCATAAAATTCAAACAATCAAACTTTAAATTTTTTAAATAAAATTATACAAATACGACGTAAGTACACTACTAATTAACTATGTATTAATCAGACACCACCATCAATTGCATTTGAATTTTCTTGGACAAAGTATTATTTTCCATTTATTGGTAAAATGACATTACTTAAATACACTTTTTAAAAAATGTCGTCATATTAGTAAAAAAAAACTGAGACATACATTTGTGAAAGTGTCTTTACTTAAATACACTTTCTACAAAATGTAGTTATAGCCTTAGTTTTAATTACACTTTTTAGAAGAGTCACTAAATATGTATTGCCATAGATCTTTTTTCTTGTAGTGTTTTATATATAAATATATATATATATATATTTAAATGGCGAGCTAGGGTGTTAGCCGGCTGTGGGCTAGCCCTATCGGGCGTCGGATTAAAATGGGCCACAATAATTCGACCCTATTAATCCTCTCGTTTTACGGATTAGACGGTCCAGGCCGGCCGGCTCCGATTTTAAATTAAGCTCCACGTAGCACAAAATGGTTATGGATGTTTATACATTTCAAACAGCAAAAAAAAAAAAAAATTTATTGGTTGAAGAAATACCTCCAAAATTGAGAAAATAGATAAGAATATATTTATCCGGAAACATCTAATTAATAAATCAATAATTATTCATTTTATTCTTTGGTCAGCCGCCATATAAGCGTACGTACTTGGCATTCATTTTAAATATCCATTCTTTTCCTTTCCACTATATATATATATATAGATAATCTGCGGAACAAAAAGTAGTACTCAAATTTTTCAACCCTAAATTCTCTCTGTAATCATATATACTTATCGTTCTTTCTTGATAAACGTAACTCGATCGGTCTCAACAACAATGGAGAATCAATGGAAAACGATGAGTGATGAAGAATACTTGAAGATGTTGCCATTGAGATTCGTATTTCAGCCAACAGATGAAGAACTTATCGTTCATTACTTGATGAAGAAGCTCAAAAATGAGTCGTTACCCCCCAACAAGATCTATTCCGTTAACTTGTATGCTTTCAGCCCGGACCGTCTCGTTGGTATGTAAATTATTCATTAATCAAGTTCTAATTGGTATTTGTTTTAATTTCTTGATGATGATATAGTTTCGTTTGAGTTCTTGGTTCTTGCACGTACGTACGGTCCTATTTCACTGTGATGATGTATAAAGATTTATCACATGCATGCGCTTCTTGCTTCTTGCTTCTTTGTAATACTTAATCAATCAATATTAATGATGATCATCATTAAAAGGGTTTTCATTCTTATTCATCTATGTTGGAATATTATTTTGGTCGATTTTGCCGGGTAGCTTAATTACTTATGCGCTAATTTGATTGAATATTGCAAATACCATATAAAATTACATTTGTGGGGTATTATTTGACAACCTATTTAATAAACCCAAGCCCCGACTAGGGGTGTAAACTAATCAAATCGAGCCGAATATAAATATATTCTATTCGTATTAGACTCATTTACATATTATTGTTATTAATTTGTGTTCTTTCATATAGATATGTTTGGAGAAAATGAGAATGAATGGTACTTGTTCAGTCCGATAAAGAGGAGTAGCGGTGGTAAAACTGTAGTCAGGACAACTCCGGATGGTTTTTGGGAATCCACTTCAAAGCGACAAGATCATCAAACACAATGGAGAAAAAGTTGGATATCACAAGACATTGGTCTACTATAAGGGCAAATCTAAGAAAACAAATTGGATAATGCAGGAATACAGGCTAATGGATCCCAAAGATTCATCGACACAACAAAAGGTTTGTACGTATACTATTATTAAATGTATGGGGTAATTATAAAATTAGCCCTAGTCATTACACACAAAAAAAAACCCTAGTTATCTTTCAAAAAATACATATACCGGCCCCATCAACATGTGCTACTACTTTATAAAGTGAGGTTATTCCTATAAATATTTTTTGTTTTTTTTCTTGTTAGCTTTATTAACAAGTGGCAATACTCTTACTTTACAATTACAATTCATATCATTAATTTGTTATATATTTATACATTCTTGTAGGTATTGGATAACTTCGTATTATGTAAGATCTACAAAAACAGAAAAAACTACGTTGCAACAAGAAATCACGAAGTTTCCAAAGCTGATGATCAAGAGAGTCCTAATCCAGTGGCCACAGTTTCATCACAAAACGTGTTGGAGAGCCTAGAAGAGACTACTGGGGGTAACTATGTTGATTGGGATGACGCTACGATTAACGATTTATGGAATAAGGCTGATTATCGAGAGAACTCTAATCCAGTGGTGACCATAGCTTCATCAGAAAACGTGTTGGGGAGCCAAGAAGAGTCCACTCGTAGTAATTATGTTGATTGGGATGATACTATGATTAATGACTTATGGAATTAGAGTTTCCATCTTTAGATTATGTAATTAGTACTCCACTCGAGTAGTCATAGTTCATTTTCATTTCAAAACTTTTATCATTCTCCATGTTAGGCCTAGTTTTATTTTGGAGGGCTAGGCTCAAATTTAGTTTCCTGCCATTTTTTCATGTACATATATATTTTTGGAATTCAATAAAGGCACAACCGGTATTAAACATAATAAGACCGATCTATCAATTTAGTTTTTTAGCAATTGTGGTTGTATGTAAATTTTCAAGCTTCAGGTCGCTCAATGTTGTGGCGTTGATAACCACTTCATTTGATTCGAATTTTTTTTTTTTTTGTCTTTAATAAATGTTAAAGCAAATGCTAAAGTTTGATTTCTTTGCTAGCATGCAAGAAATGCCTAAATGCCTAATACTCATTTATATAGTAGTGCTCATAAATTTTTAGCTTACTCTTCATATGAACTCAAAATCCAAATTGCTCGCGTTCCATCAGAAAATGTATTGGAGAGTCAAAGAGAGTCAATTCAAAGTTATTCTGATGATTAAATAGGGTTAACTACAAAAAGTGCCTTGTAACTTTGGGTGGGTGTTATTTTAGAATTTTTATTTTTCGGTTTGCAATTTAGGACTAAACAAATTGGCACATTAATGATAAAAATCGCAGGAAAATTTCCAAATTGACCGGATTTGCTGATGTATCCGCCACATGGCACCCCAAATTGGGGAATTTTTTATTTTCCAGCGACTTGATGACTTGGCCGCTGACTTGTCAAGACATGCACACGTGGCGGCTGACAATGGCACTTTATGATATTTACATATTATTTCGTATTTTTCTTTGTCAATTTAATATGTACAAAAATAAATTAAAAATATTATAAATTTTTAATATAATGGAGAAGAAATTTATATTATTTTTAATTTAAAAACAATATAAATTTTTAATTTAATAAGAAAAATTCATATTATTTTTAAATTAAAAATAATATGAATTTTAATTTAATGGAGAAAAAAATTTATACTATTTTTTTTAAATTAAAGTCCTAAATTACAAACCGAAAAATAGAAGTCATAAAATGCAACCCACCCAAAGTTACAAGGCACTTTTTGCAATTAAGCCTGTTTAAATATAATGTTATGAATAACAACATTCCATTGTTAGAATCTTAGGCATTGTATGGTTGAAAATTTTATAGGGTGAAAGTTCGGTAATATGTTTGGTTTAATATATTCTTTTTTAATCTTTTTATTGGGAATGTGATAAGATGATAATTTATATATATCATATGCAAGTGATGGGACCCACTTAAGTAATATAGTTGAAAATATAATAATATATAATTTGATAAAATTGATAATGTTGGGTCCACTTTGAAATATTAATTTGGAACTAATAGTTTATGTGGATGTGGGTAGAGATAGTGGGCCCATTACTATAAGTTGTTATTTTCAATTTATAAATGTTAAATATAATATAAAAAAATTATATTATAATATATATCATATTACAAAATATATAATAAATATATTTAAAAAAATAGGCGTGGCGGGGCGGCAGTGATATCCCGACCCGCCTCACCACGGGTCACGAGGAGGGGCAACCCAAATGGGGAGGGGCGGGTACCCGCAAGTCGGGGCAAAATTGTCATCCCTATGACCCATAGATGTAATATATGGTTGAAAATGATAATAGGTGGGAGAATTGAGAATATAAGAATGAGATTGAAAAGTAAGAAGTTGAAAATTTGATATTTCCAATGAAATTGAGTAAAACAAATATGATTTACATATCTCAAATAGTAAAAAATGGGAAAAAGCTCATTGAGATGGAAACCATACAAGCCCTTGCCTATTCTTTCAACATAAAGTGACATATTAATATGTAAATGAATAAAAGCTGTTATAACAGGTAAGTCTCAAAGGAGCTTCTACGACGGATGCTAGCCATTATAACAGAAAGTAAGCCTAGCAGAGGACAAGAATTGTTTCAAAATCCTCCCAAAAATGTCTTCACAAATGTTTTAGCAAGGATAAACTCTGAATAATATTACAAAGACTCATGCGTCTAGTACTATGAAAACATGGTAGAAGACAAATTAGTATGACCAAGAAAATCTGCAGCCTAACCCGGACTACAATAGAAATGAAAGCCAATATGTCAGCATACAATAATACGATCCAACTTTAAGGGGCATTATATCCAATAATACGGAAACATCCTTTCAGCTACCATGGCTATTTAGTCAATTTTCACGGATGAGTAGATAAGCCTTGTAAACCAGAAACATGCATAGAAACCAATTGTACCAGTCAGCACGAAGAAAGCATATGACCCAATCAGCATGTACCCGAAATACAAAACACCCGACACTGGTTTTGTAATGTTGAGCTTCGTGAAGAAATAGAAAGCCGCATAAAGGAAGAGATAGAAAGCCGATGATCCCGAGGTCAGATATGATCTCCACCACCACAAGTAATCCTCACTGCAAAGCTGGAAATAGCATAGCACGATAGTAATCTCCGCACAGGTAACAATTAAGATGATGAACACAAGGAAAAGGAAACCGAAAATGTAGTAGAACTGATGCAACCAGATCGACGTCAGGATGAAAAACAGCTCGATGAAAACTGCACCGAATGGGAGTATGCCTCCGATTAAGATAGAGAACAATGAGTTCATGTACCAAGCTTGCTCGGGTATTTGTCTTGGGATTTTATTGGTTTTCACTGGATCTTCAATAGCTGGCTTCCTAAAACCTACGTAACTACCTACGAAAACGAGTGGCACTGAAATTCCAAACCACAAGAGGACTAATACAAACATGGTTCCAAAAGGCACCGCCCCTGAGGATTCCTCACCCCAAATTAGCGCATTCAACACGAAGAAAATAGCGAAAAGGATTCCGGGGAACATAAAAGCGGTTTGAAGAGTAATTTTCTTCCATTCTGTTCCTTTGAACATCTTGTAGAGACGAGCAGAGGCATATCCAGCAAAAATGCCCATGAACACCCACAGAAGTAGCATAGCTGTCATTAACCCTCCTCGGTTTGAAGGGGACAAAAATCCAAGTGCTGCGAAAATCATTGTAACGAGTATCATCCCGAAAAACTGAACACCAGTTCCAACGTAAACACAGAGCAGATTCGAATTTGTTGGAGGCCTGAAAACATCCCCGTGAACTAGTTTCCACCCAGTTTCTTCTTGAGCTTCTTCCTGGGTCTCCAACTGGTTGTACTTAGAAATGTCACGGTAGAGAGTCCGCAGCATAATCATGGCAACCATTCCGGAGAGGAAAAGAACAATCATCAAAGAATTGACAATTGAGAACCAATGGATTTGATCATCAGCCATGTAAAGATACGTATCCCATCTAGAAGCCCACTTGACTTCACTTTCCTACAAGGCAGTACAGAGCTAAGGGGATGCAACATGACAATCATTTCTACTTATCAAAACATAACTACTCCATCCACAGCAAGAAGAAAGCATTACCTGGAACTCCACATCATATGTGAAGATGATTTCCTTCTTATCTTCAACCTCCTGTGGAGAATCAGAGCTAGTTACTGTGCGTTTTGCGTGAGGATCACAAGTCGTTAGTCGTGTTTTGTCATCCCATTTACCCTCATAGTCATGCTTAACACTGAATGCACAACATTATCCAGGATCAAAACTTTAGAAGATAAAGCTGAAACACATCATAAATATTTAGCATCACTATTACCTGAATGGTTTGACTTCAAATCCCACAATTCTTGCAGCATCAGTTTCTTCATCCTTGTGATACTTTACAGTAAATGTCAAGTGATTGTGGATAAAATACTTCTCCTCTGTTCTCTAGTAATTCAGGAAAAAGACAAGAAATTCAGACCGGACTGATCATATGGAGAGGACTTCCCCAACAGCAAAATCAACTAATACTTACTCCAGCATACTGTGCTTTGAAACCAACAGGGAAACCATGCTGATAAACCAAGGAGTCCATATCAGGTCTTTTAAAAGGCACAACTAGAGGAAGATTATCCAGAATCCTGTTAAAGAAAACCATCAAAGCAGCAGGTGATCATGCATGATTTGGATTTGGAATGGCACAAGATTATTCAGCAATGTGGCTTACATGTTCACTCGATAATCATCATCAATCTTTTCTTTGAATTCTTTTGCCTCTTTGGCATTAAGTGTAACACGGCAAACAACATTGCACATCTGCGGTTCTCGCATCTTAAACTGCATGAATGAACTTAAGTGAAAAGTTTGTTTCCTGATGCTTGCTTTTACAATTGACTGAATGGAATGATGGATTGAACAAAATTTATTGTCCAAGAGAAAAGGAAAAATGGAAAATGGCAAATATTTTTGGAAAAAAGAAAGAAACAATTGAAGGACCAAAAAAGAAACACAAACCACATAGGGAGAGTTCTCAATACGATCACCACGAAGAACTTCCCCAAGATTCTCAGCACTATCCACAATCTTCTCCGGTTTACAGTAAGGAAGGGAATAGTATGAGTAAGGAAGTTGAGTTTTTACAGAGGTCAGTTTGTTCACTTTCACCTTCAGAAGATCACCCTGCACCAAAGCACAACAAATCAGACTATTCACATCACAGGAAACCGAACTATAACATAGAACAAAGGTAGTAAGTATGTTTGTGAATCATTCTACAGGAAAAACAAAAAGGGTGAGCAACATGCTGTGGGCATGCATTATATATTCACATATAGGTTGACATAGATGATTTGTACACGAACAACAATTATGAAAAATTATCATTCTCATTATCTATCATTGCATATCGAATTCTTGAACTCCAAATGTTCTATCATAACTTTCTTCTTTCAATTTGTAAAAACACAGAAAAGTTACTTATACATAGAGGAAGCTTGTGCTACACAATTAAACAAATGAGACATCAATATTTTTCTGTAAAACTTAGAATTCGAACCATATTGTTATTCATAAGTTTCTTCACCAGTTGTGTGCCACAACAATACCTTGACAAAAACCTAGTTCCAAGATTTTGAGCATCTGTCAGTGAGTGATTGGGAGAGAAGAAGAAATGAGGGAAGAAATGAAGCTCCTTCCTTGATTGGTATGAAGTGGAAGAGGAATAGAGGATAGAAAGGAGCGAGGATTAGTAAATCCCTCGCAAAACCAGCTTTTTAGTCTGTCCAACTAAGGAGGAGTTGGAGGTAATTCTTTTCCTTCAAGATAACAAACAACTTGAATTCTAACATCCTACTAAGTCAACGATTTTGATCATTATAATTGAATCTTTTGAAATCCATCAAATATTGGAAGGTGCTAGTTCAAGTGTTTCTGATTTTAATATATTGTTCAGTGGAGGTTGAACAGATATCTGCAGTAGATCCTATGTAGGGCGACTGAAGGAATTTGAAGGAGGGTAAATGGTGAGTGCGCGAAAGAGGAAGGTAACATGGGCATTGGAGAGAGGAAATGGAGAAGGGGAGGGATACGACCTAAATGAAAAATTATGGATAAGCTTCTTAAATATAATTGGGCTGTTGGAAGAAAATTGGCAAGTCTCATTTTTGCCCGCGGTTCATTACTTAGGAAACCACCAAAGCTCCAAAATCCGCTAGATTACACCGCTAGATTACATAAATTTATGATCTTACATTTGTAAATTATACAAAATACACTGACTACCACAGATTCTCCACATTGTAATTACAGAATACAACTTCAATGGATACAGTTTGTAGATCGAATGAAGAGTGAAATGCTTTAGAGTCTTACGTTGAAAAGAAATTTAACAAAATGGAGAATCACCGGTGACTTTATTAAACTTTATCACTTGGTTGGTTATTCTACAATTTACAGTGACCACCAAGATTTAGCTAAGTAACAAAGGTGGTATATGTTGTGTATGTGTGTGTTTATTTTTCTTTTTCTTTTTAATTATTTTCTGAAGTAATAAACAACCAAATGAATAAGCTCAAACTGCACAAAAGTAAAACAAAACCATATCAGAAATAACACAGATCATTCTGTACTATTATGGTTTGATATTTTGTAAACTGCTTAAATTGTTTAATTGCCATGTTGTTTGCTGTTTCTTAGCTATCAGAATCAAACAAAAATCTCAACTTTTGAATCAGAAACCATCAAGTTCATTCAGTAACACATAATCATAAAATATATTTCTGACCTTACAATTGTAAATGATATAAAATACACCGACTACCACAGATTCTCCACCTTGTAATTACGGAATACAACTTAAATGGATACACTTTGTAGATCTAATGAGAAGTGAAATGCTTAGAATCTTAACACTGGAAAGAAATTTAACAAAATGGAGAATCGCCAGTGACTTTACTAAACTTTTATCACTTGCTTGGTTATTAATCTACAATTTACAGTGACCACCAAGATTTGGCTAAGTAACAAAGGTGGTGCTATATTGTGTGTGTGTGTGTGTGTTTCTTTTTTCTCTTTCTATTGAATATTATCTGAAGTAAGAAACAACCAAATGAATAAGCTCAAACTGTACAAAAGTAAAACAAAAACATATCAGAAATAACACAGATCAATTTGTACTATTATAGTATGGCATTTAGTAAACTGCTTAAATTGTTTAAATCATTAAATGTCATGTCATTTGCTGTTTCTTAGCTATCTATTTTATTACAACAACCCTTTGTTTTGATAGGACTCAGAATCAAACAAAAAGTCCCCATTTTTGAATCAGAAACCATCAACTACATTCAGTAGCACATAATCAGAAAATATAATGATTAAGCAATAGCGGTTGCTCACAAATAATAGATCTAACAGTAACACGCCCTTAATCAACAAAATTAAGCTCACAAAATAGCTAACAAAACTTCGCCAATTCACAGACGTTCACAAACACATCATTTTCCAATATGCACATATATACACGAGCAAATCTTTATTGATGATACAACTCAATCACACACACAAAACAGAGGAAATCGACTAAAAACGCACATATATGCACATGATCGATGGATACGGACATATTGATTATTGGGAATAGTGAAATTGCGAGAGATGTACAGACACCCACTGTAACTTGTATCGATGATATAACCTACCTTGACGAAATCTTGGGGAGCGACGCCAGGGAGGTAGAAGGAGTGAGCGGCGTTGATGAAGAGGAGAAACGACACCCAAATCGCGTGAGGCCTTCTCAGGACCTCCATCTTTCTCCACTCAAACTCTCACAAGATCGCGAATTGAAGATCTAGATCCACACGCCAATGCAAATCCCCCTCCCTCCTCTCTCTCTCTCTCTCGGATATATATCTATACGCGGGTCAAAACTGATATATCTGTGTATAAATTATATATATATTATATAAATGCGGGTGTAAGGATTGAAGAACAAGGCAGAAGAGGAGGAAACTGGAAGCAAAGTAAGAATCCAACTGGAGAGAGAGAGGGCGGAGTTGACAGTTTGTTTGCAGGAAAAATGAGTAGATCATCACCGTTGATTTGGCTCGTTGGTAATCTGATGGATGATCTTATTTCAGAATAATTAATCATGATTAGTTGTTGACAGAGAATCTGAGATATCTTAAATTAATTAATTTAGTGTGGTATTTCTTGTCCCTTGTGCATCATTGTATTGAGTTGACCAATTAAAAAAAAAGAAAGAAGTAAACGTTCACATCATTTTCAATATGCACATATATACACGAGCAAATCTTTATTGATGATACAACTCAATCACACACACAAAACAGAGTTTGAAATCGACTAAAAACGCACATATATGCACATGATAATGGATACGGACATATTGATTGTTAGGAATTTAGAATTGCGAGAGATGTACATACACCCATTTGTAAACTTGTATCGATGATATAACCTACCTTGACGAAATCTTACTAGGAGCGACGCCAGGATTTTGGTAGAAGGAGTGAGCGGCGTTGATGAAGAGGAGAAACGACACCCAAATCGCGTAGGCCTTCTCAGGACCTCCATCTTTCTCCTCAAACTCTCACAAGATCCGAATTGTTAAAGATTTTATAGATCCACATTGCCAATGCTTAAAATCCCCTCCCTCCTCTCTCTCTCTCTCAGATATATATCTATACGAAAGAGTCAAAACTGATATATCTGTGTATAAATTATATATATATTATATAAATGCGGGTGTAAATTGGTTTGAAGAACAAGGCAGAAGAGGGGAGGAAACTGGAAGAGAAGTAAGAATCCAACTGGAGAGATGGAATCAAGGTTGAAAATTTGTTTGCAGGAAAAATGAAGTAGATCATCACCGTTGATTTGGCTCGTTGGTAATCTGATGGATGATCTTATTTCAGAATAATTAATCATGATTAGTTGTTGATAAGAGAATCTTAGATATCTTAAATTAATTAATTTAAGTTGGTATTTCTTGTCCTTGTGCATCATTGTATTGAGTTGACCAATTAAAAAAGAAGAAGTAATGGAGGATTATAGCTCATAAGATTGGTCCGACCTGATCGCATAGAACTAGGTTGAGCTCCATTTTTAGAAGTCCAAAACGACGGGCCTACTTTGCCCAACCCAAATGGTCTATAGCTCGACAAAATCTAATAATTCGATCAAAATTACATTTAATGCAAGGATGGACTATAAAAAAGTGGTCCAATGAAATTTTGGGTGATTCGACCCAACCCATTGTCATCTCTATGAAAATGCAAAGTTAAATTTTGTATAAATCAATGCAATATATTTAAGGGATAAAGACATAACTACCCAACTTTTGGACAAAAGACAAAATATTATGTTTTCAGGTGATTTTGGGACAAAATTATGTTTTCCCTTTTTTGGACAAAAATACGCTCCGCCAAAATTCCCGTGCTTTTTACGTTGTTGTTTCAAACATGTTTTGTTGTTTCTTTGTTGTTTTTCAAACATGTTTCTTCTAATCAAATTTAGGTGAAAAATAAATTTTGCCCCATTAAATAATCCATTTTATACTTGAAATCTTATAGAAAAAAAAAGAAATATACACATAAAACAACACATATTAAAACCAAACAAATTGAAAATAATATAGAAACAACATGAGTAAAAAACAAAATTCAATTTTGATCCAATGCATGAAAACATAAAAAACATAGAAACAACCAAAAAACAATAAGTAACAAACCCGGAAACAATATAGAAAACACCATATGAGTAAAATGAGCTTAAAAAAAAATAAGACAAATTGTATTTAAACATCGAAAAACTATGTGGAAACGACAAATAAACATAAGAACAACATTAAAAAGGGCATGGAAACAACCGAGAAACAACATAAAAAATATTTAAAATACCACATGAAAAAGTATGTAAAAATGGGAGGAAAAATTCACTTTTGGTCCCATTAGATTTACTCCCGATGATTTTAGTATCATATCTTGAAAATAGTCCCATAAGATTTTTTGTCTCACTAATGGTCCCACCGTTAAAAATTAATAGTCAAACCTATCAAATTAAAAAAAGTCAAACTTGCGATTTGGGACTAAAAGTGAGAACAATGGGACTAAAATCATAAGAACAATGGGATTAAAAAGTGAATTTTTCTCTAAAAACTAAATATAACTATATCTATTTTAAAAAATATATTATCATTTTAGTTACTATAATTAAAAAATTGACAAGTAAATTAAATGATAAAATTTATAATTCAACTTATACAAAATAAATTTTCTGAAACATAATTTTTAGAAATAGATGTTAATTAATTTTTTTTTTGTGAATGTGTAATAAAAAAAAGATGAAATACATGTATCATTTATTTTAATTAGAAAATTAACAAAGTAAAATAAATGATAAAATTTATAACTCAAGTTATAAAATTTAAATTTTCTGAAAAATAACTTTTAAAAGTAGATGTTAATTAAATTTATTTTTTTGAATGTTTAATACGAAAAAAAAAATCAAATACATGCATATATAACATAGTGCATGTATTTGTATATATGTAATTTTTTTTTAGAAGCGGCTATGCTTTTGCCCCATGATATTGGGTCTCATATAACCCAGTGTATGTATATCTAAAGTTTGATTTTTTTTTTTTGTGGAAATGTAATGTTTGATTTAAAAACATAAAAAATAGAAATATAATATTTGAAAATAAAAAAGTAAAAAAAAAATGTAAGCAAGGTAAACATTACTAAAATATTTTTAATAGTATTTATAATTTAACTATACTAAAATATTTTTATTAGTATTTTTCTAAACTTTTTAAAAATATTCCTATATTTAAAAATTATGAAATTAGTTAATATCATAAACTTTTTTATTTTATTGATAGTTGAACTACATATTTCCAATACGTAAATGTGATTTTTGTAATTATTTGTATTTTCAAAATCAAGAAGTGATTTAAATAAAACAATATAGGAAAATTATTTGTTTTTCTAAATATTTTAAGTAAGAAAATTTCTTTTAGTGAAATAAAATGCATTGGAAAAAGATATTTTTAGAAATATATTTGAAGGACAGAGATTTTTTTAGTTTTCAAGTGGGACATTCACAATATTAATTTAAATAAATAACTCAAAATATAAAACTTAAAATAATTTTTATCATCAATAATATTAAATTTAACCAAACAAAAGAATAATGGGATCATTTTTTGTTAAATTTTAACTTTTGTGTCTTATGGGACTATTTTTGTTGTTAAAAATCTAACTTTGGTGTCCTATGGGACAATTCTTGTCTTCAGTAACGGTTTTCGTTAGTTTTTTAATGGAGTTTCATTTTCCAAGTCCTACGGGACTATTTTTGGTGAAAAATGTCGATTTGGGACTAAAAGTGAATCTTGTCACGCCCCAAACGCGACGCGACGATGATCAACCACTTAAACAGAAATGATCCCAATAGTCTAGACAAATGATACAACAATCCCAAGTGAAACAGAGTCTAAAGCAACGGAAATAAAATAACATAAGTACGAATTACAACTTAAAGTCTAGCGAGATCCAAATACAACCGACATAATAACCTGAATAAGTTTACAGGCCAAAACTAAAGCGTAAAGAACACCATATCTAAATCTTAAATGTCAAGGGTCCTACACCCTCAAATTACAGTCGAAGAGAGAAAAGAGTAGCAGGATAAAAGGGAGTCCAACATCCACAGAAGTACATGAAATAAGTACAATCATCAGAAAATGGTACAAGTTCGACAGGCGGGGCTAGGGTCAACAATCTGCGGTCGGTCGACATCCTCAACATCGTCCCCATCTAAAGGTTAGAAAACAGGAGGGAATAAGACAGAAATCTCAGTGGATGAGTGATCGTGTGGAAGTGTGGCGATATATATTTTGATGCGAGAAAACAGTCGTATGAAAAATGCGTGAGATATGATGTGTGATTTCACACACATCCCACAAGCGTCGTGAGAAATATATTTAAGTAATATATTTATACAGTTTTAAGAAAACAGTTCGGGGTCACACAGGCACTATGTGATTCAAGCAAGACAGGAGGATTGTGTACGGATTTGTAGCGCCAATCCTATGCAAGACAAGTAGCAGTTGCATATGGATTTGTAGCACCAACCAATGCAAAACAAGTAGCGGTTGCGTACGGATTTGTAGCGCCAACCAAGCGAGTCCGATTAACTCGAGAATCGTGTGGATCGACGGCGATTCCTTCGTTCTTCCTTATAACTCCCGAGCAAGATGGTCCAAGACCTGTCACCTTATCGCTCCATAGGCAAAGACAAAAATCCACAGTGGAGCTAGCTAGGCTCGGATTTGTCATAATCATGATTATACCTCAAGTACTACGACCCGCTTCCCTTGGACAAACTCCGTCCTCGATTGTGGGATTAGGGCGATGGGGCGGAAGAGTGGAATAGCGGTAGAGCTGCCCGTTTCCATCCCGACATATCCATTCCGATTTGTGAGCTCGACACACCAAGTTGACTCAGACGGGGAAAGTAAATACAAGTTCGGGTAGTCAACCAGGCGATCGAGTAATATTGATTGAAGCTTGATTCGAGGAAAATTTTCGAAAATCGCTAGTGGCAATTATGGCGTTGGTGGAGTTATTTGGATGAAGATGATTATCGGGAGGATAAGAAATCTTCGATATCTTGAAAGATTAGGTGGAACATAAGTCCCGTTATAGATTCAAAATCGCAAGACGATGAAGTTGCCCCGCGATCGCGTATTGATCGGTTAAGACGATCCGATAAGTCAAGGTGTTTTAAGAAAAGAAAATCTTTTATATCATTATTAAAAGTCAGAGGGTCTAGGGCTGTTTCTTTAAAAGAGAAATAATTTGAGTTAGGTCCTTGTAAAAAGAAAATTTACAATTAGTCCCGTTTTGTAAAAACCAATACTTTGGGGTTAAAAATTGAATAAGTAAATGTCCCGACCTTGAAAAATTATGAGGTCAGTTCCTATAATCTCTAAATTGTTCAGAGATTCAGGTTTTTAAAATTTTGAGGTCAAGTTTTTATAAAATTCTCACATTGGCCCCAAATTTGTTAAAATTATCATTTTGGGCCCTAAGTTTAAAATAATCGGAACTCACAAATCGGAAGGGATTTTAATGTGATTCCAGTTGAAAAATGTCACTAAGTTTAGTGGGATATTGGGACAAAATCAGTTTTAAAAGAAATAAGTATAGGTCCCTTAACTTTTGAAAATCTCATTTTTGTCCCATTTTGAAATAATTGCCTTTAAGGCTTTTAGGGGTCCAATTGTTATGAAATTTGAAACTTGGGTCCAAAATATAATTATGTTATAGTTAAATTAGTATTTCCAGTTACATGGGCTGTATAATTCCTGAAAATTTCATTTGGGTCCTCAAGTTTAATCAATTCGGTCCCTCAATTTTTATAAAATTACTTTCCAAGCTCTAAACACTTGGATTTTTGGAATACACTTAAAATATGTTATTTCCAGTCCCTTAAGAATTAAAATTTCAAATTTTAAAAATACGGTCTAGTACAGTTTCGAAAATTGCAATATAGCCCTTATACTTCTAAAATTTTACAATCTAGTCCTTGGGCTTTTACGGATTGATTTTATTTATCTAAAAACTCTTAAAACTTTATTAAAATGTCCAAACATCATTTTTGAACCTGAGTACAGTCCCAAAACTCGAAAATTACAGAGGGGTCCCTTAAGTTTTATTTTCTTGCAATTAAGTCCACCAACTTTCTATTTTCGCATTTTAAGTCCAAAAATTAAAATTTAATCAATTATGCTCGACTTGTCCAGGTTATAAATCATAAAAAACATGGATTTCAAGGGTCATACATATACAAGTCCATTTCACACAAGAATTCATCAAATATCACAATAAAGTGTACATGTATGCACCTATTTTTCAACAAATAGCATTTTGAGTCATACTTGAGAAATTTTCAACTTGATATAAGAAATTAACATGCAATACATAACATATATATACCTCAAGTGCTCAATATCAAAATACTACATGCATTTTAAGTAAAAACACCTAGAAGTTGGAAAGATTTTTCCACCCACCTTAAAAATGAACTTGCATGTTGGTGAAAAATGAAATAAATCACTCTTGAAGGAGAAGTGACTTAGGTCAGCCCCCTATGTCAAGGAATACCAAAAAAAAATGTAGGAGTTAGGAAATGAGGTTAAAAATTTAAGAAAAGAAGAAGGAGGTGAAGAATATTGGTAAAACTACACTTACCTTGTGTAGTAGATGAAATGAGACTAGTAGAGGTCTCAAAATGGGTCTCTTTGCTCACCCTTAAAACAACTCTTAAGGTCAGTCCCTAAAAGTCCAAAAATGAAAATGGAGTATCAAAAGTTTGGAAAATAGATGAGAAGAAGAAAATGTACTAAAAATCCCATTTCTTACCTTATAGTCCAATTTCTCTTCAAAATCTTCAAAGTCTTGAAGTCCTTTTCAAGATGATGGTAATGCTCTTAGTGTTTCCCAAGTCTTCTAAGTATACCTCAATCCAAAAATCAAACTTAGGTTAAGAAGTGAAGATGATGAGCTAGAGGATAACAAGATGATTTTTTGAACACAATTTCTTACCTTGTTGTAGGGGGGTTCGATTTTTTTTTGTGTAAGTAGAAGAGGGAGTTCTTGAAATTTTTGGTTAAGTGTTTGGAGGTTTGAAGAAGAAGATGAACATATGCTTAGAGAAAATGTGGGAGAATTTTAGAGTTTTGATGTTAAAAGATGGGTTAGTAGGGAATAATTAGGGAATTAAGAAAATAGCTAGCTTCCTTTACTAGGGACATGAAGCCAAAAGCTAGTTTTTAGGGGGAAATTTAAAATTTGTTGAGTTGACTAATGGGGTAGTGGGATTTGTAGAGAAAATTTTTAATTGTAGGCTTGCAAGACATAAAATAAAATAGAAATAAAATTATCAATTTTTTTTTGTCCCATAATAATCTAGTTGGGAGATACAAAAAAAATAAAATAGTAATGCAAAGAAAAATGAGTTATTTCCTCATTTTATGTGATAAATTCGAAAATTAGGGAAAAAGAAAAAAAAAATATTTGTTTTCTTTTCTTTATAAAATTGAGGAAAATAAAATGTATAAATATCCATAATTAAATATTTAGAAACTTAAAATAAAAATGTGAAATAAGAAATATGTACTCCAAAAGTAAATTGGAAGTTGGTTGGGATGAATTATAGAATAAGATGAAATATTCGGATAAGGGTGGGAATATACTCCTAAATTATCGAGGTCCAAAAATTCAAGTCGTAGTCAATCGATCAAGTATTAATACTAGAGGAGAATACAAAATTGCTAAGCTCAAAAATGCGAAATGCGTAATTGACGTTGGAAGAATTAAATAAAAGTAGAGTCGCGTTCCATTAATAATAGGTTTGTGATACATAGCCGAATAAATAATCACTACATAACACTGTATCTCACGTTGTTAAAATTCGGGGCCTCACAAGTCTAATGGGACTAAAATCATCAGGGGATAAGTCTAATGGGACCAAAAGTGAATTTTTCTCTAAAAATTATATCTACACATTAAAAACTAAATGAAAACAACAAAAAAATTATTCGAACGACATTAAAAATATTATTGAACAACACAAAAACAATAGAAACAATGTACAGAACAATACATGAACAAAAAGTAGCATAAAAAATAGATAAAAGTTGTTTGAAACATCGAAACAACAAAAGAAACAACTAAGAAACAAAACAGAAACAACAAAGAAAAAATAAATTTAAACAAATCGAAACAACATATATAACATATAAAACAATACAGCAACAAGAAAAAACATAAAAATAATCAAAAAAAAAGCTGGAGCGTAAAAAAAGGAAAACAATAGGTATAAAAGTAATAAGAGCATATTTGGTGGTATTTTTTTCAAAAAAGGTATATGGTGGAATTTCCCCAAATTTATTTCCAATTATAAAATCAAATGAGCTTGTGGAATTGTTTATAATTCATTAAATTTTTTTTTCGGTTCGTTTATAATTCAATAATTAGTAATGAATCAAATTGATTATCCTTAATCCACTGCATTTATTTTTGTTTTCGCAATCATATTATAGCACCCAAAGTGTAAAAGTCGTGTTTTTTTTTTGTTCTTCTAATTCTTTTGTTTTTTCAGTTCATCCGTTATATTATTTTAATTGATCATTTGGCAACTCTTTTGGGTAGGCTGAATTTTTAAAATATATATATAGGTTTTGGATCTAGTGAGTATAATTTAAATAAGTACGTGAGACCAAATCTGGAGCGTTGACCTCTTCTTATTTTAGTTTATATTTAATTAATGGTTGTTAAGGATAAGTAGGTAATTTTGTTTGAATATCAGTAAAAAACGGGAGTTATTTTTGGTAGTGCCTATTTACATTCCGGATTTTTTGGGATTTGTTTGAAACTGTATCTCTGGCCTTATTCGCTAGCTATGAGAAATATGTTGTTTATTAAAGACAAATATGTTGCTTTTTTGGATATATTTGAAAACAAATATCCGAAATTCTATCTTTTCTTTCATAGTCAAACTTGCAATTAATCTGCGCGCATTCAACAGGCGAAATATGTTGCTTATTGAGGACAAATATGTTGCTTATATTTAGCAGACAATATTGCAACCACAATCTATTCTCTTCGATTTGTCTTTTTATATACTAGTTATTTGCCCGTTCGATGCTTGAGATGTGAAATATGAGTGTAGTGTTTCTATGTAAATTGAATGCATATAAAAATATAAAATACCAATCTTAATACAATCAAGCTACATCAAAGAATAAAAATTACAAATTTTGAAATATTTTTTTGTGCACAATATTATTTGTCTGTTTGTTTTTAGATGTATCATCACCTCAAACTTATACTTTCAAACCCTTTTGATTGGTAACTCGAGAAACTGCAACATATAATTGGTCATACTAAAAATCGGACTCTTTAAGTACAACGCGACATTAGAGGAGAATGTCTTTGGCTCTTATTTATACTTATAATATAATTAAGCTACAAACACATTGCAAAAAATCTACGTAAAGTATATGAGTAATAATATGTTTCATATGTTTGCTATATATAAAAATTAAATATTTTAATAAATTATTTTATATATATTTCATTTTTTTAATTAAATTACAATAAATTAAATTAAAGATTAAAAATATAATTTTTAACTTATAAAACCAAAAAAAAAGCCCAAGAAATCAATAACAACCCAAATACAAACAAACCATTTAACCCAAATATAAAAACTTCTATTAATAAGCCCTATTGAAAATTTCTGCAGGCCCATGAAGGTAAACCAACATATAGTTTACTCATAAAAATTTGACACTACACGTGTCCTTCTAAACTGTCCAAATAAAGACACATCATGCAATAAATGATATAGATTAAAAAAAAATTCTAAAACAAAATATAAAATAAGAAATCCTAATTTACACAACTCATTTCCGCCGCTCCAAATGCTATCTGATACACAACTTCCCCCCACTCCAAACCCTTTTTCGAAAATCTTTTAGCCGCTAAATCAAAAAATCACATCTTGTTTTTTGTTATATTATTTTTCAAAATCTATGTGTTGTTTAATCTATCGTTATTCCTTATTATCAAGTTAATCATTTGATTTTTTTTCTCTTAAGAACTCACCATTTTGCTTCATGTTCTCAACTTTTTATCTATTTTATATACCTTTTTTTTTACTGAATGCATCAATTTTTTTTCAATTTTTATATGCGAAAAATCATTTTTAAAAATATATGCATATGTATGTGTATTGATTTGGTTCTGTTTGGTTTATTTTTGGTGTTGGTATTGTTCCATAAAAGTTCACTTATTTTTAATTTGAATATGTATTTTATGAAATTTTTCGTATATATTTCTGACTATTTCTCAGATATGTTAGAAAACGAATTTCACTCATATATCTGAAGTTAAGTTTGTAATTATTTAAATCTAAATTTGAATTTTTATTAATTTTCATTTTAATGGGATATTTAATGACATTTTTTTCTTATTGATTTTTGCAGGTGAATGGGGTAAATGAATAATTTGTTCGATGTAATTTTGTGGTCAGGTAACAATCCTCCCTAATTGTTCACACACAGACAAAATCATACAAAAAACAATCCTATATTTTTATGATTTTGCATCGAATGAATCTATTTATTTTTTTCTGTTTTCTTATGCAAAATTATTTTCAAATATTTGTGTGTATAGATGTGTTATTTTATTGTGTGTTGGTTTATTTTTGGTGATGTGGTTGTTCGGAAAAAAGTCACTAATGAGATCCGAAACAGGGCTGATTTTTTTTTTTCTTCTGTAAAAGCATTTCATATTTTTTTTTATATTTTGAAGTTTTTAAATTGGGTATATATTTTATAAAATTGTTCACATACCTTTTTCGGACAATTTATCGATCTTTCGAAAAATATTTCTCACGATCTATATCCTCAAGTTATGTTTGTAATTATTTAATGTTTAAATTTATTATTATTTATTTTTAATGGGGTGCTTAGTTTAATATTTTTTATTGGATTTTGCAAGTAAATGAGGTAAATGGATAATTTGATCCAAGTAATTTGTGAGCACTTAACCATTCACACACATGAAATCACACACACATAAAAAAAAAATTATTTCTTCCCTGAAATCACACTCAAATATTCTTATTGTTCAGGTTATAAAAAAAATAAAAAAATACAGATAAGTATTATGTTTTTTACCAATTGTGATCTATCTGTTTTTTCACCAACATACATTGTTAATATTTAAACATTCATAATTATAGGATCTATGGAAATACATCAGCCATGCCACCTCTAAAGCAGTGTAAAATTACACAATTTCATTAGATAAGTAAATTAAATAAATGTTATTCACACAGATAATTACATTCATGTACTAAGACTTTTTCAATATGCTGCAGGTATTGTGAACAATATACAATACAGAAAGCATGGACATCCGCACATAAGTTTAATTTAAAACACAGATAATCGCTATTTATATGAAATAAAGTTTTCAGCAAAATATTAAATCGAAAAGGCATTGAACAAAAAATATAAATGTATAATATATTACCGCAGCGTCGTAAAAAACGAACGCACTCAAGACTCGCTATTTGCTTATTATCGTTGAAGGCTCGTTTCTCGTACATTTGCACGAGCCTCAATTTGATTCGACAATGAATGTATAAAGAGAAGAAAGTATATGTATGCTTTTAATTCTGTAGATACTTGAATGAATGTGTAAATAACCGAGCATAGGCATCTAATATTTATATGACAAAATCTTCCTTTTTTAACAGATTTTTAATATGCCGAATTTTTGTGCAATAAGATTAAATAAAGTAGTATAATTTTTCAATATTTTTTTGGATTGAAAAAAATATATTTAAATAGAGTAATATATTTGTAAGATAACAAAAATCAGTTCACAAATTTTACATTCCAAATGTAAGAGAAATCGTCTGATTTTCGATTCATTCATTGATTTAGTTAGATTACAAATTTCCAATTCAAAATTTATTGATTCTTTCTATACAACAAGAAAAGGTCAAACATTCCTTGTACATTTATAATTACCCAAAATTTAGCAACAAAAAAAGGCAACAAAAAGGTCAATCATTCCAGTTTTATGGGGCATTCTATGAATATCGATAATCAAGAATTTTGACAACAAAAATCAGCAACAAAGAGGTCAAACATTCCCATTTTATTAACTATAAGTATTTATGGTAGCAAAAATCAGCAAACAAATAGGTCAAACATTCCGATTTTATGAACTATCAGCAATTATGACAACAAATATCAGCAATAAAAAGGTCAAACATTCCCATTTTGAAAACAATCTTCCATATTAATTGAAAATCAGCAAAAAAAAAAGGTCATCAAATTTTTTAGCAAGTTTCTTTAGGCGACAAAACATATTTAGAAACTATTTTCTTGTTATATACATATAGATATGTAATTATGTTGCTTATTTATGCCAACTATATTGCTTATCAAGGACAAATATGTTGCTTATTTGCAAAATGATGTGCTTGTCTGATACTGTGAGGGGGCACGTGTTCCCCCTTTTTAATTATTATATATATTTAACTCTTACTTTTTATAAATTAAGTAGTTTGTGAATTTGAAACAACCAACAAACGATACCCATGCCCAAATTATCTTGGCAGGGCCCAATTCTACTTATTATTATTTTTTACTTTTATAAATTATACATTCATTACTCATTAGGTTTAGGAATAACCAAAAAGTCGTGTCGGTCTTTCCAATCATCTCGCCGTCTTGGTGCCGTTGCTTAATATAGACCAAATATTTCAAGAAAAAAATACTCAACAAAACAAAAACCCAATTTTGAGATAAAAATAATAACACAAAAACTTATTGAGACTGTCTCACGGATCTAGATCCGTGAGACTGAGCTCCAAATACCCATACCCATTGAAATTACCCAAATTATTAAACATATTGGAATAATACGTTGGCCGGGCAAGTCACGTGATTTGAACCCCTCTAAAGCAATACTTATCCATATCAAACACATCACACGCGCTTATACAACCCACCGTCCTTCCGCTCCGCCTCCTCTCACTTGACTCCTTTGGGAAATTCACCGTGATCGAGGTTGCGATCGGCCACGACGCTAGTTCCGCTGCCGTTTATCGCCGTCACGATTGCAAGTTAAATGTCGACGGATCGACGTCGTAGAAGTCCTGGACTTGCTAGCGTGACCAGCTAGCGTGGTGGGCTTGCCTACGCGCCGTTGATGGTCTATCTCGTCTAGAGTGTCGATCCTTAAAATTTAAGATAGATGTCTCGATCGAGTGGTGGGTTGAAGATCTTTCAAGATTGGAATTGATTTTTATCATAGAGTTATTACCGCAATGGGAAAAATGTAAAATGTTGATGTTACGTTATAAGTATTGACTTGTATTTTAAACGTTTTATTGTATGTTATCGGATATAAAGAGAACTATTAATTGAAAAGTATCAATTTTTGTTCACAAAGTATCGATTTTGGATTAAAAGTATCACTTTTTATTAAATGATTATGAAAGAACCTAAAATTGCGAAGTGACATCTTATTAAAGTATCATTTTTTGTTCAAAAGAGTATCGATTTTTGTTTCAAAAGATTTATGAAAGTAAGAACATAAAATTGCGAAGTATTAACTAATTAAAGTATCACTTTACGGTGAAAAGTATCGATTTTTGAATTAAAAATATCACTTTCTATTATAAATGATTATGAAAGAATATAAAATTGCGTAACTATCATCTTATTAAAGTATCATTTTTGTCCAAAAGGTATTGATTTTTGTGTTAAAAGTACCATTTTTTAAGAAAAAATATAATTTCTTATTAGAAAAGAATCACTTTTATGAAAAGAATATAACTTCTTATGAAAAAGTATCAGTTTTTATTGAAAAAGTACAATTTCTTATTAAAAAGGTATCATTTTTCTTATTAAAACAAACATTAATTTTTCTTAAAGAAAAGTATCACTTTTTATTGAAAAAGTATCATTTCTTATTAAAAAATGTATAATTTTCTTATTAAAACAAATGTCACTTTTTATTAAAAATAAAAAGTATCACTTTTTATTGAAAAAGTATCATTTTTTATTAAAAAAGTATCACTTCTTATTAAAACAAATATTACTTTCTTATAATAAAAAAAATACGATTTTAAAAAAAAACAATTCTACTTTGAAATGTATACATTTTTAAAATAATAAAACTAATATTATTTTTTGTGAAGCTTAAAGGTATTAGAAGATCTGATGATGTTTATTGCATATTAAACATTTTTGACAATCTTCGTGTGTCATATTTTTTTTTGCTTTTCACATTTCCTGAACTCTATCCCAATTGACTTTACTTGCACAAATCATGGCCCTTGATTTTGCATTTGATCAAACTTGACATTAGTGCAAACAGCGAAAAAAATTCGACTAATTTTATGACTTTTCTCAAGACGAAAGTGGGGTGTTTCAAAAGAGATCTTAAAGCTTAGTGGGCGTGTCACGTTTTTTCTTGTTATTTAAAAGGTTAACTATACAAAGAATATTTGGGTGTTGACCGGTCGGGTTTGGGTGTTGGGACCGTCTCACGGATTTAGATCAGTGAGACGGCCTCACAAGAGACTTACTCAAATAAAAAACTACCATTAGAATCAAAAGATATAGAGCGGTACTTCAAGAAGAGCATTAGAACCACCATTTCTATCGGAAAAAGGACGATAACACCAATTCAAGTAGGAACGAGTTTGACGCAAAAGAACTTCCAACAGGTCACGGGGCTCGGAATTTCGATTTTGGATTATAATCCAAATATTCGAGATGAAGTTCGAAGGGCGTACTTATCGATGGATGAATGATAGTTTGATTGTATATATACATTGAGAAAGAAGTTTTTGATAGTGTTGATAATGAGTTTATTATGCAAATATTTGATCTATAAAAATTTGTAGATTTCAATTGTAAATGCTAGATTGTTTAGTAATAAAAATTTATTTTTGAAGTATATTGTGCCCCCTTGTATAAAATTTCGGATTCGTCCTGTTTAGCGGGACAATGTTGCTAAGTAAGTATCTTTGCTTTTTTATGTGGATGTGTTGCTTATTGAAGATAATTATTTTGCTTATTTAAGCGCACAATGTTGCTAAGATAGGTGCAAATCACGATTTAAATAGGTCATATGTCTTGTATATATGTATTTTTGTTGCTTTTGTATGTCAACCGTGTTGCTTATTGATGACAAATATGTTGCTTAGAGATTGTATATTAATTTTTTGCTTACAAATATTACGTAAATTTGCTATGGTTTTAGATGGTAAGATAACATCTATGATGTTGTGTGTAACTTCCCTAATTTCATGGGATATGATTGATTGTCGGACTAATATATCCTCTTTATCAATTTAATTAGGTATTTTCATATATTTTAAGCATATTTATTATTAGCCATTGAAATTTGTTGATCCGTAGTCCAAATTTGGTCTTACATACTTAACTAAGGCATTAGTCTCATATAACCCTTTTAAATTAACTTTCTTAACTACTATTTATGAATCAATTCGTGAGACTCGCTTATTGTAATATTATATATAGTGGTTATTTAAACTGACAACTATCAAAATAATATCTAGATGTAAAATCGTATTTGTTGAAAACAAAAAAATAAAATAGGAAAGAGACAGGGTTTTTTAACAAAATATTATATAATATATATTATAAATATTATTACACATTGTGATAGGTTGGGGAGATTTAAAAAATAAAGTTAATTGTGAATTGGATTCACGACTCAAAGTTTTTCATTTTTAAAATAAATTTGGTTCACAAATTCACATTGTACGGGCTGGTGGAAAGATGTTATCATTTGGTTCACAAATTCACATTGTATTGGATGGTTGGGATCAATCATTAACTAAATAATGTAAACTCCAATAAGGTTATATTGCACCTGATCAAAAAAAAAAAAAGAAGGTTATATTGCTTTTTTAGTTTTGACAAGAAAGATATAATGTGGATAATTTAAAAGGGGTAATTATTCCTAAAAAGGAACATTGAAGAAAAAATAATGATTGGGACAATAAATATGATATGTAAAAAGCAGTGTTGTAAAAATCGGCCTAAGCGCTCTCCTAGGTGGCCAAAAAATCGGACGGCCAAAAGTCTGCCAAAAATAAAAAAATAAAAAAAAAAAAAAAAATAGTGTTGTTCCTACGCGGCCGCCTAGGTGGTTCAGCGCCCTAGGCTTTGGTCACCGGGTCCGACTAGCGCCTAGCGATTTCTGCAACCATGGTAAAAAAGATAATTTTACCCTTTGAGTAGTGACAATTTTCTTATAAATGGGAATCATGAACGTATTGTTACAAAGGGATCAACATATTATTTATTGAGAAAATGGGTCTTTTTACCCATTTAGGTTTAAGAAAACACTTTCTTGACCAACTTTTATAAAAATAACTTTTCTATCCACTTTTATAATAAAAATTCAAAAATGCCCCTAAACTCTCTCTCTTTCTTGTTTATTTGGGCAAACCAATATTGAAGAAAAAAATAACAATTAGGCAATATATAATGCCGCCTTTTGTGCCTAGGCGGGGGTTTGGCATAGACCCTACCTGTTTATTAACCTCAAAAAAGGAATTACATATTAATAGGACGGGGACTAGGCCTGACCTCCAATTTCAACAAAAAAGTGAAGAGAATTTAAACTAAATCTCACTTAACTTTACATATATTTTCTAATCTAAAAATTTCCTATTTATTAATGAAGTAGACTACTTACATATCCTAACGGTGGAAATTTCATATTCATAAATGTATTCTCGGGAACATTCAAATTATCTAAATAGCTCCTTGCATCATGCATCCTTGGTAACTTCTCCATCCCTTGATTTATAGCTTTTTTTGTTTTTATGGATTCGGCAAAGAACCAAAGTATCTTGTATCTGTAGTAATATATAATTTGCAACAAAGTCATCATGATCAATTTTATATAAAAATACAATAAAATAAGACACACACACATATATATATAAATTTGTACACGCACCTTTTTAGCCTCATCAGTGTCTGATGGAGTCCGTAGCGTATATTCGTGCATAATCCAATTGGTCTTCTTATCTTTGGATGATTTATCCTTGTAATAATAAACCAAAGCCTTACAATATCCAATTTCCTCTCCGTGGTGTCTGTTGGATTTATCACCAGTGGTGGACTTCCAATATCCATTTGAGGTCTTTCTGTCTATTTGTGTGCCATTGGTACTTATTTTCTTCCTCTCAGTAAACATGTACAATTCGTGGTCTTCATTTTCTCTAAGTATATCTGTAGGAAAAAATAGAGAATGGATATAATAACTTTATTAAGTATAAGTTTATTTATTTTTATTTATTTATTTTTATATAATTTAACCACCTACAAACTTAGGTGGGAATTTCATAAACAAGAATAAGTTTATGAATCATAACTTCTCGATCGTGAAAACTAATTATTAATGGATATAAAACTATACGAACATTCATATAATATATCGGGAAGAGTTATTTAAACCATGCACATGCGTACACAAAGAACTCAGATGAAACTATATATATCCCTCAAAAAAAAAAAAAAAAGATGAAACTATATATATATATATCATTCAAACAAACAAAGAATATTCAAGAACTAATTAGATAAAACCATATATAATCATTCAGACAGACCAATAACCACCAAGACAAAGAACCAAGAATTGCGCATACATCGATCGCAATTAATTAACCAAGAACTAAAAGAATTGAAATAAAAATATTTTGTAAATGAGGCTCATACGAATAGAATATATTTATATTTGACTCGATTTGATTCGTTTTACACCCATAATTAGGGCTTGGTTTGTTAAATAGGTTGTCAAATATATACCCAATAATTTTATGTGGAATTTGCAATATTGAATCAAATTAGCCCAGATAGCTGCCCCGGCGAACCAAGAACTGCATGTGATAAATCTTTATACATAATCGATCACAATTAATTAGGACCGTACGTGCAAGAACCAAGAACTCAAATGAAAAACTATATCAAGAAATTAAAAGAAATACCCATTAGAACTTGATTAATAATGAATTAATCTTACGTCACGAATCGGGAGACGGAAATAGATCTTGAGACGGTCAAATTGAAAAATCATACAAGTTAACGGAATTAATAGATCTTGTTGGGGGTAACGGCTCATTTTGAGCTTCTTCATCAAGTAATGAACGATAAGTTCTTCATCTTTTAGCTTCTTCATGAAATCACGAATCCCATCGCAACATCTTCAAGTATTCTTCATCACTAATCGTCTTTTCAATATTTGATGAATTTTGTAGAACACATGAACGTTGTCGCCTATGAGATGATTCATGTTAATCATGGCGGGGTCTTGTCTCATGAATATCATCATCATGATCGAAAAAAGGGATCAAAGGAAAATGTAGGAATAGTATTGATTATTCATCTCCATTAATTGTTGATGAGATATATCGAACTCAAGAAAGAACGAGAGAATTAGGGTTTATTGAAAGAGTTTTGTTATTCACTGATATATAGATGTTGGTGAACTTGTTTAAAGTAACTGTATTAATCATTTAAAGTAACTCATTTCAATGTACCGACGTATATTGCCATATATACATACATATATATATATATATAGATGCATGAAAATGTCTTATTAATGCCCACGTGTTAGGAAAAAATCCCGCAAACTCAGGCCGCGATTGGATGTCAATGAGAATCCATTTTTTCCATACTGAGAATTTTTTACCAAATATATGATTGTGTATGAAAATTTTCAAGTAAATATACTATTCTCACTAGTACATAAAAAGACTATATAAATCAGAAGAATATGCATCGGTTCCCACTAAACCAATGCCTAAAAAGGGCGGTGGCAATTTTGTAAATAAAACAAAGTCTTTAGGCATCATTTATTTATAAAAAACAGACACCTATAGACTTTTTATTTTTAAATAAATTAAAATCTTTGAAAAAAACTTTAGGCTGCGCTTTCATAAAACAAATGTTGCATATACGTTCGTGCTTTTTTCTTTTTAAAATTTAAGCATTAATCCAGGGTCCTTCGTGAATTTAGGAGGTAGCAAACCCAGGGTCTAGCTGCCTTCGCCGGCACCGTCTAGCAGCCGCCCCTCCGTCGGT
This sequence comes from Rehmannia glutinosa, assembly GCA_016081115.2. Lineage (NCBI taxonomy): Eukaryota > Viridiplantae > Streptophyta > Magnoliopsida > Lamiales > Orobanchaceae > Rehmannia > Rehmannia glutinosa. The sequence continues at coordinate 555,208 of JABTTQ020001938.1, forward strand.
GCCGTCTAGCCTCGCCAGCAGTTGCCCCGCTGCCGTTGTGGCGGTCGAGCCCTCACAATCAGCTATCATTGTCGTCGGGCCGCGCGACTCCACAGACCACATCTCGACTCGCCACATTCATCTTAACTCTCATTTTTCCTCCCATTAACCAAGGAATGGTGGTTAAATCCAACAAGTTCTGGCGGATACTAGTTTTTAGGGTTTTCGTGGATTTCCTGGTTTGATGCGCAGTACTATTCACCATTGTTGTTTTAGGGTTTATGAGAAATTTAGGAATACTGTGGCTGCTGATGTGGTATATAATTTATCTGTCTTGATATTTGTTTTAAATAATCTTATCGCGAAGGTTGTTGGTTCTGTATTACGCATCGCGCCGTTTGATTTGTCAAATTGAACAATTAATTGCTAAATCTGTTTTGCCTTATTTCCCCCGTTGTGTTGTTGAACTTCCATTGCTACATTTGACTCATAGTATTTGATAGTTCTTTTCTACATACAAGGATGACGGCATTAACTGTGCAGTGTCTTGAGTTTTTTTGTTTTGGGAATATTTCGCCTTTCATAAGCGTCTAGTAACTAGCTATTGCTTTCGATTATAATTAAGTTTTTTTTTCTTATATCTGTTTGTAGTTGGAGTTGAAGCTGATGTTGATAGGATTAGCTTCTTTTGACACAAGGGAAAAGACATTACAGAGCTAGTTGCAGCTGGACATGAGAAGTTGGCATTTGTACCTGCTGGTGTTGGTGTTGCTGCAGTTGCTTCAGTTGTTGCATCTGCATATTTCGCAGGGAGCAAATTAAATAGAAATAATTGCGAATCTTGCTACTATTAGAAAACTTAGCGTAATGAATAGTCAGCACTAGTAGAAAACTAAGAAATTATCGTACTGACACTTAGATGAATCTCTAATGCTAATTTTCTTATATTATTCTGATAAATTTTAAACAATTGAATTATTTGCATCAGTAATACCTTAATATTTTCCCGCTATGTCCAAGTTGTTTGGTTTTTAATTTTTATATATTTTTGTTGTTTGTATACATTTTTCCGTCTGATTTAGAATTGAATATTGTGTGATTGAACTTCAATCACTTTTTTGTAAACTGGTGCTTTACTTGCTCTATGCATGCTTTATTGATAGCATCTTTCTTGTGGTCTTTTGGGCTTTAGTATTTCTATCTGGATTTAGAATAAAAACATTGACAGTGATTTTAGATAAATCCTTTTTTTTCTCTTTGAGCTTGCCCCATCTGGGTTTATTGAATTTTTGGGATTGTTCATTTACCAATATCTTAAACTTCATTGGCGAGAGGAAGGTTTGCAATTCTTTTTTCTGTGTATTTGGCTGGGATGTATTTTTGCATGTTTTGTGTTGTTGTGGTTTGTTGGTTATATTGGCGATATGTTGATTATTTTGATTAAGCATGTTCAGTCATCTTGTTGAAGTTTGGTAGTTGTCCAATTTTTTTAATATGAGTAGACTATACTGTAACAATTGTTCACTATTTTGACTGACAAGTTTTGGTTAAATGCTTAATATAGAATGGTAATTTGTGTCCATGGCCCTAGTTAATTGTCCTTAGTAATTGTTATGAATGATGCTAGAAATGTTATAGAATTTCGCAATTGCGTTTTTTTTTCTTTGTTTTAGAATAGTACCACATTTCTTGCATTTGCGTACTTATTGTAGCAATTCTTTGGATTTCTGGTGCAAATAGTTGTTCTTGGTATTAGACTTGTTTAACTATGAGCTTGTTGCAACTGAACCAATATAATCGGAGTTTAATAATCACAATTATTTTTTTTCCGTATATACCAGGTGAGGAAGGTGGATATGCTCGAAGGGGTTTCCATTATGCGATCTGAGAAGGTTAAGGATGAACTGGTGTTGAATGGGAACGACATCGAGCTCGTTTCTCGATCTGCTGCCTTGATAAACCAGGTAATACATGATCTCTGTTTCTGAAATTCTATAGTCACACAAATGGTCATATGCGAGAATATGTTGCCTTCGAGAAACTGTAACAATCTGATTGGATGTATTTCATATCTAACCTTTGTGTTTATTTGAACAGAAATGCCATGTGAAGAACAAGGTTATACGGAAATTCCTTGACGGTATCTATGTCAATAAGAAGGGAGCTATAGCTGAAGAAGAAAATTAGTTAAGTCAAAAGATTATCTTTTGATGGTTTCCTTTTCGGACTGGTTTTTCTCTTTTTAATGGTGACTTCTTATAGAGACATTTTTGAAGATAATTTACAGTTGTGCGAAATATGAGAACTGCATAGTTGTTTGGTATAGTAATCTAACTCGCTCTAATTTCTGACAATGAAACAGGTTTCTGATTCCTATTTCAGTTGTTCCTTTGGTTGCTCTTACTGGTTTTGGGCTCTATGAATTTGGTTTTCCCGGGTATGTGAAAGTACTCACTCGAATATGCCCCTTCCTATCTGAAAATATGATCCCTTGCTATTCAGAAGTTTTTATACTACTGAATTTTGATTTTATCGTACCATGGATTCAATCTTTTTCCTTGGTTCTGTAGGTTGTCAAATGTGTTGAAATTGGCTTGTCAAGCTCATCCTTTTGGCTATCTTTTCTCAGGTAACAGTTTAAATTGCAGTTTGACTTCACATATTTCGTTTAAGGGATAATTACAAAAACCCAGAGTTTGGGCTAATTTCAAAAGAAAAAAATACGCACCTAGTAGCAAGATTCACAATTATTGTGTTTTCAAAATGGAGCTGCATTCGACATAGATTTAATTTTTGTGTTTTTTTTTTGTTTATTGTCTTCTTATTGGATATTCCTGTTAGCCTTTTATTGATGCATATTTGCTTACGGAAGATTTGAGGAGTTTCATATATGTGGTATAATCTATTCACAGATACCAAGCATTCAACAGCTTTATAGAATTTGTACTCTTTATGGCGATGACAACTTTAATACACCAAGCGTAGCTCAGAAGTAAGTTTTCCATTGTCCTTTTCTCTAGTTCACATCACAACTTTTATCATTTACATTGTTGTGGTCTTCCAGAATTTTGAATTCAGATTGTTTTTAATTATTTCCTGTTTTATAACCAACTTTATGCTGGTCGCAATAGGTAATTTCCAGCATTAAGATACTTATGACAGAGGATTCTAATGATGCTGATAGTAATTCATTTTTGCTGGATGATGATTCAAGGTAGAGTGATAAGATATAGGCTCTTCACAATAAAACCAAGTTATATTTCAAATCACAAATACTACCCGTGAGTTTCAGTCTATTTATGAAAAACCAAGTTATACTTCAAAATTACAAATACCCTCTTGACATATTACAAACTGTACCTATTGAGTTCAGGAAAGTCATCATTGTTGGAGAGCATACTCGACGTGAATTTTTCTCTAGAAAATTTATAGTACTTAGCCTGATGAAATGGTTTGAGCATAGGTAGGAGTATGTTTGCTGACAAGATGTTGTTGCTTTGTTTCTTTTTGAAGAACATCTCTGAAGACCGAACTTCTATTTGTTCATGAAGGGTACTCCTGAATGTCCCGGAGGAGTAGCTATTTAGGTACATTCCTGTTTATTATTAGAGTTTATTTTGGAAACTACCATCAGTTCACTTGCACGTATAGGAAATTTCACACCGTTGCAGCTTCAAGCAACAAAGTGTGTACCTTAACTCCGATGATGAGTCCAGTGAAGTTCCAAATAAAGTTCCAGGGGATCCATATGGAATCTTCCACGTGCGACTTTATATTGTGGAGACAACAACAATATGCAGAGGTGAAAACAACTTAATATATACTACTACACATAAACTTAAACTCAATATATGGTTGTTGCAAATATATTGGTTTATTTTTTCCTGTTAAAGCAGGTATGAAAACTCACCAAGTTCATAAATATTTTCGGACAGGTAATATGCGTGATTGGCTCCGTGTGATAGCTTCCAACAAGGACAAAAATGTCTATAAATTGAGGTACTTCAACATTGCCGAGAATTTGGCCAAGAGGAGGATTGATTAATTAAAAACAAAGTGTAATATTTTCAGTAGTTGATTTTGTTTTGTTAGGCATATCTATTCCCAATTTGTTATTCAAACGAAATATATTCTAGTTCTGGTATTCTGGACTGGAAATGGAGTGAGATATTTTATTTAAAAGTTTTGACCATGACTTTAATGAATTGAGTCCTCTAATTTATGGACTAAAAAATGTCATTAATTTTTGGGTTGGATTGTTATTTGTGATCTGGATTTTTAATTTGCAGGAGGTCCGAAATTGAAAAAAAAATGTATTTTAAAAAATAACAATAGGCATCGATTGTTGTTATGAAATGATGACCAAACTAACTTTATGTGTCAGTTGTTCGTGGAGAACGGATGCTTTTGGTGAACAATATGCATCGGTTTTTCTTAGCAACCGATGCCTATTGTTTACTTTAGGCATCAGTTGAAACCGATGCCTATACATGTGATTTTCAGCATCGCCTTTATAAGCATCGCCGTTGGAACCAATGCTTAAAGTCGTTTACAACCGATGCAAATGGTCAATTTTGTACTAGTGTAAAAGAAATATCCCTTTTTGTCTATTTACATAAATAAATTTAGAAAATCATAGTAATTAATCATTTACTATCTCAATTCGAAAATTTCGTAGAAATCGAACATTTGTTCTAATTACCAATCAATTATCACACGAGTCTAGTATCGTAGGTAAATACTTAGAAAATAATAATTTGTTTAATAATTCCTCATTCAATTGAAAATTAACATTTAGAAAAAGACATCACTCTAGTAGTTGCATAGGAAAATCATAATTCGTACAATGATTTCTTATTTAATTGAAAACAACACTTAAAAATAAAAAGACACTCTTGCAATAGTTTCATAGACCATCCATTATCCACCGCCAATAACCATCATCGACTCCTTAACTCGAAAAATATTATTATATATGGGGTGAGCGACACAATTTCGATGGAGTATAAATTGTCCAAGCTAAATACAAAAATATCTCACATAGGCATGCAAATACAATCCAATAGGACATAGCATAGATCTTTTGAAAAAAAAGTAGACATAGAATGGGTTGCACTGCAGGGGTTCTACCCGAGGGATACATCGACCGGGACCTCTTGAGTCCCCGGCTCAATAGGACCTAAGCAATTTACTACACATTCATGCAAAATAATCTAAACATTTAACAAGGACAATAACGTTTAGAAAACAAACCTCACCTCGAAACTTTGCTTGAAAAATAGTAGAATGATTTGATGCAATATCCCTATTGAACTTTAGAGCTCGCCGTCCTCGTTGCCTAACATGGAAATATACTTCTTAGTCCTAGAAGTCAAAATTTAAGTATTAACCTCGATATCGGTAGCACTAAAATAACGTTCGTGGAAGCTAACGGTATTTTCCTAATGTTTAGGGTTCAACTTGGTAGATTTCAACAACACTAAATCTCTGCGTATTGGGATCGAATAATAGTTTCTCAAAACATTTCATGTAATTATTCAATATTTTTACTGAGTAGATAATATATTCAAAAATAGATATCATATAAAAATTTCACGAAGATTCGAAATGTTTAGCTCTTAGTTTTGATTAAATTAGTACTTAGTGCTCTCCCCAATTACATTTTGTCATGTTATAAGCTGCCTAAGGGAATCAGTGACCCTCTTTGTAAAATCATGGCTGATTTTTGGTGAGGTGCAAATGAGGAGGGTAATCAAATATATTTTATTCGTATTAGCTTCATTTATGGAATATTCTTATTTAAAATCCTTTAATATTCAAATACAAAACTGATTATTATTCATGTTTGAAATATATTCGAATATATAAGAATCAATTCGAATATTCGTATTCAAAATTTCAACTTTGTCTTTATAGTTGGGTTATTTAGAAATAGCATGTTTGGAATAAGAGATATTTTCATAATAGGAAGATGAGGCGTTTTCTTGATTATTTTTACTTTTGTATTGGCACAAAAAGATGCCCTTATTTATACTAAGCAGTTTTCTAACTAATGGATAAGATTTATTTGGTCTAATAGCTACATTTCATTTGCTAAAATATATAGTCTAACAAAATATATACATTCGAATATATTTCAAATAAGAATAATAATCACCTTTCATATTTGAATTAATATTATATTGGAATTTTACAATAACAAGCATACATAAAATTCATAAACATCCTAGAACATGTGAAATAATTATAGGATAAAACATCCTCGCTATAATCATCAAAGATTAATGGAATAATCGAAATACCTGGATACATCGTAAGATCGTATGCAAAATACCTCAATTGTGGATCTCGTGGATCTCCTACGAACACGAACACAAGCATCCATGATCAGGGCGAGGTTTGGTTTTATGGCCTTCCTAAACTAAATCTTGGATTCTTATGGGACCTTCGTTTTCCATCTTGATGGGGAGAATAGAAAACTATGTGCGATTTAGTATATTGTGGACCATAATCATAAAGTTCTTTATATAGGTATCAAATTAGGGATCCCATAATCCCCTAAGTTGATTCCTATAAGGTATCTACTCTTTGTTTCCGTATCAAATTCAGTAGTCTTAGGACTCCACCGAATTTAGATCACTTAATTAGTCCACTAATAATTAAATGACAAATATAATTGTAATTAAATATGTTGACCACATATTAGGAATTAAATAATTCTTAACAATCTCCCACTTTGACTACATATTGTTCCATAAATAATTATATTTCCTTATGTGCACAACTATATGTCATTTATTCTTTGACTTTGTCGGCAATCTTGTCCATCTCATATACTAGCAATGAGACTATCCCAATTTTCGTCACATTCAATATCATGACTCAACCAAGATAATCACCATACTAATACACTCAATGATATAGATAAAATATGGAGAGCAACATGGAAATATCATGCATTGTGATCTTAATCATGCATAGTTCCAACTGGTCCAACTTTAGTATTTAATGAGATCAATCCATATCTAATGTAAAACATCACAAATAAACACAAAGAGTTTCGAAAATAGAATAAACATCAACTATTCTGCAGAAAACCAAATGATCCAAAAAAACTGAAACTAAATACATAGAACATTAACTTCCACTAAACTAAGGCATGATCCATAATAACACCCATATTTGTAGTCCGGGTTAGGCTGCATATTTTCTTGGTCATATTAATTTGTCTTCTACCATGTTTTCGTAGTACGAGACCCATGACTCTTTGTAATATTATTCTGAGTTTTATTCTTGCTTAAACATTTGTGAAGACATTTTTAGGAAGATTTTGAAACAATTTATGTCCTCTGCTAGGCTTACTTCCTGTTATAATGGCTAGCATTGTTGTAGAAGCTCGTTTGAGGCCTATCTCGTTATAACAACTTTTATACATTTGTGAAGACCCATGATGATGTCACTTTATGTTTTTCTTTTGAGTGTTATGTTACTTTATGTTGAAAGAATAGTTCAGGGCTTGTATGGTTTTCATCCGAACAAGCTTTTTCCCAATTTTACTATTTGAGATATGTAAATTATATTTGTTTTACTCAATTTTATTGGAAATATTAGATTTCAACTTCTTACTTTTCGATCTCATTCTTATATTCTCAACTCTCCCACCGATATATCATTTTCAACCATATATTACATCTATGGGTCATAGGGATGACAATTTTTCCCCGACCCGTGGGTACCCTCCCCACCCCATGACCCCGGTGAGGCGGATCCGGATATCACTTCCGCCCGCCCCACCCGCCTGCCCGCCTATTTTTTTAAATATATTTATTATATATTTTGTATATATGATATATATTATAATATAATTTTTATTTTTTATATTATATCTAACATCTATAAATTGAAAATAACAACTTATATTAATGGGGCCCACTATCTCTAACCACATCCACATAAACTATTAGTTCCAAAATAATATTTCAAAGTGGACCCAACATTATCAATTTTATTCAATTATATATTATTATATTTTTAATTATATTACTTAAGTGGGTCCCATCACTTACATATGATATATATAAAGTATCATGTTATCACATTTCCCAGTAAAAAGATTAAAAACAACATAGTAAACCAAATATATATATTCCCAAACTTTCGCCCTATAAATTTTTCAATCATGTATACAACGCCTAAGATTCTAGTACACCAAGTACAAATCCAAATATGTAGATTTTATTTCCATAATCTGATCAAACAATGGAATGTTGTTATTCGTAACATTATATTTAATCATCGAATAACTTTGAATTGACTCTCTTTGATTCTCCAATAAATTTTTCGATGGAACGCGAGCAATTTGGATTTTGAGTTCATATGAAGAGTAAGCTAAAAATTTACGAGCACTCCTATATAAATGAGTATTAGGCATTTAGCCATTTCTTGCATGCTAGCAAAGAAATCAAACTTTAGCATTTGCTTTAACAATTATTAAAGACAAAAAAAAAATCGAATCAAATGAAGTGGTTATCAACGCCACAACATTGAGCGACCTGAAGCTTGAAAATTTACATACAACCACACATGCTAAAAAACTAAATTGATAGATCGGTCTTATTATATTTAATCTTGGTTGTGCCTTTATTGAATTCCAAAAATATATATGTACATGAAAAAATGGCAGGAAACTAAATTTGAGCCTAGCCTCCAAAATAAAACTAGCAGGCCTAACATGGAGAATCATAAAAGTTTTGAAATGAAAATAAACTAAGACTACTCGAGTGGAGTACTAATTACATAATCTAAAGATGGAAACTCTAATTCCATAAGTCATTAATCATAGTATCATCCCAATCAACATAATTACTACGAGTGGACTCTTCTTCGCTCCCCAACACGTTTTACGATGAAGCTATGGTCACCCTTTGGATTAGAGTTATCTTGATAACTAGCCTTATTCCATAAATCGTTAATCATAAAGCATCATCCCAATCAACATAATTACCCCCACTAGTCTCTTCGGGCTCTCCAACACGTTTTGTGATGAAACTATGGCCTTTGGATTAGGACTCTCTTGATCATCGACTTTGGAAACTTCGTGATTTCTTGTTGCAACGTAGTTTTTCATTTTTGTAGATCTTACACAATACGAAGTTATCCAATACCTACAGGAATGTATAAATATATAACAAATTAATGATATGAATTGTAATTGTAAAGTAAGAGTATTGCCACTTGTTAATAAAGCTAACAAGAAATTAAAAAAACAAAAAATATATATAAGAATAACCTCACTTTATAAAGTAGTAGCACATGTTGATGGGGCGGTATATGTATTTTTTGAAAGATAACTAGGTTTTTTTCTTTTTTTTTTTTTTGTGTGTAATGACTAGAGCTAATTTTGTAATTACCCCATACATTTAATAATTGTATACGTACAAACCTTTTGTTGTGTCGATGAATCTTTGGGATCCATTAACCTGTACTCTGCATTATCCAATTTGTTTTCTTAGATTTGCCCTTATAGTAGACCAATGTCTTGTGATATCCAACTTTTTCTCCATTGTGTTTGATGATCTTGTTGCTGAAGTGGATTTCCAAAAACCATCAGGAGTTGTCGACTACGGTTTTACCGCGCTACTCCTCTTTATCGGACTGAACAAGTACCATTCATTCTCATTTTCTCCAAACATATCTATATGAAAGAACACAAATTAAAATTATTATTATGAATTAATAACAATAATATGTAAATGAGTCTAATACGAATAGAATATATTTATATTCGCCTCGATTTGATTAGTTTACACCCCTAGTTGGGGATTGGGTTTATTAAATAGGTTGTCAAATAATACCCCACAAATGTAATTTTATATGGTATTTGCAATATTCAATCAAATTAGCGCATAAGTAATTAAGCTACCCCGACAAAAATCGACCAAAATAATATTCCAACATAGATGAATAAGAATAAAAACCCTATTAATGATGATCATCATTAATATTGATTGATTCGTATTACAAAGAAGCAAGAAGCAAGAAGCGCATGCATGTGATAAATCTTTATACATCATCACAAGTGAAATAGGACCGTACGTACGTGCAAGAACCAAGAACTCAAACGAAACTATATCATCATCAAGAAATTAAAACAAATACCCATTAGAACTTGATTAATGAATAATTTACATACCAACGAGACGGTCCGGCTGAAAGCATACAAGTTAACGGAATAGATCTTGTTGGGGGTAACGGCTCATTTTTGAGCTTCTTCATCAAGTAATGAACGATAAGTTCTTCATCCGTTGGTTGAAATACGAATCCCAATGGCAACATCTTCAAGAATTTAGGGTTGAGAAATTTGAGTACTACTTTTTGTTCATGAGATTATCTATATATATATAGTGGAAAGGAAAGGAATGGATATTTAAAATGAATGCCAAGTACGTACGCTTATATGGCGGCTAACGGCCAGCAATAAAATGAATAATTATTGATTTATTAATTAGATGTTTCCAGATAAATATATTCTTATCTATTTTCTCAATTTTGGAGGTATTTCTTCAACCAATAAAAAAAAGTTTTTTTTTTTTTTTTGCTGTTTGAAATGTATAAACATCCATAACCATTTTGTGCTACGTGGAGCTTAATTTAAAACCAGAGCCGGCCGGCCTGGACCGTCTAATCCGTAAAACGAGAGGATTAATAGGGTCGAATTATTTTGGCCCATTTTAATCCGACGCCCGATAGATAGGCTAGCCCACAGCGGCTAACACCCTAGCTCGCCATTTAAATATATATATATATATATATATATATATATTTATATATAAAAAAAAAGATCTATGGCAACACATATTTAGTGACTCTTCTAAAAAGTGTAATTAAAACTAAGGCTATAACTACATTTTTTAGAAAGTGTATTTAAGTAAAGACACTTTCACAAATGTATGTCTCAGTTTTTTTTATCAATATGACGACGCTTTATAAAAAGTGTATTTAAGTAATGTCATTTTACCAATAAATGGAAAATAATACTTTGTCCAAGAAAATTCAAATGCAATTGATGGTGGTGTCTGATTAATACGTAGTTAATTAGTAGTGTACTTACGTCGTATTTGTATGATTTTATTTAAAAAATTTAAAGTTTGATTGTTTGAATTTTATGATATATTGTATATGTAATGCAACTATAAACTATGTGAGATATATTTTATTATTCTATATCATTTAGTTTGAATGTTAATGTTATGCATATTTTAAATTAAAATTTGAGATTTTAAATTTAACATTTTAAATATTTTGGCTTGTAACCCGATAGTGGTCCGTTTAGCTCGACGCGCAATAGGATTAGGTTGTCATATTACTCGGCGTTAGATAGTGACTCCTTAACCCGAAGCCCGTTTAGCCCTAAGTCCGCTAGGGATGACCTAAAACCGCTAGGGTATACACTATTAATTTAACATGTCTACACAAGGTACATCGATCATCTCGACGAAGTACCTCGATCAAGACAATATGGTGCCTCCTCGATCCAAAATGACTCTTTGAAGGGTTCAAATTAAAATGGTGGAGTACAATTAGGCGGTGATTGATTGAGCTTTTATTTTGTCCATTTTCATTTTTATAGAGAATAGTAATGGAAAATTACTATTTTTGAAAAGTGAAAATAAATTATAGATGGTGATTGGATATGGATTGAAAATATAATGATTATGATTGATGTTCTTGATCATTTCTGTAATGCCCCTAAATTTTGAACTATAAAATGTGTGCAAATATTCATTTAATCGTATATTTTTTCCCCTTTAAACATGAGAAATTAAGACAACTCGTTATAGTAAGCCACTTAATTTTCAAAAAAACAATAATTACAAAGTGGAAACAACGCATAAACAATTTGAATAAAACTTGACATCTACATATAATTTTTACGGACCATTTGATGGTGAAAGATTTTGAAGAAATCGCGTACTTACATTTATTTATAAAGAAGATAGGCACTGTAGATATATTTCATTCAAAATTCAATAGCAACAACGGAAGCAATTATAAAGTGTAGAAAATTCATATATTCATATATTAGTAAGAAATTCGCACATTTACTAAATTATATTATATAACACTAGTATAAAATTGACCATTTGCATCGTGTTGTAAACGACTTTAAGCATCGGTTCCAATGGCGATGCTTATGAAGGCGATGCTTATAATCACATGTATAGGCATCGGTTTTACCGATGCCTAAGTAAACAATAGGCATCGCTTTCCAAGCAAAAACCGATGCATAATGTTACCAAAAGCATCGCTTTTCATAAACAACTGACTCATAAAGTTAGTTTGGACATCGGTTTATAACAACAACCGATGCCTATTATTATTTTTTTAGATACAATTTTCTTTTTAATTTCCGGCCTCCCTGCGAAGAAACTATTAGCTCAATCAAAACACAGACCACAAATAAAAATCCAACCCAAAATTTAGTGACATTTTTAGTCCATAAAGTTTATTCAAGTAAATGGACACAATGGAAAACAAAACCAATTATACACGTCCTCAATTCGTAACACGTCGTCCATTAGAAATTCTGCTACATGTAACCAACTTTAAAGGTTAGATATTATCAAGACAGAAGGCTATAAGAAGGCATGTCCTCAATCTGTAACACGTCGTACATTAGAAATTCTTTCTCCAGCTGCGATCGTGTCAACTTTAAAATATCCTGTTGAGAATCAAGTTTGTGTATTCAATTCGAAAAGTATATAAACCAAAATATTCAACAAAATCCCGACATGAACAAATTTTGTGTCAATAATGATTAAACATTAAACAGGCTTAAACTATTATAAGATGTTTGTGATATTTTTACTGATGAGGCAAAACAAGTTACTTACGTTGAACTCCATGTATGTCGCATTTTTGTCCAGCCATAGTTTGTCCGTAATCATGAAGGCCACAAAGTAAAGAAGGTCGAACGCCCATTCGTTCTCTGCAAAGAGTCAAAAACATCACTTTGGGTTCACAGACAACAATTCTAAAGCACATGTGCCATGAAATTAGAGATATTCACAGCACTAAAATAAATCCGAAATTTCCATTTAGTTAAGCAAGTAAAAGCAACAGCATAAACCTGATTAGAAAAAAACACAAGTCTTATATCCAATAAGAAAGGGTATATCTTAGACAAGCAAAAACTGAAAGTGGGAACACATGCAGTACGGATATTTTCATTCCAAACATGTTTTAATCATGAAAAAAATAAGAGCAGATTTCTAGCCGTGGACAATTTACAGAATCAGAACTTTCTTTTGTATTCTATTTTATATCAACGGCAAGAACGTTATAGGATATGGATGCTTCACCTGACAACATTTTCAGAAAAACTACTCTAATGTTCTGGGTTTCGCTGCATATAGTTGAGCTCACATCCAGTAGCCTAGAGAGTAAATACATTCAACTGAAAATTTATTTAAAAAATAGGTCAAAATATGAACAATCTAAACATAATATATCATTCCCCTTACTGGTATGATGGTATCTTGATCAAGCATTTGCACGATCATAAATGTTATATTCACACCAGCAACAGCAAACGGATATTCCAAACAGCCCTTTTGCCGGCTTGCTTCCTCAATAGACTCTGAAAAGATATCTGGCATGAAAATAAAACTCGTATGAAGTTTTCTAGGAAAAAACCAAAGATATTAAGTAGGAAATTTGAGAGTGCTAAGCACCGTAAGTAAATTTTTCCAGCACATCATATAGGCAACAACTATTTGTAAAAAGTATAGAGCGAGTAGAGTATTACCGAAAAGGTCTTTGCAAAAAACAGTAAGTTCTCCAAAGAAATGAAACCTGCTCCTCTGCTTATAGTAAACATCAGCAACACAAAACGAAAAAGGAATATAAGAGGTGTTAAATGAGCTGCAGAAAAACATAGTGCAATATAAACCACAAGGAAAAAAACAGAACCTGAAGTCTGTAGATGGATCTTTCATTTCCTACACCAACATCAGGTTTTGACCCGAAAACGGCATTACCAATAGTGATCACTCCAGGATTCTGACTGCTTAATCTTTTTATAGCTACAGCACTTCTGGTCCCAACATTGCGCTGGAAATGAACAAGTCCTCCAATATTGTTTATTTGGACAAACCAATCACTACAAACAAACTGAAATTTAGCGCCATATATTTAGCGGCGGTTATACAAAAATTCCACTAAATTAGTATTTGGCTACAGTTTTGCAAATAGTGGCGGATATTCCTGGTGGTTTATAAAATCGCGGCGCGTTTTTCACCATTTATTTCTGGTAAACGTTAGCAGAGAATTGAACCATCGATATAAATTTGCCTATAATATTTATTTTAAGCGTCAGTGGCGGTTCAGAAAACCGCCAATATATATTTTTATCTAATGCTTAAAACTATTTCTAACAGATGTAAATATTTTCACACTAGGTCAAAACAAAACTTCAACCCTGCAAAATCTGCCTGTCTCGTCTCCTCTCTGGTTTCTGGATAGCTCTCTCCATCTCCTCTCTCTTTCTTCTCCATTTCTCTCTCTGATTTGACGATGATGTTCCGATAGGAAACGGCATACGGGCAACACCACTTCTTCCCATCCAACTCAGTTGTCTGCTGGTTTTGCCGCCCCTTTCCTCTTTTTTTCTCTATTATTGTTTTGGATTTTGACTTCGAACACCGATCGAGCTTCCGTCACCCGCTTTCACGAGTACACCACCGACGGTTCTACGAGCATCAACAACTTCTTCGCCCGTTTCTCCAAGCACACTTTCTGATTTCAATTGGTAAATTTCAAAACCCTAATCTCTATTGTTACAATTGAAAATTAGTTTATTACTTCCTTTGTTTTAATATATTTCATTTGGAAATATGTACCTCAAATTATTTTCGCATATGATTATCTCAATTGTTTCCACATATGATTATGCGAAAAAAAAGGAAAAAATTGCAAAATTGGTCTAATAACTATAGGCAGTTTCATAATTTCGGTCTATAAGTATTGAGTTTGCAAAATTGGTCATGTAAGTTTGATTGTGTTTGCAAAATTGGTTCTATATGTTTCATACCTAAGCAATTTCGGTCCGTAAGTTTCAAGTTGTTGCAAAATTGGTCCCTGGGTTTATTTAATATTTTCAAAATACCAAGAATACCGTTATACACATCAATGACTTATTTGACTAAGTGTTTTTCTTAAAATAGTTTGAACCTAGGTTTATTAGGAACTTTTAGTTATATTTATTATATTTATGTAATTAACAATTGGTGAGTAGAATTTTCTCTAAGAAAATGGATCTGGACAATTGTCCGGATGTCTATCTTATAGGACACAACGGCGGATCTATGTACAAAATTGGGGTACAATTTAAGAAAAATTTCAACTATATTTTCTAGTAAAAAAATTAATAATAAATTTGTACTCTATTTTTACAAAAAATAAAAATAGAATTAGAAAATTCAAATAAAACAATACAAATCCCTGCAATAGAATTTCCAAAATTAAAAGATTGACTTAGCAACTTGAATAAATAAACCATGGCAAAAGTCAAAACCTACAAAGCGAAAATATGAAAAAACGAAAATCTAATAATATCAATAATGCTACCAAAATTGTGTTTTGTTGTATATTGTTTTCTTAATTATTCTAATTATTTCTTTTATATATGTTTATTAATTTTTCATGTACGGTTACATAATCAACTTTTACAAAATTTTAAGAAGCATTTGTACTATGACTTTAAATAATTTTTTTTTTTGAAAAGATGACTTTAAATAATTAACAATATTTATATGCACTTTTTTTTTGTAAATCTATTGTACCCCAATTTCAAAAATCCTGGATCCACCACCGATAGGACATGCATATCGTCAAATTTTGACGATGTATGTACAAGAATACCGAGGACAAGACAACATATTGTAACAATCATAATAAAATCTCGAAATAGATCGATCTAAGTAGGTGTAACAATGCCACAAAAAAAATAGATGTCAGAAAATGTGAATCTTTTATTCTATAAAATCTGGGTTTATCTAAATAAATTAGATATAATATGTTAAGAACTAAAACTGTTAATGCTCGAAATTTATATGACAAAAATTGCTATTTTTAGAAAGATAAAGGACCAAATATGCTATTTAGCCATAAGAGCAAAATTGTCTAGGACCAAAAATGCAACTTTAAAAGATAAAGGACTAAATTTGCAACTATCGCAAAGTTACAGGACTAAAACTGCAATTTACCCAAAGAAAAAACTAATTCGGATTCTAAACAGCACCGATGTACTTTTTCATTGTTTTAAACTTTTGTTTAAGTTATATTATCAAGGCTGGAACATGAAGGATTTTGGAAGAAATTGGTGCAGGAAATTGGTTCCAAAACTCTCAAAATAATCTGCTGTTGCAAGCTCCTGAAACTGAAATTCTATTCTCAAGTGAGTATCAGTAAAACCCTCTGTTTTGGTTGCAGAATGCCGCATATTTAATATGGTTTCCGGTTCTTTGGTTCTTGACATTGTAGTTGTCTTTCTTATGACCTAACAGTTTTAGGCTTCACATGTTTAGACATCATCATCATCATCATCATCATCAACTGCACCTTATCCCACTATGTGGGGTCGGTGGTGTGAAGTTTATAGTGTCAACTAATTGTCTAAAATTAGTTTAACACTACAAATTCACACAAAAAGCAAAGTGGCAAAGTTTTACGCCGGATGCCCTTCCTGACGCAACCTTCATCCGAAGGAGAAATGAGATGAAATTCCAAAACCATCATCATCATAGGTTTTTCCACTTGCATGGAAAAATATGATGAGACGGCGATGAGTTGAGATAGTTGCTCTAGTCATGTCCCATTACATGATTGATATTGTAATATCAACATGTACGTCATGGAACATGACCAGCTTCACATGTTTAGACAAAACAAATTAATGATCAGGAGTTACTTGAATGATGATTGTGATCAGGACTTTCTGAAGTTACTGTTTTATGAAGTAGATAATTATTTGGATTTGATTGCTTAGATTTGAACCATGATTTTGATTCAATGATTGGTACTGACTGATGTCCCTTTTTCTTTTGTTGTTGTTTCATCCGTGCACTCTTGCAGAAGCAACAGTTCTTTCACTCACATAGAACTCAAGTGAGTGTTCAACAATCATTTGGTTTGCTTATCATAGGTGAACCTTTGTACCTGAATATATTCATACTTCTGCAAACTGTAGTTTCTGTTAACATACGCACATATAATTTTTCATTATTTCTAAGAAAAACACCAGCTAAAATATGAGTGTAATTATTAGCCTACTAAACCTGAATTAAGCATTTTGGTAAAGTTAAGAGAACTAGCAGGAAAATAGTAGAATACTAGAAACAGTTTGAACCTCCAGTCTAATTATATTCAAAGACGTACCTATTTAAAGATTTTGGTGGGGTTTATTCTTTTGAGTTGAATGGAATCAGTTGTTTTTTTCTGATTAGCACATCAGTGTTCTTGATTTTCTGTATGTGCTGTGCATTTTTGCTCTGGCTGAATTAATAGTTGAAAGTGTTGGGATTACAACCAAAAATCAGAGGGATACAACGGGGATAATTTGAACTAACAATAGTCTATTACAAGCAAAGCGAAAAGAAGAAATAAAGCAAGTCGAGGCGAGCGAACTCTTTCTTTAAGACTCTTGTTGCCCCGTCACGATGCTCACGGTTGCGTGCAACGAGTCTCCCAAGATACAACGACTTTGGTAAAGGATAGGAGCACCACAAATCCTTCTACCCGCGAACCGAGATAAGTGAGGCTCGAGGTGACACCACACTTCTACGTGACACTTCTGGGGTAATGCAGAATTTTGAGTGACTGACTGTGATATGAATGCACGAATTTGCTCTGTGTTTGTGATGTATAATGCACGAAAAACCACTGAAGGAGGACTCCAATATATAGGAAAACATAAGGGTTTCTCCAAAGGAAAGCCCCAATGATTTTGGACACAATCAAGCCCATCAATCCTCAATCAAATCCTTCCTTTATTAGATTGATTTTATGCCAAGTCAAACCTTCCAATTGTGGCCTCAATCGGTTTAGGAATGATTTGATGCAATCAATCAAGTTACCATAAATTGGTGATTTGGGTCAAAGTTGCCTATTTAACGGATAAAATCAAGCAACTTACCAAACACCGGATTTGACCAATCTACCAACTTCCATATAAGTTGGATACATTTCCCACAAATATATCTTTCCAAGTGTACCATTTGTGCATCGATTTCTCACTCACCCATAATTGGTTTTGTGAAAATAATTGCACCACTCGTTTCCAAAATTAACGAGTTTCCACACTTGGAATTTAAACTTAACAAAATCGATTTCCAACAATCCCCACATGAGTGGAAACGATGCATGAATGCATGCACTCGAGTCCACCGGCCCCCGGAAACGTTATTGCATGTCCGGATAGGTAGCTTGTGGCTTTGAACCTTCCTTAGTAAGATACTATCGGATATATCCGCGGCTTAGTGGACACGATGCCTTGAACTACTCCGCTACGAATATACCAAGACAAAAGATTTACACAACAACAACACTCGCTTATCTCGAAGTTCTCTGGTTGTGTCCGTTTTGGCCATGGATCACACTTGGGATTCATAAGTGTTTCATTGAGGCGGCCCGTCCTCACACTTACATAGGTGACCTTGCCTATCGAGGTACCCGCAATACCTCACCTTATTAGGTATAGACGCGTCATTAAAAGTCCATAGGACTTAACCTCACCGATCGTGAGGTTCAATCACTTGGTGGTGCTCTCAGGGAATGGTTAGCTTGAAGCTAAGTACCAAGTGTTATGACCTGAGCAGGTTTAAAGTTTAGTTTTCCCATTGAACCAAGTTCTTGGGATCTCCAAATCATCATGGTTGGGTTTCCACTAGAAACTGTTCTTTAAGTTGTGGATTTTACACCAATTCCTCTAAAGATTTTACAATTGATCTCCACTTCAATCAAGTTTACGCGCAAGATTGAGATCAATTTGTTTACGTATTTGAGCACATAGTCTCTGAGCATGTGTAACCACTTGAATTGACATGAGTGCCACCGGTGGACTTTCAAGCCCTTCAATGTCAATGTGGCTTTATAACACATTATACTCATACAGACTATTCTCAATATGTTATCTCTTTTTAGAGAGATATTCGTTTGACTTTATCATTTGTCAAACTTGTCATTATTCATTCAATGACTTAATTTTTGTATATGTTCCCAACAAGTTCGGGTACAACAATCCGTCAGGGTCTACCTTGATAAGGTTAGCCTTTAAGGCCTTTTTCTGCACCTTTTCTTGGTACCTCAATGGGTGCAATATTGCAACACTCAAGAGTACACTAAAAGATGCACATCTATAAGAGAAATCACAGGTGACCCATGTTAGCTATCAACTAGCATTGTTAATGCCAATTGACCCACATCCTCATTTCTAAGGATACCTCTCAAAGAAACTTATATTTCTTTGACTCCATAGTCATTGGGATCAATCTTTGTCCAGACTGAGGTAAATTTATATTTACCAACCGCCCCCACATTTGAGGCATAACTCATCCACCCCACATTGTACAACAATGTCAACTTTGAGAATTATCAATTAAACAATTGTTATTTCTCACAAGTTCAACCGTGATTGGATCGCCAACTGACGAATAATCCAATTGCCTAGGCAAAATTCTGAAGAATTTCCTGGAAGGGCTAAAGGACTCAGTTGCATCCATTCATCAAATTTGGGTAGAGTTAACCTGCCATGTGCTCCCTCACAAGGGGACGCTAAATCATATGCCTCTCACAAGGACATTTAGATTTGCTCATGCCTTCGTTGACATGTTTTGCTATGTGTTATGACACCCAAGATATCATAGCACTCAAGTTGGCACTTTGAGCCCTGCCCATAGCTATTTGGCTATCGCACAACATAAAATTCCACGTTTATATTGTGAGTCCAATTTAACATTTGGTAATAATTTCATATTCACCAATTTCTTTATGACATTCATGTTAACATGTAAAGTCCAACATGCCATAAATCACAACTCAATCATATAAGAGGAAGAAACGATAGTTTTGATTAGCATCATTGATGCGGTGCACAACCATTACATTCAACTTGAAGAATCCCTTTTCAAGGTGTACCAAGGTTCCTTCAAGGTCTTTTCATGCTTGGCATTCGATTGTCTATTGCCTTCTTCAATGCGCAATTTCACAATCAAATCCTCCAAGCCCATTTGCTTCCTCTTATGCTTGAGATAGTTTTTGAAATCTCTCCAACTAGGCGGCAACTTTTCAATAATTGCAGCCACTTGGAAGGTTTCACACAACTGCATCCCTTCAGCATGGATGCTATGCAGAATCAATTGCAATTCTTGGAGTTGACTCATAACAGTCTTGGTGTCAACCATTACATACTCCAAGAATCTGCCGACAATGAACTTCTTGGTGCCGGCATCCTCCGTTCTGTACTTTTTGTCCAACGAGATCCACAGTCCCTTGGCAGTACCTTTGAACGAGGCATACACACTGTACAACGCATTATCCAACCCGTTAAGGATGTAATGCTTGCACAAGTAGTCCCCTTGACCCCATGCATCAAGGGCGGCCCTACGATCCATATTGGTATCGTCTGGGGCAACCACAGGAGGGTCCTCTTTAAGGAACCTCACCAAACTTAGGTTGTCGATAAAAGAACATCTTTTTTCGCCACGTGTTAAAATTGAGTCCGGTAAACTTTTCCGGCCTTTCGGCATGGGCAACCACAGTCGCTGGAACAGGTGTGATCGAAGGTGTTGCCAACACTGACGTAACACCTACGGCAGAGGCAGAACCATGTGAAGCCTGAAGTGAGGCCACAGGTGTGGTCACACCAAGGCCACACACGGCTGAGCATCGAAAACCGGGGTGTGCGGAAGGTGTGGTAACACCATAGGCCACACTCATTTGAAACATCGAAATCTTTGGGGTGTACCGAGAAGGTGTGGTCACACCCCCGATCACCGGAGCATATCCGAGCAGAGGTGCTGTAACACTTCCCAGAGCCGCTGGAACGTTCGGAAACAGAGGTGTGACAGAAGGTGTGGTCACACCCCCCACAGTCATCGGAACAGGAGCAGGAACAGGTGTTGGCAGAGGTGTGGCCGACGGTGTGGTCACACCAAAAGCAGAACAACAAACAAAAAGGTGTTGTCGAAGGTGTTGTCACACCCGAGGCCACACCTACTGAATCGGTGGTCATCGCGTTGCTTGAAGACGCCATCAGTCCAAATTACAAACAAGAGTCTTAAAATTGTTGGGATTACAACCAAAAATCAGAGGGATACAACGGGGGATAATTTGAACTAACAATAGTCTATTACAAGCAAAGCGAAAAAGAAAGCAGTAAAGCAAGTCGAGGCGAGCGAACTCTTTCTTTAAGACTCTTGTTGCCCGTCACGATGCTCACGGTTGCGGCAACGAGTCTCCCAAGATACAACGACTTTGGTAAAGGATAGGAGCACCACAAATCCTTCTACCCGGCGAACTGAGATAAGTGAGGCCTGAGGTGACACCACACTTCTACGTGACACTTCTGGGGTAATGCAGAATTTTGAGTGATGATTGTGATATGAATGCACGAATTTGCTGTGTGTTTGTGATGTATGATGCACGAAAAACCACCGAAGGAGGACTCAATATATAGGGAAAACATAAGGGTTTCTCCAAAGGAAAGCCCCAATGATTTTGGACACAATCAAGCCCATCAATCCTCAATCAAATCCTTCCTTTATTAGATTGATTTTATGCCAAGTCAAACCTTCCAATTGTGGCCTCAATCGGTTTAGGAATGATTTGATGCAATCAATCAAGTTACCATAAATTGGTGATTTGGGTCAAAGTTGCCTATTTAACGGATAAAATCAAGCGACTTACCAAACACCGGATTTGACCAATCTACCAACTTCCATATAAGTTGGATACATTTCCCACAAATATATCTTTCCAAGTGTACCATTTGTGCATCGATTTCTCACTCACCCATAATTGGTTTTGTGAAAATAATTGCACCATTCGTTTCCAAAATTAACGAGTTTCCACACTTGGAATTTCCGGCTTAACAAAACCGATTTCCAACAGAAAGATACTTGGAGTCAAGTTGGAAGAGCATCTGTTATTCTCTGTTTTTTGTTCATAAATTTATAGAAGAAAATAGGATATTTAATGAATATGATAATAATTTCATAATGGAAATGAAATATGTATAAAATGCCCTTCATTAATAACTGCAACCATTACATGTACTTTATATGGAAGTCTTTCTTATATGGTTCTGTGCTTAAATCATGAATCTTACATCACTGTAATCTGATCAGAAAATGTAGATTGTCCTATGAACCTAGGTACTGATGATTGATGAATGCCCTGTTAATGAAACTATATATCAGGCATATGCAACTAAAACTTTTAGTTTATCAGCTGATAGTTTACTTTGAGGTTACAAGATTTTGTCAAACCACCAAATATTTAGAGGATCCTTCATTTTAGTTTCCAGTATTATATACTCTTTTCAACTATTAACATTTTGTCACTTAATTTTATTTATAAACATTTCTAGAATTACAACTTTTGCATTGAGTACAAGTTATTAGGTATAATATCAATAATATGTTTTCAATTGTAGGCACCAAAGATGAAGGTAGCGGACATGAACCTTCACGGAGGAACACAAGACAATATTCATCCTCTAGTCATGATGTAAATGAGGATTCTCATTCGTGATGTTGCATCTATTGCTATTGTATTAAGAACATATACTTTTGTAGATGGTTTTTGATAACGCATTTGAAGGTTTGTAATGACTTTAACGAAATGCTCGACTTTTATGATGTTGAATAGTTTGACTTTTTATAGTTGAATGATAGTATGACTATGATATTAAAGTGTCACAAAAATCTAAAAAATTATGACATAAATTTAGCTATTGTTAAAAAATGGTGTATAACTATTATTAAAGATTTAAAGCATATATTATTTTTATTTAACAACGGTTATAATCGCCACTAAAAACAATTTAAAAATTATTTTATTTTCGTAGGCGGTTTTAAATCTTGCTGAAGTTTAAATTTGTGGCGGTTTGAAACCGCCAAAAAACCAAAAAGAGTTTTTGCAAAAGAATTTTTATATTTGCGGTTTGAACCATCGCTAACAATTTAAAAATTATTTTATTTTCGTGGCGGTTTTAAACTATCACGAAATTTAAATTAGTGGCGTTTTGAACCGCAAAAAACCACCGCTAAAATACACAATTTCAAAGCATTTACGAAAAATCGCCAAAATTCTCTCGCGACACGTGTATGGACATCGATTTTTGAAACTGCGAAATGCTTCGTCGGCGGTTTGAAACCGCCGCTATATTTAAAAAAACCGCGACTAATTAACTGTTTTTTTAGTGAATATTGAAGATAAATAATAATTAGGGCAATATATATGCCGCCTTTGTGCCTAGGCGGGGTTGGCATAGACCTTACCTATTTATTAACTTCAAAAAATAATTATATTTTAATGGGAGGGGATTAGGCCGACCTCCAAATTCAACAAAAGCTGAATAAAATTTAAACTAAATCTAACTTCGGTTTACATATATTTTCTAAGAGATAATTATTTTTAACCACCCCAACTTTACCCTTTTTTACCCTTCACAACCTAGATTTTGATTCGTAACACTTTGCACCCGAACTATGAAAATAATTACACTTTACACACTATGGACAATTTTGCCCCTAGGATTTTATTCTTTAATAACAATAGTTAAGTTATCCTCTAAACTCTAATTTGTGGCAAATTACTACATAATAATAATTCTATTGCATTATTCAATAAACATAAAAAATTTACTCCATAATCAATTTGTTTTTCGGATTTTTTAGAAATAAGAACCCTTATTTTCTATAACTTGTTTTGTTCGTGGCATTGTTACACCTACTTAGATCCAGTCTCTATTCGAGAGATTTTAAATGGATCATGTCGATTTCCAAAGATATAAACTCAACAAGACATACTTCTATCAAGATCTCATTTCAAGTATTTATCCGTATACAAATTGGGTCTTTAGATGAAAATGATAATAGTCCATTACGACCATATCGGTCCCAACATGCTTCCTTAACATTAATAAATCCCTTTAAAATTCATACTTCTTTGACCAAACAAAGACAGGGTGAGATAGTTCGCAACACCACCAATTCGCCCCGGATCGTTTGACAAACAACTCCTGTTTGTTCAATCTCACCTCGGGAAGATGATCGCAAGTTATCCGTCTCCTTCAAAGAATCGCTCAAAGACAACCTTGGTTCGTTTTCTACTCTAGGCGTATAAGTAATTCTTCAAAGGGATAGATCAATAGTACACTATGAACACATGTTGAACAAAAGTCTTTATTTTATTAAGAACTTAAAGAAAATCTTATTACATCAGTAATCTCCTTTTGGGAGGAGAAAAATTGTTTAGCCTCTTATAAAGGCTATCACACTCTTGTACATAAAATTAAAAACTAAAAAATTTAATCTTCGAAAATACTCTGGAAATTCTAAACACTCCACTAATTTTACAAAGGAAATTCATTGTTAGAAGACTAAGGAGATGTTCGATGCCCCTGACTCTTCTAAAAATTCTCATTTATATGGAGGTAAGTGATGCCTCTATTTCTTGGATTCTCACATCTACTTGCTGAAAGTAGTGGATGTTTTCCTATCTTCACATGGCTTGGGACCCTCCTTGTCTGGTATCCAAGGCAATCTGATAAGGCTCCAAAGCCTGATGACTTTTCTTTTTCTGTTTTTTAGTTAGATGGAATCTTATAACGTCATTGCTTACGTCATTTGCTTGAATTATCAGCATCTTGATTAGCTGGATGCCAATTACTAGATCTGACCCACCTTTTGTCTCTTTGTTGAGTGGGTTGTCCTTGAGTCACATGCCTTCTCTAACTTTGTCGGGGAATATACTTTTTTGGTGGTCCCCGAAACTTTAGATACTTTTATGACTTGTCTTCTCCGTCGCTGGGTCTTCTCCGATCGACTTTTGGCCGAAATCCTTTGCCAAATTCCGGTTCCTTCTAGTGTTGACATTTGGGACAGACCCGAAGTTCCCAATGGCCAATGTGAGCTATATTAAAATATTTCCGCTGAGTTTCTTTACTCCCCAGCAGCTTGTTTTCCCATAGAAAATTTTTTTTTTTTCTTTTCGCGAGCAGTGTCTTCTGCAAATCTTGTAGTTTTCCCTGTCATAGTATTCAACATGAATGATCCGTTCATTGAATTCTGATAAAACTTGAACGGAAACTTGACTTTGTCCATCTCAGTGAGACAGACCCACAATCCCCATGCCCTTCTTGTTGTAATTTGATCTTCGGTGAAGGTCATGGCCAATTGTACTTCTTCTGAATTTGCCTCCTTGATATTTTTGAAGGCTCTTTCTTTTGGTCGGCGAAGCCTGATGTAATGAAAAGCTTCATGAAGCGTTTTCCGATGGGCTCTGGAGCTGCACTTATGAAATACAGTTCCAAGGTATCCCCTTGTTTCAAGCTGTCATTATTTGACCAGCATTCGTAAACTGCTTCCTGGATCCATTTTGGAAATTGCTTGATCTCCGGGAAGACAGGTGAAGTAGTATAGACCGAGGCCAAAGCCCCAAACTCATACCACCTCTTCACTTCTTGTGGGCTGGAATTTGGAAGCATCCAAACCCTCGGGTATTTTCGAAATATCGATCCTTATTTTTCCGAGATATCCCTTGCCTGGTGATCAGTTTCTCCCAATTCGACCGTATTTATGCCAAGAAGAAGAAACCTTAATCTCATTAGTATCAACCTTAGAATTGCCCGTCATAGGCCTAATATTGATCTTTTCGTCCTTTACCGGACGTGGTGGGTTGATGTGATAACTCGGGATTTGTCTCAGGAGTATCGCGTTTTCCTTGGGCCAACATTTCGCTAGCTTAGGACTTGTGCTAGAGGTACTTGAATCATCTCGCTACTGAGGTTGGGGAGCCCCGCACTCTAAATGCTCCGTTTGCTTATTAGCGGCCCGGAGGAGTGGCCTTGAAACGTCGTTCTCAATCGAGAGTGAGACCGGACACATGCTCGTATACGATCGGTTACTTTGTCCCAATCATTCCTTTGTAATTTCCGGCCACCTCAAAGATTGATTACCAGGATATCAAATTCTCGGAGTAGTATTTCAAATTTGGTCTCCAAGATATCTTGAATTTTTGTGATGATAGAATCACTTCAATTCCCTCCATCTCTTGTTAGAAAATCTGCAAGAACTTTTTCATGAGATTTTATAATGACAATATCATAATCATAATATTGACATTGACTTGCCATCTAAGTATTCTAGCTTTTTCGGTTTTGATTCAATTTTGTTTTTCGAAAAGCTTTAACACTTGAATTATCAATTTTTAAGATAAACTTTTTAGCCAAGTAAAAATAAAGGCCATTTTTTGAAAGCCTTTTCGATTTCGCAAAGAATTCATTCTCATTGATATGCCACCGAGTTGCTTCATTGTGCGTAAATAGACCGCTACAATATCTACATGGCACTTCTCTGTTTTGGTGTGGCTTTTGTAAGAAAACATTTTGCCCACCAATGATCATGGCATCCGTGTAGAGAACCAGTTCATCTTCATCCTGTGGAATTGTAAGTTTTGGAAGCTTTTTGCAAACTTCTTTAAGCTGCTTAATTCCTTCTTGACCGCACTTTTCATACTTGCTTCGGTCAAATCCCATGCAATCCTTACGGATCCCTCAAGACTCATTTCAAGGAGTAAAATGAAGGAATCTTTCATAAGATCAAGGGTTCCTGCTGCGATCCTCATAGCTGATGCCCATTCATCAATGAGAACTTCTCGATTTTTAAAATCTGGGATATCCAGATTTAACATCAACCCATATGGATGTATCGGGTCGAGATGCGATCTTCTATAAGGCGCGCCGATAAATATTTGGCCTTCTAGAAGGTTGTCGAGTTCGCAAAGAGGTGGTCGAGCTCCTGTTCTCGTAAGTAGTTCATTCCTCGTGGTGAAATCTCCAACGTGATGCATTCTCTCGTCCGGGTTCCATGATTTGAACCCGCACTTTCTCGCAACATTGGGATTTCTTGGTGGCGGTGGTGGAATTGGTCTACCTTGTGGGTCATAGGTAACCAAAGATGTTCCATCTCCTGTATTCATCTTTAAATCTACAATTTCTAATCCTGCGAAGGACTCCGCAAGGTCATGTAGATCTTTAAGATTCATTTTCTCTATTTCCATCACTTTTGACTTGTGACGAATTTTCCTTTGATGATAGCGATAAGCTTTTCATCATCTGTCATTTTACGTATAACCGGTTAGTTTCCTTTTTGGTGTAAATAGGTATTGTTCGAAATCAATACGTTTCTTAGCTCCGGATGAACTTGGTCTGTCCTCCAGATTCTTGACTCGTTTCTGGATATCATGAAGGATTTCAAGAGTCTCCTTCTGATATTTCACCATCGTCTCCATATGGTTCTGGATCTGATGAACTTGTGCGGGTAGATGAATATGGCGGTTGCCATAATTCCCGCACCGCCGTCTTACGGATCTACGATATAAGATTTGTTTAGATCTTAGATGTATCCGGAAGTATCTCGTTCCATTCTAGTCTACCATCGTAATCATGATTTTGATGGGAATTTCCATGAACTTCTTCCCCGACGATTCATCGATCGACATATAATATCGGTTTCTTGTGAGGAAACCCATATAATATGCCGCTTGTCTTAAGCAATGTCTCAAGGTATTCCTATCGGCTCCTGCACGTTCTCTTTCATCATATTGATTTTGCCAATATGATATCTTGTCTTGGTGATCTTGTGCGTACATCGTCAAAATTTGACGATAAGTCTTGAAGATGTACATCTTGGATAATTGTCCGAGATCCATGTTCTCGAGTAATTTCTCCTCACCAATTGTTAATTACATAAATATAATAAATTTAACTAAAAGTTCTTAATAAACCTAGGCTCTGATACCATTTTCGAGGATCGCAAGACTTGAGGAGTAAATGGAGAAAATACAATAAAATTTATCATCTATGTTGCAAAGTGCAACAACTTTAAGTTCAGAGGGTAACCTGCAAACCAACTTTCATAAAACCAGGGGTAAATCTGGAATTTTAACCAAAGTGCAAATTAAATTTTGTAAAGTTGAGGTTGCAAACTGTAACGTTTCAAAGTTCGGATGGCAAAGTGTAAAAACTTAATAGTTTGGGGTGTTAACAATTTTTATCCCTATTTTCTAATCTATTAATGAAGTAGACTACTTACATACCTGGAGGTGGAAATTCCATGTTCATAAATCTATTCTCGTGAACATCCAAATTATTTCCTCGCATCATCCTCGATAACTTCTTCATTCCTTGTTTTGTAGATATTTTTGTTTTTATGGATTCGACAAAAAACCAAAGTATCTTGCATCTATAGTAAATATATAAATTTGCAATAAAGTCATGATCAATCGTATATGTATAGATGCATGAAAATGTCTAAATGCCCACGTGTTAGTAAAAAAAGTCCGCAACTTTCATCATTTAAAGTTACGGCGTTAATCCATTTTTTAGACAGCTCCTTATATTTTCAAAACATCATGCATTGCTTTTTGAGTGCACAATCTTATCATGTTGTTGGTCTGAGATAAGTATATAATATAACAGATAATCTATATATACACTATCAACTATTACTTTTCATCTATAATTAAAAGTCTATATTATGAATTGTTAATTTGTTAGTATTTGGTAACTCCTTTTTTTTTTTTTTTTTTTTTAACAACCCATCCAGCTGATGATCAACTACTCATGAGTCATGAGGGATGGTAATGGTCGAGAAAATAAATGATCAACTTTTAATGACGTAATTTTAATTTGCCCCTAAACTATCCGTATTTTTCTACTTTTCCCACTTAACTTTGAATTGTTATATTTTACCCCTGAACTTTGCACATTGTCGAATTTAGTCGATAATTTCCAAAATTGTCTATAGCAATTACATCTCGATCGAACAATTATTTGGATCAATTTTCTCTCAAAATCTCATCATCATTAGTCAATATACAAAGAGTAATATATAATAATAATTAAATTTCATCAATAAACATAGACTATGATATCACTTTCAAATATCACAAAATAAAATAACCATAAAAGTTAAGGGGTAAATTTGGTAATTATATACTAAGTGAAATAATTTGCAAAATTCAGGGGTAAAATAGAACCATTCACATTTAAGTGCGCAAAGCAGAAAAACTCATATAGTTTGGAGGACAAATTAAAATCTATGTGGTGTAAGGATGTGGTTGTGGATTGGGGGAAGGGAGGGACCCATTTTTCCTTTTTTTTTCTTTTTCTTTTTGGTTTTTCGGTTGTTCGTTTGGGTTTGTTGTAATTTTTCTTTTTATTTTTCTTGTTTGTGTCTTTGTTTTCCTGGTTGATTTGTGAAATTCGTAGGCGGGTCAATAGTTTCTGTCTTATAGTGCGTGATATAGCTCGTGCCCAGATTGCCACTTATGGGTCTCTCTTGCGGAGTGCCGAGTCTTCCTTTCGGGGTGGTTTGGTCTCCGGTCGAAGTGCTTTATTTTATTTTGTTTTATTGTTTTTTTGTATGTTTTCTTTGAGTTTTAATTATTTTACTCCCTCGATAAGTGATTGTTTTTATCTCGTGTGGAGCTTTTCCCTTGACATCTATATCTATTTAAGGTGGCTTATTTGCCAGTTGGCGGTATAATTTTATTCTCGAATTTTGAATTTATTTGTTATCGTTTCGATTAAAAACGAAAAACTTGGTGATGTTTACCATTTCAACTTTTTCATGGATATCCAATCTACTCACTATTAATTTTATATCTTAATTGAAAATATTATAAGTAATGCCTTAGATATAATTCTTTCAAAGTAAATTAGATATGGGACCTTTGTTAGTAATGATATAATGTAAATAAGTAATATTATAATTTGTATATAATATAACTATACATACTTGATGTGGGTAATTTTTATTTTTAATTATAATTAATCTCGATATATTATTTAAATATTCGATTAGGACTTAATTATCAAATTGGGCCCAAAAGTATAATACTTCTTGAACTGTTTGGCCCACGAGGCCCATCCCTTATACAAGTTCTTTAAGACCCAAGTCCCGACTATAAATAGCTTCTCTCGTCTCCGGACTCCAGGGAATGAATTTAGAAATCTTTTACAAAGCGGGCACAAAATGAGTCAGTTATAAATTATAATAAAAAACTATTTGTAATGACCCCAAATTTTTATACCTTAATAAGAATTTTATTAATTATATTATTAGTTTATTTTATGGAATAATAATGGAGAATTAGAAGTTTATTAATACTTTTAATAAGATAGTTAATTTGCTAAATTATGGATAGTAAAATAGACTTTTTCATTAGACCGATAGTTTGTTTAATTTGGACCTTATAATAAATAATTGGATATTTAACTAGTTTAGAGTAATAAATCAAGCTCATATTGTTAGTAAGTTAATAATAAGTTCATATATCAAAATCTAATCTAATCGAAAGTAGGTTAAAATTAATACATATATGAGACATGTAAAACACACATCAAGGACACAAAGAAACGCAAAGATAGTGGGAGAAAGAAGAAGAAAGAAAGGAGAAAGGAGAAGGAAGAGAGGAAATTTCCACACGAATCTTCTAGAATATGTTTGAGTTGATAGACGCCCTGAAAATAATTTTACTACCCCTAAGTTGAACAGACAAGTAGCCACTTTAGTTTTCGAGGTAGATTTAGGTTTGGATCATTGTTATGTATGTGATCTCAAGGCTTGTTATCTTATCATGTTTGACTACAAGGCTTGCCGCCTTAAATGTTATAAAGATTCATGTATTGGGCTTGCCGTCAACTATCTATGATTGTATATATCACTACAAGCAAATGAACCCATCGCTCCACCAAAATGCCCGGATTAGATCTACATTCTAGCTTCGGAAACAAGTATTTTCCCCGTCATAGCAACATTTACCCTTCTTTAACCGCTTCGATCCCCACAACTTTCCCAGGGTGACCACCGTCATTCCCCCAATTGAAAGTTGTCTTTTTGTTTACTCATAGCCATCGATAGCCTCACAATCGAACCTATACGCCCAAAAAACTTTTATGATGCACATTATTTTGCTTAAATATGCAACAAAAATTTTCTATCTATACATCATAATCGTATTAAAAATCAACACAAAAAAATATTCCTAAATATGCAAATGTAAAAACAAAACTAAATATGCAACAAAAACATTCTATCTATACATCATAATCTGTTTTGAAAAATCAACACAAAAAAACATTCCTAGGTTTGCAAATGTAAAAAGAACTAAGTAAGCAACCAAAACATTC
This sequence comes from Rehmannia glutinosa, assembly GCA_016081115.2. Taxonomy (NCBI): domain Eukaryota; kingdom Viridiplantae; phylum Streptophyta; class Magnoliopsida; order Lamiales; family Orobanchaceae; genus Rehmannia; species Rehmannia glutinosa. Next base: position 586,664 of record JABTTQ020001938.1, read on the forward strand.
TATACATACATCATAATCGTTTTAAAAAATCAACACAAAAAAACATTCCTGGGCGTGCAAATGTAAAAATGTGAACTAAGTATGCAACAAAAATATTTTATCTATACATCATAAATGTTTTGAAAAAATCAACACAAAAAAATATTCTATGCGTGTAATGAAAACGTAACTAAGTATGCAATAAAAATATTCCATATATACATTATAACCATATTCAAAAATAAAGACATGTATATACACAACAAACACATTGTATCTATACACTAAAAAAATCAACGCATACTAAAAACATATCCGTAATTAAGCTAATCCCCCTGTTCATTAAAAAAAAAAACCTAAGAAAATCAAAATTGCCAAGGCCATCCGTTTGCATGTGAAACTCCCACAAAAAAAAAAAAAAAAAAAACTCCTAAACTAACAAACACATTGGCATAAAAATTAACCCTACTTGAAAACTAATTTTTCGGGAAGGTAGACATATGAACTCAAACAAGTTTAAAATTTATCAAAAACTCTCCATGTAAAAAAACTCCTTATACACAGCCAATCCATAAAAAATCAAATGAAAAAATCTTACGCACTACACAAAAATACACGAAAACCTGAACAAATATGTTAGAAAATGAAAAATCATTGAAAAGTTTTTTTTTTCTAATATAACATGCAAAAAGTTGAAGAAAATTGGAAAAAAGAGAAAACAACTAGTAACAATTAAATATAAAAATTCAAATCTAAAAACAAAGTTCTTACTGAAGTTTTTCTTCAATCTTGAGTCCGCCTTCAATGTCTTCCTCGTCTCTTCCAAACCTTGGTCGGTCTTTAATGCCTTAATTTTTCTCTCTTTTGTGAAGGTTTTTTTTTTTGAGAGAGAACTCTTTAACAAAAGTTAAAGAGACGTGTATAGTTAGTTTTGGGATAGATTTACGTCCCAAGATTCACGGTGCACTATCCACCTCGACAAATTACCTACAAAATTACAAACTATCCTTAATTAAAAATCGGTCCCTATGCATATTTAGAAAAATATCCTCAGAATCGTTTTTAAATATTTAAAATACTTTAAAAATCTGTAATAATCTAAGCCCTTCAAAATTAAAAATAAATGGCCCGGATCGGTTCCTACGGTCTCACCTCAAAGATATTAGTCTCATTCTCGGGTAGGGCCTCGCTTCCAAACCTATTTTGGAAGGAAAAAATAACCCATAATGTACATGGGTATCGCTTGGATGACAACCTTAGCAAGAATCAATTTTTCTACGGTGTAAGCTAAGGTCCGCTCTTTCTAAGGCTGCAATCGAATCGAATCGAGCCGAGCTTTTGAGAGTTTGAATTTGGCTAATTTATTATCAAGTCGAACTCGAGCCTGAATTTATTGAACATATTGATGGCTCACGAACTTTTCGACTTAATCGAGCCTAAACGAACTTAGTAAATATTAATCATAAATTAAATTATTCTTCAATTTATTACAAAAATAAAATTATATATATCTAAAAATGCATAATATATTTATTAAAAACCTGTAATTTGATTCAAACATATAAATTTATTCAAATATTTTATATTTATCATAAGTAAACATATAAAAATTAAAACTGAAGTCAAATTATTAGTTTAACTTATACGAGCTTACTAACGAGCCTGTTCACGAGCTAACGAACCGAATATCTCTAAGTTTGAGTTTGGTTCATTTATTTTAGCGAGCCTCCTTAAACGAACTCGGACGTGCTTTTATCAAATCGATTCCGTATAGCTCACGAGCGGCTTGGTTTATTTGTAACTCTATATCTTTCGATCCTTTTAACTTTATGGGGATAATTTTTTTCTTTCGGATCAAATTACTAATTTCACAAATTTATCCACACACGTATGTGAAGCCCCGATTTTTCCGAAGCTATTAATTGATCCTTATTGTCGTTTTTACTTTTGATCGACTATTTTACGCGTCATTTTGACGAATAATTATTAATAATATATGCATTTTGTATTTTATTTCATTTTATTTAATTACTTGTGATCATGATCTTATTTAATTCTATTCCTCATTTATGATCACTTGATTGATCATTATTACTATTTTTGTATTTATTAGTCACCTTAGAATTTTAAGAGACTATTTATTTTAGAGACTTTTACCTTATAGAATTAAGATTTTGATTTAGATTAGGTGATCATGAGACTTACAAGTGATCAAGGAAATCACTAATTATTTTGGAGATTGATATATTTCATCTATTATCATCAAATTTGGGACAAAAAAAATATGGAATTACCAAATTGCCCTTGAAGTGGATGCCAATATGGATATTTTTGGGATAAAAATATCATCCAACTCTTGTACACCTACACCATATATTAGTCATCTTGTGTATAATTATATCATTAATTCAAACATTATACACATCATCTTATACACCAATTCTTTATTACTATTTTTTCCCAACTTATTCTATTCTTCTCAACATTCTCCTTATTCCTCTCAACATTCCAATTTGACCCATACTTTGACTTGCATTTTGTCTCCATGCAAGAGACAAATTACAAGACACAATTTGATCAAAATTTTCTCTCCTCTCTCTCATACTACACGGCCATATGGCCTAAATGACCACAAATTTGGTTCATTTTCACCAACTCTCTCTCTCTCTCTCTCTCTCTCTCTCTCTTGTTAACAATCCTCCAACTCTTTTCTACCTTTCTTCCTCTTCTTTCTTATACACTTAGAAAAATTCAAGAACTTCCTTACATCAACAAAAAAAACGAACCATCATCATACAAGGTAAGAAATTTTGCCTTCAATCCATTTTTGGATATCACATTGTTCATCTCTTCCACCTTCTTAACTTAAGTTTGAATTTGGTTTGGAGGTACATTTAGAAGACCTTGAAGATTAGAGCTTGACAACATTTTTGAAGAAGGACCTCAAGCTTGACGAAGAAAATAGTAGAGGAAATTAGACTACAAGGTAAGAATTGTGTACTAGACCCTTTCTTTCTTACTCTTCCTATTTTTTTTTTCAAATTTTGACACCCCTTTTTCATTTTTGAGAAATAGGGGCTGACCTTAGGAGATTTTGGAGTTGAGCCAAAATTTCCAATTTTGAGCTTCAACTAGTCTCCAAACATCTACTACACAAGGTAAAGTGTAGTCCTTTTCATTTTCTTATTTCCTTCTTTTTCTCCTTAATTTTTCTCTCATTCTTCTAACTCCAATTTTTGATATTTTCTTGACTTAGGGGCTGACCTAAGAATCCTCATCCAAAAATTGTGAAATTATCCTTTTATTTCACAATTTCCAAATTCAAGGTGTGGGTGGAAAAATATTTTCCAACTTTTAGGTGTTTTGATTAAATGCATGTAGAAAATTTGATCATGAACCTTGAGATATTATAATCTATGTATTGCATGTCAATTTTATATATCAAATCATGAAAATTCTCAAGAGTTGCTCAAAATTACTATTTATTGAATTTTAGGTGCATGCATGTACACTTTAATGTTTTAATTGATGAATTCTTGTATGTATTGTACATGCATGTGTATGATCTTAAAATATATGTTTTGGATGACTCATAACCTGGAAAAGTCGAGCATAATTTATTAAATTTCAATTTTGGACTTAAAAATGCAAAATTGGAAAGTTGGTGGACTAAATTGCAAGAAAATAAAACTTAAAGGACCCCTCTGCAAATTTCGAAATTTGGGACTGTACTCAGGTTCAAAAATGACTTTTGGACATTTTAATAAAGTTTTAAGAGTTTTAAGATAAATAAAATCAACTTTTAAAAGCCCAAGGACTAGATTGTAAAATTTTGAAAGTTTAAGGGCTACTTTGCAATTTTTAAAACTGTACCAGACCTTAACTTTAAAATTTGAAATTTTTACTCTTAAGGTACTGGGAATTTCATATTTTAAAAGTATTCCAAAAATCCAAGTGGTTAGGGCTTGGAAAACAATTTTTCTAAAAATGAGGGATTAATGTGTAAAATACTAAACTTGAGGACCCAAATGAAATTTTCAGGACTTATGCAGCCCATGCACCTGGAAATACTAACTTAACCATAACTTAATTATATTTTGGACCCAAGGTTCAAATTTCATAACAATTGGACCCCTAAAAGCCTTAAAGGCAATTATTTTAAAATGGGACAAAAATGATAATTTCAAAAGTTGAAGGACCTACACATATTTATTTTAAACACTGCTTTTGTCCCAATATCCTACCAACCTTAGTGACATTTTCCAACTGGAATCACATTAAAAGCCCTTCCGGTTTGTGAGTTCGAATTTTTAAAACTTAAGGTCCGAATTGGCAATTTTTACAAATTTGGGGCCAATGTGAGATTTTTATAAAAATCGACCTCAAAACTTTAAAAACCTGAATCTCTGGACAATTTTTAGAATTTAGGAACTGACCTCATAATTTTTCAAGGTCGAGATATTTAATTATTCAATTTTTAACCCCAAAAGTGTTAGTTTTTACAAAACGGGGCTAAATTACAATTTTCCTTTTATAAAGTACCTAACTCAAATTATTTTCTCTTTTACTAAAATAGCCCTGGACCCTCTGACTTGGAGATTTAATTAAAGTATTTTATTTTCTCAAAACTCTTGACTTATCGGATCAATTTGACCGATTAATACCCGATCGCGGAGCGACTTTTCGCCTTGCAATTTTGAATCTATAACGGGACTTATGTTCCACCTAATCTTTCAAGATATCGAAGATTGCTTATCCTTCCGATGATCATCTTCATCCAAATACTCCACCAACGCCATAATTGCCACTCGCTTTTTCAAAAATTTTCCTAAATCGCTTCCCACTGAATCAATAATACTCATTGCCTGGTTGATTGCTGTAATTGTAATTATTTTCTGCTTGAGTCAACTTGGTGTGTCGAGCTTACGATCGGAATGGATACGTCGGGGGATGGGAAAGGGGCAGCTCGGCTGCTATTCCACTCTTAGGCCCCATCGCCCTAATCCCCCAACCGAGGGACGGAGTTTGTCCAAGGGAAGCGGGTCGTAGATCGAGGTATAATCATGATTATGACATATCCGAGCCTCGCTTGACTCCATTTGTGGATTTTGTCTTTGCCTACGGAGCGATAAGGTCCGGTCTTGGACCATCTTGTTGGGAGTTACAAGGAAGAACAAAGGAATCATTTTGTCGATCCACACGATTCCGGAGTTATCGGACCCGTTTTGGTTGGCGTTATATTTCCGCACGCAACCGCTTTGTTTTGCATTGGTTGGCGCTACAAACCGACGCAACCATTATTTGCCTTGCATAAGATTGGCGTTACACTTCCGCACGCAATCTACTGTCTTCGACTGAATCACATAGTGCTGTGTGACCATGAATTTTCTTGAATCGTATAAATATATTGTTGTATTATTTTATCACGACGCTTATGAATCGCGTGTGCGAATTCATGCATCATACTCACGCATTTTCATATAATCTGTTTTCTCACATTAACTATAATGCGCCACACTCGCATTACACGATCACCCCATCCACCGAGATTTTTGTCTCATCCCCACTTTTTTTCTAACCTTAGATGAGGATTTCGTTGGAGATCTTTGAACCGGCTCTGGATTGAGACCTTGTACTACGCTTGTTGGATTTACTATTTCTTGTTGTTGATTGGACTCTTTTCTTATGTTGTTGTCGGACTTTTGTATTTCGTTCCATTCGTGTTTGTAATTGAGGGGCGTAGGACCCCTTGACTTTAAGTTGCTATTTTGTTGATTTTCGGGTTGTAATTTGGATGATGGATTGTAGACTTTAAGTTGTAACTTGTATCATTATTTATTATTTCGCCGCTATTTAGACTCTGTCTCATTGGGTTCTCATTGATATTTTATGGATTTTGTTTGGTTATGGTATTTAAGTTGTGGATCGTCGTCGCGTCCCGTTTGGGGCGTGGCGATAAGAAAGGGTATCGAGCTCGTCTAGTAAGATGGAAACTTACACCGAGTGACCCAGGATAGGACCCCGATCCGTGTTTTGGGTAGTACCGCGACTTGACCAATTAAGTGTGAAATCGATTTCAAATTGGCATAGAATCGTCTTATTGATATTTGAACTAAGTAAGAACGCATATCCCGAGATTTCATAGTCATACTTGTTTTGACTTAGTTGATTCTTGAGTGATTTCCCTTATTCATTCTTCCTTACTCTCTTCTTATCTTTCCTCTACCTTTGGTGATCCGCCTTAGTTTTGTTTGATCGGATGGAGCCGACGCCGCTACATGGTGGGATGTATTCCATGTCCGTCTTTGAAAGGGAATATTACCGGCACGGCGATGATTCATTGGCAGGGAAGGTGAACGCGCGACCACGACTAGCCGGGAGCGCCAACGGAATATGGAGGTGACTCGGCGCTTGGCGATGAGCCATGATGAGAAGAACGAGCTGACCATTTGTCATCAAGGACCGCGATAACACCATAAGAGCGCGGGAGGACCAAATCTGAGTATCAGGAGCGCTGGATAACATGCGGGAGAAATGGAGAGGGCTAGTGACGGCGCCAAAATGGGAGATTGACGCCCGCCTATCCCGTAGCACCATCGATCGCTTGGAGGAGACCCTAATTAAACAGATGACGATCGTAGAGGACCTCACACGAGGCCCTAGCTCGAGAGACGCCACACTAGAGGCTGCTTTAGCAACTAATGCTCAACCATTGCCACCGCCGAGGCGAGCTGTGCACGATGCCGAGGAGGATCTGAGGAGGATCGAGGAGGATCGGTCGACATTGGAGAGCGGAGGGCTGCTCCACTCGATGAGGCTCGGGGATTCGAGCGGTGGTTGGACTCGTGTGGATTGGCCCGAGGTTGAGGCGCCACCTCGGCCCGACCCAACCCCGATTATAGACATAGCTGCGGCGGCGATGATGGCGATCTCAGCGATTATCTAGCGAGTGTCGATTGTACTTTTGTTGTTGTAGCCGTGTATTCCGGTGTTGTACCTTACATTTATTGTACTAGATTCGGATGTATTTTGATTCCATGTATCGACTTAGTATTCTGTTGTGTACCTTGGGTGTATTCAAATTTTATATTAATGGATATACCTTTTGCTATTTATTCAGTGTCTTGTGTTTGATGTTACCTTCCCCCTACGATATCTCTTGCTTTACGCGAATAATTATTGTATTCATTTACTCGCGAATCGCAACTAACGTTTCAAGATACGAGAATGGCGGAGAACATCGAGGGCGTGGGAGACCTCGTCGCGTTCCACTAGGAGACGATGATGTACCCGGGGATCGGGTACCCTCTCCGGAATTACCACCACCTCCTCCACCTGCTCCAGGAGACAATCGACCGCACAAGCCTTGCAAGGCAAATCTTGGTTTTTATGAGGCAACGGTAGAGCCTCAACCCCGTGCTCCCGAACCCGCCGGAGAGGCGAAAGATCGCACGTTGGAGAGATTCTGCGGTTCGACCAACCAACCTTCTTGGGAGAGCGGACGATGTGAAAGCGAGAAGAATGGATAGAAAGTGGAGAATATCTTCAATCTTTATTCAATACTCCGACGAGCGAGAGAGTCACACTGTTTGTATTTCATGGAATTTGCTAGAGACTGGTTGAGGCGAGTTGAAAGGATATGGGAACAGGACCGAGTAATCGAGAACATGGGGAAATTTCTTGGCTGAGTTCAATGAACAAGTATATTCCCAGGTCGTGAAGGAAGCGCGCGGGATGAATTCCATAGATTGAGGCAAGGAACTGATTGTGGCTCGACGAGTCTGAATTTTACCGATTGTCCAAGTATGCTCGGGAACAATCAATGCGAAGAGGATAAGCTTTACAAGTTCACTCGAGGATTGGCGGAACTTGAAGCTTGATTGTTCTGTTGAACGGCAACCTATTCGGCCCGCGGTAAAGCGGCTCTCCGCATTAGTCGGGATGAACCATATTGGATAGATTCAGCAGTGAGAATAGGCCATCGAATAGTCTTAAGAAGACAACTATGTGGGGCAGCCATCTAAACCGCCTTTGCTAAGTTTGAAGGGACCGATTAATGAGCAGACAAAGGAAAGAGACCGGTCTGAAAGCGGTCAAGAGTGTGCACATTGCTAGAAGCAGGACATACTTTTGCCGACAAGCGTTGGCGTAAACAAGGAAAGTGTTTCTTGTTGTGTAGTAATGTCAAGCACCGGTTGCAAGATTGCCAAACGATGGCCAAGAACCAAGCAGACGCAACCCACGAAGCGGAAATGGCCAGGGTAATCGGGAAAGGATGCCCTCGAGCATTTGCACTAGCCGGACAGGAGGCTCGGGGAGGCAGGCTGTGAGACGTGGTGGAAGGTTCGCTTCTAGTATCTAACCACTACGCTAAAATATTGTTCGACCCTGGATCAACACATTCATTTGTTGCACCACATTTTGTACACAAAGCGCATGCATGCATGGAACATATGCCTATATGCTTAGAAGTGTCAACTCCTATGGGTGCAAGTCGGATAACGAGATATTATCTATAATACATGTGAAGTTAAGATTCTTTGAGATAAACTTTCCGATTTGATCTTATTACCTATATCCGAATACGACGTGATATTGGGAATGAATCAAGTTATCTCGCACACCATGCACAAATAGACGCCATAACAAGTCCATTAAGCTATGTGAACCGGAAAACCGAAGTGGAGATTTCGGGAAGGGCACGAGTTAAGATTGCCCCAATCATTTGATAATGAAAGCGAGAAGAAGCGATCACTAGAGGGCTCGGGGGTACTTGGCGTTTGTAATTAACAAACCCAAGGTTGAGACACAAATCAACCAAGTACCTATAGTATCATCATATACGGATGTATTTCCACAAGAACTCACCATTGTCCCTCCCGATAGGGAAGTCGAGTTCACCATCGAGGTGTTGCCGGGGCGCCCGATTGCCGAGGAACACCGTATAGAATGGCTCCTCTTAAGTTACAAGAGTTGAAAACGCAATTACGTAAAACCGATGGATGTGGGATTTATCCGACCGAGTACGTCTCTCGTGGGGAGCACTGTCTGTTCGTCAAAAAGAAGGATGACACATTAAGACTATGTATAGATTATCGTGGTCTTAATAGTGTGACCATCAAGAACAAATATCCCCTCCCGAGGATAGACGAACTATTTGATCAACTTCAAGGAGCAAATTGTACTCAAGTTTGATTTACAACAAGGATATTACCAATGAAGATCCGCGAAGGAGACATTTCCAAAGCGCATTTCAAACTCAATATGGACACTACGAGTTTGTAGTAATGCCTTTCGGATCTCGGCGAATGCACCAAAGCATTTATGGACCGATGCATCGAGTCTTCCAACCTTATTTGGATCAATTCGTAGTGATATTCATTGATGATATACTTGTATACTATAAGTCTAGAGAGAAACACGGACGTCATCTCGAAAATCGTTTTAGAGACACTACGAGAGCATAAGTCGTATGCCAAATTCAGCAAGTGCGAATTTTGGCTTAGTGAAGTCGCGTTCTTGGGACATATAGTATCCAAGACCTTTGGGATTGCAGTAGATCCTTCGAAGGTACAGACAGTGGTTGAATGGAAACAACCCGAGTCTGTAACAGAAATCAGGAGTTTCCTAGGACTAGCTGGATATTATCGAAGATTTATCCAGGACTTATCCAAGATAGCCGGACCACTCACTCGACTAACCAGGAAGCAAGTCAAGTTTGAGTGGAATGACAAATGCGAGGCAAGTTTCAAGAGTGAAGAAACGACTTACTACAACTCGATCTTAGCCCTTCCAAAGGAACCGAAAACTTTGTCGTCTACAGTGATGCATCAAAAGAAGGACTAGGAGCAAAGTGCTAATGCGGGAAGGAAAAGTTATCGCTTATGCATCACGAAAGCTCAAGCCGTATGAGGCCAATTATCCAACGCATGACTTGGAATTGGCGGCGATAGTGTTCGCGTTGAAGAAATGGAGACACTATCTCTACGGAGCAACATTCACGGTTTTCACGGATCATAAGAGCTTGAAGTATCTATTCTCCGAAATACCTCAATGCGAGGCAACGGAGATGGATGGAGTTGATTGAGGACTATCACTTTGATATTCAATACCATCCGGAAAGCTAACGTCGTAGACGCTCTAAGCGAAAAGGCTTAGCGAGCGGACTTATGATTCGAGAGCGGGAATCATTAAAAGAGCTGAGCAATTGGAATCGACAAGAACCAATACTCAGATTTCATGTGCTAACATTTCGATTACACCCAATCTTGAATGAGATCAAAGAAGCACAAGAGAAAGATACACATCTTCAAAAGCGAAGGAGAAGATACTTAAAGGAGAAAGATCGAATTCTCGGTGCTGAAGATGGAGTTATCGGGTTTCGGAATCAAGTGTGTGTACCGAATGACGAGCAGATTAGGAATAGAATCTAGTAGAGACACACCGCTCGAAATACACTATACATCCTGGAGGAAACAAGATGTATAAGGATTTGAAATGGAGTTATTGGTGGGTAAACATGAAGAACCAGGTAGCGAGTTCGTTGCGAGATGTTTGACTTGTCAACGAGTAAAAGCGAGAACACCAACGACCATCCACGGTTTACTACAACCGTTGAGAATTCCCAGTGAAAATGGGAACATATAACGATGGACTTCGTGACGGATCTACCAAGGACCGAGAGGAGGCCATGATGCTATCACGGGTAGTTGTAGACCGACTCACGAAATCTACACACCTTTTACCCATCAAGAAAAGCGATAGCTTGCAGAAACTTGCACGCGAGACTTATATCCGAAATCATTAGACTCGCATGGAGTACCGGTCGATATAGTATCCGATAGAGACCCGAGGTTTGTCTCAGATTTTGGAAGTGCTTACACGTGGAATTGGGTACCTCACTAAGTTTCAGCAGAGCAAAGACACCCACAAACCGATGGACGATCTGGCGAACAATTCAAACCCTTGAAGATATCTTTGCGAGCCCGCACCTTAGATTTTCAAGGAGTTGGGATTCGCACTTACCATTAGCCGAGTTCGCCTATAATAACAGTTATCAATCCACGATTGGGATGGCACCCTACGAGGCATTGTGTGGGCGAAAATGTAGATCCCCACTACACTGGGAGATTGATGACCAATGGACTCGAAAGAGAAACGAAAGTCGCCCGATTCCAAAGGTCGACTTAGTTCGGGAGAGGCCATGGAGAAGGTCAAGCTAATCAAGGAGCGGATTCGCACGGCTCGGAGCCGCCAAAAGAGTTACGCGGACAAGAGAAGAAAGGATTTGAAATTTGAAGTCGGTGATGAAGTATTTCTCGGACTCTCACCACGGAAAGGATTGATCAATCCAGAAGAAAGGAGGCAAGTTGAGTCCGAGATATGTTGGACCTTACAAGATTTTCTGAGAGGATCGGGAAGTTAGCCTTCTGACTCGAGTTACAGCACCATATGCGGGAATGCACGATGTATTCCACGATCGAGATTGAAGAAGTATCAACCGGATCCCGAGCATATCATCACCGAGATACTCCTCCTCTAATGGAAAATCTATCCTACACCGAGAGGCCGATCCAGGATCATTGATCAGAATCGACGAGATTTAAGTAAGAGAAATTCCGATGGTTAAAGTGGTGTGGCGAGAACCACAACCGAGACGAAGACGCAACGTGGGAAATGGAAGAAGACATAAGGAATCAATATCTAGAACTATTTAAAGAGAATTTGGGGACCAAATTCTTTTAAGAGGGGAAGAAGACATAAGGAATCAATAACCGAGACGATTGTCGTTTTTACTTTTGATCGACTATTTTACCGCGTCATTTTGACGAATAATTATTAATAATATATACATTTTGTATTTTATTTCATTTTATTTAATTACTTGTGATCATGATCTTATTTAATTCTATTCTCATTTATGATCACTTGATTGATCATTATTACTATTTTTGTATTTACTAGTCACCTTAGAATTTTAAGAGACTATTTATTTTAGAGACTTTTACCTTATAGAATTAAGATTTTGATTTAGATTAGGTGATCATGAGACTTACAAGTGATCAAGGAAATCACTAATTATTTTGGAGATTGATATATTTCATCTATTATCATCAAATTTGGGACAAAAAAATATGTGGAATTACCAAATTGCCCTTGAAGTGGATGACAATATGGATATTTTTGGGATAAAAATATCATCCAACTCTTGTACACCTACACCATATATTAGTCATCTTGTGTATAATTATATCATTAATTCAAACATTATACACATCATCTTATACACCAATTCTTTATTACTATTTTTTCCCAACTTATTCTATTATTCCCAACATTCTCCTTATTCCTCTCAACATTCCAATTTGACCCATACTTTGACTTGCATTTTGTCTCCATGCAAGAGACAAATTACAAGACACAATTTGATCAAATTTTTCTCCTCTCTCTCATACTACATGGCCATATGGCCTAAATGACCAAAAATTTGGTTCATTTTCACCAACAACTCTCTCTCTCTTGTTAACAATCCTCCAACTCTTTTCTACCTTTCTTCCTCTTCTTTCTTATACACTTAGAAAAAATTCAAGAACTTCCCTTACATCAACAAGAAAAATCGAACCATCATCATACAAGGTAAGAAATTTTGCCTTCAATCCATTTTGGATATCACATTGTTCATCTCTTCCACCTTCTTAACTTAAGTTTGAATTTGGTTTGGAGGTACATTTAGAAGACCTTGAAGATTAGAGCTTGACAACATTATTGAAGAAGGACCTCAAGCTTGAAGAAGAAAATAGTAGAGGAAATTAGACTACAAGGTAAGAATTGAGTACTAGACCCCTTCTTCTTTCTTACTCTTCCTATTTTTTTCAAATTTTGACACCCCTTTTTCATTTTTGAGAAATAGGGGCTGACCTTAGGAGATTTTGGAGTTGAGCCAAAATTTCCAATTTTGAGCTTCAACTAGTCTCCAAACATCTACTACACAAGGTAAAGTGTAGTCCTTTTCATTTCCTTATTTCCTTCTTTTTCTCCTTAATTTTTCTCTCATTCTTCTAACTCCAATTTTTGATATTTTCTTGACTTAGGGGCTGACCTAAGAAGCCTCATCCAAAAATTGTGAAATTATCCTTTTATTTCACAATTTCCAAATTTAAGGTGGGTGGAAAAATATTTTCCAACTTTTAGGTGTTTTGATTAAATGCATGTAGAAAATTTGATCATGAACCTTGAGATATTATAATCTATGTATTGCATGTCAATTTTATATATCAAATCATGAAAATTCTCAAGAGTTGCTCAAAATTACTATTTTGAATTTTAGGTGCATGCATGTACACTTTAATGTTTTAATT